>OZ018383.1:39806392-41006392 GCA_963969555.1 Polydrusus pterygomalis | reverse complement strand
GTTCTGAAACAATGATGTTCGGGGTGTACTAAGTTGAACCACATAGGGATGGGCGGCAGTGGTTCGTCGTGTGTTTCTACTATGCATTACTCTAGGTGGAATCGAGCGGGCAATATCTGTCGAACACTTGCCATGGAAATATCTGTAGAAGAGAGTCAAATCACCAACATGTCTTCGATGTTCTAAGCTGTCGAGGTTTTTAGTCAGCTCGTGGTCGCCGATTAGACGAACGGCTCTCCTTTGAATGGAATCCAACAACCGAAGGGTATGCTTCGGTGCAGAACTCCAGATATGAGAGCAGTATTCCAGTGATGGTCGAATCTGGGCTTTATAGAGTGTCAAAAGTTGTTGAGGTGTATACAACTTTTTGGTACGGAAATGTACACCGAGCTTCTGGGAAGCTGTCTTAGCGATTGCCACAACGTGATTATGCCAAGACATATTTCCTCCCAGGTTGACACCCAGCAAATTAATAGACGAAGTCAGTGGAATTGCGTGTCCTGCCATAACGATATCGGGTTCTGCAATGTTAACCTTCTTAGAGAAAACTGCTGCCTGGGTTTTTTGAGCGTTAAATTCGACTTGGTTACTGTTACCCCAAGACAAAATTTCATCCAGGTCTTTATTGAGGCGTGATACCTCATGTTGTCTGCGAAGATGTGCGTCAGCAGCCGATGTTTGAGATTTCAAAGTAAAAGATGAGATAAGTGTGCTGTCGTCAGCAAAGCTATATATTGGATTTTCTGTTTTCGCTAGAAGGTCGTTAATGTACAGTAAGAAGAGAGTGGGGGATAATATGGACCCTTGAGGAACAAAGATTGTAAAATTATTCGTTTCTACACAAAAATCCGCATTTTGCCCAGATGACCATAGTTGTTGAAAAGTAGTGTCCGACCAAAACAAGATTTTCAGTTTCGGAACACTGAGTTTTGGCTAGATTTTTTTGGCCAAAACTAGCCGAAACCGAAACGGAACCTTCGGTCGGTCTCTATTAAAAAGATCATTTTTACTTTATATTTGGCAAATAAAAATATTATTCTAATCCGAACACATATTTTAAAATTAATTAACACTGAATTATTAATTTATCATTGAACAGCTCTGTCATGTTCGTACCTTGTAAAAAACAGGTGCCATATTATTACTGCTGTACTTCATTTGTTTATTGATGTTTTCCACTTGGTAATTTACGCACAATTAGATAACCTACAGTTGACATGTCCTCTAGAAAACAACACAATCATTATAATACATTATTAATTATATCAATGGTGCTTGCTCCTCTTATACAGAGTGGTTCTTTAGCATTGATGTCTAGAAAATGATCATAGGAAGAAGGGAGGGGGGGGGGGGACAACCGCCGCTGGCAAAATTATGTAGTTACATTTAAAGTCGCTGCTTGTTAAAAATTAAAAACTAATAATAAATAACCGTTTAAAATAATGCACTGCAGGCGAATTTTTTTGGACATAATGGTAAAGATTTAATATTAATGACGGTAACATATTATGTATCAGATATCAGAGGGTGAACACCGGCCATATCTCGAAAACTACTAAGCATAGAAACTTGGGAAAAAAAATGATTAAAACGGGCATGAGAAAATTGTGGAAATTAGTTTTAAGTCCCTTATTTCGCCGCAAGGGGGCACAATTGAAAATTATTTCTCCGAAATATATAATATATCCGGCTCATTGGCGTACCGACCTTGATAAGAGGAGGGGAAGCTATTGAAAGTGTAAACATTAAAATCGCTGTAACTTCTAAACGACTTATCCGATTTTACTGAATTTAAGCTTGTTTGGAAGAGAAAGGTTAGTAACTTCAATTGTCGTATCCAATGGTACACAATAGTTTTTAATAAAATTGCTAGAGGGCGCAATTTCTAATAATAACAGTTTTTTTGATTTTACCCCGAAAATGTAAACCATACGGTATAACTATGATATCATAATCGGAAAAAAAATTGAATTTGTAAGAAAAAATGTGAAGACCACAGTTCGATATCTTTATTCGTTTCAGAGTTATTACCAAAACAATAATTTTTAACACTTTAATCGAAAAAATTATTGTTTTGCTTTGTGGCCAAAGCATTCCACGACAAAAAAAATATTTTTTAACTTTATGATTCTGTAATGTGTAGGTTTGTTCCTTATTATTCCAATAGCTCAAAAAACGACTTTAGAATTAATGACATAATCATGGAAAACTATGATTTTTTAAAAAATAAATCTAGATAGCCGTGAAACAAAATCGGCAGATTTGATTTTGATAGGTTTCCCTCAAAAATGGCTTATACCAATGCCAAGGCTTACGATAGGCTTACCGTGTATTTTAAAAGTTTTCAATGTGCCCCCTTGCGGAACGAGAATATTATGCTGCCAGATATTATGCTGAACGAAGGCACCATACCAGAAGAGTATTTCGATGACTGGCAATACATTTAAGGCAAACGGGAAGTGTACGACCTATATCAGTTCGTATCAGAAGACGTCCGATAATTTTGTAGCGACTGAATATTTGGCACTTGGGGGGGTAAAGGGGTATAAGTCGAAAATTTTCAAAATTGAGATAAGTCGCCCACAATACTTATAAATTCATTTTCTACCCCTGGGAAAAGAGATATAAGTAATTTAAGCCTTAAATATGTGCCATTTTTGATTGTGGAAAAGGATATAACTATAGAAAATGTATATTTTTTTTGTGAAAAGGGGGTTAAGATTTGGTAAAGCCTACTGACGAATTGAATTTTAACAAAATTATTTGTGAAAAGGGATGTAAGTATATTTATCTCCCTCTCCCCTAAAAAGTTGTTTGACCTTTTATTGAGGAAAAGGGTATAATTAAATGATAAAGAGTCGAGCGATGAATAAAAATAATATAAAGTTTTGTTTTTGAACTCTGCGTTTATTACCATTTGTTTCTTTTCATATTTAATACAGTTTTGAAGAAAGTAAAATAGCAAAATTTATTTAATTGGTGTAAAGAGGTATATGTAAGTTTTTTACAATTTTTCCTGTGTAAATGGGTATAAGTAATATTTTTTTTCATAACAGTTATTTTATTTTAATTACTGCTATATACAATGTATTAAGGATCAAAAAATGCATATTTTAATAAAAAAAATTGATTTAAAAAAAACCGTTATCCAAACGCGAGTATTAAAACTTTAAACTCAATTTCCCAAGATTGTCGATTTACGACATATACAACTTTACCCCCCCAAGTGCTATTTATGAAAATATTGGGCGTGTGAATCTTGGCAGCTCATTTAAACCAACCACCACTGCTGTTAATAAACTTAGTGAATCGACCCAGTTGTAAGTTGCTTACTTCCTCCAGATCATTAATGACTGGTTCGCCCAAGACGCTTACTTAATCACCACCGAAAAGCTCAACTCTCTAAATAACTTTTAAAATAATAGAACCGTAGGTATGTTGTGCAAAATAAAACTACACTATAATCGCAAAACGTCTTTGCCAGCTGAAAATAAGGAATTTTCCACATTTGCCACGTGCCGTTTTGCCACGGCAATAAAAAAGTGCTGTTTCGCCACGCATAATTTCCATATTTTCTAACGAGTGCTGTTTTGCCATGCATACTTTTTTGTTACCTGTCTAGATTTTATACCTTTTCTTGCAAAACTATCTTAGAAATATACGTAAGTTAAGTATTAAAATATTTATTTTTATATACTATGTATTGGTTCTCATTAATTTTTAATTTGAAGAAGATAATAAACATTATCGAAAGCTTTGCTAAGTTAAAAAAGTATTTTTATTTAAGAAGCCCACATAAGGACCGATACCCCAAGACAACCTATACTCTATAATAATAGCAGTAAAAAAAGAAGAAAATTGTTTCACATGTTCTTTTATTTAAATTTGACAATTGTACAAATAATAAATCTAATTTAGTTTGACAACATAAGCTTATTTATGCACTCAGAAATATCAATTTCATTATTTACAAGTTTATCTACAGTGCCTTTAATAATAAAATCATTATTAATATTGTGTTTGGCTCTCTTTTTTGTAGTTATATTAAAATTTACTTGATAAATAATGAATGCATAATACTGGCTATTATTATTTAAATGGTCCATATTTCCCAACAGCACGATTGAGACGATTATGCCAACCTTCCCAAGCATTGGTGGTACGATGCCTTTCATTAAAACACGACCACATATCACCGATAATGTCATTTGCTAACCATTGGTTTACAAAATAATCGTTGAATTCTTCAATTCTTAAATAATAATATTGGCATGGGTATTATGCCCACAACGTGTGTACACAATGGGATTGACCCAGGTAGCCTCACTACCGTAATAGACGAAAGGTGAGTGGCGAATCTGCACTGACGTGTTAGGATATCTAATTACCATGGCACAACGCTACTAAAACAGGTAAATTTCCTTTTCGTGGCGAAACAGAACGTGGCGAACCAGGAAATTACCGAAAATAAATAGACTATTTTATAATGTTTCCAGAAATTTGTCCAGTAATAAAAACATCGACCAATTTTGTTGTGCATGCGTTAATCATCTGGAGGAGCAGGATGCAATGCAATGAATAAATAATTAATTATTGTTAATTTTGTTAAATAGCAATGTTACGTAATTATTATTTGCATATTTTCGCACATATTAGTAATTTGAAACGTGCCTTCTGTATATTATTTCCTCGGTCACAATAAAAAAAGTTAATCACGCCGGAAGTCGAGAATCAGTCTATAATTTTGACGCAAAAACGCGGAACGAGAGTGAAAAAAATCATTGTTTCAGAATGCGTTGTTTGTTTGGGAAAAAACGAACTCGATAGTTTAAAATCATCGACACATAAAAACAACCAGAGGAAATTATTTTTTTTAAAACCGACCAGAAAATATACACTTTCTGGACAATTTTTCCTTTCGCAAGACCGGAAAAGTGACGTTAGAGACCGGAAATAGTAATTTACGTTACAAGACCGGAAAGTAGTTATACTTGTGTCGGGCAAATATTTAAACACCATCAGCGATCTAACAGAAACAGCGCTACGAAAACTCGAACGGTGGGCTGCGAAATGTGGGTTGAGAGTCAACCAAGAAAAAACGGAGCTGGTTCTATTCACACGCAGAAGGGTGATTGAGAATTTCAGGCTTCCAGTCCTGGACAACAGAACTTTAGTGCTGAAAGAAAAAGCAAAGTATCCAGGATTGATACTCGACTCCAAGCTTAACTGGGGCATGAACATAATATAAGAACGAGTCAAAAAGGCGTCAGTTGCGTTCTATGCCTGCAAAATAGCTATTGGTAAAAAGTGGGGATTGAAACCCCACATAGTACACTGGATTTATACAGCCATTGTAAGACCTATACTAACCTACGGGTTCCTGGTCTGGTGGATCGCTTTAGAAAAAGCAATACATATGAAAAAACTAACGAAGGTACAACGGGCAGCTTGTTTAGGAGTGACCGGTGCCCTTCGCTCAGCACCGACGGCGGCACTGGAAGTTATGCTGCATCTGATACCTATGGATATTTACGTAAAAAGTGTGGCTGCGAAAAGTGCTCTACGGCTGAAAGAGTCGAAATGCTGGACTAGTACCAACTACGGACACAGCAGCATACTAGGGATATATCCAGGCCAAAAATTGCGAGAGCCGACGGATTACACTGTTTCGCTGCCAGAATTTGGAAGGAGCTTTTCTATGCTCATTCCGGGTAGGGAAAAGTGGGAAGGCAATCAAGTATTAATGGAGGTGGATCACTCGATCTTCACAGGCGGTTCAAAAATGGACGTCGGGGTGGGAGCTGGTATCTTCTCCAAAAACATGCTAATACAGAGGTCCTGTAGACTTCCTGACTACTGCAGCATTTTCCAGGTAGAAATTTTTGCAGTAGATAAAGCAGTCAACATCCTGCGGGATCACCCTGGCTTGAGAGGACCTGCGTCTATAGCTATCTATATAGACAGTCAAGCAGCTATAAAGGCAATTTGCTCCAGCAGTACTAAGTCAGAATTAGTAAGGCGCTGTCGCAACAATCTCTGCACACTTGGTGCTCAACATCGAATCACCTTGTGTTGGGTTCCTGGACACAGCAACATATATGGCAACGAGACTGCTGATGCGCTCGCCAGGGAGGGCGCAAGCATGTCTGTCGAACTAGCAGAGAATACTGTGGCTAGACCACTACGATCAGTCAAAGAAGAGATAGATCGAATAGCTTAACAACTTGCGCAAAGCAGATGGACAGGACTTACAACTTGTAGCATCTCCAGGCAATTGTGGCCCTTACTTGATAACAGGAAAACCGCAGCGCTATTACAGCACAGTCGGATGGACCTAAGAAACATCATTGCCGTAATCACCGGACATTGCCTGTTCGGTAGACACGCTGAACGTATGCAAATACCAACTAACGAATTCTGTAGAAGTTGCAGAGATGATGAAGAGGAGGAAAGTATTCAGCATTTTTTGTGTGAATGCCCCGGCCTCGCGAGAAGAAGGTTTAATGCACTTGGCGAACCATTTTTTAATGATCTGGAGAAAGTGAGCAGCCTGCAACTGGGTCGACTAACTAAGTTTATTAACAGCAGTGGCTGGTTTGATTGAGCTGTCAAGATTCTTTACGACCGCGTTAACCGTCAGGTAGCTGATGCAAATAGGTTCCGCGGAACATGTGTGGTACCACAACGGTCCTTATAGGACTATACGTGTGACTGTTTGGACAATGTCAGAGGTCTGCCACTCTAACCTAACCTACCATATTATGACAGCTAGAGTCATTTTAAGGCTAAAAATTAAAAGAAAAAAACGTGGATACTACTTGATGAAGTCCGTTTTTTGACAACATGCTTGCCTCGGTATATCAATTATTTTTTTCAATTTTAGTAAAAATAGTTGTGAGTATAATAATAAATTAATTTTTTTTAAATATTTGTATTAAGCGTAAGTATTAGTGCTTAGGCCTATTAATAGAATATTATCAGGGCTCATGTTCTAAAAGAAAAACACAAGCTCTGATGACATTTTTTATATGATACGGGGTGGTAACTATTTATTTAACCACTATTGGTATCTTTTAAACGGTAATTTCTACAAAATTAATAAATTTAGAGAAAATATACCATATTTAAAGTTTTCTAACGATATAATAACTGTGTTTCCAAATTGTTTTTACTTATGAGACACAGCGTGATTTAGTAAAAACGTCTTAAATAAATTTCTTTACATAACTACAAAAATTATTTAAATTTTATGAAACCTTTCTTTAAATTCCTCTATAAAATGGCATATCAGATGTCTCACAAAACCCTATTTAAATACGTTTCGATCCAAATTATACCTACATATGAAAAAAATTTTGAAAATATTTATATAAACCATTTACTCAAAATCCTCCAAACCTATCGAATTTATTTCAAGCTACTAATAAAGTAATTTTTGTACATTTAACTTCTATACTATTAACGATCGTTAAGATAAGTATTTTAAAAATAGTTGCAGGCATTTGGCTGTTGTCACCAGTAAAATTTAATTAAACATGTAGGTAGGTATAGTTCATTTGGTATTACTGGATAGCTAAAGGTTCAAACGTTATTTGTCTTGTAACAGATTTTTAATTTAGGCCGTTCTTTAAGAGAAAAGAGAACAGGGAAAGTTGGCCTATTTTTACTAACACAAATTATGGTGTATTTTAAAAATGACATTTTTACATGTTCCATCTGTAGAACCTCGTTATGTGACTACATTATCATATTTATAATAATATAATCTAATTTCCTCTTGTCGTTAAAAGTTTAAAAAATTACGAAAGTTCTGTAATCATTTTGTTGACAGTTTTTGTTTACTTTCACACCAATAATGTTCAAGCTACTGTCACGGGTTGGTTTGGTTGGTAACGTATCTCTTGCAAACTTCTTTTATGTTTGACTTTCTCGATGTCGATTCTTGCACTGATTGCAGTTTATTTGTAAATAACGAGGAGCCCTAGAAATGTTCACCTCCTTAATATTGAAAAAAAAATTGCGCCTTTTTAGGTACTTAAACCTATTCAAATTTTGATTTCGTTGCCTTAAAAATAAAAAGTTTTCGGCGCGCGGACTCATGGACATTTACCTTTAGATAAGCAAACAAAAATCATAAAAGTTGCAAATTTATGGCCTTGCATGCATGTGAACAAAATCACACAGGAATAGGCATGCGCACTGCAAAACTATCATTTAACGAATGGGGGAAACGGACAGGTCCTGGCTTATATATTTTTTTTGTGTGGCCTAGGCCTAGTTAGATGTGTGTAATTAATTATAATGAAATCAAATTACATATCAAGAACTATCACTACTTCATACTTACTAAAAATACAAAATACCTGGTATTTTACCCCTATTTGGACATAATAAAATCACACAGGCACAAACACAATTCATTAAACTACACAAAAACTAGAAATCCATAAATATTAAACACCTATACAATCTACAAGAGCACAAAATAACAATAAATCATATGTGTGAAGTTAGCAACGTTTATGAGCGACGTTTATGCAGCAACGATTTTTTTTGGGGTACGTGTTAATTCCGCCTGAAGCGTTTGTAAACAAATTTTAATTTTTTTTGTGCAAAGATTGAAATTCTACCATTTGGATTTATCGTAATTAGTAAACTAACATAAAGGGTCAATTACCTGCTATATACGAATTTCCAAAAACCCGGAGGAAAAAGTTTCAAGATATAATAATAAAATGTAATAGTTATTTATACTACAAGGGATGTAAGTAACAAGAACGATTTTGCGCCCGAGAGACAGCGAGGGCTAGCAATAAAGTTCGATTTTATTATCAAAAATTGAGTGAAATTAAAATTGTTGATTTGCATAACAGCCACATGGATATAGCAGAATCAGCAACTATCGCTTGTCTGTCGAGGACGAGGTATGAAGCAACGTATTAATACTTCAAGAAATAAATGGTGCAAACAAAGACTGCTACTGCAGTTTCAGAAACAGTGCTTTTGGCGTACTTTCACGAAAAATCTGCTGTATTAAAGTCTCCATCAAGCTTATGGTGTGAATATTCCATGCTGAAGTCCACCTTTTTCATAGAGGAAAACTAGATATTTCCAAGTATCCTAAATTTCCAGCATTTTTAAAAAGAAAAAATGATGGATATAAATCCAAAAAATCTAATGTGTTTGACAGGGAAGATGTAAATAAATTCCTGTGTAAAGCCCTCGATGATATTTATTTAATGATGAAGGTTGTACTGATAATGGGAATTGCTGTAGCGGGCTGTGCTAGTGAACTCTGTGCAATGAAAATGGACAATGTTGAATTAAGGCATGAAGTCATATTTGTTACTATTCCTGATTCCAAAAATGGAATGGCACGTAAATTTATAGTGACTAAATGTGACGATGCTTGTTATTTCAAAATAGTTCGAAATTACATTGATATATAAGATCCCACATGACGAATTTTAATCCTCGCTTCTTCATGCGATATCAAAATGGAAAGTGCTTAAACCAGCCTGTCGGGAAAAACTCAATTTTCTTCAATTCCAAGTAAAATTGCTAAATTTCTAAACTTTCAGAACTTTAAGGAGTATACTGGACACTCCCTTAGAAGAACACCGGCCACTTTATTAGCGAATACTGGAGTTGACGTCTTAGCCCTCAAGCAACATGACGGATAGAAAACTGCAACTATTGCGGAAAGTTATGTAGCGAAGAGCGTCAACAATAAAAAGGACGTTGCAAATAAAATTTTATACAATATAACGAAGCCAGAAGTCTCCTGCAGTACTTCAAGAGTAGCAGAAAACTTGGTTAGAGATGGAGAAATTATGGAGTCAGAACATTTCATACAAATTGAGAAAAAACGAGAAAACATTTATCCAAATTTTGTAAATAATGTTCATAATTGTACCTACTATTAATATTTATATCACTTAATATTACTTAATTTTTATAAATCATTGTTTTTATATGGCATAAATTATTACCACTCTAGGGTGGTAAGTTGACTTACAACCCGTCGTCAAGGGCAATCGATACCTTTTTGGTAATTGTTACTTACGTCCTTCAAAACCCTGTCAAAATGTGTTGTTTACAATATAGAGAGGAGAAAAAAGAATTTTAACTTTTTTATTGGCGAAGATTGAAATCCTACCATTTGGAATTACCGTCTATAGTAATCTATTCCGTATAGGGGTAAATTACCTGCTAGGTATATACCAATTTCCAATAACCCGGAGAAAAAAAGTTACAGGATAAAAACTACGAAAAGTAGGTAGCCTTTGTTAATGAATTTTAATTTTTTTAAAGGCGAAGATTAATATTCTACGATTTGGATTTATCGTCTTTAGTCTTCGCCACTACAAAAAATTTAAATTCGCTAACAAACGCTAATTTTCAAAGTTTCTATCCTGTAACTGTATTTTCAAGACGTCGGTCGCTAAACAAGAAAAATCTAATAACAAGAGTGTTGTGGCCAGGGCCGGAGCTAGAGCTGAATAGGCCCCGGGGCAAAACAAATTGTGGGGCCCCTTATTGAAATTACTTTTGATAATACCACAGTATTAATGTCGGGTAAGAATAACAGTATTTTGTTAATGTAGATATTTATTGTATCTTATACCAACTTGTTGGAACAGCTATTACTATAATCTGGCAATTGAGGTACGCAAGTAGTTTTTTATCAACTTTAATTTGGAGAAAGTCCGTTCAGCTTTCGCAGTAGTGACAGGGGCAGTAAGGAACATCAGAAGCGTGCAGACATCTGGATAACTGGACGACAACGACGCATTCTGAATGATCAAGAAACGGGCTAACTCTTTAACATCGTTCATTGAACTTATCTCTTCCGAAAATGTCGACTATACAGTAAGCAACTGAGAGGAAAAATAAGGTAACACATCGCCTGAGAAAGTTTTGGAAAATAGATCAGCTTCTTGCTCCAACTCGCTTTTCGATGAATTTGTGAGATATTGAGGTTGCAGAATTTTATAAGTAGGTATTCAGAACATTTTTCATACCAACAAACCTAGATTCGAGTTGCGATGATATTGTATCTATCATCGGGTAGAAAATGTTCACTCGGAGGCGTTGTTGAGGATCATTTAATCTTTCATCTTGAGACAATTCATCAAAGTGAGACTTTACCTTACGTGATCTCTTGTCTATAAACTTTCTGTCAATTATCCACTTATCGCAAATTTCCGGTCCGATCAGCAAACTTTGAGATTTGCTTTTTTCTATTACCTGAGAATGTTTTTTAACTTTTTTTTAAGTTTGTTGGAGTATTGACAAAAAAATTGTTTGCAATGTATTAATGTACCTATTCGAATAAAGCTAAATATTTTTCTCTTCCCAACCCCTGCCGGGGGGCCCCTCTGGATCGGGGGCCCTGGGGCGCCGCCCCGCTTGCCCCGCTGTAGATCCGGCCCTGGTTGTGGCAGGCTTGCTCTTGCCCATACTAAACTTGTAGGGCGGCAAGGGATGTGACTGGCGAACTGTGAGTACAAACGCATTTTTTCACCTATAAAACTTAACTTCTTTTTTGCGCACGAGGTAAGCTGTACGAATTTAAAGGTACATGTCTCTATGCGCGGACTAAATACATCCAATGTCATTGTGAAGGCGAAAGACAAAGGCAAATGCAGGTCTCCTCGGGAATGACCCTGGTAGCAGGGGCGGATCTATAAGGGAAGGGGACTACAGGGGCTTTTTCCACCCTATGGCCCAATAATAAAAAATAAAAGTCATAAAAACACATATTAAACACCTTAATTTTTTAAATTAATTTAACACTAATCATATATATTTCTTACTCTTCATTTTAAGGCTAATGAAGCCTGAAAAAATGTAAAATTTTCAGGACAATTTTAGTGGTCTATCTATCGTCTATCCAAGATCGTTGCCAAAGGGAAGGTTATGGGAATTCTGACCCCCCATATTCATAATTATCCATTTAAAAATTAAAAATTTTTTTAAAGCAATTTGCTAGGCATGCATGGAATCTCCGCCCCCTTATTTATGTTTTTTAAATGGTAATGTTAATAAAGAATCTATTAATTTTCTTCTTATAATTAACCGTAAATTTTCTGTTACAAACCACCCCCCCCCCCCCCCCCCCGCCACTTTTGGGATATAATTACATATATTTAAAGGTATAATAAAGGAAACAGAAAACTATTTCTCGCGTATAATTTTCATCTTTTTTTTAAATTTTCCTTAACATTAGTCGTATTTTATCCTTTTTAAAGTAATGCAAAATTTCATATTTGGTTGGTAAATTTTTAACAAACTCTTGGCGTGGTTCTAAACAATTTTCGCGTGCGGCGCTTTTCCTCTGCATTGACGGGATATTAAACTCAAACATAGCATTTCCAAAATAAACAAAATTATTATTCAGAAATTATCGTTTACATTTTTTGGCTTAAACTATGCTTAACCAAGGTACCAGTCGGCACCATCTAATGTATTAAAAAATAACTTTTTAAGGGCTTACCGGTAAAATTTCAATAATTAAACTTCTCTGGGATTATTTTCTTTGGACCAGGAGATTTATTTTTCATGGATAAACTATTTCTTTTTATGCTAGAAGGAAAACTCCTTCCGTACCGTGCGAGGAAAAAGTATTTGCATCTAAGCGGGCTTGGATTAAAAAACGTAGGGCTTGGTTTAGATCACAATGATATAGGGACGATATATCTAATCAAATCTAGGTTAAAATTTTGTCAAATTTATATGACATGACTAATGAGTAATAGAATAAGTAGACAAATACAAATTTATGTTTGTTGTTTACAAAATTAACAAAGTAAGAATATACAGAAAGAAAAAGAAAAATAATTACATAACTTGCTGAAATTGGCCACCGCCATGCTCCAAGCATAAACTCACACGTCTCTTCATATTTGCAAAAGTGTTGACCAGCATCTCTGGAGAAATGTTACCACATTCTTGGATACTCCTTTCTTGTAGTTGTTCTAAATTTGCAACTGGTGTTTTAAAAATAATGTTCTTTAAATGAGGAAAAACGAAAAAATCCAATTTGTTGGCGTATTTTGCATTATTTTACGAACGTTTGCAACAAGTTCTTTTGTTCTTCCTGCTCCTTTTTTGTGTTGTATATAACCTGTTTCCCTAAACACAGCCACGGTTCTTTTCACGCAATCATAAAAATCCCCAGCAATAAAAGCAACGTTAGGAAAATGTTCGTGAAAATCGTCCATGCACAAACCCGGATTGTATTACCACTCAACATTTACTCTAACCCCGTTTCGAAAATACGCTTTAACCATGAATATTTTGTGTTGTTTCGTAAAGCCCAATGTGTTTTTTTTATTTCTCTAAGAATAGTTCCATTTAAAAAAAAAAGAGTCTTCTTAAATAAAGTAATCCATAAAATCAGGTAATATGATCATTAAAATCTTGCGTGGGGTTAATTGTGGTTCCGATTTTATTAGGGACGAAGGGTTGGAGGCGAATTCAATAGTTGACCTTTCAATGCGTAATTTATTTTCAAAGCACCTTTCTTATCTGTAGGCGAGTTTAATAACGACCGCAAATAATTTTTGCTCGCACGGTATTTACTGTTTGTTTCTAGTCATTACGATTATTAATTCTACTTAAAATGACTCGTTGTCCGGATGCACTAAATCTAATCCAATTATTTTTGTTTGTCTTTGCCAATTTAAAAATTAATGAAAGTTTTATAATAAATTTTGGTTTCACTTTCACACCAATACCAAAAACGGTTTGTAAATTAATATAGTTGTAATCAATCTCAAAGGAGTTGAGCTGGGACAAAAAAGTCATTGCGTCAGACTGGGCAAAATTTATTTAGGAAAAATCGACACCGATCGATAAAGTTATTATGACTAATTCTCGGACATCAATTTAATTAATGAAACTTTATTTATTTGTTTTCGTCTTCACTTCCAAATGTATAATCATGTCTAGGGTATCTAAATTTACAGTATATTACAAGAATATATTCTAGATCTAGATATTTTGAACATAAAAATTGGAATTTCTTATCAACAATAATTGGTATATAATTGAATTTTACAAATTGGCAAAAACTTGCGTACGTGTTTAAGGCCGGGACACACTTGTTAAGGCCGGGACACACCTATCATGCACCCTTCCGATCCGACTCCGATCATACAGTCGGACGAGTGCTTGGACCGCTATTCTCCAATTTAAGAGAAGTGAATGCTCTCTCGCGCGAGACCATTCACTTCTCTTAAATTGGAGAATAGAGGTCCAGGCACTCGTCCGACTGTATGATCGGAGTCGGATCGGAAGGGTGCATGATAGGTGTGTCCCGGCCTTCATACATCACTCCGATCCGACTCCGGTCCGATTTTGCTCCAAAGAACGGATCGGTGCGGGATCGGAAGGGGTGAGCACACATGTCCCACACGCTTCCGAGTCCTTTCCGATTTTTAGCTCCGGCTCGATACATGCGCCAGTCTCGATTCAATTAAAATGGCGAAAGGTTATGTGCGCAAAATGTTCAAAAATTTTAGCAAACTGCGATTTGGCCATGGTGACACTTTGTTTAGAAGAGGAAGATGAAGAAAACCGGAGAGATTTCATAGAGAACAGAGGAAAACGCAGATTTTGGGTACATTCTGCTTGGAAAAGAAAATTCGTAGCAAAAACTCAAAAATATTATTACAAATTCCAACTGACACGCGTGCAGCCATTAAAACGAATAGACTGCACGATCGGAACACGATCGGATGCATGATCGGAGTCGTGTAGGGTGGGATCGGACACGTGTCGGAAAGGAGTGAACTACGCTGTTTAAACTCTAGTATCATTTCCCTCTCAGGCACTCGTCCGACTGTATGATCGTAGTCGGATTGGAAGGGTGCATGAAAGCCGGGACACACTTGTCATACACCACTCCGATCCGACTCCGGTCCGATTTTGCTCCAAAGAACGGATCGGTGCGGGATCGGAAGGGGTGAGCACACATGTCCTACACGCTTCCGAGTCCTTTCCGATTTCCAGCTCCGGCTCGATACATGCGCCAGTCTCGATTCAATTAAAATCGCGAAAGGTTATGTGCGCAAAATGTTCAAAAATTTTAGCAAACTGCGATTTGGCCATGGCGACACTTTGTTTAGAAGAGGAAGATGAAGAAAACCGGAGAGATTTCATAGAGAACAGAGGAAAACGCAGATTTTGGGTACATTCTGCTTGGAAAAGAAAATTCGTAGCAAAAACTCAAAAATATTATTACAAATTCCAACTGACACGCGTGCAGCCGTTAAAACGAATAGACTGCACGATCGGAACACGATCGGATGCATGATCGGAGTCGTGTAGGAGTGAGATCGGACACGTGTCGGAAAGGAGTGAACTACGCTGTTTAAACTCTAGTATCATTTCCCTCTCAGGCACTTGTCTGACTGTATGATCGTAGTCGGATCGGAAGGGTGCATGAAAGCCGAGACACACTTGTCATACACCACTCCGATCCGACTCCGGTCCGATTTTGCTCCAAAAGGGGTTGAAAAAACATTTAATTTTTGCTTTTTTGATTAATAAAAGATAGTAAAGTGTGTGAGAGAAAAGTGAAAAAAAAATTACTTACTAATGGGTAGAAAATTAATTACATTTAATTTTTTAAATTCAATATAATTAATTTTTTACCCATTAGTTAAGTAAGTTTTTTCCACTTTTCTCTCACACACTTTACTATCTTTTATTCATCAAAAAAGCAAAAATTAAATGTTTTTTCAAGCCCTTTTTTCAACATATTAGATTCAAACATACCAATTAACGCCCCCTCCCTTTTTTCAGTATATTTTCATGTTAGGGCCCAACGTAAGAATTGGAATGCAAATGTGAAGTTTTCTTTCGACTTTTTTGCCAATTACTAACATATAAATCTCGCTGAAGATGAAAGCCTTTGCTTTCGAAACATGTCCGAAGTAATTTAATTTTGAATATACTAGTGGAGCAGACTGAGTGTTTCATTACCCTTAATAAATATTCACTCCACTGTGAGATGAACTACTTCCATAAAATTAAGTAAATGTTGAAAATGTCCACCGCCACCCTCCATGCAATTGTAAAGGCACTGTTCAAAATGTTCGCGAACATTATCGAGCATTGCGGGAGTTATTTGTCGGCACTCGTAGACTATTCGTTGTCGCAAGTCTTCCAAAGAATTGGGTTGGGTCGCATAAATTTTAGACTTTAAATGTCCCCCAAAACAAAGTCCAGTGGCGTCAATTCAGGAGATCTTGCAGGCCATTCAATAGGACCTCTTCTTCCAATCCATTTTCCTGTAAAATTTTCACCCAGAAACTATATAACAGGGAACGCATAATGCGGGGATGCTCCGTCTTGCTGAAAGTAAATATTTTCTGGCCGATAACAGTCATTTTCTTCTATGGCATTCGTTAAAGCAGGGTTTATGGTGGTTTCCAACAGGTTCAGGTAAATTTCACCTAATAAATTTCCAGGTATAAAATACGGCCCAATAATTCGGTCCCCAAAAATTCCAGCCCACACATTTAATTTTTCGGGATGCTGAGTATGCACTTCTCTAAAAATTCTAGGGTTGGAATCCGACCAATACCTGCAACTCTGTCGATTATCAGTACCGTGAAAAAAAAAGTTCTTTCATCGGAGAAACAAATGTTAAAAATAAATTCTGGATTGCGAATGATCATTTCACTAATTAACTCGCAAAATTGCAAAACGGCAATCGTCATCGTCTTCATTAAGTTCATGAACCAGTTTTATTTTATAGGGATGTAACTTATGCGTTTTTAAAGTACGCTTAATCGTTCTGTATTCATAGGTTAATTCCTCCCGAAGTAATTAAAAATGTTGAAAACGAGTTTTACTGGCGTTTATGATGTTTCCAAATAGCGTTAACATTTTAAGCATTTATTGACGAAAAAGTATTAAAGATGGATAGAAGGTTTAAATGTTACTTTAAATGTTAATAACCGTGTCCAAGAAACAAATACAAAATCACACTGTATAGGTATAGAAAGGTCATTCTAGTGCAGTGCTGCTTATATAAGTAGCTAGAAATAGACATCCCTTAACATAATAGTTTACGGTGATTTGGTACACTTACCCACTGAGCTTAGTTACCCCAAATAAGTCTACTAGTAAATGGGTTGGCTGGACGAATTTTTAACATGCTGCTGCATGACAGTGCTAACGTACGAACGATGACACCGGTTGCCAGTCATTCAAATTTTAAATCCATTGGCATTTATCTACCGTGCGAGCAAAAATTATTTGCATCAAAGAGGACTTAGATTAAAAAAACGTACGGCTTGGTTTAGATCACAACGGGGACGATATATCTAACCAAATCTAGGTTAAAATTTCGTCAAATTCATATTATGACATGATAATATGCCAAACTAATGAGTAATAAAATAAGTAGACAAATACAAATTTAATTTGAAGAAATAGTCCATGCTTAAAGTGGAGTTGAAAGTATGAAAAGGGAAAGAAAAACACAAAGTCTTCCTCCACTAGTTTAATGGAAAAAAAAAATTCCAAATATTAAGGGTCTCTACATGTTTCGAACGTAGAAACGTTCATCTTCAGGAGACAGAAAGTTTTAAATCTATGCTGATGGTGTTAGCAAAAGAGAAACTGAAATTTAGAACCTTAATGGAGCTTTATGGATTTAAACAGAAGTGTAGAAGAAACATGGGTAAAATATTTGATAGTGGCGAAACCACAGAGCGATTAGAACATAATGAAGAGTTGTGAAACAACCAAAAAGTGGGGAAGAAGAAAACCTGTCTAGGTGTCGAGGCTTATTTAAAAAAATTTTTAAATTTTTTTTAAAATTTGTTGTTCAAGGAACTAAAAATTATTGTAGACATTATGAAGGTGTACACCTTCTGTTGTAGTATCTGTAAAAATAGAAATCTAAATTAAAATTAAGTAAAGTGAAGTTTTATAATGTTTTAGAGAGAATTTCTTAATTTTGAATAAAAGGCTTAGTACTTACAAAGTTGTTATAAAAAACAGAACCTTTTGGGGTCCTGAGGACTAAACCTCAGTAACCCCGCGGCAGGTTAATTTGTAGATAGTAAAAATTGTAATTGAAAAATCGAACATTTTTAGACTTTTTCTTCGTCTGCCAAAAGGCCGTTCACCTCCACGTGCTAGCGAAAAAGTGAATGAAAGGTAATTGATTGACAGTAGACAGATGTACTGACCGGAAATAGCGGTAAATTTAAATTAAGTAAAAGAAAATTTTTTTATGTAGATGAAAAGCTCAATTAAGGTTGGGTAGATACAGTACTACTAACCAATTAACTAAGATAACAATATGATATAGCTAAAACTAAGAAATGAAAGGGTACTATGTTAATGTGGGAGAAAAATCAATAAGGTGTATTAAGGGTAGGTGTCCTAAAATTTCTTTGTGTGTGGTATCATTTGTAAATGAAAATATCCTGGGTGTTCGTGTATGTATGTCACAGAGAGAAAATTGGTGTTATGCTGTGTGTGTTCTACAAAATATGAAAGGGAAAATGAGTGTGGGAAATATTACATTATGTCGGCAGTAAAGAGTATATATAGCATAAGGTGGTGATGATTGTTAAATAGATATTTGTAACCTATCAAATAAAAGTAGAAACGATTTCTTTGAATTGACTCATTTTCTTTGATATTGTGACAAACAAAGAACGATAGAGAAGGACAAAGGAAAGGTAAAACTATATCTAATCATTGAAGTCAAGAGCATTGAAAAAATGTGTGCAACTATGTTGTATTTGATCATTCAGACAAAGGATATTCAAGTTGTTTAACGTTTTATTAATTTCTAGAATTTCTAAAAGGTCCAACTTATTTCCCTTGTTGCAAAAATGTAAAAATTTAGTATGAGTGTCAGGATTGAAAATATGATTATTTGAAAATAAATGTCTAGAAAAATTAGATTTTATCTTTGAAGGGGAAAGATTTAGATTGATAGCTCTGTCCAATTCTTTACAATGTTCTTTCAGACGTGTTGAAAATTTGCGTCCAGTTTGTCCAATATAAGTCGCATTACAACCCTCAGTGGAACAGCTGATGCTATACACACCCGATTTGTCAGAGCCTGGGATCATGTCCTTAGAGTTGACCAAAAATTTTTTAAGAGAATGTTGAGTTTTAAATACAATGTTAATATTAAAAGGTTTGAAAGCATTTTTAAGAGTGTATGAGATAGGGCCCCAAAAAGGTAATGAGTAAAATTTTTTTTGAAGAGTCGTCTTTGGATAGAAGGTTTCTGTTAAGTGATTTAATTAAGTGTTTGTAATAAATTTTGTTGATTAAGTTTAATGGGAAACCATTGTTAAGACCTATTTGTTTTATTAAATTGAGTTCAGATTTGAATTCATTATCTTCTAGGGGGATGTTAAAAAGTCTGGAGAAAAATGAGTGGAAAGAAGCAAATTTTTGTCTGTGGGGGTGGTTTGAATCAAAGGGTATAATATTGTCTGTGCTTGTAGGTTTATGATAGATGGAAAATTTAATTTTGTTGTTTACTTTAGTCAATTTAAGGTCAAGAAAAGGTATGGAACCATCGGTCTCCAGCTCGAAAGTAAATTTAATAGAAGGATGGATGGAATTTAAAAATTGAATAAAAGACATAAGGTCTGTATGACTACCGTCAAAAACTGCGAAAATATCATCCACATACCGTCTTATGAAAAGGATATGTGTAAACAAGGGATGAATTTTAATTTTAGATTCAATAAAGGCCATAAAAATTTCTGCAAGGAGAGGTGATAAAGAGGAACCCATAGCAAGACCGGAATTCTGTTTATAAAACTTACCATCGAACTGAAAGAAATTTTGTTTAAGGACCAGATCAACTAGAATGCATAGGTTCTCTACATGTTCACGTTCAAGTTGTGTTTTATTGGTCAGAAGATCTCTTACCAAGTCTATGCATTCATTAGAGGGTATGCTAGGAAATAAGTTTGTAACATCGAAAGAGACCAAAAAGGAGGATTCAGGAATATATATATTTAACAGGTCGTTAGCTAAAATTGTAGAATTCTTTACTGAAAATGAACTTTTGAAGTTAGTGAGATTAATAATTATTTGGTTAAGCCATGAACTTAGTTTGTGACATGATGAACCACAGTATGACACCACAGGACGAATAGGCATATTCTGTTTGTGAATTTTGGGTAGTCCGTAAAGTAAAGGAGTTGAAGGGTTTAGTGGGGTAAGCTTGAACTTATTAGTGTTGAAAAAAGCAAGGGTGTTATTTACCTTTTTTAGAATATTTTTAAAGAATTGAGAAAATTTTTCTGTAGGGTTATGTAGAATTGAAGTAAAATCGTCCGTCGAGAGAAAATCTATTACTTTTTCAACATATTGGGGTCTATCCAGAATTACCAAACAGTTGCCTTTATCCGCCTTGGACACTACTAAATTGTTATCAATTATTTTAGATTTAAGGGATTTAAGGGTTTTTAACTCATTGCCATTATTCAACTGAGGATTGTTTTTATAAAATTGATTAAGGTTGTTAATACATACAGATCTCAATGTGTCTTTCTTCTCAGTTTCATGTGAATTAGATATAATGTTCTCACAATCTACTGCGATAGTTTCAAAATCTCTGCTTGCAAGTTTGAAATGAAAATTATACTTAAGCCCTTTATTGAGTAAAGACATCTCGTGCTCTTCAAAATGAGTATCACTCAAATTGAGGGTTCTCTCGTGGAACTTGAAACTATCAGAGTTTGAAACATCAAGAGTCTCTTCATTAAATTCCGATTTAAAAATGGAGTTATCAAAACTGAAATTGTTTGAAGAATTATTTAAGTTGTTGGTAACAGTAGAATTAAAAATGTTAGGGTGAGATTTATTATTAAAGGTTTGATGGATTTTATGTCCTTGTTGAATTTTTAAGTTGTACAATTTATTATTTAAGCGTTGAAATTTCAGATTTTTTTGGTCATAAACATAATTTTGCAAAGAAAAACACAAAGAGTCCCATTGAGCTGGGTGTAAGATATTAGTTAGCTCGTAAAAGAGAGATTTAAGTTTTAGATTGATCAAATTAAGTTTAAAAACATGTTTCTTAATCTCTTCCCTTAACCAAACCTTAGTAGCTGCTTGGATCGCTTTCCTCGACGAAGAAGATAAAGATAAATACAAATTTATTTTTAATGTTTACAAAATTAACAAAGTGAGAATATACAGAAAGAAAAAGAAAAATAATTACTCCAAGCATAAATTCACACGTCTCTTCATATTTTCGACAGTGTTGACAAGCATATCTGGAGAAATGTTACCACATTCTTGGATAATCCTTTCTTGTAATTGTTCTAAGTTTGCAACTAGTGTTTTAAAAATAGTGTTCTTTAAATGAGGAAAAACGAAGTAATCCATAACCGTTAAACAAGATAATCTAGGTGGGAATTCAATGTCTGATCGAAAACTGATCAATCTGTCGTCGAAAAAATTGCGTAAGTAGTTAATAGTTTCGAAGGCTGTATGGGCGGTTGCACCGTCCTGTTGAAAATATCCAAAACGTAGTTCGTCGTCAAGTAATTGCTTAACAAATGGATTCAAAATATTGTCTCTATACCGCTGTGCTATAACTGTGTCGTGGAAAAAAATAGTACCAACAATTCTTCTTCGGGAAACAGAGCTAACCAGACACGGTTTTTTTGAGGGTGCAATGTGGACTCTACAAAAAAATGGGGATTTTCACTACTACACATGCATGCATTCTGAGAATTCACATAACCGGAGAGGTGGAACCAGGCTTCATCCGAAAAAAATGTCAGGTCAATAAATCATTTCTTTCCAATAAATTTTGGGTAAACCCTTGAGAGTAATTCCTGCGTCTTTCAAAATCTGCAGCTTGTATTTCACCCAACAGGTACGGCTAAGCATTACGTCCTTAGATGCAAGCCTCTCTTTGATGCAAATAATTTTTGCTCGCACGGTATAAGAATAATTTAAATTGACGTCCAGTTTATTTAAAATAATGTCAATGTTTTTCTCTCCACGTCTAGTAAATAATATAAACCTAGTGACATTTAACAATAACACAGATTCTTTTGCAACCATATGTCGCAGTGAAAAACAACATTGTTTACATTATTAGTGCGTTATGATTACTTGATTACACCGTCAATTATTCTACTTTACAGTGTGGTCTTTTCAATAAAAAATACTTTCAGTTTTTTGCTACAACCATGACAAGTGTATGTACCTGGTGGCCGCAGAAAAATAGATACGCCGGCCATATCTTAGAAATCGTTTGTCACAAAGTTTTGAAATCAAGCATTTTATTATAAAATGGACAAAGAGAAATTGTTGTTGAAAATTATTTTCATGTTTCTAAGTTTACCGCTAGAGGGCGTTCAACCTGCGAGAAGTTTATTGGTTTTTTATCGATAATATGCCAAATAAGGTTATATCAAAAATTAGACGCTTTATTCATTGAAAATACGATACAACTTTAATTTACTACATTTTGCTCGAACTTGCAAAATAGACTAAGGGGTGGAGGGAACCTCTTTTTGAAAGAAATACTCGTAACTCCAGTTTGCCTTAACCAAATTTGACAAAAAAATAATTACCTTGTCGGACTTCCATTGTCTTTATTTTGTTACATAACACAACGTTTCGGTTAGTTAGTATCTCCAACCGTTTTCAAGTGTAAACTAAACTAGAATTCTAAGGCTACTGTCTTAAATACTATCCGTGTGCAATGAAGCTTGATGACTCCGCCTACGTGCTTATTGGAGTGTTAAGTTTGAGCTGTTGGTTTTGGACAAGAAGTGGCTTCCAAATATTGGGGATATCTATACTTGGTTTACTAAATATATGGGTATTTTGATTCATGAAAGCTGCTTCTTTGAACTTTTGTTTTCTCCAGTGCTGTTCCTTGTCCAAAACCTTGGCTTCTGACCACTGTATATTATGCTGGTTGGTCCATACATGTTCCGCTATACCTGATCTCGAAGTTTCACCTCTTTGAGTATGTTTCAGATGTTCTTTAACTCGTATAGGAAGAGGCCTTTTTGTTTCTCCAATGTGCGATTCGCCATACTCGCAAGGGATTTGATAGATACAGTTTTTTGTGTTTTCATTACTGGGGGGTTTTACTTTTGTAAGAAAGCTTCAAAGCGTATTTCCGGATTTGAAGGCTGTTTTGATATTATAGTTTTTGGTTATTCTTCTAATCTTTTCAGAAATCCCCTTGACATAAGGTATTGTGAGAAATGCTTGCTCCTCTTTCGTTTCTGTATTAGTTTTTACTTCGCGATTTTTAAGTTTTGAGATGGTATTAGTTACAAAGGTTTCAGGGTAACCGTTCTGTTTTAAATCTTTTTTGATGATTGAAATTTCAATATTAAGGTCTTTCTGATTGTTGCAAACGTTAGAAGCTCTGTGATACAGAGTTTGAATTATGCCCTGTTTTATGGAGTTTGAATGATTCGATCCGTGATTAAGGTATTGCCCTGCGTGAGCGGGTTTTCTGTACACTGAAGTTTTAATGTTTTCAGCACTTCGTTTTACGAGAACATCGAGAAAAGGTAGAGTGGAATGTTTTTCTGTTTCCATGGTAAATTTAATGGATTGTCTTATACTATTAATATGTTTCAAAAACCGTATCAGCTCTTCGTTGCTGTATGTCCAGATAATAAAGGTATCATTAACATATCTAAGCCAAAGTTTAGGTTTAATCTTGGCAGTATTAATAGCATGTGACTCAAACCATTCCATATACAGGTTAGTCACCACCGGAGAGAGAGATGAACCCATTGGGAGACCGTCATCCTGGGCATAGAACCTATCTTTTACTTGAAAGTAGGAACTACGTAGACAACACTCCAAAAGTTCCATCACTCCATCCAGCGGCAAACTGGTGCGTTCTGAAAGGTTGGGTCTTCTTGTAACTTTTGCTTGATGATATGCAGTGATTCCCCTATTGGGACGTTGGTATATAGGCTTTTTACGTCGAAACTGACAAATGTGTCTTGTGGTTCCAATTTGACGGTTTTCAGAATATTTACAAAATGGTTAGAGTTCTGAACAAAAGAAAATGACTGACCCTGTAACGGTTTAATTATCTCCAGGAGAATCAAAATATCCATATATTTAGTAAACCAAGTATAGATATCCCCAATATCTAGAAGCCACTTCTTGTCCAAAACCAACAGCTCAAACTTTACACTCCAATAAGCACGTAGACGAATTCATCAAGCTTCATTGCACACGGATAGTATATAAGACAGTTGCCTTAAAATTATAATTTGGTTTACACTTGAAAACGGTTAGAGATACTAACTAACCGAAACGTTGTGTTATGTAACAAAATAAAGACAATGGAAGTCCGACAAGGTAATAGTTTTTTTGATATCACTACATTGTCTCCACCTTCAAACAAATTTGACAAGTCTCGTTTCAAATAACTTATCACATAGTAACATTTAAAATTGTGTATTACTGTTTTTTGTTATATCACAAGTCGCTAAAGAAGGCTATGTGCACAATAATTTTCAAAACTTTCAAATGAAAGCATATACTTACACATACAGGGTGGCGCATCGAAAACGAAACAGATACATTTACTGGCAGCTCAGTTCTTTTTTGGAAAAACGCTAAGATCCGTCGATTTTGCGGGCGGTCGAGTGATACCTTATTTTAAAGGTATTTCAAGTTCCTTTATAATGATGTAAAATTCATGTATTTCAGTTGAGTTAGTTTGGAGATATATTGATTTAAAGCTTAAAGTAGACTTTAATAGGTACATCAGATTAGTTTGTACCACTTTCAGAAGAAATTTGAGTGAAATCATTTACTTAATAAGTAAATGCTTTTCTTCACTACGTCCATGGTTTGTTTATCATTTTGGTTTTGAAAATAGCGATTGGAGCATTTTTTGTGGCAAAAAAGTTGTTTCTTGAAAAAAGATACGAAGGGAATGTCTCGTACTTATTTTAAATAGGAATTTAGTACATAGTTTGCGATTGATTCGTCCAAACTTTGTTGTTAAAATACCTTTTAACGCTTGATACATAAATTAACCATGGTATATTCCACGGCAGAAAGGGTTGAAATTATCGAAATATTTTTCGGAAATAATCAGTGCGCTAGTAGAACAGCACAAATATTTAATGAGCGACATGAGAATAGTAACGTGCATCGAAAATATGTTCTAGAACTTGTAGCTAAATTTCGGGAAACTGGATCAGTCGCTAATAAATAACGCAACATTGAAAATCCCATAAGGAACGAAGCAATAGAAGTGGGGGTTTTAGGGCAAGTTTATGTAGATCCTACGTTAAGTACCCGCAAATTGGATACTGTGTGTGGTGTTAGTCGACGTAGTATCCGTATAAAATTCACCTTGTACAAGAACTAAATGAAGACGATTTTGATCGGCGATTACAATTTTGTGAAGAATGAGTGAACGAATTATATACGATTAACATTTTCTATTCAACACTTGCTTTCCGATGAATGTTCCTTTTTCTTAAATGGCGTAGTAAGTCGACATAACTGTCGATATTGGTCCGATTCTAATCCCATAATTTGTCATGAGGTACACACACAGCAGCCACAAAAATTAAATGTTTGGGCTGGTATGTTTGGCGATCATTTAGTTGGTCCTTTTTTTACCTGGAAATTTGACGGGTGAAATGTAATTTGGAATTACTGCAAGACGCCATGGATCCTGCATTAACAGCCATAATTGAAAATCGGAATGATCGGCGGTACATTGCGAATAGGTTGATGTTCCAACAGGATGGTGCCCTACCACATTACGCATTACGTGTTCGACAATATTTAGATCAGACATTTCCAGGTCGATGGATTGGTAGAAGAGGTGCCATTAAATGGCTCCTAAGATCGCCAGATTTATCAACTTTCGATTTCTTTCTGTGGGGTCACTTAAAAAGCAAAATCTATGCTACTCAGCCAACATCGTTAGAATATTTGCGAAAAAGAATTCTGAATGAGTGCCTTCAAACTACTCCTTAAATATTGCAAAATGTGCAGCAACGTTTTGAGCAAAATCTTTATTACTGCATGGAGAGTCATGGTCGTCATTTCCAACATTTACTTGGCTGACGGGTCAGTTCATTCTTCATTTATAAACTAGTTTGCTGCCAAATGTATTGATCTCCACTGATGATGATGTATTAAAGTTTTATTTAAGCTTAAAATAAATCATTAAATCTCCAAAACTACTGAACTGAAGTACATGAATTTTACATCATTATAAAGGAAATTGAAAGACCTTTAAAATAAGGTATCACTCCACCCCCTTTCCATTTAAGGTTTTAGGGGTGGTGCCACCCCCGCCCAGGGGGCTGCACGTATTAACGTGATTTTTTGCCAATTTTGTGTCCCCTCGAAAACAAAATCGACGGGTCTGACCATTTTTCCAAAAAAGAACTGAGCTGCCATTACATGTCTCTGTTTCGTTTTCAATACGCCACCCTGTATAAATATGTATTTAGATACAAAATAAATTAGAAACGAGTAAAACTGGTAAAAACGCATGTCGGCATGTTAATTTAAGCCAGATGGAAACAAAAAAAAATTTAAAAACTTGCTAAAGCCTCTATTCAACTGCACCTACTATAAAAAAAAATATTATAAAATCGGTCGCAATGAGCCGATATGAGATTTTTATAAAATATGTAGGTATAGTAGCTTTAAGGAATGTTCTTTTTGAAATTTTAACATGCATATTAAAACCACTACATTTTTTTAAAACTCCTTACAGTATCGTTTCGACGACCCATTTAATTCTAACTCACCAAAACTTAAATAAATCAACTTTTAATTTAAAGAAATTAAGAATGTTCGAGAAATAAATTCGCGAAGGGGGTTCTCGACTTCTCCAGTCGCTCTTTATTCTCACCGCCATCGCCTCGCCACTGTCATTATAACAATTGCTATCACGTCACATGACCATTCATTGAATGATTACCTAGACAATTGGCAATAATTGGTATTATCCTTATTTGTCACTTTGTATTTTAACCTTCACTTATTGGTTAGGTTTGTTGTGACTATTTTGTTAAGGCGTTCGGCGCAATTTTTCTGTCTTATGTAATAATAACCTATTTTAAAGTATACAGGGTGGTCTAAAAAAGCGTTGCGAATATAATAAGTTTTTTTTATAGAACAGCCTATTTTTAAATTTATTTTTTAGATTCTACATAATATTCTATAACTTTTTTGTTAATAATGTTATTTACCTAAACCTAGTAATAATAATTGTTCTAATAATTTAATTTTTTTAGAAAAATATTGGATTTTACTCTTATAAAAATAATTCACAGTTTCGCCATTGTTTCCGAAGGAGAAATACTCATATTTGCTACAAACGTCCTATTGGGATGACAAATAAAAACATGTAATGACATTTGTTTTTTGTCATTTTTACGCTTGTTTTTTTGCTTTTATTACGCTAACGTGACTAACTCTTTAAAATTAACAATAATAATTAGAGACTGACCGAAAGTTCGGTTTCGGCTAGTTTCGGCGAAAAACCGGCCGAACCCTAGTGTTCGTGAATTGTCGCGCACTGTTCGGCTAACTTAGGGTGGGTTCGTAGGCAGTGTTTTTCTATATAAATAATAGACTTTTCTGTCGACCATTTTTTAGTGGGAAGAGTTCGATCCGTTCCCAAGATCGATCTCGTCATATTAAAATAAATTAAATTTCAGTAATACAATAAAAATTTTAAGTTTCGGTTTCGGCCGAAACTGAGACCAACGCCGAAGATTCGGTTTCGGTTTCGGTTGAAAACCGTGTTTCGGTCGGACACTAATAATAATTTTACTGATCTAACTTACTTAATTTTTATTTATTATGACGTAATAAATGTTCAAAAAAATGCCAGTCTACTTGGATATACATATTTAGTCTTTTTACTATATTTCCCTGCACGTTCCAAAAGGGTGTACTTGTCCTGCAGGCATCCCGTATCCTATTTTCCATATCATCTGGTGTTGTAGGGGATTTACCTAAACGCGATCTTTAATGTAGCCTTACAAAAAGAAATCTAAAGATGTTAAGTCACATGATCGAGGAAGCCACCCAATGAATCCATCCCTACCGATCCATTTTTGTGGGTAATGATTGTTTAAAAATTACCGAACTTCGCGATGGTAACAAGCAGTCTTGTTGAATCCACATTTGTTCCCTTTTAATATTATCAACTTCTCCAAGGAGCTGTGGTAATTCTTTTTGCAAACAGTTTAAATATATTATATTCCCGTTAAGTGGTTCGCGGAAAAAAATATGGACTTACACATTTTTGATTCCACACCATACATTAAGCGACCAATGGTTTTGATTTCGAATTTCCCGCACCCAGAATGGATTAACTGCCGAATAGTACAATTTATCCAAACTCAGTTTGAGGACATTCCAATCATTCCATACGGCGGTAAACAGTCTTAAAGAGACCGACCTCACAACCAGGGTTGTCAGATCTTTCTTCTTCAATTCTTTAAGTTTTTTTTTATTAAAGATTTTTCATTTATATCAGTATTCAATTGTTAGTCAGTAACTTTCTTTGAAAGCTAGTTTGCAAATATACTTTAAACCGAGGAGTTTGAAGTGTGACAGAAAAAAATAACAAGCCATTCATTGTTATAATAATACATTCTTTAGTCCTTAAGAAACAATATAACT
This sequence comes from Polydrusus pterygomalis, assembly GCA_963969555.1. Classification (NCBI taxonomy): domain Eukaryota; kingdom Metazoa; phylum Arthropoda; class Insecta; order Coleoptera; family Curculionidae; genus Polydrusus; species Polydrusus pterygomalis. Next base: position 40,977,709 of record OZ018383.1, on the reverse strand, counting down.
GAAATCAAAACAAAAAGTGTTTTCAGTGTTTAAAAACAACTAATTAACAAACCCTTGTTTCTCGTATACTTATACATAATATATTAACAAACCAGAAAATTTGTTAGAACTGGCAACCGTTCACAATTTATGCACGTTGTCAGGGGTGATAAGCGCCAGTTAAAGCGGCTGGTATAAGCTGAAGCGGTCTGCAGCCCGTTCAACGATCGATTATGTCAGACAAAGATAGGCCAGTGACCGCCGATGGCGTGGAAGAGACGAAGTTAAAATATACGTGATTTGGAACTTATGGACGGGCCGGGGAATGGTCCCAGAATGGAGTTCTGGTAAAAAAATTAAAGCATTTTCTGAGCAATGTCGTGCCGTGTCAGGTTTATTTTTCTGGTTTTAGTTTTGTGTATAGAATCTTTGAGTTACCTTATATTTATTATTTTAATATAATATTATTATATATACAGTGGGTTTATAAAGTGTAGTATGTACAAACACTTAATGTTAAACAAACTTATAAGTATGTATACGCATTTTAATTATTTGATTGGGACGCCTATGGTTAGGAGTTTTGTACTGTTTTATGTCATTAAATTGACCCAAGAAACACTATACTGCATATTATGGAGGTTAACTGCTTCATTACTGCGAAAGGTAGCTTCATCGGAAAACATTATTTTGTGCAAAAAATTCGAATCAGCCTCTATAGTCTACAGTACAGTCTCATTTGTGATGGTACAAAAGTTTACTCGTTGTTCAAAATCACGGTCTAGAAATTGTTGGTGGAGTTCCATATGAAAGGAATAATATTTGAATTTTCCCGTGGTGCGCTTAGCGGTAGATTGGGTTGTGTCATATAAGTTAACTAAATAACCGCTACTGACTTGGGGATTATTTTCAGCATAAAGTAAAATCTTAATTTGTTTTTCCTTATTGGTAGCATTTTCCGTTATACCGTTTTCTTATATTCAACGCTCCCATTACCACCAAACCATTTCATTAAACATTGAAAAACTTATTTAGTTGATATGCGTCTATTAGGGTATTTCATACCGTAAATCTTTACTGCCAACGGACAATTTTTTTCCGCCTCGCCCAGTGTATAAATCATGTCAATTAATTAATTTTTAGGAGAATCCATAAATATTTTATTTTTATCGGTACGTGATTTACGACAATAAATTAAACTATTTTTACTTGTTTAATAGACATTTTAAAATTTACTAATGCCTAAATTTTTGTTTCGTCATGCCAAACTTTTTTTATAGTGTACTTAATAAAAACAAAATATATTGCAAACTTAAAAATAGGTATATGATATAGGTAGGTACTTAATGAAAGTTAAAGAGTTTTGTAAAATCTATCAGAAAAAATAATAACATACAGGTTTTTTAAAAAAGTAGATAATATCTACTTCAATTAAAATAATGTATAAACTTATTTTGAACGCCCTGTAGCATCTAACTCAAATTTAATTGCATGATTTTTTTGTCATCCCAATAGAATGTTTGTAGCAAATATGAATAATGGAAACAATGGCAGAACTGTAAATTTTTTATAATGGTAAAAACTAATATTTAAAAAAAAATTAAAATATTAGAACAAAACTACTATATTATATTGGTATAGGTATATCTAATAATAAAAAAGTTATGGAATTTCATATAGAATCTAAAAATGAATTTAAAAATTCCATTAAAAAACTTATGTTATATTTGCCACGCTTTTTTGGACCACACTGTATACTCAAAAATAATTTTAAACTGGGCATCTTAACATTCTCTATAACTCTTGTATTTAACGTTTTTTGGTAATTCCCGAAACAAATGAGATAATGAACTTTACTCTATGTACCCTGAACACTACGGAAAATACACTAACATTCTAATTGGTACAAATAACCTGACAGGAATATAAAAATGAAACAACATAAGTGAAGAAATAATGAATATAACACATAACAGCTTAACGCTTAACAGGAAATGATCACAGATTTATAAGTTATTATAGGACGAAATCAATCAGTCAGAGTCTTTAAGGTCATAAAACTAAGTACGGGAAAAATACATTATTGTTATGTTGTAAACGATCGACAAATGCACTAGCAGAGAAACTGAACTTAGTGGCGTAGCGTGCAGGGGGCCAGGGGGGCGACCCCCCCCCCCACCCTTTGAACTCTTTCCCAAACGGCGCCCCTTCCCACTCTCCCAGTTAAATTTCACTTCACATGATAGTATTGTTTACCTATCGCAGCAAGAAAAAATTTACTATGTTTATGAATATAAATAATATTTATATAACAAAACCCTCATCTTATTATTATTTTATTTTCACTACTTTGTTCAGTTATTTTGCTTTAACAATTAAAAATTGCTTGAAATCTCTAATTTACTAGAGACTAAATTTTATCTTTTTAAAAGTAGTGTGTTATTGTCGCCAATGAGAATAATATGCTCATATTATTATGTAATATGCATAAAATATTTTATAGAGTTTTAACAAAATTCCCCTTGTCGTAAACATATTCTGTTTTCATGTGACCATTTTAGATATGACGAAACAAAAACTTTATTTCTCAGGCCAAAATTTACTAATAAACGAAATTATACATTAGCAGTGAGGCGCCCTCTGAACAAGGGCGTAGATAAGGGGGTAATTACTCCCCCCCCAGACCCATAATGAGCTATGAAAACGAAGCACTTTTTTTTAATTGATCATTGTGATTTTCTTAAGGATCTTGTGTATTTTATATTTTTCCTACTTGAAAATCAGGCAACATCATCGAAAAAAGGGCGTGGCACCCAAAATTTTCCGCCTGCGGCGCTATTTACGCCCCCCCCCCCCTCCCCATGAAAAAATTTCTACGCCCTTACCTTTGAAGCTTCCGCCCCCTCCGCCCCTTTAACCACGCTACGTCACTGACTGAACTCAGTAGATCCTTGAAGTCAATAAGACCATTGACAAGCTTATGTAAAAATATACAAAGAGTATTTCTACGTCCACACTCAAGACTGTTAACGCCACAAATCAAAACCTAGTTTCGTATATTAAAGATTTGTAAGGAAAATGTAGTTTATACAAGAGACATTTGGTGAATTTATGTTGAACTTCTTCCAGCCTGTTGATACGACAAGCATATCGTGGGGACCACCTTGATGATTGGGTATACAAACTAATGAACTTTCAGAACTTTGCAATATACTGTGGCCATAAAACCACAGGCTTTACGGTTACTACTAGTTAACTTAGAATAAGTAAGTATTTATTTTAAACTTTTCCTTTAAGGTAAGTATAGCTTTTTCCAAAAACTGAATAAACTCTTAAAATATTATTTCATTTTTCTTTTTTATATAAGATTGTTGTAGGTGCGAGTATGATTTAGAAGTGTCCAACATCGACACTAGTTGGCGCTGCATATTTTCGACGGACCTCACTGTAAATTGTTCAAGTTGATGAGTATGATGAGCCATGATATAGCGGAACGCGTCTGGGGACGGATCTGACGAAATGAAAGGAAGAACCACTCACTACTTCAAATTTTTATAATAGCTAAATCTAAAAAAATATTTTTTCTTCAATGTAAAATTAATTTGTGAAAATGGAAATACATTGTTTAAATTTATGGTTATTTTTCGGCATTTTCATTAAATTTTACGATTCGTAGTGTGATATGAAAAATATTATTTTAGGTACAAATAATTTAGCCAGTTATCGAAAATATCCATAATAACTGCATAACAGGCAAAAATTTCTTATAAAATTGCACAAAAAAAAACACGTGACTTGCATTTTAACGACTCGTTTCTTTTTAGCTGTAGTTTCATTCTTGAATAAAATATGCAAACAAAATTAAAACCTCGTCTCAATGAAATAAATAATTTTCTTGTCGGAATACCACTTATATGCATTGATGCAAAATTAACTTTTACCTTTCTTTTGACACGCATGGTAAAGTTATTACTGACCAAGAAAATCCGGAAGGAAACGTTTTAGTGAAAATAAAAGTAATGTTTGAGGACGTCTTACCAGTCACGCTAAATACTCTTAGGGGAAGCCGGAGCTAGTTATTACTTGAGCAAATTATCAGAAAGGCTTTTAAAGAAAAAATACTTTCTTTGTTTTCTACCTAAAGCAAGGGCGGTCTTACACCAAGATTATGTGGAGAGTGGTTCTTAAGATATATATTTTTTATTTAACAGTGTCTTTGCATTTTCGTTAATTTTATTGTTTATCCAGAGATGAAAAGAAATTCCATTTATTTCAAATGTAAATGTATTCAGGGCTAGGGTTTTTTGAAAATTTCCTTTATTTGTAGTAATTAACAACATTTTTTTTTGCATACACAATCATTTTCTAAACAGTGCTAGAAGCTCTGGCCTCGAGAATAGCTTACTTATATCTAAACAGTGTTGGAATTAAATCTAACTTATATTATAATGGATTTTAAGTTTCCTAATAAATTGACAAATATTTTTTTCCCCCTTAATTTCATCTGGCAATCCATTATAGACCTTGGATGCCCTTACAATTGGATTATTTAGACCTATGTTTGTTCTTGTTGTAATCTGATATATATCATTATGAGAACGTGTTACGTAATTGTGTACATCATTTGTAAAAATAATATTTGTATTACATTTTTGGTTGTTATTAACTATTCTGTACATAAGTTTACATTGCTCCAACTCTAATATATATTTTAATTTCGTAATGCCTAATTCACTATACAGTCGATCTGTACCTGTTAGTCTATCATAGTTAAAAAGGATTTTTAGTACTTTATTTTGAAGGGTTTCTACAACAGCAAAATTAGTCCGATGACATGTACCCCAGACAGGCAATAGGTATCTCAAGTGTGACAGAAGAAATGAGTTATACACATTTTTTTTACTTTTATTAGTTAAATAGTTTCGGCATCTAAATAAGGCTGAAATCATTGGTAGCACCTTCTCAGAAATATAGTCCACACGTACAGACCAACTCAACCTATCATCAATGACCAAGCCAAGGTATTTTATCTCTGATACCCGCTCTAGATGTATACCATTAATGACAATGTCAAACTCCTCGTGTTCTCTATTTTTTTGTTTAAATAGCATATATTTTGTCTTCTCAGCATTTATTTTCAATTTATTGCAATACAGCCAAGACATGTAGGATTGAAGATCGTCATTAACAATTTGTCATTTGAACCTATGTAAACTAATGCAATATCATCCGCAAAGGTAAAATACCGTTCCAAAAGTCCCGCAAACTTAAGATTAAGTACATACAATAAAGCAAAGGACCAAGGACGGATCCCTGCGGAACCCCACAACCGTTCCTGGCAGTATTGCTATTATTTTTATTTAGTTTAACATACTGATCCCGACCGACAAGATATGTTCTTATAAGATTGAGCATTATCCCCCTGAATCCCTTACTCTCCAGCTTCTTCAGCAACAAATCGTGACTCACGACGTCAAATGCCTTTCTTAGGTCTACAAACACAACAATTACAATTTTTTTATTATCTAAAGCCTTTGATATAATGTCGGTTAGGTCAGCGGTTGCACTGAGGGTACTACTGTTTTTAATGAAGCCATACTGGGACTCGTCATTTGGTATGTAAGTGCTCAAAAAGGAAAGCATTCTTTTCTTCATTATTTTTTCAAGTATTTTAGAAAAAACACTTACTACTGAAATTGGTCGGTAATTATTCATGGAATCCTTACTACCCGCTTTGTATATTGGACAAATTTTACTTATTTTCAGTTAGTCAGGAAAACTGCCAGAACTGATTACCTTATTCACTAATTTTGTCAAAATACCAATGAGATCCCTTCGGAGAGTTAATAAATCGCCAACTGTTATTTCATCATGGCCCGGGGCCGAATCTTTTTTTAGGTCCAATATGACTTCTTCAATTTCATTTTCGTTGCTTAATTCTAGAAAGCAGCTATTTTCACAATAAATTTCATTACTGATACCATCAAACTGTTTCAATTGCATCTCCCTCTCTAGATCACCAACTATACATTCACCAACCTGTGCAAAGTAATTATTAAGACTATTTATTATTTCATCAGGATCTCTAATGACTTTGTTCCCTACTGTCAAAGAATTTATTTCAGTCTCTGTTGAGCCTTTCTTTAAGAGATGATTAATAAATCTCCATTGTTTTTTACTACTATTACCCGCTTGTTGCCACTTATTTTGAAAGTATAGGTTCTTTAGGGATTTTATTTTATTATTTATTTGATTTTTTATTTTCCTAAATTCTAACTTCAACCGCTCATTAGTCGGATCATGAATTTTACTCTTATATATTTTATCTCGCTGTTTCATCATTTCAAGAACCTCCCAGTTTACCCAATCATTATTTTCACGACATTTATATGACTTATTATATTCTGATTTTTTTTTGCATTCGCGTATTAGGTCTATCAGTTCCCGAAATGACGCAACACTCACCTCAGTTGTTCTATTTCTAAACAAAGATTAAAACTTTATTCTATCTATCACTCTATATACATGTAATTTTTTGACTTAAATACACCAACTTCATCCATCAACCGAATACGTAGACGATTATGATCCGAAACGGATCAGCCTTTTATATACAGTGTGACCAGTAAAGTCCGCATCATATGGGATTTTTTTTTATTATTAGCTTTATTCGAAATTTGACTTTGGCATTAAGTTCTGCTTCGATCGTCATGAAAATTAAGCAAAAAAAATAGTAGTCACGTGATTGGCATTATCTGTCAAATTTTAATTTTTTTCCAAAAAATAAGGGTTATTTCTGAGAATGTCGAAAAAGTTATTAGAAAAAGTTTTTTTTAATGCAGTTTCTAGCCTATATGCTGCTGCATAATTTTGATTTTTACCCACCAATAAAATTTATTTTCCACTTAATGAACACTTTACTGATGACACTGTGTTCTTTTTTGTCTTAATATTAAGGTGTATTATTTCAGACGCCAACTACGTTTTTAAAATCACTTATTTTAAGTCAAAAACAAATACAATTTGCATCACCTGCGACCAAATTTTAATAGCCCAATTTTGATTTTGTAGAAAAACTCACATTTAATATGGCGCTACTTTAAAGAAAATGTATCTGAAATAGAGCACTGTCAAAACTAAGAAGTTTTATGTAGGTTGCGTTGAGTCTTAATTTGCAAAAGTGGTGCAATTTACAAAAACGGGTAAAAAATCAAAATTATCTTATGCAGCTAAAATTTCAGAAATAATACCACTTTTGAATTATTTTTTGGGAAAAATTTAAATTTGACAGATAATGCGAATCACGTGACTTCTATTTTTTTTTGCTTAATCATCTCGATCGAAGTAAAACTTGATGCCAAAGTCAAATTTCGAATAAAATTATTAATAAAAAAAAATCCCATATGATGCGGACTTTACTGGTCACGCTGTAGAATATCGCCCACTCAATTAATTATTTTGAAATTCATTTCTTTTATAAAATGGCTATTGTATAGGGTAGATCATAAAAATGCTATGCGAATTACCTTAATTTTTTTTTTATTAAACATATTGTATATTTTTACTTTCTACAATCAATTCTAAGCATTTGTTTTTATAAATCAGGACCTATACCTATATTCAACCGTTTACGAGATATTACCTTTTAAAACAAAATAGACTAACGATAAAGCATGAAAAAAAAACTATTTTATAAGATGTTGAAAATGTCCTTCACCCACTGTTTTGTAGTAGGTCAGTCTATCTAAAAATTCGGTACTGGTAACTTAGTAAACTGGTCAATCAGGATCATTATCATCCGGAAATAGAATGAGCTGGAACTAGATCATTTCGAAGGGAATTTAGATATATTTCTCCAGTGAGGCTCTTATCAAAGAAAAATGGTACGATAACCCTATTGTAAACAACTCCCGCCCAGCCATTAACTTCTTCATTATACTGGATGTGAACCGGTAAGGATTTTCTTGTGCCCAGCTGTAATTTTGTTCATAAGCTTGACGATTTATAGAAAATATAACATCATCTAAAATTGCTCTCCCTTATCATGACCATCGTCCAATAACTCTTGAACATTAACTGGTTTGTAGAGATCAAACATTTTATTTTCTGATGAATCAACGTTTTGTTTAAACGGGCACGTAAATCGACACAACTGTAGATATTGGTCAAACCAAAATCCACATTGTATGGAACAAGTTCATACCCAACGACTACAAAAAACCAATGTTTGGTGTGGCGTTATTGGTGGAAACGTCATAGGACCCTATTTTATACATGGAAATTTGAACTCTGAACGATATTTATTACTTTTACAAGAGAATATTGTTCCACAGCTCAGACGATTATTCCCGAACCATAATAATCCCAATTTATCGGCTGAACAAATATGGTTTCAACAAGATGGGGCTCCACCACATTTTGGACGGATGGTGAGGGAATATCTACAGAAAACTTTTCCTGGTAAATGGATTCGGCGCAGAGGTGCAATTGAATGACCTGCTAGGTTGTAGCGTTTATAATTTTAACGCAACCCTTTTTATTAATTTTATTCCATCAGAAGTACTTTTATTTCCTTGCGCATTCACCACTTCGTACCATATGCAGGTACAATTACATTTGATACCTTTGGTTTTTTATCAAGCGTCGATAGCAGGATCGCTGGCGATTTAGGTCGTCTGTCTGCCACGAGAATTGCTGCAAGCAGGACACCTGCGGGTTTTATACAATCATTTCAATTTTTCTGGGTGCTAATTTAAGCACTAAAATTTAATAGTATGTTGTAAGTGAATTCTTATATCTAGCATATTATATGCCGTATGTACCTCCTGTTCCTGTGTGAGATAAGTCCCAAATTGTATGTGCCATGATGCATAATCTGGTTGAATTCCCTCAAGCTAGAGGTAAGCTAAAATTCTCTTCCTGGGTTTTTCGAACGTTTTAGTTATTTAACTGTTATTTACAGGATGTATCCATGGGGCTTAATCTTCAAGGTTTCTATTAAGTCGCTGTATTTTACGATGTCTGCAAGACCGTGCTACCTTCTTCCTTTTTGGGCTCATGCCGCCATTTTCCATTGCTAAACTACCTGGGTAACTGCCCGACGATCCAATCCACCTAAAATCAACAATTGGGGTCTTTCTACACCACCAGGACCTTCATTTGGTATCCACTGGATGTTCCGGATACTCTTGGATTTAAGGCCAGTTTATTCCAATATTTTTAATAATATCGCTTTTCTTAACCAATTGATTAATCAACTTAAAAATTAAATTTAAACCTCTCACTTATGAAACAGTCAATAAGTTACATAATTAAGTATCATTTTATCATTATTTTATTTTAATATTGTGAGCGAGTTTTCTGATTTTACGGTTTCTTCTAAATTTTATTAGCACGACAGCGTACAGTAAAAGTTCTGTATATATATATATATATATATGTCAATGGGCAGTTTTGAGGACAAATTTTTAGGAGTATCAGTGCTAACGAGGACACATGGTGCTTATGAGGTCTGTCCTTGTAAAAATACATGTCAATTGGTAGTTGTGGGAACTGTCCTTATAAGCTTTATATGTAAATAGTATATTATAAGGACACAAGATATTTAATATATTTATGAGGACTATATCAGATTATATCGTAACAACGTAGCGTTGCAACAAAAGTTAATTATCAAGTATTGTGGTTTTAAAGCCAAGATTTTTAGTCCGAGCAAAACGTTGTTACTCCTACTATTTTCTCGATTGTTTTATTTTTTAAGAATATCCGACCAACATTGATGACCCGAATCTTGGCCATGTTAATTAATCAATTTTTAAAAAGTTTTTGATTTTGATTCTACCAAGAATTGGTAGTGTGTGTACAGGCAGTTTTTAAAATAAATAATTAGAAATGCCGGTGGTTGCGAAGACGCTTGATGCTTATGAGTCCTTTCCATGTCAGAATTTCTGGTTAATCTCCGAAACATAATGACTAACCCAAAAACCATAAAGCAAAACCTACAAAACATATTGGTAAACCGAAGAACCTTGTGGTTAAACGAACCATGTGTTTAACCTACGAACCAGCAAAATTCTTTACAAAATAATACCGGAGACAAATATTTTATAAAAGGGTGGCAATTGTGTATTTATGAATTTGCTTTCAAGTTGACAACGAATGTAATCTTTTTGAATCTCTTACGAATTATTAATATAATTTTTTTGGTGTTATACATAACAAAGGTACAACGTATTTATTTGGCCACCCGGTATACTTTTCTAACCACCTGATTAATCATTATACTATAAAGTTGTATTTTATCTAACACTGTTAGATATTTGTTTTCTTCTTTTACACTTATTTAGTTTTTTTCTTAAAAAATAAAATGACCCTAACCTAATATATCTACCGGGTGTCCAAAATTGGAAAGATTATGATAAAATTAAGATAATAATTGAGTTATTAAAATTTAAAAGGTTTAAATATTTTAGCTATAAAAGGTTAATAATTTTTCTTAAAATGTTTGTTCTTATGCTTTAGTCGATCTTTCGAGGCGGTTTTTGGCAGTTTTTATTTCAACTAATAGGACTGCAATTACTTAAATTTTATTACAAGCAGCTGGTTTTAACACAGGATCTTCTGTTTAACGGCTAAAAGCAGTCCTGTAATACAGCACACACTAGGTAAAATTTAATGCAATGATATATGAAAAAAAATTTTTTATGATAATTAATTATTTTAGGATAGTCCTTATTTAAAACCGCGTATATATTTTTTAATTTCCTATTTTATGGCATTTTTGCCAGGTTCAGTATAATCGTTACTCATAATTAGGTCCTGTTAGTTATTAATGCTTTTCGTCATACCAGTCAACAAACCCAGAATTTCACTTTAACCGTATACGTATACCGCGGGTGTTTCTCAAAAGACGTTCATCCTTATAATTTTTCTGTATTTATATATTAAAATGAAATTTAGATATTATGCATAAGAGATGAGTCTGCATTTGTTGGCATAATTTTCAATTTGTTAGCACTTTCGGTTTGATCGGAAATGACCTTGACTTTGGTTAAATGGGATATCTTGTATATTTTTACCTATTGGGATTTAGCATAACATTCTGAGTGAAATGACACCTCACTTGTCATTTTTCGACGTGTTATAACATTTTTATGTTTTTTTTTTTCAGTCCAGAGTGCTACAAATTAATTAAATCGGTTAGTTTACAGTCAAGTAGTATATTAAAATTAAAATTAATAATACGAGTATTATAAAAAATTATAATAATTGACTTTCTAAGTTTCACCAGCGTTAAAAAAATTAAATTTAGTTTTCTTGACATTTACTCCATTTTTCCAAATGGAACGATGGTAGTTCACTAGGATATTTAAAACGCGCATTTTTTTTTCGAACAATTTGATATTATACACTCCTATGCTATTTTAAAATTGACACGAAAAAATGTGCCTTGAGTACCAATCGCAAATTTAAAAGCGTTATGCATTATTGCCGCCCTGTATTTTCTAAAGAAATATAAAGGCGGCTTTGAAAAACAATGGAATGATTTTGAAAACCAATATAGTTTTAACGTGAAATTATAATGTCATTCTTTATTAAACTTATATTGTAAATCAGATAAAATTGTTAGTTTTACTAGAAATAATGAACAAATTGATACGCTCCTAATTTTTGGAGTGAGCAGAAAAATTCTTCTGAGGCCGCAAGATTGTATGTATTGTATGTTTTATAACCTAATGACATTACAACTTTAAATTAAAGCCAGATTGCTTTTCAAAACCGTTCCATTGTTTTTCAAAGCCGCCTTTATATTTCTTTAGAAAAGGGCGGCAATAATGCATACCGCTTTTAAATTTGCGATTGGGATTTAAGGCAAATTTTTCAGTGTCAATTTTAAAATAGCATAGGAGTGTATGGTATAAAATTGTTGGAAAAAAAATGCTCGTTTTAAATATCCTAGTGAACCACGATCGTTCCATTTGGAAAACTGGAGTAAACGTCAAGAAAACAAAATTTAATTTTTTGAACGCTTGTGAAACTTAGAAAGTCAATTACTATGACATAATTTTAATTTTCATATACTAGGCACTTGACTATAAATGAGCAGATTTAATTATTTTGTAGCACTCTAGATTGAAAATAAACGATAAACATAAAAATGTTATAACACGTCGAAAAATTACAAGTGAGGTGTCATTTCACTCATAATGTTCTGCTGAACATAAATAAGTAAACATATAGAAGATGTCCCATTTAAAATATCAAAGTCAAGGTCACTTCCGGTCAAACCGGAAGTGCTTACAAATTAAAAATTATGCCAATAATTGCAGACTCATCTCGTATCCATAATTTCATTTTAATATCTATAAATATAAAAAAGTTATAGGGGTGAATGTCTTTTAAGAAACACCCGGTATGTACAGGCAGTTTTGAAGACACATTATTAGAAATGCCGGTGGTTGCGAGGACATTTGGTAAGCTGATGACTTATTTCCATGTAAGAATTTACGGCTAATCTTTGAAACATAATGATTAACCTAAGAATCATAATACATTACCTACAAAACAAATTGGTTAACCGAAGAACCTTGTGGTTAAACCAATCATGTATTTAACCTACGAACCGGGAATTCTTTTCAGTATAGTAATTCTCTTTCTCTGTGTTTTTTTTTTCTAATTCTTAATAGATCGTAGTTACTATGATCTGTTGTAAAGTTTTGGATCATAATCTTTAAAAAGAAAATGTACGCTACGGCTAGGTGTATCTTTTTTTTCACTTTTACACAGAGATATAAAAATCCTGTATAAACCGTCGGTTAACATACACAGGTATACACGATGTAACAAATTCGACGCGGCATATTATTATTAACTTACCTGTTGGTATCGTATAATAAACTATAGAGTCCAATTTACAGCAAAGTTGGTAATTTTGATGTTATTGATTCATGTTTTTTGTATATTAATTATCATGAGTAGATGAGTAGATTCAACACAAATTCTCATCTGGAAAGACCTTATAAGCACCAAGTGTCCTCGTAACTGCCGTGAATTCTAAAAGTGGGTCTTTAAAACTGCCTGTACTTATATAAAGTAAATTATGAATTAGTTTGCGTTATATAGACGGGAAAAGGTTCCTTAAATAACGTTACAAATAATAATTAAGATGTTTTTAAAATTTAGAAAGAGAGAGAGAAGGGGGGGGGGGGGAAGAAAACTCCTTAGATGGGATATTACCTTATTTCAGCTTAACCACTTTGTTACTAGGATAACCACATGGTTAGTAGGTTAACCATCATGGTTTCTATTTTAACGTTTATGGTTCGTAGATTATGCTTTATGTTTCTTAAGTTAATCACAATATATCGGAGGATAACCAGAAATTCTTACTGAACAGACTTCATAAGCACCAAGTGTCCTAGCAACCACCGGTATTTCTAAAAATTTGGCTTTAAAACTGCCTGTACGTACATGTATACCGCGGAAAATATGAATAAGTGTGCACTATAGATCAATAATGGCGTTTTGATTAAAAAAAAAATGTATTTATGCACATGCATATAATATGTACAGGCAGTTATAAAAACACATGTTAAAAAATAACGGTAGTTACGACACTTGTTGCTTAAATGGGTTTTCAAGTAACAATTTATGTTTAACTTATGAACAATCATCATTAACCTGTGAACTATATAATACCTACGAACTTTATGGACGTCCGTATGGCTCTACCAAAATAAACATCCATGATGGGATCTCCGTTGCAGCACCACGGATATTTTGGATGACCAGTAAACATCCAAAACCGTATGTCCAATCAATGGCTTTAACACAATGAACATCCTCCGTTACAGAATCATGGATATTTTGGATTACCAATGGACATCCAAAACCATATTATGTACAATGGCTTTACCAAAATGAACATTCATACGTTGTACCTTTGTTATGAATAATACCAAAAAAATAATATAATTCCGCTTAAAAGCAAATTCATAAATACACAATTGCCACCACCTATGAATGTTCATTTTGGTAAAGTCATTGGACATAATATGGTTTTGGATGTCCACTGGTAATCCAAAATATCCAATAATATTCATGGTACAGAATAAATACGCCATATTGCATTTAAAAATTTCTTTAAAGATGGGAATGAATGGAATTTTTTTTTGGTTTTTACGAATTATTATAATCTTTAGTAGGTATTATTTGAAACGACAGTACGTCTGATTTCTAAACCCATCGATCAGAGTTTACACCCTAACCGTTTAGTTTTTTTTAATCAAAACGCCATTATTGATCTATACTGCACATTTCATTCATATTTTCCGCGGTATACATGTACCATTGCGATAAAAAAAAAGTAGTACAAGAATTAGTAGTCCCAGATAGAACTCTTGGTCTATAAGAATATCGAGAAGTGGATATCGTCGTCACTATGAAAACAATATAATTATGCCACCTTACTTTTTAGGCGCTACCATGAAACATTCTGGTGACAGTTTTGTAATAAAGGTGACACTGACATGACACTGACGCAACAGTTCTGGTGACACTGAGTTATCAGTTTGAAAGAAAATATTTTATAATAGACCAGCCGATTAAATTATATTTTGTTGTACTACTTTTTTTTTATCGCAATGGTACGTACAGGCAGTTTTAAAGCCAAATTTTTAGAAATACCGGTGGTTGCTAGGACACTTGGTGCTTAAGACGTCTGTTCATGTAAGAATTTCTGGTTATCCTTCGATACATTGTGATTAACTTAAGAAACAAAGCATAATCTACGAACCATAAACGTTAAAATAGAAAACATGATGGATAACCTACTAACCATGCGGTTATCCTAGTAACCAAGTGGTTAAGCTGAAATAAGGTAATATCCCATCTAAGGAGTTTTCTTCCCCCCCCCTCCCTTCTCTCTCACTCTCTCTGTCTCTCTCTCTCTCTCTTTCTTAAGGAATGGGAATGGCAGGTAGATTCATAGGCCAGCAGAAGATATGACAGCTCGAGATTTTATTGTATTATTAAATTTAGACTATTTATTATAAAAGTTTTAATTTAATATGATGGCAAAAGCTATGAAATGCTTAACAAAATAATACCGAAGACAAGTTTTTTTTTAAATAGTGGCAGTTTTGCATTGATAAACTTTTCTTAAAGGAATGTATTTTTTTAAATTTTAAAAACATTTTAGTTATTGTTTGTAATGGTATTATTCAGAATGAGGGCACGTTACTTAAGGCACCTTTTCCAGTCTATAACGCAAACTAATTCATAATTTACTTTATATACATATAAGTACAGGCAGTTTTAAAGACCCAGTTTTAGAATTACCGGCAGTTACGAGGACACTTGGTGCTTATAAGGTCTTTCCAGATGAGAATTTGTGTTAAATCTAGTCATCTAGTCATGATAATTAATATACAAGAACCATGAATAAATAACATCAAAATTACCAACTTTGCTGTAAATTGGACTCTATAGTTTATTATACGATACCAACAGATAAGTTAATAATAATACTCCGAGTCGAATTTGTTACATCGTGTATACCTGTGTATGTTAACCAACGGTTTATACAGGATTTTTTTTATCTCTGTGTAAAAGTGAAAAAAAAGATACACCTAGCCATAGCGTAAATTTTATTTTTAAAGATTATGGTCCAAAACTTTACAACAGATCATAGTAACTACGATCTAGTAAGAATAAAAAAAAAACACAGAGAAAGAAAATTTCTATTCTGAAAAGAATTCCCGGTTCGTAGGTTAAGTACATGATTCGTTTAACCACAAGGTTCTTCGGTTAACCAATATGTTTTGTAGGTGATGCATTATGGTTCTTAGGTAAATCATTATGTTTCGAAGATTAACCGTAATTTCTTACATGGAAATAAGTCATCAGCTTACCAAATGTCCTCGCAACCACCGGCATTTCTAATAATTTGTCTTCAAAACTGCCTGTACATACCGGGTGTTTCTTAAAATACATTCACCCCCATAACTTTTTTATATTTATTGTAATGAAATTATGAGATTATGCATACGAGATGAGTCTGCATTTATTGGCATAATTTTCAATTTGTTAGCACTTCCGGTTTGACCGGAAGTGACCTTGACTTTGATATTTTAAATGGGACATCTTTTATATGCCGCTCTCTCTATATATATAAAGGCGGCTTTGAAAAACAATGGAATGGTTTTGAAAAGCAATATTTATGGCTTTAATTTTAAGTTGTAATGTCATTAGTTTATAAAACATACAATACATACAATCTTGCGGCTTCAGAAAAATTGTTCTGGTCACTCCAATAATTAGGAGCATATCAATTTGTTCATTTCTAGTAAAACTAACCATTTTATCTGATTTACAATGTTAAAGTTTAATAAACGAATGACATTACAATTTCACTTTAAAACCATATTGATTTTCAAAATCATTCCATTGTTTTTCAAAGCCGTCTTTATATTTCTTTAGAAAATAAAGGGCGGCAATAATGCATAACGCTTTTAAATTTGCGATTGGAACTTAAGGCAAATTTCTTCGTGTCAATTTTAAAATAGCATAGGAGTGTATGGTATCAAATTGTTCGAAAAATGGAGTAAACGTCAACAAAATTTCATTTTTTTAACGCTTGTGAAACTTAGAAAGCCAATTATTATGACATAATTTTAATTTTCATATACTACATGACTGTAAACTAACAGATTTAATTAATTTGTAGCACTCTAGATTGAAAAAAAAATAAACATAAAAATGTTATAACACGTTGAAAAATGACAAGCGAGATGTCATTTCACTCAGAATGTTATGCTGAATCCCAATAAGTATCTAAAAATATACAAGATGTCCCATTTAAAATACCAAAGTCAAGGACACTTCCTGTCAAATCGGAAGTGCTAACAAATTGAAAATTATGCCAACAAATGCAGACTCAATCTCTTATGCATAATATCTAGACTTCATTGTAATATCTATAAATACAGAAAAGTTATAAGGGTAAACGTCTTTTGAGAAACACCCGGTATACGTATACGGTTAAAGTGAAACTCTGGGTTTGTTGACTGGTAGGACAAGAAGCATAATAACTAACAAGACATAATTATGAGTAACGATTATTGAACTTGGCAAAAATACCATAAAATAGGAAATTAAAGGACTATCCTAAATCATAAAAAAAATGTTTTTCATATCTCATATTGCATTAAATTTTACCTAGTGTGGGCTAATCATTCCTATTTTGGACACCCGATAGATAAATTAGTTTAGGGTAATTTTATTAAAGAAAAAAAAATTAGTGCAAAAGAAAAAAACAAATACTTATCTAACAGTGTTAGATGAAATACAACTTTATAGTATAAGGACAAGGATTAATATCAGGAGGTTAGAAAAGTATACCGGGTGGCCAAATAAGAACGGCCCTCGGTCGTATTACAGCTTTAGGAAAAAAAAATTGTTAGTATGTACTGCTGAGAGAAATCGCTGGAAATTATTTTCAAATTCGAGAGATGTCAGCTAGTATGATCAGATAGAAAATTAGGTTTTTCTCGTTATGTTGCCTCATTAAGAGGTACCGAAAAAATCACATTTTGATCATTGGGGGCATTTTAAAACAATATGCTGGGCGAACGTTAAAATTTCCTTAATAAGTGTTTATGTTATTATTTTGTCGATGATATTAGAAAAGTCATTATTTATATTAAAAAATGGTTAAAATGATTTTTTTCAACATCCCCCAAAAAAATGTTAATAATAAAATTACTGTTTTCAATAAATGTAGCTTTTTAAAGTACCCCGTAGTCTTTGACTTTTAATAAATTCTCGATCTGTTGTCTTTTTAATACAATTGCGTTTATCATTAAACGTCGATTGGTAAAAATGACAGTTCTTGATAAAAATAACTTTTGGAAAGTACCCCGTAGTCTTTGTTTCTCGTTAATTTCTCAATATGTGGTGTTTTTAATACAATAGTGTTTTTCATAAGGTATAAACGTCGATTAGTAAATATTACGGTTTTCAATACAAATAAATTATTAAAAGTACCCCGTAGTCTCTGATTTTTAATAAATTTTCGATCTGTTGTGTTTTCTCATATAATATTGTTTTTCATAAGGTATAAACGTCAAATGGTAAAAATTGCCGTTTTTGAAAAAAAATAAGTTTTTAAAGTACCCCGTAGCCTCTGATTTTTAATAAATTTTCCATATATTGTGCCTTTTAATGTAATAATGTTTTTCATAGTATAAACGTCAATTGGTAAAAATTAGGGTTTGTTGATTTACCTAAAAACCATGATAAAATAAGTAACCTAAAAAACCATGTTGGTTAACCTACGAACCATGATCATCATGGTAATCCTGGAAAGTATAATTGATATTCTTTATACGAACTATAATAGCCTTAGAACCATGATTATTAACCTACAAACCAGGCGATTATCCTAGAAATCATGTGGTTAACCTACGATCCATATTTTTAATTTAAAAACCGTTAAAATAGCCCTACGAGATTCCTCCTTTCCCTTTGCATTTTCTTAAGACAGTTTACTGCTGGCCTAAGAGTCTACCCTTATTTACATTCCTTAAGAAAGAGGAAGAAAGAGAGGAAGAGAAAGAAAACTGCTACCTCGTTTTAGGTAAACCTATGTGGTTAGTAAATTTTAACGTTTATGGTTGGTATAGATTTTTTCTTCCTGGTTCTTAGGTTAGGTAATCATAATGTTTCGGAGAACCATATATGGAGACTTCATAAGCACCAATTGTCCTCGCAACAACCAGTATTTCTAAAAATTTGTCTTCGAAACTGCCTGTACGTATATGTATACAGGGTGTTTCATTAAGGGTGGCCACCGGCCATATCTCGGAAACTACTAGGCATAGAAACTTGGAAAAAAATTATGATTAAAGCGGTCATGAGAAAATTCTGGAAATTACGTTTCAGTTCCTCATTTCGCTGCAAGGGGGCACAATTGAAAATTTTTTTTTAATTCTAAATTTCTCCGAAAATTCTCATATTAAGGTATAACTCTGATTACATCATCGAAAAGCTTAGACGATTCTGCATCATTTTGGTTTAACGCTCATTGGCGTACCGACCTTGATAAGAGTGGGGGAAGCTATTGAATGTGTAAACATTTAAATTGCTGTAACTTCTAAACGACTTTACTAAATTTAAACTTGTTTGGAAGGGAAAGCCGTATTCAACAGTATACGATAGTGTTTAATAAAATTGCTAGAGGGCGCAATTTGGAATAATAACAGTTTTTTCGATTTCATCCCGAAAATTCAAATCATACGGTATAACTATGACATCATAATCGAAAAGTGGATGAAATTTGCAAGAAAAGATGTAAAGACCGCAGTTTGATATCTTTGCTCGTTTCAGAGTTATTGCCAAAATAATAATTTTTAATACAAATTGCGCCCTCTAGCTATTTTATTAGAAACTATTGTGTACCATTAGATACGACAATTGAAGGTTCTTTCAAACAAGCTTAAATTTAGTAAAATCGAATAAGTCGTTCAGAAGTTACAGCGATTTTAATGTTTACATTTTCAATAGCTTCTCCCACTCTTATCAAGTTCACATAAGTGGCCCCCGTATGTACATCCAATGGAAGTACAAAAATTTTCGACACACGTCCAGAAGATATCCAAATTTGGTTCAGTTTGTACCCAATGAATGTCCAATTGATGATACAAATTAGGACATCCATAGGATCGGCCGTTTAGGACATTCAATGAATGCCCTTTAGGATGACGCCCATAAGTTATCCCCTTAGGTACATCCAATGGAAGTTCGAAAAATGTCGACAACAAGTCCAAAGTATGTCTAAATTTGGTTTATTTTTGATCTAGTGCATGATACAAATGTCACAAATTAAGACATCCGCTAAATGGGCCTTTTAGGACATCCAATAAATATCCTCTAGAATACCATCCATAAGGTGTCCCTTAAGGTAAAAGTACGCAGACCAGGGACAATAAAATCAAAAATAATGGGTTTCTGTTCTCTGCGCCCAGGTACACAACATGAAGGAACCCCTTTCAGTTGTATCCTTATACGGGGTTAGGACATGACTCATTGGACTTAAGTTCAGGTGGAAGAAAATAATAAAACGAAAAGTCCTTATATACACCAGTACATAAAAATATTGCTTATTTTTGATTTTTTTTGAAAAAAATTTGTATACATATGTTTCTATATGTTATATAAACTGTTGTATACAAGAAACCCATAGCTTTTAAAAATGTCCTCATAACCGCCTATCGACATATATATATATATATATATATATATATATATATATATGTCGATAGGCGGTTATGAGGACATTTTTAAAAGCTATGGGTTTTTTGTATACATCAGTTTATATAACATATAGAAACATATGTATACAAATTTTTTTCAAAAAAAATCAAAAATAAGCAATATTTTTATGTACTGGTGTATATAAGGACTTTTCGTTTTATTATTTTCTTCCACCTGAACTCAAGTCCAATGAGTCATGTCCTAGCCCCCAATAAGGATACAACTGAAAGGGGTTCCTTCATGTTGTGTACCTGGGCCCAGGGAACAGAAACCCATTATTTTTGATTTTATTGTCCCTGGTCTGCGTACTTTTACCTTAAGAGACAGCTTATGGGTGGTATCCTAGAGGACATTCATTGGATGTCCTAAAAGGCCCATTTAGCGGATGTCCTAATTTTTGACATTTGTATCATGCATTAGATCAAAAATAAACCAAATTTAGACATACTTTGGACTTGTTGTCGACATTTTTTGAACTTCCATTGGATGTACATAAGGGGATAACTTATGGGCGTCATCCTAAAGGGCATTCATTGAATGTCCTAAACGGAAGATCCTATGGATGTCCTAATTTGTATCATCAATTGGACATTCACTGGGCACAAACTGAACCAAATTTGGACATCTTCTGGACGTGTGTCGACAATTTTTGTGCTTCCATTGGATGTACATACGGGGGCCACTTATGTGAACTTGATAAGAGTGGGAGAAGCTATTGAAAATGTTTGTATTAAAATCGCTGTAACTTCTAAACGACTTATTCGATTTTACTAAATTTAAGCTTGTTTGACAGAACCTTCAATTGTCGTATCTAATGGTACACAATAGTTTCTAATAAAATAGCTAGAGGGCGCAATTTGTATTAAAAATTATTGTTTTGGCAATAACTCTGAAACGAACAAAGATATCGAACTGCGGTCTTCGCATCTTTTCTTGCAAATTTCATCTACTTTTCGATTATGATGTCATAGTTATACCGTATGATTTGAATTTTCGGGATGAAATCGAAAAAACTGTTATTATTACAAATTGCGCCCTCTAGCAATTTTATTAAACACTATCGTACACTGCTGAATACGGCGATAGAAGATACTTACCTTTCCCTTCCAAACAAGTTTAAATTTAGTAAAATCGGATAAGTCGTTTAGAAGTTACAGCAATTTAAATGTTTACACATTCAATAGCTTTCCCCACTCTTATCAAGGTCGGTACGCCAATGAGCGTTAAACCAAAATGATGCAGAATCGTCTAAGCTTTTCGATGATGTAATCAGAATTATACCTTAATATGGGAATTTTCGGAGAAATTTAGAATTAAAAAAAAATTTTCAATTGTGCCCCCTTGCGGCGAAATGAGGAACTTAAACGTAATTTCCAGAATTTTCTCATGACCGCTTTAATCATAATTTTTTTCTATGCCTAGTAGTTTCCGAGATATGGCCGGTGGCCACCCTTAATGAAAAACCCTGTATACATACAGGGTACGCCAAACTCGATGGCCCCTTAGAAGTATCTAGACAATGAAACAAGTTAGGAATTTGAAATTTAGGATTTGTCCATAGGAGGTCATGATCTCCAATTTGAAAATAGTTTTAACATTGCGGCGTTGCCAGATCTACTCTTACTACATACCAACTTTGTTATTTCAAATGTAATGCCCTGTATATTTTCACATTTTTGGATACCGCTGGACATTCTAAAACTTTTCTGTATAACCGATAGTATACCTATCTAGAGCCGTTTGACAAATAAAAATTATTTATTAAGAAATTTAGCAACACGCATCCCTCAATAAAAAAATAAGATTTTTCGCAACGGACAAAGGCAACCGACTGAGATTTTGGCTGTTGTTCCTTAATAGGTTGTTTTGTCATAATATGTCAGGCAAATTAAATTATCTCATACATTATCTCTACAACATCATGTTCATTTCGTGCAACATAAAAATTGTAGTTATGCAGTAATTTTAAATGGAACACCCTATATTTTAGAGTGGTAACTAAAAGATCCATTAATTCTCTATCTAAAAGTATCATGTGATGTCATACCTAATTTTAGCCGTTTTGGACTTATAAGCAAAAAACCAAAATAATGTAATTAATGTAAATATAATTTCTTATTAGCAGAAGAAGTAGGCTATGACTTCAATCAAAAACGTTTGTCAAAATGTCACTGTCTATTTGGCAAGTAAACGCTGTACTTACGTTCGTAATCTATTATCTGAATATGGCGAATTCTTATACAAACGAGGAAATTTTAAAACTGTTCTACATTCATGGCGAGTGCAACAGAATTATTAATAGAACATGCAGAACATTTAACGAACACTATCCACACTTAGTCCCAATGAACAAAAAGAAATTCAATAGGATAGAAAATAACTTTAAGAACAATGGTCAAATAAAGCAGGAAAGAACCCAAATTAAACCTGTAACAGGTATGCATGAGGAAATGCAACAAAATATGCAAGAACATTTATTTCATTGTCTTCGTTACCTGTTACAGGTTTAATTTGGGTTCTTTCCTGCTTTATTTGACCATTGTTCTTAAAGTTATTTTCTATCCTATTGAATTTCTTTTTGTTCATTGGGACTAAGTGTGGATATAGTGTTCGTTAAATGTTCTGCATGTTCTATTAATAATTCTGTTGCACTCGCCATGAATGTAGAACAGTTTTAAAATTTCCTCGTTTGTATAAGAATTCGCCATATTCAGATAATAGATTACGAACGTAAGTACAGCGTTTACTTGCCAAATAGACAGTGACATTTTGACAAACGTTTTTGATTGAAGTCATAGCCTACTTCTTCTGCTAATAAGAAATTATATTTACATTAATTACATTATTTTGTTTTTTTGCTTATAAATCCAAAACGGCTAAAATTAGGTATGACATCACATAATACTTTTAGATAGAGAATTAATGAATCTTTTAGTTACCACTCTAAAATATAGGGTGTTCCATTTAAAATTACTGCATAACTACAATTTTTATGTTGCACGAAATGAATATGATGTTGTAGACACCCTGTATGAGATAATTTAATTTGCCTGACATATTATGACAAAACAACCTATTAACGAACAACAGCCAAAATCTCAGTCGGTTGTCTTTATCCGTTGCGAAAAATCTTATTTTTTTATTGAGGGATGCGTGTTGCTAAATTTCTTAATAAATAATTTTTATTTGTCAAACGGCTCTAGATAGGTATACTATCGGTTATACAGAAAAGTTTTAAAATGTCCAGCAGTATCCAAAAATGTGAAAATATATAGGGCATTACATTTGAAATAACAAAGTTGGTATGTAGTAAGAGTAGATCTGGCAACGCCGCAATGTTAAAACTATTTTCAAATTGGAGATCATGACCTCCTATGGACAAATCCTAAATTTCAAATTCCTAACTTGTTTCATTATCTAGATACTTCTAAGGGGCCATCGAGTTTGGCGTACCCTGTATACGTACATGCAGTTTCGAAGCCAAATTTTTAGAAATACCGGTTGTTGCGAGAACAATTGGTGCTTATGAAGTCTCCATATAAGTTTCTCCGAAACATTATGATTACCTAACCTAAGAACCAGGAAGAAAAAATCTATACCAACCATAAACGTTAAAATTTACTAACTATGTGGTTTACCTAAAACGAGGTAGCAGTTTTCTTTCTCTTCCTCTCTCTCTTCCTCTTTCTTAAGGAATGTAAATAAGGGTAGACTCTTAGGCCAGCAGTAAGCTGTCTTAAGAAAATGCAAAGGGAAAGGAGGAATCTCGTAGGGCTATTTTAACGGTTTATAAATTAAAAATATGGTTCGTAGGTTAACCACATGATTTCTAGGATAATCACCTGGTTTGTAGGTTAATAATCATGGTTCTAAGGCCATTATAGTTCGTATAAAGAATATCAATTATACTTTCCAGGATTACCATGATGATCATGGTTCGTAGGTTAACCAACATGGTTTTTTAGGTTACTTATCATGGTTTTTAGGTAAATCAACAAACCCTAATTTTTACCAATTGACGTTTATACTATGAAAAACATTATTACATTAAAAGGCACAATAATATATGGAAAATTTATTAAAAATCAGAGGCTACGGGTTACTTTAAAAACTTATTTTTTTTCAAAAACTGCAATTTTTACCATTTGACGTTTATACCTTATGAAAAACAATATTATATTAGAAAACACAACAGATCGAAAATTTATTAAAAATCAGAGACTACGGGGTACTTTTAATAATTTATTTGTATTGAAAACCGTAATATTTACTAATCGACGTTTATGCCTTATGAAAAACCCTATTGTATTTAAAACACCACATATTGAGAAGTTAACGAGAAACAGAGACTACGGGGTACTTTCCAAAAGTAATTTTTATCAAGAACTGTAATTTTTACCAATCGACGTTTAATGATAAACGCTATTGTATTAAAAAGACAACAGATCGAGAATTTATTAAAAGTCAAAGACTACGGGGTACTTTAAAAAGCTTCATTTATTGAAAACAGTAATTTTATTATAAACATTTTTTTGGGGGATGTTGGAGATAAACGGTTGATTTCTAAAGAAAAGCTGTACATTATTGGTGTTGGGTTTCTTCTTTTCACAAATTTTATAATCTTTGGGGCAATAATAGGGCTATTTCATAAAGCATAAACGAATTGGTATAACAATCAAATCACATGATTCTTCATTGGTAAAAATAATTTTAACCATGTTTTAATATAAATAATGACTTTTCTAATATCATCGACAAAATAATAACATAAACACTTATTAAGGAAATTTTAACGTTCGCCCAGCATATTGTTTTAAAATGCCCCCAAGGATTAAAATGTGATTTTTTCGGTACCTCTTAATGAGGCAACATAACGAGAAAAACCTAATTTTCTATCTGATCATACTAGCTGACAGCTCTCGAATTTGAAAATAATTTCCAGCGATTTCTCTCAGCAGTATATACTAACAAAATTTTTTTCCTAAAGCTGTAATACGACCGAGGGCCGTTCTTATTTGGCCACCCGGTATACTTTTTTAACCTCCTGATTAATCCTAGTCCTTATACGATAAAGTTGTATTTCATCTAACACTGTTAGACAGGTATTTTTTTTTTCTTTTGCACTCATTTGGTTTTTTTTTAAATAAAATTACCCTAAACTAATTTATCTACCAGGTGTCCAAAATAGGAATGATTAGCCCACATTGGGTAAAATTTAATGCAATGTGAGATATGAAAAACATTTTTTTATGATAATGAATTATTTTAGGATAGTCCTTTAATTTCCTATTTTATGGTATTTTTGCCAAGTTCAATAATCGTTGCTCATAATTATGTCCTGTTAGTTATTATGCTTCTTGTCATACCAGTCAACAAACCCAGAGTTTCACTTTAACCGTATACGTATACCGGGTGTTTCTCAAAAGACGTTCACCCCTATAACATTTCTGTATTTATAGATATTAAAATGAAATTTAGATATTATGCATAAGAGATTGAGTCTGCATTTGTTGGCATAATTTTCAATTTGTTAGCACTTCCGGTTCGACCGGAAGTGTCCTTGACTTTGATATTTTAAATGGGACATCTTGTATATTTTTACTTATTGGGATTCAGCATAACATTCTGAGTGAAATGACAACTCGCTTGTCATTTTTCGACGTGTAATAACATTTTTATGTTTATTTTTTTTTTAATCTAGAGTGCTACAAATTAATTAAATCTGTTAGTTTACAGTCATGTAGTATATGAAAATTAAAATTATGTCATAATAATTGATTTTCTAAGTGTCACAAGCGTTAAAAAAATTTAATTTTGTTGACGTTTACTCCATTTTTCGAACAATTTGATACCATACACTCCTATGCTATTTTAAAATTGACACGAAGAAATTTGCCTTAAGTCCCAATCGCAAATTTAAAAGCGTTATGCATTATTGCCGCCCTTTATTTTCTAAAGAAATATAAAGGCGGCTTTGAAAAACAATGGAATGATTTTGAAAACCAATATGGTTTTAAAGTGAAATTGTAATGTCATTCGTTTATTAAACTTTAACATTTTAAATCAGATAAAATGGTTAGTTTTACTAGAAATGAACAAATTGATATGCTCCTAATTTTTGGAGTGACCAGAAAATTTTTTCTAAAGCCGCAAGATTGTATGTATTGTATGTTTTATAAACTAATGACATTACACCTTTAAATTAAAGCCATAAATACTGCTTTTTAAAACCATTCCACTGTTTTTCAAAGCCGTCTTTATATATATAGAGAGGGCGGCATATAAAAGATGTCCCATTTAAAATATCAAAGTCAAGGTCACTTCCGGTCAAACCGGAAGTGCTAACAAATTGAAAATTATGCCAATAAATGCAGACTCATCTCGTATGAATAATCTCATAATTTCATTAATATAAATATAAAAAAGTTATGGGGGTGAATATATTTTAAGAAACACCCGGTATACAGGCAGTTTTGAAGACACATTATTAGAAATGCCGGTGGTTGCGAGGACATTTGGTAAGCTGATGACTTATTTCCATGTAAGAAATTACGGTTAATCTTCGAAACATAATGATTAACCTAAGAATCATAATGCATCACCTATAAAACATATTGGTTAACCGAAGAACCTTGTGGTTAAACGAATCATGTATTAAACCTACGAACCGGGAATTCTTTTCAGTATAGGAATTATCTCTCTGTGTTGTTTTTTTTTCTAATTCTTACTAGATCGTAGTTACTATGATCTGTTGTAAAGTTTTGGACCATAATCTTTAAAAATAAAATTTACGCTACGTCTAGGTGTATATTTTTTTTCACTTTTACACAGAGATTAAAAAATCCTGTATAAACCGTCGGTTAACATACACAGGTATACACGATGTAACAAATTCGACGCGGAATATTATTATTAACTTAACTGTTGGTATCGTATAATAAACTATAGAGTCCAATTTACAGCAAAGTTGGTAATTTTGATGTTATTTATTCAGGGTTCTTGTATATTAATTATCATGACTAGATGACTAGATTTAACACAAATTCTCATCTGGAAAGACCTTATAAGCACCAAGTGTCCTCGTAACTGCCGGTAATTCTAAAACTGGGTCTTTAAAACTGCCTGTACTTATATGTATACAGGGTGACGCAGATCTAAATGAACATACTTCAACACAAGACAAAGAATACCTTGGGGGTTCTGAATCATCCATCTTTGATAGTTCAATTGTCGATAGTTAATAAGATACAGGGTCTTTTATGAACTTCAGCAATTTTTTGTTCTTGTCATATTTTTTAATGCACTCCGTATAAAATTTTCATATTGGGTCAACATCTGTAACCTATCTGTCGCTTAAAATTGCAGTATCAGAAAATTTTAAATTCCAGGCCCGTATTAAAAAAAGTTGACATTTTCAATTTTTACATTTTTAACACCCTGTAGATCAATTTTTTCAAAATATTATTTTTTATTGGAAAGAGCATAAAGAATTGACCCTAACGGCATAATTTTCAAAGTTCCCGCACCCATCACTTGATTAGAATAAATGGTTGTTTTGTAAAAAATTTCAAAATGGTGCATATTTGGAAATTAGAAATTAAGAAAATAACAATAAAAAAGCAAAAACTGTTTTCGAAATAAAAAAATAAATGTACTAAACGTTTAATAGTTTTAACGAGACTAAATTTTAGGGAACAACACAACAACAAATAACAAAGTAATAATAATAATAACAAAACTGCAAGATGATTGCTTTTTAGACATCGACAAAAAATCGTAAATTACTGTCAGAAATTTTAAACTTTGTAAAGTAGGCTTTGCCTCATTAAAAAACAAACCAAAGACTATCGAGTTACTGTTCCATAGCAACAATTCAAGTCACTATCAGATATGTGACAGTTGTCTGACCTTTGTTAGTATTCGGTTAACAATTATTGCAATTTTCTGTTGAAGATGCCTTACCAATTTTCAAATGCCGAATATGCCGACATTATTTTTGTATACGGTTTTTGTAACGGTAATGGAAGAGCTGCTGTTCGGGAATATCGTAGGCGATTTCCGGGTAGAAGATGTCCATATCACAAAACGTTTGCAAATGTATTTTTATTTGCTGGAGAACATGGACATTTTCCCACTGACAATAATATTGATCAACCAATACGACATCCAGTTCAGGAGGAAGAAGATATCTTAAATCTTGTTGAAGATAATCCCAAAACATCTACTCGAAAAATTGCGACACGTCTAGGAATCCCGCAAAAAAGAGTTAATGTAACACTGCAAAAGGAAGGCTTGCATCCGTTTCATGTTCAAGAAGTTCAAAGATTGGAACCTGGCGATTATGCAAACCGGTTACTCTTTTGCCAGTGGCTCAGTAGACACCAAAGGAGTCTTTATCGAGTCCTCTGGACCGATGAAGCAAAATTTACCAGAGATGGTGTAAATAATTCAAGGAATTCCCATGTATGGTCGTTAGAAAATCCACATGCCATCAGACAATCGCATTCGCAGCACAAATTTTCCATAAACGTTTGGGCGGGTATAATAAATAATAAATTAATTGGGCCGCACTTTTTTGCTGAAAGATTAGATGGAAATCAATATTTAAATTTTTTACAAAACATTTTGCCAGGACTTATGCAGAATGAAAATGCTAACGTGAGAGGGCTCTTTTTTCAACGTGATGGGGCCCCACCACATTTTGCAAGGGTTGTATCTGAATTTTTAAATATTACGTTTCCTAACAGATGGATAGGCCGTGGAGGGCCCCATTTATGGCCAGCCAGGTCGCCGGACTTTAATCCTTTGGATTTTTTTTTTCTGGGGGAATATAAAAAATTTGGTTTATTTAGAAGAAATCAACAAGCGGGAGCAGCTTTTGTAACGAATTATTAATGCTTTTCAGGAAATAAAAAATAACCCAGACGCAATTAGAAAAGCAGTGTCAAATTTAAACATCAGAAGACGAAGATGTGAACAAGCCAATGGAGGGCATTTTGAACAGCTTCTTAAATAACAGTGTTCTGCTAAAGTGCTCTTAAAATTAATTCTTGCTAAAACTTTTTCTATGTATTAGATTTTAAGCAGTCGATTTTAACTTGCAGTTTTGTTATTATTATTATTACTTTGTTATTTGTTGTTGTGTTGTTCCCTAAAATTTAGTCTCGTTAAAACTATTAAACGTTTAGTACATTTATTTTTTTACTTCGGAAGCAGTTTTTGCTTTTTTATTGTTATTTTCTTAATTTCTAATTTCCAAATATGCACCATTTTGAAATTTTTTACAAAACAACCATTTATTCTAATCAAGTGATGGGTGCGGGAACTTTGAAAATTATGCCGTTAGGGTCAATTCTTTATGCTCTTTCCAATAAAAAAATAATATTTTGAAAAAATTGATCTACAGGGTGTTAAAAATGTAAAAATTGAAAATGTCAACTTTTTTTAATACGGGCCTGGAATTTAAAATTTTCTGATACTGCAATTTTAAACGACAGATAGGTTACAGATGTTGACCCAATATGAAAATTTTATACGGAGTGCATTAAAAAATATGACAGGAACAAAAAATTGCTGAAGTTCATAAAAGACCCTGTATCTTATTAACTATCGACAATTGAACTATCAAAGATGGGTGATTAAGAACCCCCAAGGTATTCTTTGTCTTGTGTTGAAGTATGTTCATTTAGATCCGCGTCACCCTGTATAAAGTAAATTATGAATTAGTTTGCGTTATAGACTGGAAAAGGTGCCTTAAGTAACGTGCCGTCATTCTGAATAATACCATTACAAATAATAATTAAAATGTTTTTAAAATTTAAAAAAATACATTCCTTTTCATCTTTAAGAAAAATTTGTCAATGCAAAACTGCCACTATTTAAAAAAAACTTGTCTTCGGTATTATTTTGCTAAGCATTTCATAGCTTTTGCCATCATATTAAATTAAAACTTTTATAATTATAGTCTAAATTTAATAATACAATAAAATCTCGAGCTGTCATATTTTCTGCTGGCCTAAGAATCTACCTAAAAATCACATTCCTTAAGAAAGATAGAGAGAGGAAAAAAGGAAACTCCTTAGATGGGATATTACCTTGTTTTAGGTTAACCACATGGTTAGTAGGTTTACCATCATGGTTTCTATTTTAACGTTTATGCTTTATTTTTCTTAGGCTTATCACAAAGATAACCAAAAATTCTTGCGTGAAAAGACTTTATAAGCACCAAGTGTCCTCGCAACCACCGGTATTTCTAGAAATTTGTCTTTAAAACTGCCTGTACGTACATGTATACAAAGGAAAATATAAATAAGCATGCATATAAACGGTTAAGTGTAAACTCTGATGGGTTTATAAATCGGACGTGCTGTCGTTTCGAATAATACCTACTAAAGATAATAATAAATCGTAAAAGCCAAAAAAAAAATCCATTCCTTCTCATTTAAAAAAAAAAACCTTTTAATGCCATTTTTATTTTATATCGCACACTAATTTATTTATGCCGCTGTATAAATATAGGTACAAACAGTTTAAATGAACCATAAAAAATAACCTACGAACCTTATGGACGTCCGTATGGCTTTACCAAAATGAACTTCCATGGGATGTTCGTTATTAAAAATATGCTTCTTGTCAATCCAGTCAACAAACCCAGAGTTTCACTTTAACCGTATACGTATATGTACAGGCAGTTTTGAAGACACATTATTAGAAATACCGGTGGTTGCGAGGACATTTGGTAAGCTCATGACTTATTTCCATGTAAGAATTTACGGTTAATCTCCGAAACATAATGATTAACCTAAGAATCATAATACATCACCTACAAAACATATTGGTTAACCGAAGAACCTTGTGGTTAAACGAATCATATATTTAACCTACGAATCTTGAATTCTTTTCAGTGAAGGAATTCTCTCTCTCTGTGTTGTTTTTTTTCTAATTCTTAATAGATTAGTAGTTAATATAATCTGTTGTAAAGTTTTGGACCATAATCTTTAAAAAGAAAATTTACGCTACTGGTTGGTGTATCTTTTTTTTCACTTTTACAAAGAGATAAAAAATCCTGTATAGGTAAACCGTCAATTAACATACATAGGTATACACGATGTAACCAAGTCAATGCTGAATATTATTATTAACTTAGCTGTTGGTATCGTATAAACTATATAGTCCAACTTAAAGCAAACTTGGTAATTTTGATGTTATTTCTTTATGGTTCTTATATTACATTAATTATCAATATCATGATAAGTAGATTAAACAGAAATTCTCATCTGGAAAGACCTTATAAGCACCAAGTGTCCTCGTAACTGCTGCTAATTCTAAAAATAAGTCTTTAAAACTGCCTGTACATATATATTGTATATAAAGTAAATTATGAATTAATTTGCGTTATAGACTGGAAAAGGTGCCTTAAGTAACGAGCCGTCATTCTCAATAATACCATGATAAATAATAATAAAAATGTTTTCGAAATTTAGAAAGATACATTCTTTTATCAATGCAAAACTGGCACCATTTAAAAAAAACTTGTCTTTGATATTATTTTGCAAAGTATTTCGTAGCTTTTGTCATCATATTGAAATTATTGAATAAAAACGTTTATAATTATATAGCCTAAGTTTATTAATACAATAAAATCTCGATCTGTCATTATTTTCTGCTGGCCTAAGAATCTACCTGATAATCACATTCCTTTAGAAAGATAGAGAGAGGAAAAAAGGAAACTCCTTAGATGGGATATTACCTTGTTTTAGGTTAACCACATGGTTAGTAGGTTTACCATCAAGGTTTCTATTTTAACGTTTATGCTTTATTTTTCTTAGGCTTATCACAAAGATAACCAGAAATTCTTGCATGAAAATACTTCATAAGCACCAAGTGTCCTCGCAACCACCGGTATTTCTAGAAATTTGTCTTTAAAACTGTCTGTACGTACATGTATACAACGGAAGTCGATTAATTAACATGGCCAGGATTTGGGTCATGTGAACGCAATGTTTTTGGTCTTGTTTAATATTATTCTTTCTAAGAAAAAAATATTGATCGGATATTCTTTAAAAAAAAGCAATCGAGAAAATAATAGAAGTAACAATGTTTTGTTCGGACTAAAAATCTTGGGTTTAAAATCACTAGACATGATAATTTTGTTGCAACGCTACGCTGTTACGTGTTACGAGCAGGGCCGGAGCTAGAGCTGGATAGGCCACGGGGCAAAACAAATTTTGGGGCCCCTTATTGAAATTACTTTTGATAATACCACAGTATTAATGTCGGGTAAGAATAACAGTATTTTGTTAATGTAGATATTTATTGTATCTTATACCAACTTGTTAGAACAGCTATTACTATAATCTGGCAATCTTCTATACATAGAATCTACGTAAACACCGCGCTCTCATGATATTTTGTCACAAACGCAAGAACTTAAAACTAAAAACACTTATTTCTAGATTTTATAGTCGCAAATTCGTTTATCACTTTATTAAAGTCAATTTTGCGCGCTCTTCGATTTTCAATGGACAGTAGCGCTAAATTACTGAGTCTATTTTGTCCCATTCAGGTACGCAAGTAGTTTTTTATCAACTTTAATTTGGAGAAAGTCCATCCGCACGCGCATCGCAAGTCTTGATTCTCGAATAGCTGTATGGCCAATATGGCATATGAACATGAACCACTGGCGCGGGAAATTTAAAATCCCTTGATAACATTAGGTCCGATCAGCAAACTTTGAGATTTGCTTTTTTCTAGTAGCTGAGCATGTTCTTTAACTTTTTTTTTAAGTTTGTCGGAGTATTGACAAAAAAATTGTTTGCAATGTATTCGAATAAAGCTAAATAATATCCTTTTTCCAACCCCTGCCGGGGGGCCCCTCTGGGTCGGGGGCCCCGGGGCGCTGCCCCGCTTGCCCCGATATAGATCCGGCCCTGGTTACGAGATAATCTGATATAGTCCTCATAAATATCTTGTGTCCTTATAATAGCCTATTTACATATAAAGCTTATAAGGACAGTCTTGACAACCACCAATTGACATGTATTCTTAGGAGGACAGACCTCATAAGCACCATGTGTCCTCGTTAGCACTGATACTCCTAAAAATTTGTCCTCAAAACTGCCCATTGACATATATATATATATATATATAGATCTTTATATCAAAACTAAGCCATTTGGAAATTCGTACAATCCTGATCCAGCCATTATTTTTATATATAAATTAAAAGGATTGGAATATGTCGGTTTATGTATTTTCATGTTTGCCAAATTTGAAATATATATACAGAAAAAATATCGGTTAATATTTTTTTAAATTCATATATATATTTTCTAAATTCCGTACCGTTTCAAGCCATCTGCAAGTTCCTACCATTCCCAAGCCAAAGTATACAAGAATCTGCTCACCTACGGTAAATACTAAGCCAGTACAACGTTGCCAATATAGGAAAAGTAAACTTTAACTATTCTGATTTAAATAATAAATAACGGTGTAATTAAAGCCAAATATTTAACAAAAAAAAATTATGACATAATATAATATATCTTATAAGATTGATGTCGAATTGCACGGAGATTTTAAACAATAATTAACTAATCAGCAAGTTTAATTGTGACATTTCTGACTTTGGCAGAAAGGATTTTCTCATAATCAAAAAGTGGCCTGGTTTCCATAATTTTTAATTTACTAATCGGACAACTTTAATAGGGAACTTAAAAAATTTTTTTTCAATAATATGATTTAGTTAGGCCTGAAAGAAGTATTCCCCAATTATTACTCCTTAAAAATCAAAAATAACTTAATAAAAATTCTTTAAAGTTTCGACCGTGTCGAAAGCATTTCAAACGATCTCTAAAGCGCGCGAAGCCCGATGACGTCAGGGGGTATGACTTTGGTCATCCGTCATCCTGACACTCCTGACAGGTGCCGAGCGACCCAATTTGCATTTGGATTGCCGTGTGTTATTGTTATTGTATTGTTGTTTTAAGGTCGTGTCGCTTGACGCGTGGATGTCAAATCTGACAAATCATCAAATTTATTGAAAACCTATAACCTATTTCGTGGATGTCGCACACAAATCTGACAAATGATACGCCTTGTCGTCACGACTACTAGCAGCGCGTTTTTACCCGCTTGGAATAATTTAAATTTTGGTTCCCAGTGCCAACATTACATCTGAACGAGCTACTCGACAAGGTTTAGGACAAGTAGAAAATATTCTGGATTTAGTAGAAGAAAATCCAACGACCGGCTCACGAAGAATTGGTACTCAATTGGGGATTCCACAAAAAAAGAGTATTAAACACACTCCACGAGCAAGGCTTATATCCATACCATGTACAGCACCTAAAACCGGAAGATTATGCTAAACGTATTGAATTTTGTCGGTGGATAAATAATCATCGTGTTGTATCGCGTATACTTTTTACAGATAAAGCAACACATTCACCGTGACGGTATTAATAATACTCGTAACTCTCATGTATGGTCAATCGAAAATCCCCACGCAACAGTTGAAAGTAATTTTCAACATAAGTTTTCGGTTAACGTGTGGTGTGGTATGCTCGATAGCTATTTAATTGGCCCTTTCATTTTGGAGAATCGCCTCACATGAGACAACTACCAAAATGTTTTAAAACATGAGTTACAAGAACTACTAGAGGATGTTCCTGTTAATATCAGAAGGTAAATGTATTACCAGCACGATGGAGCTTCTGCACATTTGCTCGTCAGGTCAAGCAACATTTAGAACAAACATTTCCAGGGCGTTGGATTGGTCGCAGTGGTCCTATTAATTGGCCTCCAAGATATCCAGACCTCACAGCACTAGA
This sequence comes from Polydrusus pterygomalis, assembly GCA_963969555.1. Classification (NCBI taxonomy): domain Eukaryota; kingdom Metazoa; phylum Arthropoda; class Insecta; order Coleoptera; family Curculionidae; genus Polydrusus; species Polydrusus pterygomalis. Next base: position 40,942,586 of record OZ018383.1, on the reverse strand, counting down.
TTATTGTTTATGGGGCTGGTTTAAAAATGAAGTGTACAAATTAAAAGTGGACACTCGGGATGCACTAATTCGACGTATTAGAAATACTGCAGCCAATTTTAAAGAAGAAAGACATGAAGCAATTAGAAGAGCAACGGGGGCCATCTTCGTAGACGAAGCGGAAAATGTTTAGAAGTCAATGGCGGTATTTTTAAACATTTATTAAAAGAACACTATAAGGAAACCGTTAATATATGAACTTTTCTTTATTTGGTATTACGCTATAACTTGAAAACAAATGATTATCGAATAAGAACATATGGGTTTTTTCAAATTGTTTTTGCGTATCCCTCTATTACGCTCCGAAAGTTTGGTCCGTTCCTCCCGACTCACCCTGTATATATTGTGTATTGATAAAAAAATTAACTAATAATGTACATGGCAAAATGTCTCTTGTCAATGCATGGATTCATGATAATTTAAGTTTTACGTTTTACTATTATTTGTCTTTTTTCTATTATTTTAATAAACAAATAGCGATTCCAAACTTTGAAAGACAGTTCTTGTTGTGCTTATTATTAGGTAAGGTAATAGACGAAGCTCCCACAGTGAAAATGGTACCCTACATAGAAATGAAAATGGTTGCATGTAAAAAGCATGTTACGCCCGGTAAGACAAGTAGTAAAGTAAGTTATGAACGTCGCTAAAAAAATTATTTTACTTTTCAAAACACCTGAAATTTACATTATTTGTGGTAAATAATAAACCATTTTTTTCATGAAAGTGCACTTCATAACAACTCTTTTATTTTTGTTTTAAAATGAAGTTTAAGATTGCTTTTATGCATCAAAATTGGTCTGCTAGCGAAAAAATGCTATTACTACGGCAGACTCCATTTTTTAAATGCCGCAACCACATCATTTTTAAATCCAAAAATATGGTATGGCCGTTGCTAACTAAACAGCATTTTTCATTTCAGTTCTAAGTAAATGTTCTAGATCCTGATCCTAGATTATGTATTAAAATACGTTTTTTACTGAACAGATGCATTAAAAATCTTAAACATTATTTTAAAACAAGAATCAAAGTGGTGTTATAAAGTGTACTTTCATGAAAAAAATTATTTGTAACAAATTAGGTCTGATAAATTTATTAACAAAAATTTTCAGTCCGACAAATTTTTTCGAAAATGTTTCATTATTTACCACAAATTATGTAAATTTCAAGCAGGTATTCTGAAAAGTAAAATATTTTTTTTTAGCTAAATTCAAAAATTTGTAAGCAAATACCAGTTAACAAATTTTTACTTGTCTGCCGGAAGCAGCATGATTTTTACATGACTGTTTGAAGGTTGGAGACAATGATGTTTCTTAAATGATGAAAGAGTTTTGGACTTCCATTGTCTTTATTTGTTTTAAATCACAACGTTTCAACTGGTAAGTATCTCCAGCGTCTTCAGGTGAATACTAAATAAGTAAAATAACTACAAGACTATTTATACTAGCTAGGTGCACTGAAGCATAACTGAGGTGGGTGCAGTCATGCGTTCAGTTGGCACGCGATCTTATCCTAAGATTACATCTATCTAACTAACAAAGGTTTCCAGATATTTCTTATGTCTAATGATGGTTTACTAAAGCAGCCTGGGTTCTGGTGAATAGCAGCAGCTTCCTTAAACTCTCTTTTCCTCCAGTGTGGTTCCCTATGTAGGATTTCAGCTTCTGACCACAAGATATGGTGACCATGTTTCCAGGCATGGTCAGCTGCACCTGACTTGTCGGTCTCTTTGGTAGACGCAGTTCTTCCTATCTTTTTAACTTGTAGGCATTGTCTTCGTCAGGTGGCTTCTTAGGGTATCCCTCGAGTTGAATACGGTGTTGATGGTATATCGTTGTCCTAGTCTTCTTATTTTCTCAGAAACTCCTTCGACATACAGAAAGAATATTGAGTGTTGATTGTGCCTCTCTGTTTGCTTCTTGCGCGTTGGGTCGATTCTTACGATTTTTTAATATTGTGTCAACTAATTTTGTGGGGTAGCCATTTTTGTTGAGGTCGGTCTTGATGTGGTGAGCTTCTTTTTTAAATGTTTCTTCCAAGTTACAGATTGCAATTGCTCTATCCAAGAGGGTCTTAACTATGCCACGTTTCGTGTTGTTTGAGTGATTTGATGTAAAATTGAGATGCTGACGTGTATGCGTAGGTTTTCTGTATACTGAAGTTTGGATGCTGTTGCCAGAAGCTGAAATCCTACATAAGGAACCATACTGGAGGAAAAGAAAGTTTAAGGAAGCTGCTGCTATTTACCAGAACCCAGCAGGCTGCTTTAGTAAACTACCATTAGACATAAGAAATATCTGGAAACCTTTGTTAGAAACATGTAATCTTAGGATAAGATCGCGTACCAACTGAACGCATGACTGCACCCACCTCAGTTATGCTTCAGTACACCTAGCTAGTATAAATAGTCTTGTAGTTACTTTACTTATTTAGTATTCGCCTGAAGACGACTGGAGATACTTACCAGTTGAAACGTTGTGATTTAAAACAAATAAAGACAATGGAAGTCCAAAACTCTTTCATCATTCATAATTTTTACATGTTTTGCTACCTTTTCACATTTTAATTTTTAGTCGATGGGATACCATTTTCGCAGTGGGAGCTTAAACTATAAGGAAATTTTGCGATATTTTAAAGTTGAGTTAAATATTATTGCAACAAACATGAATTGTAAATTTAACTTTCGATTTGAATTTTATTGAAATATTTAACGGCTTAAACATCATTATCTGTAATATCATTTTAATACTAAATCCTAAAAATAATTATGGGGAAAAACTCACAGTCATCTCCACAAAAATATATTATAAGTCAGTTTATTGGGTGTACATGTTTCGGTTCTGATGATCGTATTTTCTAGTACCGAAACATGTACACCCTAATAAACTGACTTATTATATATTTTTGACTGTGATTTTTTTCCCATATCTCAACAGCTCCACTCTGAGATAATGGACTACTTTCGTAAAACTAAAAATAATTAATATTTAGCCCTTGCAATTATTATTGGTTGGCCGAAATGGTAAAAAAATGATAATTAGATTGAAGTACTGATGTGTCATTTGATGACAAAACGTTAAAATTTTAAAAACATTTGAATTGTTTATGGTATAATTCTTAGAATACAATACACCGTTCTATTTGGGTATATCTTTCTAAAAAATTCTAAACAATTTTTCCTTATATCCGTTTTCCGTATTTTTAAAAATAGTGGGTAAATTTTGTATTTTCACCGGGGTATGTTGTTTAACTTAAAGCCGTTCTAGATATCTACATTTAATATGGTTATTAAACATGCACCTTTGACCGAATTTATATTTAAATTGTGCAACTAACAAAAAAATCATATTGGTTAGCTTATGTTTAGGTAAAACACCATTTATGCATTAATTTATAATTTTAATATTAGTAAACTGTATTATAAAACAAATATTTATTTGCTTATCTTTAGTGACACTTTCCTTTCCCAAAAATGCATTTTTTTACTTCTTTGGGACATGGCGCGCGCACACACAGATAAGCGCTTAAGTAATTTAAATATCAGCGAACTTGTCGTCGCCGTATAAAGACTAATTGAATTTTTTTACATTGTTGTCACTTGTTACTGGATTATATTTGTTTGTTTGCAGATATATACTCGTATATTATTGACGGCAACATTTGCGCCCCTATCGCATTATTAAGGAACTATATTTTTAAGATTCATACAAACCTAAACCAGTATAAAATTAACTCCATAGCCCGCCCAAAAATCAAAATAACGGTTTTTTCTCTGTCAGACTATTCGTAATACCAAACGCCATTAAAAAAAAAACTCAAACGGTTTTTTTCAAGGCGGCATTAAAAATTAGCAGGGAAAACAATCCTGAGCCATATATATGGCTTGGGATTGTAAAAGTGGATCAGGAATGTACGTTCAAGTTGCTATGTCTGGCTTAGTTTTACACCATTACCGTAAATATATATATATATATAAAGAAAAAAGGTTGTTAATCTCGTCCGTATCATTCATGAGTGAAAACAAAAATATCTCGGCTTAGCGGACTTAAAGGGGTTGTGGCATTCTGATGAGCTCCTAACAAGGGCGAAACAGCTGTCAATGTCTACTCGGCCCCAGGGAATCCATTGTTTTTGGAACCCTGTGTACTTCAATGCAAAAAACAGGTTTTTACACACTCTTTAAGTCCGCTAAGCCGAGATATTTTTGTTTTCACTCATGAATGATACGGACGAGATTAACAACCTTTTTTCTTTTTATACACATGGCTTTTGTAACGGAAGCACACACCCTAGTTGGGTACGCTAGTGCAACATTTCTGAATTTTGCCAATCAAGCAGACTGTTATGGGAAGTACTAAATGTCGTACCCCATACTGGAGTGTGTTTGCTCCGTTTTGTTTTAATTCTTTACTTTCAAACCAATGACCTGTGATTTGCATTGTTGTTGATTCCGTGTGATGGCGCTGCGGCTTATTTACTACTTGCTACTTTTTCTAGCAAGTTTTAAATGCGCTGCAGTGTTATCATGGAGTTGCTTCGGGTTGTGGCATTCTGATGAGCTCCTAACAAGGGCGAAACAGCTGTCAATGTCTACTCGGCCCCAGGGAATCCATTGTTTTTGGAACCCTGTGTACTTCAATGCAAAAAACAGGTTTTTACACACTATATATATATATGTATATAAATGTACATAGCAGGGATATTTCTTTGGCCAAAGAAGGTTATGCACATATTAATTCGGTAAAGAAAATAAATAAGTTTTGATGCGTAAAGGTTTCATTTTATATATTGGTATCAGAAATCGAGCGATTTAATTACATAGTGTTTTTCATTCGTTTAATTATGTTTACTGATTTACTTATAACTGCAAGCATATTTAGTTTCTATTAAACAGATCGAAACTTACCTCAGTCTTTATTTATTTGCATATTTTCCATCTATTATTTATTAATAGAGCTTGGTTTCTCAGTTGGAAAGCTCTATAAGCTAAAGATAAGAATAGTAACTGAGTGGCGCCCTATAAACATAAGCATCACTTGCCTGTGACCATCTGTTCTACCGACGAAAAGCTGCCGTAAGCACGTGAGTACTTGTTGAGGAAAATTTCATTTTTCCCCTAAAAGTACCTCTACAAGGTCTCCTGATATGACCCCGCTTGACTTTTTCCTGTGGGGCTATATCAAAAATTTAGTGTACAAAAATAAGCCACAAAATATCGAAGATTTGCAACAAAGAATAATGCATGAAATTTCCAGTATTGCTCCCAGTATCCTTTTAGATTCGCTACAACATTTTGTTCACCGAATTCATTACTGCCAGAAGGTAAACGGTGGACCCTTCGAGCACCTTATAAAATAGGATTTCAAATAATTGTTGTTTACTAAAACTCAGTTTGTCTTTTTTATTATTTTTATTAGATTTATTTGAAAACGATATTCGAAACTCGATATCTCGAAAACGGTTAGAATTGGGTATGTGCTGTGCTTAACATTTTTTTTAGAATCTTGTAAATAATTGAAATATTGAATAATATACACGGAGTTTCATTTAAAATACAGTAACTTTGTTCTTCCATGCCTTTTATACTGATCCTGTATACTTAGTTTATGTGCAGTGTAATAGATTTCTAAAAACCCTAAAAGTTTTGTATTTAACATTCTTCGCTAGCTATCTTACTTTAGCAAATAATCGACCGTTTCCATACATAAAAGCGACCCTGTATATGTAGAGGAACTTAACACAGAAAATTTGACAAACACCTTTAGAAATTAGCTTTAATGGTACATAATGTTACAAATAAAATTTATTTTAGGCCAAGGTTCTGTCAGGAAAATTTTTTTGAATATATTCAATAATATGTAGAATAATAATTATTTGAGAAAAAACATTTTTTAAAATTTTTTCTCGCATATAAGATAACAAATATGGGAAGGTAAATAGTAGGTTATATTCCGTTTTTATGTCCGTTTCCGCGCGAGCCCTCACAATACAGTGACAATAAAAAAAGTTGGTTTCGTTTCCAATTCTGGGTAAAATTCACAGAAATGCAAAAAAACCGTTCAATAAAAAAATGGTACCCGTGTTCTTTTCCTTTTCAATAACTAATGAATGGATTTTTTGTTACCGAATTTATCTCAATTCACTCTGTAAGTAATAATTGTGTAGGTTCCCTTACGAGAATTATGTAAAACATGCGAAAGAAAAAGTGTAAGAACTAGCCTCGACTTCCCCTATGATATTAATTATTATTTACTGTATCTGATAAATTAGTAATGACATCAATTATTAAATAAGTAATGGTCAAGATATTATGCAGGTGTCCGCTAAAAGGATTTTGAAACAGCAAAAAATTATATGATATGATTACAAATTATTCTATTTTAATTTTTTTTCCAGAACATCACGTTTCTACCACTTTTTAGGGCTTTGTAGAGAAGACTGAAACACTACGGCTAAAGATATTTTGTCCATCGGCCATAGGCGTAGTTAGAGGGGTACTTGGGGGTGCTAAGCACCCCCGAAATGTAAATTAGCACAACCAAAAAAAATTTACAATATATAGGCTAATTTTAGAACTAACCTATTTTTATAATATTATTCATTATGTAATGAATTTTTCATATTAATATTTCAAGCATTCGAATTCTGGTACAAATTCAAGTATAATATTTAGGTTGTTGCGGATTCTGTTCAAAATTTCTCTCCGTGTACCGTGTAGTTCACGCCCAGTTTACTTGTCAGAGCGCGTCTATGATCATTAAAATCTCGTAAAATACGAGAGCGGCATAATAGCTTGTGTATGTCATGTTCTGCAATTCTGCATTAATTTGATAATTTAATTTTTACCAGTCGTAGTCGTTCAAATTCGCGGAAATTTTTAGTCGGTATTTTGACTATTTTTTTTGTTTATTATGGTTTAATATGGTTTTATTAAATTCAGTTAAACTTTAAAGTTAAATAAACACGAAAAAACAATTAGTGCGTCGTCGGATATAAAATATACAGTGGAATTTTTGAAAAAATCTTTTAGCAAGTTACCGTTGGAAGAGAAAGTGATTGTCAAGAACATTGAAAGACCTAAACCTGCTATTAACATCACAATAAAATATTTACTAAAAATTATTGACAAGATTTGGGCGTGGTCTTAAAAAAAATTTAGCCTGCAGCGGGCTTTTTGTGCACCCCCCACGTTAACATGTCACGAGCCGCCACTGAACTTCAGCACTCCCAGTGTTGACCGTCTAACTACGCCTATGCCATCAGCGTCAGTCCGTCCACGGGAAACTGAACTTAGTGATGCTGCCATGGCGGCAAACTGACCTGACAGAATGACTGGATGCATACAGGCCAAGGACTTCGTAACAGAGCTAACAAATCCAGATTAGAGTGGCTCCTCAACAGGAGCTGGCCCTTAATCTATTAATAGGGATTTTGACCGGCCATAGTTGGCTGAGGAAACATATGACGCTGATTGACTTATGGAGGAGGACCCATTTTGTCCTGGATATCAGGAAGAGGAGGAGATACCGCTGTACTTTCTAGAGACGTGTGAGCCTCTGGGGAGACTGAGACATCAGGTCTTTGGCTGGGCGGTTCTTCGAAAAGAGGAAGTTATTGTCGTCGCCTGGAATGCTAGCCTTACTTTTATTAAGAGATGAGCAAAGTTAGGCGAGGGCACAGGTGGTTAGGGTAGTTGGGTTAAGATTTAGGGGTAGGCAAAAATAATTGCTTTGGTGCATTTGCCAAGTTGCTGAGCACCTCTTAAACTAGTACTACTACACGACGAGAGAGACGAGTGCTCTCTTCTCTCGCTAGAGAGTGCCTTTATGTCTGCTTGTCTCGTCTCATTTCTCTCGTAGGGGAGAGCAAGGCAATATGACATACTATCTTTTGAAAATCAATTTTAACTAAACCAAAAGGTATATTAGGTTTTATTCTTTGTTTTTAATATGGCCTCTTAACGTTTTAAGTGAATAAAAATATTTTACTTGTAAGAATTGCTACATTTAGGAAAAATTTCAAAAAATAACAAGCATTACAAAAACCATTTAACCTTATAGGATAAGGCAAATTGACATACCAAATTTTTCCCTTAAAGGCAAAATGACATGGTTGTATGAAATTAACTGTCCAGTGAGTAAAAAAAACAAATAACAATGCGTAAGTGTAAAATGTCTACTTATATTTTAAGTTTGTTGTACCTACATTAACGAAATTTAAAAAAAATATATTGAAACAAAATATGAATAAATTAAGAACGACGTAGTGCTATACAGGCAAAACGACACACTGCTATGCCATTTTGCCCAATGTGCAATATAAAGAATAAATATATTTTCTAGGTTATAATTTTATTCAATCATTTAAATGTTAGTGTAATAATAAAACTAGACGGCTAATAGTTGTGGGTTAACAGTAAAACATTGGCAGCGACCTTATATATTTTAACCAAAAATATTTCAACAATCACTTACGTTGATATTTTACATAGGAAAATACACAAACTCTCTAGAAAACAACAAACGATCGACTATGCTATTTTATTACGATTGACGATCTTGGCGGTATTAAGATGTGTTTTGTAGTAGAGAACTCAACACGAATGTAATCGAACTGGGCCAAAAACAGGTAATATGTCATTTTGCCTGCTATGCCATTATGCCTTGCTCTCCCCTAATAGGGACTAGTAATTAAATTGCAAGCCTAAATAAGTAAAGTAATTAGCTATCAAACTAAACGTCTCGAAAACTTCTTAATACAGAATCTGGGAGAACTCGGCTTTGTCCAAATTCCTAATGCTCGTGCAGTCCAAGTCCAGATTTATTTAATAATAACACTAGGCAACAAATTAAAAAAAAAATGGCGACTAATGTTATAATGATTGTACGGGGGAGTTAAAAGATTCCTGATATTCAACAACCAAAATTTTTCGTCACGTATAGGTTTTGAGTTATAGAATATATTAGTTATTTTCATTTTATACAAACATTTTTATACATAGTGTTCATTTGAAAACTTCCCACCTCGATTTTCCTGCTTTAAAATGAAAATGTGGAAAATCGCTCGGACCCGTCGATTTTTATTTCGAGGGGGACATCTTTTGCGTGTATTGTCAATCTTGTTACTTCAAGCCCCTAGGAGGGAGGGGGTAAGATCTAAATCATAAATGGATACCCCTATTTTATATAATTTTTTTGGATTCTGCATAAAATTCTGAACATTTTTTAATAAAAGCATTAATAGTCTATACTTAACAGTTTTCGAGATATTGACTCTTGAAAAATGACATTTTTGAACTTTGACAGCGTCTAGCTTTCTAACTGTACGTCTTAGAGCAAAACGGCTTACATGTCCCTATCTTAGATTTTTATTATCTTTCCAATAGTGTCAACTTCCGGTCAAACCGGAAGTACTATATTTCTTAAATCCGGTTTAACCGAAAGTTCACACTATTGGAAAGATAATAAAAATCGAAGATAGGGACATGTAAGCCGTTTTGTTCTAAGACGTACAGTTAGAAAGCTAGACCCTGTCAAAGTTCAAAAATGTCATTTTCAAGAATCAATATCTCGGAAACTGTTAAGTATAGACTAATAATGCTTTTATTAAAAAATGTTCAGAATTTTATGCAGAATCCAAAAAAATAATATAAAATAGGGGTATCCATTTAAGATTTAGATCTTACCCCCTCCCTCCTAGGGGCTTGAAGTAACAAGATTGGCAATATACGCAAAAGATGTCCCCCTCGAAATAAAAATCGACGAGTCCGAGCGATTTTCCACATTTTCATTTTAAAGCAGGAAAATCGAGGTGGGAAGTTTTCAAATGAACACCCTGTATAATATTTATACATAAGGTCAAACCAAGAAATTGTAAGGATAAAAGAATTTATTTACAAAAATACAATTATAGTAAGTCTTTGGTATATAATTTTTTTGCAAATGCTGACTTTCGTTTATATTCCTTATACCTTTCTCTCCTAAGAAACTAACAATAATTCCCCATCATTCCTGAATCCCATCTTTTAATGGGAGGACAAGGAATGTATTATGTATTTTAAGAAACATACGCAGTAGATGTTAAGTAGTTTTTCCACAAGTTTTTCATAGTTTTCTGCTTTTTTGTTTCCTAAAAACAATTCTTTTAAAGGAACTCCACGCAGCTAATTTAATCAAACTGTTGATCCCTTGGTATTTTTCTAATTTATGGTCCAACAAATGTTCCTTCCTTAAGATTAGCATTACTTAATATTTGTTTAAGGGATTTAAATGTATCTCCTTCTTTCACCAATATTTTTCGCTATTTTCTCTTGTGTGGCCAATACTTTATAAATTGAAGTGGGAAATACAAAAATATCTTTAATTTTTCCTGGATGACTTGCCTGGTTAGTTATCGTTTTGGAAAACCTTATTTAGAGAGTTCTTATTTTTTTAACCGTTGTCTTAACTGATATTAGAAACATTAAGTTTTTGAATTTGGCTTTCTATAACCGGAAAAGATCATTTCTTTATGACAAAAGGCCCAACACAATTTTTTCCCAAACAATTTAACCAGATGTTTAAAAAAATTTTAATAAATTTATTTGTCATCCCCTTAACTCCAATACACTTGCGCCGCCCATGCAACAGTGATTTTATTATAAAAAGAAGATGCCTGTTGCAATTTATAATAGGTATCAATATTGTATATCAATAATTGGTTATTGCCTAAAAAATAATGTCTTTTTAAAATTTTTGCATACTATGACTTATTTTTAGATTGTAACAAGCAATGGAACCTGAATAGGTATTCACAAGACAAGAATTCTCACATTTTTTAAAAATCCTCGTCTCGTCTTGCAAATCTAGACGAGATTTTTTCCAAATTTCGCCTCACTAACTTCTCACAAAATGTATTCTCGTCACTTAAAAAATAGTCAATAAAAACTAGGGTTGAAATTTTAAAAAATTTATCGATATCGTCTTATCTTTAATCTGGGACACCCTGTATCACCAGTATTACTCTAATCATTGTAGTTTAGGAAGTACAGATGACTAAGCGAAAATAATGGGCAGTATATAGCCATATGGATACGAAATTTCAAGGTAAATAATAAACTAATATTAACGCCTGTAAAAAACGGGTTAATATTATGATCTCCCAAAAATAGCCTAGTACTAATAATTTATTTGACTAAAAAGTGGTTAAAAGTACTTTTCCTCTACAACCTGTATACATAATAACTATTATAAACAACGATGATGATTAAAATGCACCAAATTAAAAAGTCAAGCCTCAAGTTGACGTCCTTGTCCTGTTCACTAAATCGGTTGATAATCCAATATGTGCAAAAAGGTACAAATATATCAAGGTCTGTCTTGTTTAAAATTCGCTACTGGTCGATGAATGTTGTTAAGTTTTTATTTAGTACCTATTAACTACAAATAAAGACTATAATGAAAAATGTCATTAAAACATTTTTAAATTTTTGGAGTACACAGGAACAAAACATTATATAGACACGAAATTTAGAAAGTAGGTAGGTACAGGATATTATTGGGTGGTGGTGGTACTCACATCTGGTTATCCCGGTTTTACGAGGCGGGTAGTAGATGACATCTTGAAAGATGGTTAAGAATATTCCAAATTGTCTAGGTAATATTTTTTATATGTATATTTTATCGATGCATATTGACATGGTAAAATCTTTATATCGTATAATTTTATTTCTACTGTTAATTCTAATAATATATTTTGTATGTCATTTATTTTAAAAATGTAATCAGGAAGAGCATATTTAAAATAAATTGACAAAATGCTCAAATTTTTGTTTAACCCTGCATAGTATAATGGCTACTCAATATACAGCCTCTTTATTTGCTGAGTTTATTTTTAGTTTGGGGTACTATTTTTCGCGTCTTCATGAAATTTACTCCTCTTCTGGGGGTAGAAACCGCCCCCAGCTTTTTTTTTTAAACGTAGGTATGTAGTGTAAAAGACTTTTGCATTTCGGTAATGTAGACACCATTTTTTTTATTGTAAAAAATATCGAAAATGTTGCCCATCTTTTTCTTGACAAACCCCTAATCTAAAGTAAGATTCATTTTTGACATATATCCGAGGCTATATGGTGTATAAGTCATTGCTTAAATTTCCCTAAATTTTCTGGTTTTGTTACGTAAACTATGGTTTTTAGGTGACCCCAAAGAAATAATCTACAGGATTAAGGTCCGGTGATCGTGGAAGTCCTTCTTCCTATGCAGCGGTTCGTAAAAACTTCACTTAAATATTGTCGAACATTTATAGCATAATGAGGCAGAGCATCATTCTGCCGTAATCATATTCGATCATCATGAAGATTTGCTTCTTCATGGCAAAGAAATAAAACATTAAGTTTTTGCGAAAGCTGGGTGTGTGACGTGTGTTTCTCGTGAGGATTTTATGCGGACCAATATTGACAGTTCTGTTTATTGACTTCGCCATTTAGTACAAAAGTACACTTATTTGTAAAAAGGATCCAGCCGAAATCCCAAATCTACTAAATGCTGATAAATTTTATTCATCATCACTTTACAAAATTGAAGACGGGGGTCCGGATCAACTTCCAGTAGTGCGGCATCAAGTAACAAATAACCTTATCAATAACATGTTTTCTTTTTTTTTAAACAGTCTGCGCTGGCAAAACTCAAAGTGTAGTATGAATTGTTACCAAAATGGCCAGTTTTTCAGTTTTCTAGTTTACCGAAATGCAAAAGTAACCTTAGTTTCCCTTTCCAACGAGCTAGGCGGGCGATTATTACCCCAAAAAGATTGATAAATTTCATGAAGGCACGAAAACGTCTGCCAAACTAAAAATAAACGACAGCCGTAGTTCTGTATTTTTTCATCAAATAAAGAGGCTTCCTAATACTGAATTTGTTTCAGTTAAAAATTCCATCCTGTATAGTTTAGTTAATTTGTTTTTGAAATGCTAATAAACAGCTCTTGTATACATTTACGTAAATTGTAGGTACGTGTTGTGTAAGTTTTCAGTTAACTCCTATTTTAAATATATTTTTGACATTTGCTTCATTGATCCTACTTGTACGATGAACGCTCGTCGTAAATCACACTGTTGTAGGTATCCCATAATAAAGGTTTGTTTTGTATTTTATAGCTTATTTATTAAATTTTATTCATCATCACTTTACAAAATTGAAGACGGGGGTCCGGATCAACTTCCAGTAGTGCAGCATCAAGTAACAAACAACCTTATCAATAACATATTTTCTTTTTTTTTTCAGTCTGCGCTGGCAAAACTCAAAGTGTAGTATGAATTGTTACCAAAATGGCCAGTTTTTTAGTTTTCTAGTTTACCGAAATGCAAAAGTAACCTTAGTATTCCCTTTTCAACGAGCTAGGCGGGCGATTATTACCCCAAAAAGATTGATAAATTTCATGAAGGCACGAAAACGTCTGCCAAACAAAAAATAAACGACAGCCGTAGTTCTGTATTTTTTCATCAAATAAAGAGGTTTCCTAATACTGAATTTGTTTCAGTTAAAAATTCCATCCTGTATAGTTTAGTTAATTTGTTTTTGAAATGCTAATAAACAGCTCTTGTATACATTTACGTAAATTGTAGGTACGTGTTGTGTAAGTTTTCAGTTAACTAGTATTTTAAATATATTTTTGACATTTGCTTCATTGATCCTACTTGTACGATGAACGCTCGTCGTAAATCACACTGTTGTAGGTGTCCCATAATAAAGGTTTGTTTTGTATTTTATAGCTTATTTGGTATTTTGAATTTGATTTGTAGAATGTATGCGAAGAAATGGAATAACTAACATATTTTAATATCGTATTTTAATTGAATTGAGTGGGTTGGTTAAGCTTTGAGTAAATAATAAGATGGGTACACAGATGATACACGTCTGGCAAAAGATAATTTGGGTGGACGTTTTCATGCGAAGAGGTGCATTTAGCCCCGTTAACGGTAATCGTGACATTATCCCGTTTTAAGCTAGATAATTGCATTGCTGTTGTAAAAACTGTACTTGATGTAAATATATAATTTACTGGATTTTATTTAAAAAAGTTAAAATATTACCAGCATTTATTAAAATATTAGACAAAATTAATCCAATGTACGATAGATTTAATGAAATAATTGGTTGCAGTTTCCAAAAAAAAATATTTAATTGTTTTTTTAAACCCACTAACATTTCATTATAAATTCATTTCAAAATGAGTTTTTATAATAAAATAAGATGCTACCTTTAAAAAGATATTAAGTATATTGTAGCAAATGTTTGCTAACCAATATCCAACGCCTATCGAATTTTGAGTATCTACTATTAATCCAGTAATATCTCGAAACAATCATATTTCGCTGAATTGTATCAAACTTTCTAATATATTTAACCTTAACCACAATAATTTGCTTATATTTACCCAAAAAAGATAAAGTTTATCTTTTGCATGAAGTCTATCAAATAATCTAATGATATTAATCCAATCTTGGATGAACGCTACATTAATCCTAGATTTTGTACCTTGTTCAGTGAAACTTCCTTTCCATGTGTATGTTTTGTAAAGTGACATTTAAATATTAAAAAAGTCAATGGAGTTATAACGCATACAGCGGTAAATTACAAACAATATATTTTTTCTTTCAAAAATCTGCTGCATTACTAGATTTGACTAGATCGTACCGTGCGTGCAAAAATTATTTGCATCAATGAGGGCCTTGCATCCAAGGACGTAAAGCTTAGCCGTAGAGCTTAATACCTATTGGGTGTCAGTAACTACCTGAATTAACTATCAATCAGTTATTCCGTCATCTTTGACAGTCGTTACAAGTAATTTGATTCATCGCTAATTTTTCCAATTTCTTGGAACAATTCACACAATGGGCTTTACGGAACAGCACAAAACATTTATGGTTGAAGCGTATTTTCGAAATGGAGTTAGAGTAAATGGTGAGTAGCAATATACAATCCGGGATTGTGCATGGATGATTTTCCCGAACATTTTCCTAACGTTGCTTTTATTGCTGGGGATTTTTATCATTGCCTGAAAAGAACAGTGGCTGTGTTTAGGGAAACAGGTTCTATACAATACAAAAAAGGAGCAGGAAGACCATCTGTAAAAACTTGTTTTAAACGTTCGTGAAATAATGCAAAATACGCTAACAAATTATTATATAAGATGCCGGTCCCAAGAAGTGGGAAGATCTTATGGAACATGCAGGACTATTCTTAAGAAGCAGCTAAATTTATTTCCCTATAAAGTGCAAGTATTCCAAGAAATACAAGCCGCAGATTTTGAAAGACGCAGGAATTACTCTCAATGGTTTACACAAAATGTATTGAAAATAAATGATTTATTAGACCTGACATTTTTTTCGGATAAGGCCTGGTTCCACCTCTCCGGTTATGTGAATTCTCAGATAACACGCATGTGGAGTAGTGAAAATCCCCATTTTTTTGTAGAGTCCACATTGCACCCTCAAAAAATTGGTGTCTGGTTAGCTGTTTCCCGAAGAAGAATTGTTGGTCCTATTTTTTTCCATGACACAGTTACAGCACAGCGGTATAGAGACAATATTTTGAATCCATTTGTGGAGCAATTACTTGACGACGAACTACGTTCTGGATATTTCAACAGGACGGGCAACCACCCATACAGCCGCCGAAACTATTAACTACTTACGCAATTTTTTCGACGACAGATTGATCAGTTTTCGATCAGACATTGAATTCCCACCTAGATCACCTTGTTTTACTTAGTTTTTCCTCATTTAAAGAACACTATTTTAAAAATACCAGTTGCAAATTTAGAACAATTACAAGAAAGGATTATCCAAGAATGTGGTAACATTTCTCCAGAGATGCTGGTCAACACTTTTGAAAATATGAAGAGACGTGTGAATTTATGCTTGGAGCATGGCGGTGGCCAATTTCAGCAATTTATGTAATTATTTTTCGTTTTCTTTCAATTCTGTATATTCTTACGTTGTTAATTTTGTAAACAACAAAAATAAATTTGTATTTGTCTACTTATTTTATTTTTCATTAGTTTGGCATATCATGTCATATTATGAATTTGACAAAATGTTAACCTAGATTTGGTAAAATATATCGTTCCCATATCATTGTGATCTAAACCAAGCCCTACGTTTTTTAATCCAAGCCCTCTTTGATGCAAATAATTTTTGCTCGCACGGTATAAAAGATTGAGATAATGGAATTGGTGCAATTTTTTATATAATCTATTTATGCCTGTTTAGCTGTTATAATAATTACTTTCAAATATTGGTATATGTTAGGTTATTTGTACACAAAATATATATCGACGGCGATCTGACAATACTTGCTATCTGCGTGAACACAAATTTTACAGGGAGAGCAATAAACCGTTTTAATGCAATAGCTGCTATCTACCAACAAATTGATAAATGGTGTTGTAGAGACCATGCAATAACTGCTATCTACGAAATCTTCTTATTATTATTTATTAATAACTTAAGCTTTCATTTTATTAAAAATACTTACATTATGAATCCAGTAATGTATTCCACAATACAAAAAAACACCTTTTGGGATTACAATGACCAACAGCACAAAACAAACACAATAATTTCTTTAACAGGTTGTAACTAACTAGACCGTTAACCTATAATTTACAATATGAACCGACACATAGCAGGTATTGCAGCTCGCAAACCAGCACCTTTTAGATAGCAGATATTGTTTCACCTCTGTAAAATAAACATCGCATTTTTATACAGATAGCAGGCTCTGTTCTATTGTGCTCAACTAAAATACCAAGCTAACTGGATAAAAATATAGTTTTTGATGAAAATGTCAGTTAGCAGGTATTGTCAGATCACCGTCGATATCATAATAATATTATTCATATTACATAAAACATTTTTTTTTTATAAAAATGTTTAGTTACATTTCTTGCAATATTTTCCACCAAGTATTTTTCAAGTAATCAGATTTTTACTTTTAATGATTAATTAATTTAGCGTGCTTTAAATTTTTTTTAGGGTATTAGTGGGGGCTTGTGTCATCAGTTAAAATGATATTTTCGAAAATCTTTAAAGAAGAAAATGCATAACGCCATGTTTGTTTACCAAATTTCAGCACTTTCAACAATTATCCTAGACCCTTGAAAAGGGTTTAAAAAATAAACCGAAACGTTGGAAATGAGTGAAAAGGGTTTCCATTGAAGGCCTCTTCCCCATTTATACCTTAAAAAATTTTTGAAGTACCTATATAGTTTTTCTAAATATTGATATAACTTTTTAATATACATTGTCATTTTCCGGTTTTTTAAACAATCTATATAAAAAGAAACGTGTGTACTAAATAACTATCCTATAATAATATGGAAAGTATTTATATTAAAAGCACAACAAATATATTTATATGAAATCTGATACATGAATGAAGTATGCACTGTCCTTAACTAAATATGTGCCAAAAATAATTTAATTGTTCAAATCAGAAAAACCCATAACACCAGGTAAAGGTTTTACCATGTAAAATAAATTTCAATGGTGCATTGATAAAAAAAAATGCACTGAATATATGTATTCGGGTTAATATTGAGCATGGTCGGGTGAGGCGACCACTAAACCAAATGCAACTTTTTAATGACTTTTAATTATTACCTTTTTATTGACCCACTTTTTGCCCCCATTTTTATAATCATTTAAACAATTATAGGATGCACACTTTCTTTGGAATTTTAACAAACCATTTTGCATGAATTATGATTAATTTTTGCCAAAATTGTACATAATATGCAATTATTGTGAGGATGTTACAGTCTAATAATTCATATTATGTTGCCATTTGTTGTAGTAAAGTAGGTAAAATAAGTAGACAAGTTTAAGCATATGAGCACACACGTGCTCTTGACTTGCCATAATCACCGATAGATAGGCACTTTCGACGTCCGATTTCCTTTCAAAAATATCGCCAAAACCATTAGGTCTAGGAAGTCCATATTTTGAAGGTGGATAACGCGTGCCTCAAAGGGAAGCATCATCATAATAGCGACCTGAAACGGAGGGGGGCCACGTGCACTATTACCTATAACAATAAACAATTAATCACCGTTAATTTGAGTCGGTTTGAGTGAAAATCGCTGATTTTTTAATACGTTTTCGATTTCTCTATTTCCTGATCTAAAGCTATCATGGGCGCAAAAAATTCATTGATCAGTTTCCGAGATATAGGCATTAGGCCTCCAAAGTTCAAATTGAAGTGTTATTTCTATATTACATGCGATTAAGTTAACTAGAAAACGGGGTTGGCTTCCTTTTGTCTTGTGTTTTATCAATAGAATTGATTCGGCTTTTACTTGGTGGAAATCCATTATTAATTCTGTTAAATAAATGGTAAAAAAATAAAAAAATAATAATTTTACACTTTCCACAGATTTTTATTATTAGTCGACATGTTTCGCAACACAGTTGCTTCTTCAAAGGAGTACTTTAAAAATGGTATCTTACAGTGGCGTAGATATGGGGGGTCCAGGGGGTCTGGACCCCCCCCCCAGAGATAGTAAGACAATATCACGATACGTAAGTTAAACAATTACAATCAGCACATTCAAAGCCACAAAGAAAAAGGGTTGTTGAAAAAAAGAAAATTATCTCCTTTTAATTCCATTAGTGCTTATCAAAATAAAAACGTTAAAACGCTCGCGTTACGTTATATAAGAAATCGGTATATTTTTTTAAAAAATCTATCCATTTCAAAATAACAGGGAAACTTTGTTGAATTTATACTTTAAAGCTACATTTTTGAGAGCTCAAAACAAAATTTTAGGGCGTGGCACCCCAAAAATTTTTCGGCGGGGAAATAACCCGAGACCCCCCCCCCAGAATGAAAAGCTATCTACGCCACTGATATCTTAAAAGGTATAGCTAAGGTGTAACAATAAAATTGCAGGTAATTTTCAGGTTGTTTAAAATTGTTAGAAAAACCAATAATAATGTTTACAAACTAATTAAAGAGATTCAAAAGATGTGATCCGTTTAAATCGAATTGATCATTAAGAAGAATATTGGAATTTTTAAGCCTATTTATTTCTAAGGGTTCAAGCAAACTAGCATGATGTTCATTCATCCGTTTTTCGAAGTTTCGGCATGTTTGTCCGATATAAACTTTAGAGCAATCATTACATTTTAATTTGTAAACACCAGATTTATTTCCTTTGTTCAATTTACTTTTATTATTTTTAAAATGTTTTTCTCTAGAGTAAACAAAACAAAAGTACAAAATTAAATTGGCTTCAATCCTTAGAAATAGATAGGCTTAAAAATTCCAATACTCTTCTTAATGATCAATTCGATTTAAACGGATCACATCTTTTGAATCTCTTTAATTAGTCTGTAAACATTATTATTGGGTTTTCCAATAATTTTAAACAACCTGAAAATTACCTGCAATTTTATTGTTACATCTAAGCTACTTATACCTTTTAAGATACCATTTTTAAGTACTCCTTTAAAGAAGGCAACTGTGGCGAAACATGTCGAGTAAAAATAAAAATCTGTGGAAAGTGTAAAATTATATTTTTTTTATTGTGTTTTATCAATAACTTAGGTATTGTTTAGTTCTTTATTCCAAAACTTAAATCACCATATACAGTGTGTCCCAAAATGGTAACATATCAGTGCATGTTGCTTAATAAAATAGTGTATAGGTATAACAATACAGCTGCCACGGTTGTTTTTCCTTGAAAATATTTTTGTATAAAAAGACCTGACACTTCTGGTATACAACTTGTTCAATTTTGTATGATGTTGGTAATCTATACTATACCATATACAGGGTGTTACAAATCCGATGCTCGCCATTAGAACCTCTTAAACAGAAAGAAATACAGCAATGGTAGAGTGGGGGTAAACTTCCGCAATTTGGACATAACTTACAGGCCGTCGAAAAATTTGAAAAATTCCAAGTATAAGGAAATACTTGATTTCCCAAAAATCTGAGAAGCATGGCAAAAATTAATTTTATATTTTTTTTGCCGCTTTTTATTTTCTATAACATGTCCATATTAGATATTGGTTCTGACGTTTCGCTCTTCAGATATGATCATCAGGTATGTATTTTTAAATACAGACGTACAGACCTGTAATATTAATTGCTCATACATTTATTGACCTTCTGTCCAATAGAATACCATTGCAATCTTGCTTTATTCAAATATCAACGTTTCGGCGTCATTAATAACATCCTCAATTTTTATCTTCTAAATGAGGAGCTAATAAATCTAAGATTAAGTGGCGACACAGTTGGGCAATTTGGAGAAGAATAACATGTCCTTGTGAAATTCCGAGTACTGGCGAAGATATTCGTAAAAGACCGAAAAATGTCATTTGTGTTTTTAATGGCATTATTAAATATATTTATATATTGTATAAAGTAAATATCATACATGCATGCACAACAAGGTAAACATTTTCATTGATGTCACCTACAATAATAAGCACTTTTTATTTCCTATCAGTTGGCGTGCCGATATTTTAAGTCCAACGTTTCGTTCTATCATCAGGTTTTTCTTAAAATAAATCATTATATTATATATTTCCTTGCATTTTTTATTATCTTACTAAATATCTTAGGTAGTATTCAGTATATTTTAATTTTTTTAACGGCTGGTTGGTTTACACCGAATCGTGCAACATTGTCATCGTTAATAACGATAATAAACTTGAAGATGTTGTTAAAACCTTAATATATAATTAAAATAGCTGTGCATTATTATTTTATTAGACACAAGAATAAAAAACCTGCATTAAAAATGCATGTCATTATTAAAAAAAATACATACCTGGTGATGTTACCAGAAAGACAAAACGTCAGAATCAATAAACGATTGCGAAAATAAAAAGCGACAATGAAAATGGAAAATAAGTTTTTTGCTATCTCTGTAAGTAAACGAAACAATAACAACCAAAATAAGAATTTTTGGTTTTTATCGATTATTTATTTTCTGCTGTAGAATATCCCATGTTATTGTTATTGTTTTATTCGTTTAAAACAAGCAAAAAATGACAAAAATGGCATAATAACAACTGTTTTCAATTGCGACAGACTTTATCATTTGATTTCCAAAGCATTCTAGACTAAAAACGAAATAAAACTTTTTAAAATTTTGATCGTTTTGGAGTTAATAATATAGACAAACTTGGTATTTTTGGAATCAGGAAACAAAGATCTATAATTTTAATAAAATAGATACAGGGTGTTCCGTTTAAAAAACATAACTTGCTTATTTTTTCGGCATTGCAGTAGTATTTTGATAATTTTTGATAAGATTCTGATGATTCAGTAAAAATCCTAAAACTTTTATATTTGAAGTTTTTTTCTGTCTCTTATTGTTCCTGATTTTAATCGGGGTCTAAATATAAAAGAAAACTCTGTACACTACATATTAATACATATTATTATGCTTCAATCATTTTAAAAATGTTAAATAAATAATGTACCTAAAATATTACCAATACCACCGTTTCTTAGTTTCTTGTAACAAAGTTATTTAGTCATAGTGATTTAGTGATAGTGAGTGCTGATTATTATTACCTAATGTATAACGTTGCAAGTAATATTGGTTGGACATCGCAAAATTGCTGCTTCACTTATTAAATAGGTTTAAGTACCATATCATATTATTATGTACCAATCTAAAGAAATAAGGTGACAGTGGTGGATAAAAAAATGTTTATTTCGCATGCACGTTGCTTTTACATGAGAGCATCTTCATTTGTAGGTTAGATCAATATAAAGGATTTGAAAGTTATCAGGCTATGAAAAAATAATTGTAAAAGTAAACTATATGTATGTATATCCTTTATTGAACCAAAAGATTTTTTACAATAAAGCTATGTAGGTTCATCCACTAAAACTACGTTTACAATAGGTGCTTAGTATAAACAGGAAAACAAACACAAGCAAAGAAAAGGAAAAACAATTAATAAAAAAAAATGTTATATAAAAAAATTTTTTTTATAGGAGTGAAAATGGTGTGAAAGGTAGAAAAGTATTAGTATGATTATACATCAAACACTGTTTGATTGAATTAACATTTTTTAATCTCTCTTGAATGAGTTAACACTTTTTAACTTTGTAATGTGCGGTATTTTGTTAAACAAATTTACCCCTCTATGAAGAATAGAATTATAAAGAAGCTGTGTGCGACTTTTTGGCAGCTCGTTTAAATTATTATACCTTGTATTATGTTCATGAATTTGACTTCCAACAAACACTGTTAAATTTGAGTGCCGTGTTTGCTTAACAATTGCATACAAGAACATACAGGTTTGATATTTATAAATACTATCTAGATTGTTAATTTGAAGCTTAGAATATAGGCGGCTGGTGCTATATCTTAAAGGTAAGTTATATAAATTTTTTAATGCTTTATTTTGCAATATTTTCAAAGGTTCAATAAGTTGATTTCTTGTTGGATACCATAAAAGAGTTAAATATTGTAAGTGACAGTGGATAAGGCTAAAATACACTGCTCTTACTAAATGCCCAGGAACGCAATAGCTTAACCTCTTCAATATTCCAATTGGGGCAGCAATCTTTTTCTGTACTTTTTCAATATGCAGTTGCCACGTCAGAGACTCATCAATATAGAGCCCAAGATATTTTATTACTTTAGTGTATTTTAATTGTTGATTATTAACAGTAATTGGAGTCATGTCATGATTTTTTTGAGAAGATATAAACATATGATTCGATTTGTCTAGATTGAGTGTAAGCTTATGTGTATCCAGCCAGTTACAAAGCAGATCTAAGTCAGATGCTATTTTATTTCTGATATTTTTATAATTCTCATCTAAATAGATGAGCAGAGAATCATCTGCATACAATCTTAGTCTGCCAGCCAATCTAAGCCTTGACATTGAGTTTACATACACCAAGAATAAAGTTGGTCCAAGAATGGATCCCTGCGGCACTCCACATGAAACCATTCCCCGACCACTCTGAACTCTATTAACACATACACACTGAGTCCTATCTAATAAATAATTTTTAAAAAGCTTATGACATACCCCACGTACACCAAGTCTCTCCAACTTTAATAACAATATATTATGGTCCACTGTATCAAATGCCTTCCGTAAATCAAGCGAAACCACAGCACATTTTTTACCGCTATCTACACCACTCTGTATTTCACAGATCGTGTCAGTGGCAGCCGAACAGGTGTCACTGTGCTTGCGAAACCCATATTGGTGCGGATAAAAAAACTTTTGTTTATGTAGAAAATTAACCAACCTTGAGTTAACCACTCTTTCAAACAATCTTGAAAAGACAGGAAGAACAGAAACAGGCCTATAGTTGCCACAGTTCTCCCGGTCTCCATCCTTAAATATCGGTGTTACCCTGGCGTTTTTCATCCCTTGTGGGACATTACCACTACTGAGACACTGATTTATTATAAAAGACATAACCTCAGACACCCTCCTTACATGTTCTTATCGAAACTACATCTATATCATCACATCCCTTTGCCTTTCTTGGATCAAGCGCACTAATTAAATTAAGAACCTCCCTTGGTGTCGTGGGGTGAAGGAAACAACTCTGTTCACTAACGGACTCATTGGTCAAGTTCAATTCTTTATTAGGAATAACTTGAGCTAACTTTGGTCCAACGGTGATGAAAAAATCATTCAGTTTTTCCGATATGACCGCCGAGTCCGTAGTAGTGACATCATCATTTATTTTCAATGAGGAAATACATGGCCCAGAATTACAATTGCTTTTATTAGAGATAATCGAGTTCATTAATTGCCAGGTCTTCCTGGAATTTCCCTTTACTCCTGCAAAAGCGGCCTCATAATAATTTGCTTTACCTAACTTAATTTTTTCCTTAAGTTTTTTACACGTTTCAATGTATTTATTTTTTATATATTCATTGTCTGGTAGCTGAAGAGTCTTCCTATAATAATAATCCTTATGTTTAATTGTTTTGTAAATATCTAAATTAAACCATGGCTTTGATCTTTTATTAATTTTCTTCGTAATAGTTTTGTATGTTGTGCTAGATTGGAAACAGTTTATCAAATCCATATAGTTTTCCTCTAAATTCTGTGTATCTTTGATATCATTTAAACGTTGTAATTTATTTCGTAAAATATTGTAGTCAACAATTTTTTTTTGAAAAGATAACTCTTGTTGATCTTTTTTTAAACTTTTTATATGAATGTATTGCAGGTCATGGTCACTTAGACTTGATTTAATTATATTTATAGAGCCTAGCAAAGTATAAGAATTTGTAATCACATGATCTATAAGAGTTTTGTTTTGTCTAGTTTTAACGGATTTGTTCAGAAGTTGGTAGCCATTTGCCAAGCACAGATTCTTATAACGATTAACTTGCGGTGTGTCTACCAAAATATCTAGATTGAAATCTCCCAAAATTAATACTGGTTTATTCTCTATCAAGGAAAACTCTTCCTCTAGCAGACTAAGAGTATTGTCTATATTATCCCCAGAGTGACTAGGGTTATACAGCGTAGATATATACATACCATTAGCCAGCTGCACTCTTACATATGTAACATTACCTACGGATGCTGATTTAATTGTTTTAAATTTTATCGAGTCCTTAATAAATATTGCACAACCGCCACCTGTTTTCACTCTACTAGCATAAACTGCAGTGTATTCCGGGATATTAAAAAATTATAAAACTATATCAATTCACACTTATAAATTAATGACCTCTTTTACTGTCGTCAATTTCAGCCTTATAACGTTTAGCGCGTTGGGTATAGGCAAGTGACATAAAATAGTTTTACAAGCGGGTCAAAGTATTAGGGTGCCTACGCCAATAATTGACCAATTACGGTTCAAGAAGTAATAATAAGATAACTTTACATTTTAACGTATATTTTGTATTCCTGGGGTAGTTACTGAACTTCTGTGCACCAGGTGGCGCCACGTTACTACCATATCTTCTATATACAGGGTGTTTCAATAAGGCTGACTATCGGCCATATCTCGGAAACTACTAAGCACTTGAGAACTTGAGAAAAAAAAATATGATTAAGGGAGGCACAATTAAAATTTTTTTTTTTATTCTAAATTTCTCCGAAAATTTCCATATTAAGGTATAACTCTGATTACATTATCGAAAAGCTTAGACAATTCTGCATCATTTTGGCTTAAGGCTCATTGGCGTACCGACCTTGATAAGAGTGGGGGAAGCTATTGAATGTGTAAACATTAAAATCGCTGTAACTTCTAAACGACTTATCCGATTTTACTAAATTTAAGCTTGTTTGAAAGAGAAAGGTAAATACCTTCAATCGCCGTATCCAACAGTACACGATAGTGTTTAATAAAATTGCTAGAGGGCGCAATTTGTAATAATAACAGTTTTTTCGATTTTATCCCAAAAATTCAAATCATACGGTATAACTATGACATCATAATCGGAAAATAGATTAAATTTGAAAGAAAAAATGTGAAGACTGCAGTTCGATATCTTTGTAGGTTTTAGAGTTATCGCCAAAATAATAATTATTAGTACAAATAGCGCCCTCTAGCAATTTTATTAGAAACGATCGTGTACCATTGGATACGAAATTGAAGGTACTTCCAAACAAGCTTAAATTTAGTAAAATCGGATAAGTCGTTTAGAAGTTACAGCGATTTTAATGTTTACACTTTCAATAACTTCTCCCACTCGTATCAAGTGAAAGTGTAAACATTAACATCGCTGTAACTTCTAAACGACTTATCCGATTTTACTAATTTGAAGCTTGTTTGGAAGAGAAAGGTAAGTACCTTCAATTGTTGTTTCCAATGGTACACGATAGTTTCTAATAAAATTGTTAGAGGGCGCAATTTGTATTCAAAATTATTGTTTTGGCAATAACTCTGAAACGAACAAAGATATCAAACTGCGGTCTTCACATCTTTTTTTGCGAATTTCATCTACTTTTAGATTATGATGTCATAATTATACCGTATGATTTGAATTTTCGGGATAAAATCTAAAAAACTGTTATTATTACAAATTGCGCCCTCTAACAATTTTATTAAACACTATTGTGTACTGTTGGATACGGTGGTTGAAGATACTTATCTTTCTCTTCCAAACAAGCTTAAATTTAGTAAAATCGGATAAGTCGTTTAGAAGTTACAGCGATTTGTCTAAGCTTTTCGATGATGTAATCAGAGTTATACCTTAATATGGGAATTTTCGGAGAAATTTAGTATTAAAAAAAAAATTAATTGTGCCCTCTTGCGGCGAAATGAGGAACTTAAAAATAATTTCCAGAATTTTCTCATTTTTAATTTTTAATGATAATTTTTTTTTCTCAAGTTTCTATGCTAAATTTTCCTTGCGCAGGAGATAAGCTGTACGTATCTTCAGGTACCGAAATGTCTATAGTTAAACGTCATTCCCGTTTCATCAAATGAACACGCAAATAGCATCAGCTGTCTTTGTTGATGTTTTGTGGATGCACCTTTAACAGGTTGAATGAGTGGGGATTAGTGAGTTTAAATCTATGTATAGACAGATGATAAGGAGTAAGGTCGTTTTGTTATTATTGTTTCTTATGTCTCGTTTTAGGCTACCTATATAATTATTTTTAAAGCTGAGGGTCGAATTTATTATTTTTTATAAAACCTTTTAAGTTAAAATATTTAAGAACTGTTTTTTAACCTTTGCGATTGCCTCAGTAACCAATCTATCCCTGGGTCTCAAACTCTCTTGGTCCGTCACTGAAAATGCTTACTTTTTTACGAAAGAGAAACTAAAACTTTTTCCTAATAAGTCTTTATTTTATTAAACATTTGACATTGGCAGTACAATTTTTATGGCCCCATTGAATTCAACAAGCACGCAACATCTCCAAATAAAAATGTAAAATGATATGTTTCTCCAAGGGATTTATTCTCGAATTTATTACAGAATTATTGTTACCAGTTTTGCATAATATGTCACCAAAATGGGCCAACCAAGGTTAATAATTTTTATTTATTATGTTGTAGAAGTGTATACCAACCTACTTCAAAGCAGTGGTGTGGCCAGGACTTTACTAGTGGAGAATATTATTATACCTAATACTTAATCTGTTCCTAAATTACTATGGCTTTTATCGGCAAGATACACTTGGGTTCATCTAAAGTGGGTTGCAGTGGCGAATCCAAGGGGGGGGAGGGGCTATTGCTCCCCTCCCTTGGATATTTGAATTTAAATATTGACACAGAAAATATAATCAATCGTATCTCAAAATAAAATAGATAACAATTTGTATTATAAAAATTATTCACAAAAACTTATACAGGGCGTCCCAAAAGTAATGGGACACAATGCAACAGCAGACCCCTTAAGGCGAAATAATGTGTTTTATTTAAACTTGCCTTATCCCAAAATTGATAACAACCAAGATACAGGGTTTCAAAGTTTTAATTTTGTTTTCGTTTTTTTGCGATTTTTCCCATTTTGCTTAACAAAACGACATAGCAGCACAAAATTAAAGGTTTTGGGGTTTTTTGAGGTGAGGAATTCAAAACTATTCATAGTTTTTGTGTAACCAGTAGAGGGCGCTGCCTACGGCATGGCCCACTCCTTTTAGCTGGCATAACTTTGTTTTGGCTTCCTATATCGATCCGACTATTAAAAAAATAAGTTACTTTACTTCTTTTACATTAAAAACTGGTTGGAAGATCAGGCGGCAGTAAACACTGTACGGGTGTAAAGTGGTATGGGTACAGACCTTCTTCATAAAATATTCTAACACTTGAAGATTTACTTATACCTGTAGCCTGTAGCTGCCTTTAATCTCTTTGAACTCACTTCTGGATTTTCTTCTAGAACTAAAATCTCTTCTTCCTGTTCTGGTGTATAATACTAATTCGAATACACAATTATTTTAAATATTTGAGCCTTCTTGCATTAAAAATATCGAATGCGATTATCCCCAAATTGGTTGCTCCTAGCGACTTCAATAAATTATACGTTTTTGATGTAAAAGAAGTAAAGTAACTTAATTTTTAAATCGTCGGATCGATATAAGAAGCCTAAACAAAGTTAGGTCAGCTTAAACGCGTTGGCCATGCCATAGGCAGCGCCCTCTACTGGTTACACAAAAACTATGGATAATTTTGAAGTCCTCACCTCATAAAACCCCAAAACCCTTAATTTTATGCTGCTATGTCGTTTCGTTAAGAAATAATCGCAAAAAACGAAAACAAAATTAAGACTTTGACACCCTGTATCTTGGTTGTTATCAATTTTGGTATTAGGCAAGTTTAAATAAATCGTATTATTTCGCCATAAAGAGTCTGCTGTTGCTCTGTGTCCCATTACCTACTTTTGGGACACCCTGTATATTTCATGTCACGGTGACCGGACATTAAAATATTTTTGAAAGTAATGTGATTTTAATCCTGCAAATTCCAACAATAGTGTTTTGGAGTCGCTCTTTTCCAATCTGGCGACCATATGCGATTTTCGGTTATACCGGTTTAAACTTGCTTATTTTAAACGAAGCACTCTGTATTATACATTTTTTTGTGTTGTTGTAATTGTATCTACAGGCACGTGTCATTGTCAGTCGCAATTATTACTCCGTTTATCATGGTCTTCTTGCCAAAAATCAATTAAACTGTTTGATATTTGGGGGATTTTGGGAAAACCCGTAAATTATTTTAAAACTATTCTGGTTAGCTTGAATGAACTAGCAACGTAGCATCCTATTTAAAAAATAAGGTTTTTTAAAATTTTATAATTAAGATCAAAAATTGTGACTCTTCCACATAGCTGTATCTAAAATTCAATTTTTCGACAATTCATTATCGAGCACTATAATATTTACTTTCACAAACGAGTTTCCCTCTTTCATCTTTGAAAAATATTTTCAATTTTAGGCCAAAATTTGAGAAAAACTATTTTTTTCTTAGAAACGGTTAGAGTAGGATACAACATGGTTTGATAAAATAATAAAGTTATTGGAGATGAAAAAAGAAACACAAAAAATATTATACAGGGTACTCCATTTAAAATAAACAAGTTTGGGACAATTTCTGGTATAACCGGACGTCGCATTAAGGTCGCTCTTATTTCATTTGAAGAGGGCGTCACCGAAAACCCCGTTATCCAAATTTTCAAGAGTCAAATCGCATTACTTTTCGAAATATTCTAATGGGCGGCCGGCGTGAGACATCCTGTATATATTATTCAGAGTTGTATTTGCAAGTTTTATCTTGCCTAATAAATATAACATGCATTTGTTTTGAAGTAACAATTTTTTGTAATATTGTATTAACTTCTAAAAATAATTTAGGCAATGTGCCTCCCACTTAGTGGACTTCTGGATCCGCCACTGGTGAATTACCCACCTAATATTTTTAGTAAATATAAAAACGTCTGCGCGGCCAATTTTTTTTTTAATCGAAAATTCTTACATAATACATATTACATTAATACACAAGTCTCATATTAATATACAGTGTGGTCCATTAAGTGTGTTGCAAATGGGAAATTTTTTTATTAGTTGCACAAACCAAACTTAAATTAAATATCGCAAAAACTTAGTGCTCGTCTGATGACCCTATCAGGTGCACTTAGAATGGCTTCAGCCAAATAGCATACAAGGTAGGGCAACAAATCTGAAAATTATTTAGGAGTATAGTACCCTTATATCGAAAAATAGAGAAAAACGATATCAATAAAAGTTGTTTATAATCAAAAACATGTCCAAATATAACAATATAGTTTTCTAATACAATAAATATTGAGTTGCAAATTTTAAATTAACCCCGTATAATAATTTATTTTCTATTTAGGTATATTATATTTTTAAATTAACCAGAATAAAATCATTTCTGAGCATAGTTCATCAACACACAGGGTAGAGAAGGGTTGCGATTTCGCGGACTGCTACTTTGTCACTGCTCCGCCCTTGTCACAGTCACGTCCTGCTGCGCATTCATAAAAATCGCATTGATATTTCGGAGCAGTGAGATCAATTTATGTCGCATGCAAGAAAATACGCAATAAGCAACTGAAGTCTGATCGACAGGGGGCTGGACCCGCTGAAATGTAAGTAAACGGAGAACAATGTATTTCTATCATTTTTTTTACATGCAAGTAGATAGAAATACATACATTGTCACTCATTAATGGAATTTACAATGATTACTGACTGCCCTTTATTCTCGTCTTCTCTAAGCTAACACTCAACAATTTATTATAAGCAAATCAATTATAGGATTCCTGTTTTACGTCGCACAATACAGCAAGACTTGCGCTTTGCTGCGATAGCGATCTACTCCAAAAATCGATAAGGAAAATTGCTGCTACTTGTCACAGTGACACAGCCGGAGCAGTCGCATTGGATTGGCCCACCTCTAACACAGAGATCCAAGGATAATGGATACCCTGGGGCGGGCAGACCACGACACGACGGCCCGGCCGTTACGTCCTTATAATGACTCTACGGGCAGTCATAAACCAAGCAACTCCACAGATAGCAGCACGATGTAACGTGCGAGCAAAAATTAATTGCATCAAAGAGGGCCTTGCATCTAAGGACGTAATGCTTAGCCGTAGAGCTTAATACCTGTTGGGTGTCAGTTACTACCTGAATTAATCAATTGAATTCAATTTGATTCATCGCTAATTTTTCCAATTTGTTGAACAATTCACACAATGGGCTTTACGGAACAGCACAAAACATTCAAGGTTGAAGCGTATTTTCGAAACGGGATTAAAGTAAATGGTGAGTGGCAATACAATCCGGGTTTGTGCATGGACGATTTTCACGAATATTTTCCTAACGTTGCTTTTATTGCTGGGGATTTTTATCATTGCCTGAAAAGAACCGTGGCTGTGTTTAGGGAAACAGGTTCTATACAACACAAAAAAGGATCAGGAAGACCATCTCTAAGAACAGAAGAACTTGTTGCAAACGTTCGTGAAATAATGCAAAATACGCCAACAAATTGTATAAGACGCCTGTCCCAAGAAGTGGGAAGATCTTATGGAACATGCAGGACTATTCTTAAGAAGCAGCTAAATGTATTTTCTTATAAAGTGCAAGTATTCCAAGAAATACAAGCCGTAGATTTTGAAAGACGCAGGAATTAATCTCAATGGTTTACAAAAAAATTTATTGGAAAAAAATGATTTATTAGACCTGACTTTTTTTCGGATGAAGCCTGGTTCCACCTCTCCGGATATGTGAACTCTCAGAATACCCGCATGTGGACTAGTGAAAATCCCCATTTTTTGTAGAGTCCACATTGCACCCTCAAAAAATTGGTGTCTGGTTAGCTGTTTCCCGAAGAAGAATTGTTGGTCCTATTTTTTTTTTTCATGACACAGTTACAGCACAGCGGTATAGAGACAATATTTTAAATCCATTTGTGGAGCAATTACTTGACGACGAACTACGTTTTGGATATTTTCAACAGGACGGTGCAACCGCCCATACAGCCGCCGAAACTATTAACTACTTTACTTACGCAATTCGACGACAGATTGATCAGTTTTCGATCAGACATTGAATTCCCATAGATTACCTTGTTTAACGGTTATGGATTACTTCGTTTTTCCTTATTTAAAGAACACTGTTTCTAAAACACCAGTTGTAAATTTAGAACAATTAGGTACAAGAAAGGATTATTCAAGAATGTTGTTACATTTCTCCAGAGATGCTGGTCAACACTTTCGAAAATATGAAGAAACGTGTAAATTTATGCTTGGAGCATGGCGGTGGCCAATTTCAGCAATTTATGTAATTATTTTTCTTTTCCTTTTTGTATATTCTTACTTTGTTAATTTTGTAAACAACAAAAATAAATTTGTATTTGTCTACTTATTTTATTACTCATTAGTTTGGCATATATCATGTCATAATATGAATTTGAAAAAATTTTAACCTAGCGATTTGGTTAGATATATCGTCTCCATATCATTGTGATCTAAACCAAGCCCTACGTTTTTTAATCCAAGCCCTCTTTGATGCAAATAATTTTTGCTCGCACGGTACTAAAAGGCATTTTGCAAAAGTCAAGCGGTCATCAATACACCCTAGCGTCATTCCAGCGAAATCAACTCCAATTGCAAAAGACAGATGGTGGATTTATTTACTTTGTCTCCTTTTCGATTTATTATCAATGTAACTGCTTTGTGTTGCTGCGTCAAAATGCCGACATCAGGGGAAGAGAAGTTTGACGTGTTTAAAATTATAAGGAAATAAGTCAATCGTAGGTACTATTTCATATTTTAAAGCAAATCCTTTTCGCATTTTTTTTTGTTTCACAGCCCCCTTAAAATTTTGTTGCAATTTGTTTCATTAATTCAACCATCCTCTATTATTTTTGTCATAAATAATTTAAATTTAAAGAACATTAATTTAATGAAGTGCTGTGTTGTCTATAGTTTTATAGAAGACATAATTTTCTATTATTTGTGTAGTAAATATTTTAAATTCACAGAACTTTAATTTAAAGACGGGCTGTATTGATTATAGCTTTGTAGAAGACACAATGGTATGGTATTTGTACCTTCTAACCTACAAATACCGTATTAAAACGTCAGTTTGTTCTTATGAGCTCATTTTTAAATAATATTTTTCATATCTTCGGATTAAAAAAACATATTGGCTTGCGTTTCTCACAGATATTCTTCTTATTGATCCTTCTTTTTGCTTAAGTTAAAAATATATATAGTTGCATTTACATTTTCTGAGAAAAATGAAGAAATTGTTGATTCTGCCAAATAGCGCCCTCTAGTTGTCCCAACAGAATTTACAACGACTTCGTTCTTAATTAAATTGATAAAACAAAAGGATCCCTATTTAGCAAATTCAAATGTATCAAATTCCGATAAGCCAAACCAAAGTTGTGAATATTTGTGCATTGCAATATTTGTCCTACTACAACAAACTAAACAAAACGGTAGAGCAAAAACTCAAAAACGAAAGTTATCCAGAATTTATATTAGATTGAAAAATGCCACCTTTGATACATATTTACTATGAGGATTTTTAAGAAACTCCCACTTTTTGTTGTCACTATAGTTACGCACCCTAGCGGCCTAACTAGAAACTTAAAAATAATTTCCAGCAATTTCTCTTAGTTATTTTTGTAATAAATATTATTTTCTGCAAGCAGTACTGTAAACGGGTTCCAAGATACAGCTGCATCCCTTTTTAGTTGTACACCCGGTACTACAAATCCGATAATGAGCCTAATGAATAAAAATTAAGCAAATACTTGAAGCAATTACTTTTTAGTAAAAGCAATTGCTTGACTAGCAAATGCTATAAGTAAAAGCAATTGCTAGATTTGGATATGAATAAAATTTTGAAGCAATTGAGGTTTTTGTTACACCTCTGTAGCAAATGCTTATTCAACACAAGTTCAGACGTGGCTTATCCACTTGTTCAGATTATAGATTTCATGTTCAGTTTGATGCTAATTTGCAAAAGAGTTGACGTAAATACAACAACGTTGTTCTATTTATTTAGTACAATAGTAATCTGTTACGTTTTTGTTGAAAATGGGAAACTTATATTTGTAATATGGCAAATTTCAGTGAAAATGAGGAAAGTGATAGTACACAGAAAAAAGTAAAAGATTGAATTAACGCAAATAGGTTTGATTTAACCCAATAATCAGTTTAAATAGCAACAACGCAATGATCTGGTTAAATCAACTCTATGAAATGATTAACTTGGTATGATCAAATCAATCGACTATTTGGTTGATTTAAACCACACTAAAGGTATAATATAGCAAATAATATGATTAAAGTAACAATATCATTGGGTTATTTTTACCATATCATTGTAACCTTGTATCATTTTAAAAATTTGATATTGTTGTTACAACCCATTAGAAGGGTTAAATTTACCATATCATTGGTTTAAATTAAAAATATGAATAGGTTAAATTTGTGATATCCGAGGTGTAATAAAAGATATATACCCGCTTTATATAGTAGTAGTTTATTATACAACGTAATGTACTAGTCAAGTTTAAACACAATCTCTTTACTTATACCTAACAGATTACAAGGGAAACAGAACGGTGCGGATCCTTGATGGACCAGTCTGGTACAGACTGCCGGTCCGGTCGTGTTCCCACTGTTCCCAGCTGTGCCTCTTATGGTCGTCCATGCCTGCGCTTGCGCGTATGTCCGACTCTAGATACCCTCACCCCAGAGTGTTTGGAGATACCTGCCTGAGGGAGAAACCAAATTAGTGTTATGTAATTGCCATAAAATCCTTACATACTTTTCTGTAAACCAATAATAAAATAACATTATTGTTTTCCTGTTTAATATGATCGGTACATGTAGATCTAAAGAGCTGACAGAAAAATATATAGTTCGATCTTTAATATTCGAATACAACAAAATATGAGTTATTGTTCCACTCATAAATAAATAAATAAATAAAGTTGGTGGGACTTGACAGTCCCGTCCCGTTGGTATACACCAAGGGTTAAAACAATTAGGTTATATAGGTTAAGGTAAGCACCTATTAAGAATATTTTTTTGCTTGTAGGTAGGTACCTAAGGAAAATATTATTAGGTAAGGTAATTATTAAAAAGAGAAAACATGGATTTTTTATACCGACTAATTTTAGGTCGTATTCTATATAGACCATGAATCTCATGTCTCTTTTGGCAAATTTTTACTAAAATTTACATATTTATCTTACCTTAAATTATTATCAATTGTAGGCAGGTACCACGATACACTTAAGTATACTTACCTAATAAAATAACAAATTTAATGTAGTATTTTTATAGTGCCTACATACAATTAGTTTAGGAATAATGAAACAGGTGACACTAAATATAGTATACTATAATATATAATATATTATTATTCTTACCCAAAAATGTTTCCACTAGGTGTGGAAGCCCGCAACAGCTTTTTCAATTCCATTGCACAATTTTCCTACACTTACAAAGAAAGAAAAACACGAGAAAAACCATAAATGAACTCCAGACTCCAGTGCCGCCACAAAACAGATAAGGTTATGTTGTTACTGTTGTTATGCAAATGCCGCGAATGACGAGACACTTGCTGCTTTATTAGCGTCCCTAAACTGAGCTGCCATTGGTCAATTGGCGATGGCCTGACTATCTTTCAAATTTACTAAAATTAACACGTTCACATGCTAGAATCTAACCGATAGTAGGGTTAAATAGAATTTCAAACCGAAGGTTATTAAATAGGTAATATTAACAAAATGAAATTGTTGATTGAACTATACAGTATTGTTTAACACAATATAATGTTTAAAATCAACATTCTGATTAGATTGAATTAACACAGAAAAGGTATAATTAAGTATTCATATTTTTACCATTTAAATGAGCTTGTTTTAACCCAAGGAAGGTGATTTTAACAATTTAAATTGGTTAATTTAACATTTTACATTCAACCCAATCAAGTAGTAGAAATAATCGAGTAAAATTGTTTAAAAATACCCAAATTGTTTTAATTTAACCTTTTTAAAAGTAATCCAATGGACTTGCTAGATTCAACATTTCACTTTTTTCTGTGTAGTGATGAGCCTATTACCGTGGAATTACTGTTTTCTCAATTTATTTAACTTTCATTAAATTTTAATATTGTATAAAATACAAAAATCAAATACATCGTGGTGGGTCCGTATATTCGCGATTAAAGAATAGAAGCCCAATAGCAGATGGAAACTGTTTTAGTGCAATTTTCACTTGTTACAGTAGCGTCGGCAAAAGTTTGGATCCATTTAATTTTTTTAAATAAAATAAATAGGTTTAAGATGACTTTCTCTTTGTTTATTGATATTTGCATTCAGCTTATTTCATTCTTTGAGCGAACAATGTCGCAATTTCTTGCACAGTAAACGATCAATTAAAAGGAAAATGGACATGAGTTGCAATTATTTCAAAGTAAAATGGAAGACAAAAAATTAGGTGTTATCCACCATAGCCGAATCATAAAAACTAACATAAAAATAGATGTCTAAAATACAGAAAAGGT
This sequence comes from Polydrusus pterygomalis, assembly GCA_963969555.1. NCBI lineage: Eukaryota > Metazoa > Arthropoda > Insecta > Coleoptera > Curculionidae > Polydrusus > Polydrusus pterygomalis. Next base: position 40,906,537 of record OZ018383.1, on the reverse strand, counting down.
CCTTTGTTAAAATATTATTATATCCATAATCTATTGGAATTAAATAAAATTGATTTTCAAAAAGAACTAAACATTATAAAACAAATTGCAGTAAATAATGGGTATAACTCAAATCTAATTGACCAAATGTTAAAAAAGAAAACTTACAAAAAAGCATTGGTTTAGTTTTTCCTAGGATCAAAAACTCCGACAAATTGAAACTTGTCACTTTTTTCAGACAACCTAGCAAAATAATTGGCAAATTTCTTAATAGACTTGATATAAATATGTCTTACAAAACTAATAACTCTTTAGGCAAATTTATCAGCAGCAATGCAACGAAAAGCGCTAAAAACAAAAATCAGGCTTCTATAATTAAAATGCTAATATAATGCATACATTGACAAAACTGGTAGACATTTTAACAAAAGAATACCGGAACTTTACAACAGTTTTCTAAAAAAAAACTTACTTAAACTATGCTTACCAGTCAGTTGATAATCAACATATTTTCGATCCATCTTTAAAAATCTTACATGCAGAAAACGAAGCTTAAAATTAAACTTTGTTAGAATCTATGAAAATAAATAAACTTAAAAATAAGGACCTATTACTTAATAATCAATTAGATTTAAATAATTCACATTTGTTAAATTTATTCTGTTGACCATATACTTAAGATTTTGTAAAATACCCATGTTGTACCTAATTTAAATATTTTAAACCTTCTGTTTTTACGTTATTGTAACCCCTCCACTGTTTTTATTTATATGTTTGATAATCTAATTTTATTGCACCTTAATTTATTTTTAATCTTTATTATATCATTGTCATCTGACAAAGCTATGAAGAAGTGTTAGCACAACATTTCATTTTCCTTTAACATAGTGGAAATTTATAAGCTGTTTTAAACTGTATCCGATTATATTACAAAAATTATAAAAGACCGATCCGTGCCTATACATTTTCACGATAGACATTTACCTTTAAATTCGTACAGCTTATCTCGTGCGCAAACAAAACTTAAGTTTTATGGGTTGAAAAATGCGTTTGTACCAGTGGCGGCTTCTCCTTATCTCCTATGAGGCAGGTGAGGCAGTGCCTCACCAATAATTTTGCAAATTAAATAAATTACAAATTTATATTACTTTACTATTTGCATAAATATTAGAATTAATGCCGTCAACGCGCTTCGCTAGAAATATCATCTATCATCCATCTCATTTCTGCATGCGGTCGTATTAAGCCGGACTCGCGCTTCCTTGTCTTTCGCGATCCGTTGCGTGTTTTGTTCTTATATCATCCATCTCATTTCTGCATGCGGTCGTATATGGTTAGAGGCCCGGCCTTCCGCTTCCTTGTCTAGCGTATTAGTGAAAATATCTAATGTGTTGTATGATACCCGTAATAGTCCAGTCGAATCTAGCTTTAAATAGCGCTTTAAAACATTATTTTGAGGCCAGCCTCAACTCTCTACGTAAATTTAATGCGAACGCGACGGAACTAATCTAATCTATAAAGATAAACGCCGGGACACTGTATTTGGAGAAATGCTATTATTAGATTAACAGTAACATGTTGTCCGTTGAAAGTTTAGAGAGAGTGCATAGTGCATTGTATTTTATTATAGTTTTCGGTAAATACTTTTGTGGTTTTCCGTACTGATTTTTGTTTTGCTTTTTTTCCAACAGTGGGCAGTGATTTTTCTAAAATATTAATATTGGGTACATTACTTTTATTACTTATTAGTTTATTTGTTTTGTGCTTATTAACGAAAAATATATTCAGCGGGACCTAGCACAGCGTCACAACTTCCCCAGGTAAATGTAAACATTCGCAATCCTACTTGTGATCTTGTTAATTTTTTAGTAAATGAGCAGAATTTTTCAAGTAATTCCTATGAAGATAAATTGTACATAGTAAAAGAAGTAAAGCGACCTGTTCCAGATTTGAGTAAACGTCTTGTTACTATCGGTGGGGTGGGGAAATCAAATCGGAGCTTTCAAAATACTTGGTACGAAAAGTACGACTGGCTCACTGGTAGTGTAACGTTAAACAAATTATTTTGCTGGCCGTGTATTCTGTTTGCAACAAATAATAGCGACAAAGTTTGGTCAAAATGTGGTTATAGCGATTTAAAAAACTTGTCTAAATTTTAAAATCTAACCTTGCTAAAAAAACATTTTCAACTGTGCCTCACCACTTTCAAATACCAAGAGCCGCCCCTGGTTTGTACGCATAGCTCACCAATCACACGCCTTACCGCTCTAAAGGTAAGGGAATGAGCATATGAGCATAACCCTCTTGTTATTAGGTTTTCCTTGTTTTGCCACATCCTAAAAATACATTCCAAAACCGGCTCGGCGCCATTTTTGTTGTTGTGTTATACGTTTCCTCTGTGGATTTCTTGATATGTGTGAAGTTAGCAATGTTTATCAGCAACGTTGATAAACGCTAGCGTTACAGGCGGAATTGACACATACCCCAAAAACATTTCGTCGCTGCATAACGTTGCTAACTTCACACATTTGATTTCTTGTTGTTTTCTTTGCCATTGTTGATTGTGGGTGTTTAATATTTACGGATTTCTAGTTTTTGTGTAGTTTAGTGAATTGTGTTTGTACCTTTAGCGACTCGTATACAAAGACTAGTAAAGACCATTGTATGATTTTATTATGCCCAAATGGGGATAAAATACCGACTATTTCGTATTTGTAAGTGTGAAGTATGTAGTGATAGTTCTTGATATATAATTTTATTTTATTATGATCAATTTAAACACATCTAACTAGGATAAGGCCCCACAAACAAAATGTTAAAGCCCGGACCTGTCTTTTTTCCCATTCGTTTAACGATAATTTTTCAGTGCGCATGCCTATTCCTGTTTGGTTTTGTTTACATGCGCATAGCCATAGATTTGCCACTTTCGTGATTATTGTTGGCTTATCTAAAGGTGAATGTGTAATGTTTTTCCCTGCAAATTTTGACTCATGGTTGCAACAGCTGATTTTATGATTTTTTTAACGCATATTCATCAAAGTCCTGATATATGTCCACATTAATGATTTTTTTAATTTGAAATTTGGTTGTTGTTAATTTTTTGTTTTAATATTGGTGCAATTTGACACAATACAAAATCGGTTGATTTTGTATTGGTGCAATTTGACACAATACAAAATCGGTTGATTTTGTATTGGTGCAATTTGACACAATACAAAATCGGTTGATTTTGATATAGTTCTATAAGTGCAATGACGGAGTCTTTGCAGATAAGTCGTTCCCAAACCCAAAAAGCAGGAAACACGGAAAAAGTTTTATATAAAAAGTGTGTTCCTTCTTATTTGCGACTAAAAGTTATTTTGGTTAGTTTTTACATAAAGTTGGATGGCGGTCGATGCCCCCTCCATTTTAGTCCCGCAAGTCGAGTTTTAAATTATTAGTATAGATATACAGGGTGTCAATTTTAAAACTTCCAACCCTTAATATCTTTCTTGCAGGTAATAATATGAAAAATCGGAAAGACACGTCAATTTTATTTGTAAGGGGGACACTTTAGATGAATATTTTTAGCCTTCTTGTTTTAACCCCCTAGGAGGGGTAAATGTTACCCTTAGAATCTTAAATGGGAATGGGGGTCAAGTGGTACATCGTTTTAAAGCGCGTTCAATTATCTTTTCAGTGGTATACTACTTTATTGCTTTTTGTCCAGAGGTTTCCGAATAATCGCATTTCAAAGTTGCAGACAGAATAAAACTTGCCTGCATTGATATTTTTGTTTTTAGGTTAGTGTTTACACAAAAATGACTGCATTGGATCTCCTTGTACTCCTTGTAGTACAAATGATTAGAAGATTAGGTGGCACCGTGGGCATTTTTCTAGAAGGGGGGGGGGGGGGGCGCGAAATACTAATAAACACAAAACATCATAAACATTAACGTTTCTTTTTTTTATCAGATTCCAATAAGTGGCAACTTTCAGGGGGGCATGGCCCCCTGCCTCCCGCTCGCTACGCCCATGGTGGCACCGTTTCAAATTTTATTTGGGGATTCCTCGAACCTCGATAACTTTTCCTATATTTATTGAAGGAATTTGACAGGTAATCTGTACCTTACTATGCTTGAACGGATTATTGATCCTCCTATCACCCATGAGCTAGAAACTCAAATAGATGCAGAGTGTAATTCAGTTTTACAGCAGGATTTGTTAACATTTTAGCAGGACGGTGCTCCACCTCATTATTTTCTACCGGTCCGACAGTGGTTAAACGAGAGATTCCTGGATAGATGGATTGGCAGAAGGGGACCAATTGAATGGCCTCCAAGATCACAGGATTTAATTAGTATTTCGCCCCCCCCCCCCTCTAGAGAAATGCCCACGGTGCCACCTAATCTTCTTATCATTTGTACTACAAGGAGACCCAATGTAGTATTTTTTGTGTAAACACTAACCTAAAAACAAAAATCTCAATGCAGGCAAGTTTAATTTTGTCTGCAACTTTAAAATGCGACTATTCGGAAACCTCTGGACAAAAAGCAATAAAGTCGATACCACTGAAAAGATAATTAAATGCCCTTCTAGGGGGTTAAAACAAGAAAGCTAAAAATATTCATTTAAAGTGTCCCCCTTACAAATAAAATTGACGTGTCTTTCCGATTTTTCATATTATTAACGGCAAGAAAGATATTAAGGGTGGGAAGTTTTCAAATTGACACCCTGTATACCGCACGATATGCAATTCGAATTAAAAGCTCTCTCCAAAAATGCACAGATTTGTCATTTTGTTGTTCTCATTAGCAATGAGAAAAATTTTTAATATTTCATATGTCATGTTTTTTAGTTAATGAGGCCTGGACCCGATCTTTAATAATATTGAAATTTTATGAGTAATTTTAAAATGTATTTAATTAAAGTCATAAAAATTAATTTTTTTGCGTCACTTACCGATAGGAATTTTTTACACTTTAAGTGAAATTTTAACAGGTTATAGCGTGATGATATAACGCCAAAAATTAATTTATCATATTTACGATAAAATAATGTACTAACCATTTATACACAAACGCATACATTGCTACAAGGTTTATTGTGCAAAACTTTCATTGCATGATAGGTCGAAAGGTCATAAAAAAAATGTTTTTAGACGATCTTACGATTACAACATTGTACAACATTGTTTTAAAAGATCGGATGAACGTATAGTAGGTGCAATAATTTGCATTTGAATAGACAGACATTTTTGTATATTGGTAACCACTAAGCAGGCATTTTTTGACAATATTCAGCCGATATCATTGTAAGATTAAAATTCGAGTTAAAAATGTATCTTTATTAATATGAGAAATTCGTTTGGATTAGTGGTATTGTGGTATAGGATTCGGACGATTGCTTGGCGGCAGTGGCGGATTTACAAATTTGCCGCTAGTAGGCTATTCAATTTTTGCCGCCCCTATACCAGTGACGGCTCGTGAGTTGTGAAACAGGTGAAGTGTTCGGAAAAGAAAAAGCCCGCTGCAGGCGAACATTTTTTAAGACCACGCCCAAATTTGGTCAATAATTTTTAGTAAATATTTTAAAAATTTATGATTACCTACTTGTTTTATTGAAAATGAAATTTCTTTCTGCAAAGCCAGTAAAGTTCCAACTACCTTTTTTTATCCCCATTAACAGACACGGCCAACAATAAAGTTTATTTAAAAAAATACTACCCGTCGACCATGAATAAAGATTGTACCATTTATTTCTGTAAGATAAAAAAAAAATTTTGGGCCAAATTTGCCGCCCCTAAAAATCTGCCGCCCTAGGCTCCAGCCTACTCAGCCTAATGGTAAATCCAGCACTGCTTGGCGGGACAAAATTATTCGTAATTACGCTTAGATAATATGAAAGGGGATTTTCTATGCTCATTCTGGGTAGGGAAGAGTGGAAAGATGGGGGTAAGATCTAAATCTTAAATGGATACCCCTATTTTATATAATTTTTTTGGATTATGCATAAAATTCTGAACATTTTTTAATAAAAGCATTATTAGTCTATACTAAACAGTTTCCGAGATTTGACTCTTGAAAAATGAGATTTTTGAACTTTGACAGCGTCTAGCTTTCTAACGGTACGTTTTAGAGTAAAACGGCTTACATGTTCCTATCTTCGATTTTTATTATCTTTCCAACATTGTCAACGTCCGGTTAAACCGGAAGTACTATATTTCTTACAACCGGTTTCACCGGAAGTTGACACTATTGGAAAGATAATAAAAATTGAAGATAGGGATTAAGCCGTTTGGCTCTAAGACGTATTGTTAAAAAGCCAGACGCTGTCAAAGTTCAAAAATCTCATTATTCAAGAGTCAATACCTCGGAAACTGTTTAGTATAGACTAATAATGCTTTTATTAAAAAATGTTCAGAATTTTATGCAGAATCCAAAAAAAATATATAAAATAGGGGCTTGAAGTAACAAGATTGACAATATACGCAAAAGATGTCCCCCTCGAAATAAAAATCGACGGGTCCGAGCGTTTTTTTTTTTTAATTAACGTGGAACCAGATATTTAGCCTGTTTCGTTTTAAATGGGGAACCCTGTATAGACAGTCAAGCAGTCATAAAGAGAATTTGTTTCAGCAGTATTAAATCAAAATTAGTAAGGCGCTGTTGCAACAATCTCAGAGATGAAGAAGAGGAGGAAAGTATTAAACATTTCTTGTGCGAATGTCCCGGCCTCGCGAGAAGAAGGTTAAATGCCCTGGGCGAACCATTCTTTAATGATATGGAGGAAGTGAACAGCCTGTGACTAGGTCGACTCAATAAGTTTATTAACCAGTGGCTGGTTTGAATGAGCTGTCAAGCTACGGTCTACGTCGCGTTAACCATCAGGAAGCTGATGCGGATTGGTTCCGCGAAACGCGTGTGGTACCACAACGGTCCTTATAGGACTACGTTTGACTGTTTGGACAATGCCAGAGGTCTGCCACTCTAACCTAACCTAGACAATATAGAACCATTTTACATTTGGACCGTCGCAGTCGATTGCTCAAGAAGAGTTAACACAGGTGACGCAGAGCGCAGACTAAAATTAGAACAATTAATGAAACGTTTTATCTAGTTTAATAATTTTGAAAATCCCAAACACGACATCTTCCGCGTTCGTAAAAGCTCACTTAACTTGTAGTTCGCTTTTAGAGTTTCTGGTTGTTGGCGAAACAATATACCTACTTAATTTGTGTTTTGTCAACATTTAATGTAATATTATTTTTTATAAACCAGTCTTTAAGCACATTCAATGAATCACATAAGGTGCCTTATGTTCCTGTTTCATTACATAATGAAAACACAAAAAAGTGCATCTATCGAATCCCTTGCGAGTGTGGCGAATCATGCATTGGGGAAACAAAAATACCTCTTCCCGAACAAGCTGAAACATACCCAAAGAGGTAAAACTTTGAGATCAGGTATAGCGGAACATGCATGGGCCAATTATCATAATATACAGTGGTCAGAAGATAAGGTTTTGGACACGAAACAGTTCTGGCGAAAACGCAAATTCAAAGAAGAAGCTTTTATAAATCAAAATACCCATATATTTAGTAAACCAAGTATAGATATCCCCAATATCTGGAAGCCTCTTCTTGTCCAAAACAAACAGCTCAAACTTCACACTCCAATAAACACGTAGGCGGAGTCATTAGGCTTCATTGCACATGGATAGTATTTAAGACAGTTTCTTTAGAATTATAATTTTGTTTACACTTAAAAACGGTTAGGATACTAACTAACCGAAATGTTGTGTTAAGTAACAAAATAAAGACAATGGCAGTCCAATAAGGTAATTTTTTTGAATATGTCCCTCATATGTAAAAAAAATGCCGTAAAAGGTATGCAATTTTCAAAGAATTACAACGAATATTTCCCTCATATGGTAAAGTTCCCATAAGAGAAATGCAATTTTCGCAAAATTACAGCGAAAACAGCAATGCGAAAATTGCATCGCAAGTTTATATTGTTGACGAAACGTCAAAGCGGGATTTTATTGTTAACAAACGTCAAAAAATGTAATATTCTGACAATTAACGACAGCAGACAAAAAAGTCAATGTCAACGAATGTTTTCCTTTCATTTTGTCAAGAATTGTTAATAACTATCTCTTTGCATTCTGTTAAATAAAATATTTAAATTTACTTGATTCGAGTTCTTAATTAATTTGGGAAATATTCAAATAAATTACACTCGTGCATAAAAATAACCAGATAATTTTTTTATTCAATGTGTTTTTTTTACAAATTGCAATCGTTTGTTTTCATATTTTACGAAAATGCCCTCCTCCTGCGGTGTCGGGCTTTTTCGCGAAAATATGAAAACAAACTCTTGCAATTTTAAAAAAACACATTTGATTCAAAAATTATCGGTAATTTTGATGCACTTGTGCACTTACCCTCGAAAATGTCATAAATTTATTTTCAACCCATTAGAAGGCTCTTTTTTGTTTACGGTGCGTTGGCTATAGCAACGGGAGACTATCGCGATAGTCTATAGCTAACCTAATAAAATTAATAAGTGATAATTTTTCTTAGGTACGACTACTACGACTTAATTTTAATTCAAATGTCAAGTAATTTCGAAGTGACAGGTGAGACAATCCAATGTCTTTATACTTAGTTTTAAATTCAAATATAACTTTAAAAAACGTATTTTCGATGAGTTTAGCTTAATATGGCGCACTGTTTTTTTTGACAATAGAAGTTGATTTTACTTGTTAGTAACTAAGATTTATTACTAAAATTTCAGGAACATTAAAAGAACCTCCAATTTATGAAAGTTTCTTACCGAATCTCCCACGCAGCAGAATTAATTCCCGATAATTTTTTTCTCGGTTTCACTCATGTTTTTATTGATAGAAAATTTTCCTCGTCAAACCATTCGTGACCTTAAAAAAATTATCGGTAATAATTCTGCTGCTACGGAGATTATAAGTGAAAATTTCATAAAATTATTTTCAACCAATTAGAAGGCTCCTTTTTATTTACGTTGCTTGTAGCAACGGGAGACTATCGCGATAGTCTATAGCCTATTAACCTAATGAAATTAATAAGTGATCATTTTTCTTAGGTACACTACTACGTCTTAATTTTAAATCAAATGTCAAGTCATTTCGAAGGGACAGGTGAGACAAACCAGCAAGTAAAAATCAGTTTTTTAGTCGTACCCGTGATATTTATTGTTACAATAATATTGTGTAAAAAATTATTTCTTTTTGGTAATGAATCAGCAAGTTCGATTGTTAAAGAAATTGAGCAGTTAGTAACTCATTTTGACTACTAAAATGTGAGAAACATTAAATGACAAATTTGTTATCTGAAATCCAATGTCTTTATACTTTTAAATTCAAATATAACTTAAAAAAACATATTTCCGATGAGTTTAGTTTAATATGACGCACTGTATTTTTACAACAGAAGTTGATTTTACTTGCTAGTAACTAAGGTTTATTACTAAAACTTCAGGAACATTAATAGAACCTCCAATTTATGAAAGTTTCTTACCGAATCTCCCACTCAGCAGAATTAATTCCCGATAATTTTTTTCTCGGTTTCACTTATGTTTTTGTTGATAGAAAATTTCCCTCGTCAAACCATTCGTGACCTTAAAAAAAATTATCGGTAATAATTCTGCTGCTACGGAGATTATAAGTGAAAATTTCATAAAATTATTTTCAACCAATTAGAAGGCTCCTTTTTGTTTACGTTGCTTGTAGCAACGGGAGACTATCGCGATAGTCTATAGCCTATTAACCTAATGAAATTAATAAGTGATCATTTTTCTCAGGTATACTACTACGACTTAATTTTAAATCAAATGTCAAGTAATTTCGAATAGTGATGCCGCCGAGACGAGAAATTCTCGTGTCTCGTCTCGACGAGACGAGAGTGAAATTTTTTTCTCGAGAGAAGTCACGAGACGAGACGAGAGAAGACTGTTTCTCGTCGAGAAATTTCTCGTTTTTTCTCGAATTTTCTCGAATTTTCTCGTTTGTTAGAACACTGAATTTTAGGTATCTCCTAATATATAGACAGAAAAATAATGTGTTTAAGGTTCTCACTCTATCATATTGTGAAGGCATTTACCTTAAAACAGATATTCAAGAGAACAGAATCAAATTGTCTAGCCTCTTTCTTCTGTCTACGGTTAGTAGTTGACATTTTTAAATAATTAACCAAATCTGAAAGAAAGCATTTTCGATTGAAAACACAATATCGAAAAGGACCCCAGTCAAATTTCATTCACAAGGCGAAAGGCGATAGATTTTGACTAAATTTAACAATTTTGTATCAAAAATTCGAAATTCGCCAAAAACTTCTCACACAAAAATCATTAATAGAAGTGTGAATTTCATTTCATATCTCTCTTACCAGTTTTAATATTTGACATTACTTTCATAACACCCTGTATATCAACCGAAACTTTATTAGGAAATCACAGATAAAGACAACGGAGGGCCATGAAACTAGTGTTATTGAAACAATAGCATTAAGTTAATAGTCTCAATTATGACATTAGTAAACAAATTTAAAATAAAAAGTCTAATATAATAGGTAAAGTGACATTCAGTACGAATGATTCAAGTGTATGCCTTATTTTGCCTCATTTTATTACACATGTCTCAGACATAAATTTGGCTATTGAAAATAATTATTAAGTGCGGTAAAATACTTTTCCGCACGAGGTGGCAGTTGCACGAACGGCTCGAAGCAAGTCCGGGCATGCCACTAAGTGAGTGTGGAAACGGAACTTTCGCACATGTTACTTACAATATTTTTCCTAATTGCGTAAAATTAAGCTTGTTCGTAATAAATTTTTGTATTTTTTGGGTAAAAGGAGCAAAAAATAAAGTGAATTTTAAAATTTTGATATGTCAAATAGAGCATTTTCGGAAATACTTCTTTAAGTTCTTTCTCTTGCACTTTCTATTAATGTAATAAAAAAATTAAGGTTTTTCCCCGGATGACATTCTGGGCTGATCCATTTATTTAGTCGAATATTTTCCAAACTATTGCAGTTAATTATGCCCCGAATTATGCCAAAAAATAAATAATAAAAGAAGGGTAGTTCCATTATGAATCAATTATTATTATTATTATAAATCGTTCTCTATTCTGTATCTTTTACCACCCCGTATATTTTGGACTGAAAATACCTCGGTGCCAAGCCTATTACATTACGTGAATTATATCTTATGGCCGCTTGCAATATTTTGTTGATCTAAGAAAAATAGTTTCTAAGTCACATGACTAACAAACCGACTTATATTAAACCCTTCTGCGAGACGACCAGATACTTTTAAATGTTTACCCCCTTTAAGATTCGTATAAAAAAATATTTTTTATGATTTCCTACTCACGAGAAAAAACGAGACGAGACGAGACGAGACGAGACGAGACGAGACGAGACGAGACGAGACGAGACGAGACGAGACGAGACGAGACGAGACGAGACGAGACGAGACGAGACGAGACGAGACGAGACGAGACGAGACGAGACGAGACGAGACGAGACGAGACGAGACGAGACGAGACGAGACGAGACGAGACGAGACGAGACGAGACGAGACGAGACGAGACGAGACGAGACGAGACGAGACGAGACGAGACGAGACAATGGCACTCTCGAGCGAGAAAAACGCGTTTCTCGTCAAGACGAGATAAAAAAAAATTCTCGCCTCACGAGACGAGACGAGAATGGGCCAATTCTCGTCTCGTCTCGTCTCGCGGCATCACTAATTTCGAAGGGACAGGTGAGACAAACCAGCAAGTAACAATCAGTTTTTTAGTCGTACCCGTGATATTTAATGTTACAATAATATTGTGTAAAAAATGATTCGTTTTGGTAATGAATCACCAAGTTCGATTGTTAAAGAAATTGAGCAGTTAGTAACTCATTTTGATAACTAAAATGTGAGAAACATTAAATGACAAATTTGTTATCTGAAATCCAATGTCTTTATACTTTTAAATTCAAATATAACTTTAAAAAACATATTTCCGATGCGTTTAGTTTAATATGACGCACTGTATTTTTACAATAGAAGTTGATTTTACTTGTTAGTAACTAAGGTTTATTACTTAAATTTCAGGAACATTAATAGAACCTCCAATTTATGAAAGTTTCTTACCGAATCCCCACGCAGCAGAATTAATTCCCGATAATTTTTTTCTCGGTTTCACTCATGTTTTTGTTGATAGAAAATTTCCCTCGTCTTCGACTCGGGATAATTTTCTATCGACAAAACCATTCGTGACCTTAAAAAAAATTATCGGTAATAATTCTGCTATACTAGGAAGATTATAAGTGATAATTGCACATCGACAGGGCCCGGCAGGTTTTATTTTGTTTGATTTGAACCATTGGCATTTTGAAATTAATTAGCGAATTCCATAGGTAAATTTAATGCTCCACTGAGCACTACTAGACCAGGGCTGAAGCCTTTGAAAATGGTAAAAAGTAAAAAAAAATATAGTAGGATGAAACCGATTGGAAAAGGAAGAGAATATAACAAAAATGAAAGGAAAAATAAATTACGGGCGATCCTAGATCGGGAAGTGGAATGGGGTGAGTTGTTAAGGGTAGAAAACGATTTATCTCGATTTACGGCAAAACTACAAGGCCTATGGAAAAACGTTAAATGGCAAAGTTGTAGGAAATAAAACGATCTACAACTTTTGTATTTACACTTTTTTACATAACCTCAAAATTTATGTGAAAAATTCAAATAACCAAGTTTTTGGTTTTTTATTTTTATCTTTTACACGAAAAATATTTTTTTCACGAAATTCAATGAAAACTTTCCTTTTTATATCCCAAACACACTGTAATGTTTTTTGATTTAAAACATTTACTTTTTCACCTTATTGTGACTTAATATCGAAAAAGCACCCCAATTTTCAATCGAAAATTCTCACGTCAAAATATCTGCTTTTTTAAAAAAGTCGGTGGGCTTTTTGTTCGATGAAATCTCTACTTTCTGATGGTGTAAAAAAATATACATTACTATGGTAAATGTGATGAAATCCCCTTTAAATCCTACCTTTATTTATATTTAGAACAACTATTTTTGCATATTTTTTGCGATCTTTATGTTTTATGGATTTGTAATTTTTTTGTTTATCAATGTAACTTGGAATATAGTAATGTATATTTTTTTACACTATCAGAAAGTAGAGATTTCAACGAATAAAAAGCCCACCGACTTTTTTAAAAGAGCAGATATTTTGACGTGAGAATTTTCGATCGAAAATTAGGGTGCTTTTTCGATATTAAGTCAAAATAAGGTGAAAAAATAAATATTTTAAATCAAATAAATTACAGCGTGTTTGGGACATTAAAAGGTAAGTTTTTACCAAATTTCGTGAAAAAAATATTTTTCTTGTAAAAGATAAAAATAAAAAACCAAAAACTTGGTTATTTGAATTTTTCACATAAATTTTGAGGTTATGTGAAAAAAGTGTAAATACAAAAGTTGTAGACCTTTTCATTACCTACAACTTTGCCATTTAACGTTTTTCCATAGGACTTGTAGTTTTGCCGGAAATCGAAATAAATCGTTTTACACCCTTAACAACTCACCCCCTTCCACTTCCCGACCTCGGATCGCCCGTAATTTATTTTTCCTTTTATTTTTGTTATATTCTCTTCCTTTTCCAATGGGTTTTATCCTACTATTATTTTTTTTGGTTTCAAAAATTATCGACCCTGGTCTATACTTACTAGTAGGTATACAAAAAAAAAACTATATTCGTAGGTAAGTTTCCTTCCATCATGTGAAAATACACTTCTTCGCAGATAATGGGTTTTGAAGTAAGTTATAGGAATAAAGTATGTATGAATCTCGCTGCTAGGAACCATAATATTCGACAATGTATAATTTTTTTATAGCAACCAAAAAAGAAGTACTTATGTTAACTGTGTATTTTATTGTAATTATTCGAATTTTTAACTTTAAATATATTGTTGGGTTTTGATTTTTGTGTTTTTATTAGGGATGAAACGATTCCAATTCCGATTACGATTAACCGCCGATTATTAGGATTTTCCGATTAATCGTAACCGCCGATTATTTGGACGATTATTGATACGATTATTGTAATATAAAGTTTTAAAACCACTGGTAATTCCCCGGCCATGCGTTAGGACTTTGACCTCGATGCGAGGGATGCAAAAACATTCAAACTCCGAAGAGAAATCGACTGGATTCTGAAAACTTTAAAATGTTATGTTTTCTTAATAAAAATTTAATATCACTTAATTTTCAATATTAAATATTATGTTATACCAAAAACAGGCCTGGGATTTAGTTTGCTTGTTTATTTTAGATTTTTAATATTTTTGTTGTGAATCTATATTTTGTTTTCAGTTTGTATCTATTTTCGTTAAAATTTCCTATATAAATTATATGAAATACATATTTTTACGTTTTTTACTTGATAATCGTAATCGTAATCGTACAATTATTTCGGTTGTAATCGTAATCGCAATCGTAATCGTTTAACAGTAATTGTTGCATCACTAGTTTTTATTCGGGAAATATTCCACTAAATAGCATTCGTGCTTTAAAATAACCAGATAATTTTGCATGCAGGCATGTTTTTTTTAAAACTACATTCGTCCATTCACATATTCAGTGTCGGGCTCTTTCGAAAATATGAAAATGAACTCATGCCGTTTTTAGAAAACACACTTTTATGCAAAATTATGGGTAATTTTAGAGCACTTATGCCATTACCCCCGCGACAATACTTCATTGCAGTGGCGCACCCAGGGGGGGGGCCAAGGGGGCCTTGGCCCCCCCAAAACCCCCAATGAAATGAAAAATTATGAAAGTGGATAAGTATTTTAAAAAGTCAATTTTCTTAGATTTACCTCACGGGCCTCGTTGGAGGGGGGGCCAGGTGGGGCATTTGCCCCCTGAGTACCTGTTAAAAAAGCTCCAAAATTCTAGAAAAATGCGTAACTTAAAAGTTTATTAAAAAATTAGCTTCCAGCACTGGTTGGCGGCCCCCCCCCCCTAACATAAAATCCTGGGTGCGCCGCTGCTTCATTGTCTACCACCTTTAAACTAAATGTATTATAGGAAAGAAAGAAAAAACTAAAAGTTTTCCTCCACAAAATTTAATAGAAAGAATTCTCAAGGGTCTCTACATGTTTCGAACGTAGAAACGTTCATCATCAGGAGACAGAAAATGTATTTAAATAATGCTGATGGTTTTAGCAGAAGAGAAAACGGTAAAAAACCTTAATGAAGCTTTTATAGCATTAAACATTTGAGATGTAGAAGTGACAAATATAAAAAAAGTTGAGGAGAGTTAAAACATGCTGAGCCTGTGATAAAGGATGTCCAAACAACCAAATGAAATGAGGAAATGAGGAAGAAGAAAAATACCTTCTAAAGAGAAGGTGTCGAGGATTTTTTAAATTATTTATATAAAAATATTTGTAAAATTATCGTGTCTGTAAGACATAATGTAAATATAGAATTGTCATTTGTCGAAGTCATGATGTCAAAAATTTTTGAAGAGTGGTTTTTGGGGCACAGTAACCTCTCGAGAAAAATGTTGACATCATGACTTCGACAAATGACAATTCTATCTTTACATTATGTCTTACAGACACATCAATAATTTTACAAATATTTTTATACAGGGTGTCCCGAAATTAGCTGACAATATTTTAAGAAGATAAAGTACATCCAAAAATAAGACTAATACCCTCTATTAATATACCTTCAAAAACGCTTCGTTATGGGGCTAGAGCCCCCCGAATTGGAGCCATGATAAGCAGTTTTTTCACAATATCTCAAAAACCGATTAGGGTATCGAAACAAAATTTGATACATGTTTTACCCATGACAAGACTTAATAAACGATTTAATTAGCTTAACTTTATTTCTTCCAGTGGCGCCCCACTGGGTAGGTAGTTGGGAGAATATTGCCCTAAGTTTTTTATTTTTAGGATTTTTTAACTTCAGGTGCAATTTTTAGAAGCCTTGAAGTCTTTTGTTGAAAAAAGGTACTCTTATTTCATTGAGGTAGGATTCACCATTTTCCAGTAAAATCGATTTTAAAATTTTCGGTTTTTTGAAATCCGGTGAAAAGGCTAAGGTTTTTTTGCATATCTCAGCAAACACTTAATATTAAAACATAAAATTTATTAGAACTTTTACTAGCGATAAGGCATATATATTAAAGGATGTTACTTTAAAATATTTTTCCAGTAACGTCGCACGGGGTGGAGCCTTAAGTAAATATTATTATTATTATTTATTTTTTTAATTTCATAGTTTTAATGTAGGTATTTTTTTTTAATTTTAAATTTTTTGTTAATAAGACCTTCCATTATTATTGTAATTTGACAGAATGTAACGTTTTTAAATTAAACATATTTTTAGATTCCTTTGTTTTTTAAATATTTATTTTCATGGAGATTTTTAGAGAGTTTTAAAATAATACAAAAAAGTTACTCTTGCAAATTAAATTTGATTGTGAACCACTCGCGAAACTAATTCTTAAGCAAGGACCAGTCATGTGCCCCCAAAAATAATAATCAAGGGGATTTAAATCAAGAAGTGATCTTGGTGGCCAGGCTATGGCTACCAATCCACCTGGTAATTTTCTTCAAGCCAATTCCTCATTTGACGTCCGTAGTGAGCTGGAGCCCCATCATATTGAAAGAAGTGCCCTAAACGTAAATCCAGTGGCACATTATCTAATAAATCCCCAAGTTGATTATGTATTATTATTATTTGTCGCTAGTAGAACTTCTAATAAATTTCATGTTTTAATAAGTGTTTGCTGAGATATGAAAAAAAAACCTTAGCCTTTTCACCGGATTTCAAAAAACCGAAAATTTTAAAATCGATTTTACTGGAAAATGGTGAATCCTACCGCAATAAAACAAGAGTACGTTTTTTCAACAAAATACTTCAGGGCTTCTAAAAATTTCACCTAAAGTTAAAAAATCCTACAAATAAAAAACTTAGGGCAATATTCTCCCAACTACCTACCCAGTGGGACGCCACTGGAAGAAATACAGTTAAGCTAATAAAACCATTTATTGCGTCTAGCTATGGGTAAAACATGTACCAAATTTTGTTTTGATACCCTAAACGGTTTCTGAGATATTGTAAAAAAACTGCTTGTCATAGCTCCAATTCGGGGGGCTCTAGCCCCATAGCGAAGCGTTTTTGAAGGTATATTAATAGAGGATTTTAGTCTTATTTTTGAATGTACTTTATCCCCTTAAAATATTGTCAGCTAATTTCGGGACACCCTGTATAAATAATTTAAAAAATCCTCGACACCTTCTCTTTAGAAGGTCTTTTTCTTCTTCCTCATTTCATTTGATTGTTTGGACATCCTTTATCACATACTCAGCATGTCTTATCTCTCCTCAACTTTTTTTATATTTGTCACTTCTACATCTCAAATTTTTAATGCCATAAAAGCTCCATTAAGGTTTTTTACCGTTTTCTCTTTGGCTAATACTATCAGTACTATATAAATTTTCTGTCTCCTGGTGATGAACGTTTCTACGTTCGAGACATGTAGAGACCCCTAAAGAATTTCTATATTCTATTAAATTTTGTGGAGGAAGGCTTTTAGTTTTTTTTTCTTTCCTATACTTTCAACTCCACTTTAAGCATGGACTACTTCTTCAAATTAAATGTAGGTAAGGTACCCGGGGGTAATAAGGCCGGACAGATAATAAGGCCGCCTCCTTCTAAAACGCAAAATAAAACTCCAATTGAACTCCGAGCGCCATCTGTGGCCGAGAAGACTAAAACTAGCGTGAATAATGCGTTTACGCTAATTCCATAATATTCCGGTTAGCTGTGAACACGTGTTTTCACGTTTGATAACAAATTAATTCCAATATTATATCAAATACCGTTGAGCGGTAAGTAATATTTATGTGATAATAATTAGATTTTGCGCATATTTGCATGCATGGATTTCAGAGTGTTATGAGCTAAAGACATGATAGGGTTTAAAGGCATTTCGGTCGATTGGTTGAAAGGGATAACCTTAAAAAGCTAAAATGTACCGGCAGGTAATAAGGCCGCGGCCTTGTTCCCTGTATTAGTAATAGTCTATTATAAACATACATGTCAGATATTAAGACCGGTCACAAAATTAATATATTTGATGATTACCATTCCCAGAAAACGGTTACTAGTACTACTAGTTCATCAAAGAAATATTCTGATTTAGCAAGCACAAGTCGTGAAGTGAAGAAATCTTCTGATTTACCAAGCACCAGTCGTGAAGTATGGATGTGTTCAGTTTGCAATGATGACTACGTAGCCGATATGAGAAGATGTTCATCATGTGGCACATGGATACACGAGGAGTGCGTAGGCCTCACCGTTGAAGACGCAGATTTCATTTGCCCTGAATGCATTCCTTAAAAAGTTTTCATATCCTACTGTTTTGCGGCCTTATTATCTGCCTAGATTTTTCATCTACGGCCTTATTATCTGTCCAGGTTGGTAATAAGGCCATATTACAGAGTTTCATATTTTTTGTTGCAAAATCTGTGTTCTGTTTTTTTTACATGTTTATATTTCTTATTTATAATTAAGAAATGTTTAATGACAGTTTATTCTCAGTTGTGAACTTGAAATATTTTTCGTTTAATTAACACTTCTATTTCTGTACTAAGCCGGCCTTATTACCCCCCGGTACCTTATTATGTTATTATAATGAAGTTGTATTATTTCGGAACTTAAATCAACAGTCCTTCATATTACTGCATATTTAATTTTAATACTATAAACTTACCTTCATCCACATGTGTTCCATGTTTAAGATGATGCAGGTGGGCATAGTAGTGGTGGTGGTGCAGAATACACTCCAAATCGGTACAATTAAGCATTTTAAAAATTCTCTTTAACTAACAAAAAAGTCAAACTCTTACCAAGAACGCACTTTGTGAAATTTGTGTACGGCAGCCGTTAAAAGAACTTCACACCAAAATTTTTTTAGATATTTTATGGATCTGGTCAATATTTCACCAAATTACAATATAATATAGAAAACATAAATGTATACACATACACAGTTTAACGCGATAATTTAATAAAAGGCGAAATTTTTCAATGATCCACTATATTGTCTACCCTGCTTTATTTCCTAAGCTCAGCTTAGGAAGAAATTACCCATTTAAAAGAAGTTAAGGAAAACACAGAGGCCATTTTCCAAATATTTTAAAGTGTTTTTTTATATTGGCAGATTTTGCAAAAACTGTTTTTTAACTGTACTGTGTTCTAAATACTGATGCTAATATCCTGTCCTTTTCTATAGTGCAGTTCTTGCCAAAAAGAGTACATATAGATTCTATGTCCTATGTTCTTGGTTTAAACTTTTTTGGCAGTAATAGTATTTTATATCGCAATTCTTTTTTAGTTGTTATTTTTATCAAAACACTTTCCAGCTCTTCATTTCTTTCATTAGAAAAACATTTTCTGGCTGACTTTTTAATGTGAAACCACCAAAATCGCTGATTGGCTATCCACTACTTGGCATTTCTTTCCGTTGATAATCCTGTAAAAAAATAATATTTTTAAAATAGGAATAAATATTTTATGTTCATACAAGGTAATTAAGTAGGTACCCATAAACATTAAAGGGGTTTAATAATATGTTTAATGTTTAGAGTGTAAAACTAAGCCGTTGATATACCACTAAAATTACCGGTTGGCCTGGCCTATATTTTTTATTTTATAAAATAGTAGCGTGTATCCGGCATGCGTAGCAACTCGCTGGTATAAATACAAACCCGAACAAACCCGATACAATAGTACCCGGCATGCCACTTTCTGAAATTGCACCCGTGCGAAGCCGGGGCGGGTCGCTAGTTATACATAAAAACCTTACTCTTGAATCACTCTATCAACTAAAAAAAAACGCTTCAAAATCCGTTGCGTAGTTTTAAAGATTTAAGCATATATAGGTAGGGACGGACAGACAGCGACAGCGACTTTGTTTTATACTATGTTAAGATTTTACATATTTTTTACAAAAAATAATGAATTAATACATTGGATATATAATAATAATAATTATATTTACATTTTAGTTATACACAAGGTATTTATTGGGGGTTTCCGGGGTTTGCAGGTATATTGTTAGGTGTTGTTTATTGTCACTTAATAAGGCGTTATTAGGTATTACCTGCTTAACAAAATGTATTTATATCGATTTGTAATACATCTACTTCTGTTTTAGTAAAAGCATTTATGAGGGTAAACCATTCAACAAAGTTGTATCTTGGCCTTATATTTTGCTACCTAAGTTGCAGTGTTGTCCGATTACATCAGTAGATGTTGAAAGAAGCTTCTCTTTGGATAAACATATTTTTACTAATAGAAGACAATCCTTTTTAGTTGCAAATTTTGAAAAATATTTAGTAAAAAATTAAATTTTATACAATTTAAGGTTAAAAAATGGTTTACTTTTATTCTTCTTTGTTTTTTTTTTGCACTTTTTTAAAAATAAACATATTTTTTAAAACCCAATGTGTTTCTTTACTCCTTTTTACTATTATAAATTAAGAAATATTGCGTACCTACCAGTATAACTGCATATGTTAAAGGCAAATAAGGCATATATGCGCATATATTTAAGTGCATATAATCCGCTCTTTAGTGATGTCACTATAAGGTATCTGTATTGAACCACTTGCAAGGGTATTTAATATTTTAAAGTAAAGAGATCAGCAAATGATTAAAAAATATTGTAAGTGGGCAACATATCAGAATACCTTGGTATAATTCTGAAATTGCTATTATAAAGCTGTTTCTAGAACCCACAGCGAAAAAATTTACTACTGGTCCAATGTAGGCAACCTTCCCCTACCCGATCAATTTGATTGTTTCAGCGATTATTTTATTTAGTAGGTGTATACTTTTTCATTAAAATCGGGCTTTGAATTTCTCTTCATAATGACGGAAGATAATATGATGTGACCAGACAACAAGTACTACATTTTATACCGATAAGCGATTCCATTTTACAAGGTAATGTTTTACAATTTAGTATAGTTTGTCTTATAACGTCATTACGAAGAGTAGTAGGGGATAGGGGTCCAAAAGGTGTACAAAATGACATAAAACGACATATCGGATAGTTTTTGACAACCATCGCCATCTCGACGTATTATGAAGTATCACCTAAATGATTTTTTCTAATTTTGTTTCATATGAAATACAGGGTCCTGCACCTCACCTCCCGTCTTCTATAGCTCACTTAGTAATTAAGTAGAATTTTCATATTTTGCAGACCTTATCTGTATCATGGGGCGCATTTCAGGAAAATATTTTTTTTCATACAGGGTTTTCCAAAAAAGTGTGACGTCATAAGGGTGTATTTTTTAAAATTACATGCTATATATTTTCTTACATTTTGGGTGCCTCCTATAGTTACCTACATACCCCTAAAATTTTATTAAAATTGATTCAGTATTATAGACGAAAAAAAATAAAAACTAAAAAATATAAGTTTTGCGCCACTGGTATTAAAAATAAATAAAAAATAAAAATAATGCCTCGTTAATAAATTTATACAAAGGAACCTATTAAATAAGGTATAACAATTTCGTTAACCAAGTTTGGTTAACACGAATTTTACGGGGTGTCCAAAGTTTAGTGTCAAACTTTGCAAACTTTAAAGCAATTCATTTTTCTTATTTCAAATAGGAACCCCTGTATATTTTTATGTCATTCGATGCAGAATTAAAAATCAAACTTTTTTCCTAATTGCAACCCTATCGAAATTTCTAACGCATCAAGAGTTATTTGCAGAAAACTAATTTTATCAACTATTTAACAGTCATTATTATGAATAAATATCGAAGGTGGCTTTGAAAAACAATATATTGGTATTAAAGTTTATTAAAGTGACCAGAGACCATTTTGACTTTAGTAATCTAAAAGTTTTAAATACTGTTAAATTGTTAGTAATTATTTAAGCTGATATAATTACTTTATATTGTTTTTTGTGATGGACTACAACCAAGAAGAGCTCGTAGATATGATTTTTATATTAGGAGCATGCGAAAAGAACTCTTTTTTGGCAAGCCGAGTTTACGCACAGTGTTATCCGGAACGACGACATCCAGACAAAAGGAGCCTGAAAAACATATCAGAGAGGTTTGTACAAACGGGAAATGTAAACTACCCAAAACCAGTGAGAAATAAACCGGTCCGAACTGAACAAAATCAATTGGCTGTGCTATTATCTGTTATAGAAAATACTTCAGTTACTCAACAAGCAGTTGCTGATGCCGTAGATATATTTGAAAGAACAGTTCAACGAATTTTCAAAGATAACCATATTCACGATTATCATTTCCAGTTAATAATTACTAACAATTTAACAATATTTGAAACATTTAGATTACTAAAGTCAAAATGGTCTATGGTGACTTAAATAAACTTTATTACCAATAAATTGTTCGATATTTATTCATAATAATGACTGTTGGAATAGTTGATAAAATTTGTTTTCTGCAAATAACTCTTGATGCGTTAGAAATTTCGATAGGGTTGCAATTAGGAAAAAAGTTTGATTTTTAATTCTGCATCGAATGACATAAAAATATACAGGGGTTCCCATTTGAAATAAGAAAAATAAATTGCTTTAAAGTTTGCAAAGTTTGACACTAAACTTTGGACACCCTGTACAATTCGTGTTAACCAAGCTTGGTTAAAAAAATTGTTATACCTTATTTAAGTTCCTTTGTATAAATTTATTAACGAGGCATTATTTTTATTTTTTATTTATTTTTAATACCAGTGGCGCAAAACTGATATTTTTTAGTTTTTATTTTTTTCGGCTTTAATACTGAATCAATTTTAATAAAATTTTAGGGGTATGTAGGTAACTATAGGAAGCACTCAAAAAAGTAAGAAAATATATGGCATGTAATTTAAAAAAATACACCCTTATGACGTCACACTTTTTGGAACACCCTGCATGAAAAAAAATAGTTTCCTGAAATGCGCCCTAAGATACAGATAAGGTCTGCAAAATATGAAAATTCTAACTTAATTACTAAGTGAGCTATAGAAGACGGGAGGTGAGGTGCAGGACCCTGATATCGTTTTCAGTATCGAAACAAGTTTATTATGAAACCGTTGTTTTTTAAAGGTTGGTAATATAATAATATTAATTAAATATTTTCTTCTGTTGACTTCTAGCATGGCCTGTTGTGATCCATAAGAAAACAACATTTGGCATGGCGGACACAAATAAAGGCTACTATGATATATAATGTAATAGTACATATATAACCAACATAAAATTTTAACATAAAAATTTACAGAATTTGAAGGGTTTACTTTTTAAAAAAATATGTACCTATACCTACTTCTTTATTGTTAAAAATACAAAATAGAAAAAATAGTATAAAGTACATCTTTTATAAAGCAGTTAGATTACTTGTCCCGTTGTAAAACTCGCCGCGAGCGGCTTGTTTTCTAACATGGACGAGTGCTATAAAATTATGCTTTATAAAACGTGTACTTTAATATACATTATCTTAGAGACCGACCGAAGGTTCGGTTTTGGTTTCGGCTAGTTTCGGCCAGTTTCGGCCTATAAATCTAGTTTCGGTGACAGTTTCGGTTTCGGCCAAAAATCGGCCGGACTTTCGGCCGCGCCGAAACTCAGTGTTCGTGAATTGTTGCACACCGTTCGGCTAACTTTGGGTGAGTTCGTAGGCAGTGTTGTCTATATAAATAAAAAAAATTCTCTGTCAACCTTTTTGTTTTTTTTAGGTGGGAAGCGTTCAATCCGTTCCCAAGATCGATCTCGTCCTATATAAAATAAATTAGATTTCAGTATACAATAAAATGTTTACTTAACATGTATAAATAAGTTTTGGTTTCGGCCGAAACTGAGACTAAGGCCGAAGATTCGGTTTCGGTTTGGGCCGAAAATCTTGTTTCGGTCGGACACTACATTTCCTATTTAACGTTCATAATAAGTTTATTATGAAATGCATTTGCGTATCGTAATGAAAGCCTTTCGCTTTTTTTCTTTATTTCAAGTTGGTATCACACTTTTGACGTTATATAGCGACCAATTAAAACCAAATTTGTTAATTTCTCTTTAAAAGCTATCCAAACACAAGTGGTATCCCATTAGAAAAATGGGTTCAGATAAATATGTTTTACCCATTTAAGGAGTTTAAAACATAATTTTTTTTATAAGCCCACAAGACATCTTAATCGACTCATTTTGCATTTTTCATAAATATGTTTCCTAAACTTCTAGGGAACATGTTCCAGTTGAAGTCCCTACCTTGTATATAAAATTTTTTAAATATCAGCAACTTTTGTTGTACCGTGCGAACAAAAATTATTTGCATCAAAGAGGGATTTGCATCTAAGGACGTAATGCTTAGCCGTTGAGCTTAATACCTGTTGGGTGTCAGTTACTACCTGAATTAACAATCAATCAGTTATTCCGTCATTTTTGACAGTCGTTACAAGTAATTTGATTCATCGCTAATTTTTCCAATTTCTTGAACAATTCACACAATGGGCTTTACGGAACAGCACAAAACATTCATGGTTGAAGCGTATTTTCGAAACGGGGTTAGAGTAAATGGTGAGTGGCAATACAATCCGGGTTTGTGCATGGACGATTTTCACGAACATTTTCCTAACGTTGCTTTTATAGCTGGGGATTTTTATCACTGCCTGAAAAGAACCGAGGCTGTGTTAAGAAAACAGGTTCTATACAACACAAAAAAAGAGCAGGAAGACCATCTGTAAGAACAGAAGAACTTGTTGCAAACGTTCGTGAAATAATGCAAAATACACCAACAAATTGTATAAAACGCCTGTCCCAAGAAGTGGGAAGATCTTATGGAACATGCAGGACTATTCTTAAGAAGCAGCTAAATTTATTTCCTTATAAAGTGTAAGTAGTCCAAGAAATACAAGCTGCAGATTTTGAAAATGTGTGAATTTATGCCTGGGGCGGTGGCCAATTTCAGCAATTTATGTAATTATTTTTCTTTTTCTTTCTGTATATTCTTACTTTGTTAATTTTGTAAACAACAAAAATAAATTTGTATTTGTCTACTTATTTTATTACTCATTAGCTTGGCATATCATGTCATAATATGAATTTGACAATATTTTAACCTAGATTTGGTTAGATATATCGTCCTCATATCATTGTGATCTAAATCAAGCCCTACGTTTTTTAATCCAAGCCCTCTTTGATGCAAATAATTTTTGCTCGCACGGTAATTCTGGACATTCATGGACCAGGTGTTTAATTTATGAGCCGTAATTTTATGACATGAACAATAATTTCTCTTTACTTTATAGAATTAGGCTTATTGATAAATAACCAATAAATTGGAATCGACAGTGTGTCACATCAAATACTTATAATGAAAAGAGCGCTTTCCTTTTCAGTCAATACAACTTCAACCGAAATGACTGGTGCTTCGTAATCTGAAACAGCTGCTAACTGAAGAGGAAGCAAAACAAAACGCAGTGGTAATAATTGTGCTTTTGATAAGTACCTAATACATTGATTAATGGCAATTTATGAATTTCAGAAAATGTTGGGTTTTTATTTGATGAAATCATACTTCACTATTTCGTAAATGGTACTCCGCACATCCGCGACACAAAAATAATAAACAGGGTGAAACAAAGAAGGGAGGCACCCTAAATTTTGCATGCGATTTCCTATCTTGCGCCGGCTCATGTACCACCTTGTAGAAAAAAATTTGACTTTATCGTAAAATTTTTTATAGCATACCATTTGAATTTCTAATTGTTCTTTTTGTATAAGTTTCCTAGGTAAAAACATTAAACAAATTTGCAATGTAAATTATTTTTTTTTTATAATTTTTTTTATATTAGCAGCAATTGCGGCCGATATTGCTCCTACCTTAGTTTTTTCAAATATATAATATTTTAAAATAAACTCTTGGCGTGTCTGTTTTTAGGTATGATCTTTTTAGGTTTACAAAAGTTTTTATTTGCACTTTATAATAATGTAAAAAAGTTGTACATTGTTCAATGCCAGATCCAAATTTTTTCCATTATATTATATAAGCAAGATTTTGGCCTGTATTCATTAAAGTAAAGATGTTAGAGAGCGTATTTTCGAAACGGGGTTAGAGTAAATGGAGAGTGCAATACAATCCGGGTTTGTGCATGGACAATTTTTACGAACATTTTCCTAACGTTGCTTTCATTGCTGGGGATTTTTATCATTGCCTGAAAAGAACCGTGGCTGTGTTTAGGGGCACAGGTTCTATACAACACAAAAAGGAGCAGGAAGACCATCTGTAAGAACAGACGAACTTCTTGCAAATGTTCGTGAAATACTGCAAAATACGCCAACAAATTGTATAAGACGCCTGTCCCAAGAAGTGGGAAGATCTTATGGTACATTCAGGACTAATCTTAAGAAGCAGCTAAATTTATGTCCTTATAAAGTGCAAGTATTCCAAGAAATACAAGCCGCAGATTTTGAAAGACGCAGGAATTACTCTCAATGGTTTACCCAAAGTTTATTATTTAGCAATTTCTGTAATTATTTTTCTTTTTCTTTCTGTATATTCTTACTTTGTTAATTTTGTAAACAGCAAAAATAAATTTGTATTTGTCTACTTATTATATTACTCATTAGTTTGGCATATTATGTCATAATATGAATTTGACAAAATATTAACCTAGATTTAATTAGATATACCGTATAATAAATAATAATAGTAGTCACGTGATTTACATTATCTGTCAAATTTTTTTTTTTTTCAAAAAATAATTTAAAAGTGGGGTATTTCTGAAAATATCGAAAAAAGTAATTAGAAAAAGTTCTTTTAAATGCAGTTTCTAGCCCACATGCAAAATTTCAGCTGCCTAAGATAATTTTGATTTTTTACCCAACGCTAAAATTTATTTTCCACTTAATGAACACTTTACTGATGACACTGTGTTCTTTTTTGTCTTTTAATATTAAGGTGTATTATTACTTTCAGACACAAACTACGTTTTCAAAAATACTTATTTTATGAAGTTACCTTATACAGGGTCAAAAACCAATAAACTTTGCATCACATGCGACCAAATTTTGATAGCCCAATTTTGATTTTGTAGAAAAACACACATTTAATATGGCGCTACTTTAAAGAAAATGTATCGGAAATAAAGCATTGTCAAAACCAAGAAGTTTTACCTATGTAGGTTGCGTTGAGTCTTTTTTTGCAAAAGTGGTGCAATTTAGAAAATATGGGTAAAAAATCATCTTATGCAGCTGTTATTTTGCATGTGGGCCAAAAACTGCATTTAAAGAACTTTTTCCAATAACTTTTTTCGATGCTTTTAGAAATAACCCCACTTTTGAATTATTTTTGAAAAAAAAAAAAATTTTACAGATAATGCGAATCACGTGACTACTATTTTTTTGCTTAATTTTCATCTTGATCGAAGCAGAACTTGATGCCAAAGTCAAATTTCGAATAAAGTTATTAATAAAAAAAATCCCATATGATGCGGACTTTACTGGTCACACTGTATATTATTTGAACTAAAACCCAGCATATTAATAATTAGCCTATGTTTCGAATAACCCGTTTACAAATTTAGTACTGTTGAAAATTCAGAAAAGTGTATTTCATAAATAAATATAACTTCTGTATAAAAGGTTTTATCTAGGATCAGTGCATTGAATGAATTAGATTTTCAGTGCGCTACGGCTACTTTACTTATAATATAAAACTTTTTCACTAGGAAATAAAAATCATCAACGAACATTGACTATGAAAGCCCCTCTCAAGTAAGGCTGCCAACCGTCCCGCATTTTGCAGGACAGTCCCGTATTCTTAAGAATTGTCCCGCCTCTAAAATTTTACCTAAAATCGTCCCGCATTTGCTAAATATGTCCCGCAAGTCCCGGAATGAACATATTATTTTGCAAAACATCATATGCAGCAGTTATCGACATTAAAAATATCGATGGATCTCGCCCAACCCAAATTTCATAGAGTTGAAAAATATGATTTTAAAAATAAATAGAATATTTGTTTAATACCTTGTACCATTTTTTTTTTGTAGTATTTAAATTCATTTTCTTAAATAAATTTTACCTTTGTTGTTCTATTCAATTAAATTAAAGAAGAATTTGATGGCCCAAGGGGTAGACAACCCCAACCTAAGGCTGCCAACCGTCCCGCATTTTGCGGGACAGTCCCGTATTCTTTAGGATTGTCCTGCCTCTAAAATTTGACCTAAAATTGTCCCGCATTTGTTAAATCTGTCTCGCAAGTCCGGGAATGACCATATTATTTTGCAAAGCATCATATGCAGCAGTTATCGACATTAAAAATATCGATGGATCTCGCCCAACCCAAATTTCATAGAGTTGAAAAATATGATTTTAAAAATAAATAGAATATTTGTTTAATACCTTGTACCATTTTTTGTAGTATTTAAATTCATTTTCTTTAAATCAATTTTACTTTTGTTGTTCTATTCAATTAAATTAAAGAAGAATTTGATGGCCCAAGGGGTAGACAACCCCAACCTAAGGCTGCCAACCGTCCCGCATTTTGCGGGACAGTCCCGTATTCTTTAGAATTGTCCCGCCTCTAAAATTTGACCTAAAATTGTACCGCACTTGTTAAATCTGTCTCGCAAGTCCCTGAATGACCATATTGTTTTGCAAAGCATCATATGCAGCAGTTGTCGACATTAAAAATATCGATGGATCTCGCCCAACCCAAATTTCATAGAGTTGAAAAATATGATTTTAAAAATAAATAGAATATTTGTTTAATACCTTGTACCATTTTTTTGCAGTATTTAAATTCATTTTCTTTAAATAAATTTTACTTTTGTTGTTCTATTCAATGAAATTAAAGAAGAATTTGATGGCCCAAGGGGTAGACAACCCCAACCTAAGGCTGCCAACCGTCCCGCAGTTTGCGGGACAGTCCCGTATTCTTTAGAATTGTCCCGCCTCTAAAATTTGACCTAAAATTGTCCCGCATTTGTTAAATCTGTCTCGCAAGTCCCTGAATGACCATATTGTTTTGCAAAGCATCATATGCAGCAGTTGTCGACATTAAAAATATCGATGGATTTCGCCCAACCCAAATTTCATAGAGTTGAAAAATATGATTTTAAAAATAAATAGAATATTTGTTTAATACCTTGTACCATTTTTTTGTAGTATTTAAATCCATTTTCTTTAAATAAATTTTACTTTTGTTGTTCTATTAAATTAAATTAAAGAAGAATTTGATGGCCCAAGGGGTAGACAACCCCAACCTAAGGCTGCCAACCGTCCCGCAGTTTGCGGGACAGTCCCGTATTCTTTAGAATTGTCCCGCCTCTAAAATTTGACCTAAAATTGTCCCGCATTTGTTAAATCTGTCTCGCAAGTCCCTGAATGACCATATTGTTTTGCAAAGCATCATATGCAGCAGTTGTCGACATTAAAAATATCGATGGATCTCGCCCAACCCAAATTTCATAGAGTTGAAAAATATGATTTTAAAAATAAATAGAATATTTGTTTAATACCTTGTACCATTTTTTTGTAGTATTTAAATTCATTTTCTTTAAACAAATTTTACTTTTGTTGTTCTATTCAATTAAATTAAAGAAGAATTTGATGGCCCAAGGGGTAGACAACCCTAACTTTAGGCTGCCAACCGTCCCGCATTTTGCGGGGCAGTCCCGTATTCTTTAGAATTGTCCCGCCTCTAAAATTTGACCTAAAATTGTCCCGCATTTGTTAAATCTGTCTCGCAAGTCCCGAAATTACCATATTATTTTGCAAAGCATCATATGCAGCAGTTATCGACATTAAAAATATCGATGGATCTCGCCCAACCCAAATTTCATAGAGTTGAAAAATATGATTTTAAAAATAAATAGAATATTTGTTTAATACCTTGTACCATTTTTTTGCAGTATTTAAATTCATTTTCTTTAAATAAATTTTACTTTTGTTGTTCTATTCAATTAAATTAAAGAAGAATTTGATGGCCCAAGGGGTAGACAACCCCAACCTAAGGCTGCCAACCGTCCCGCAGTTTGCGGGACAGTCCCGTATTCTTTAGAATTGTCCCGCCTCTATAATTTGACCTAAAATTGTACCGCACTTGTTAAATCTGTCTCGCAAGTCCCTGAATGACCATATTGTTTTGCAAAGCATCATATGCAGCAGTTGTCGACATTAAAAATATCGATGGATCTCGCCCAACCCAAATTTCATAGAGTTGAAAAATATGATTTTAAAAATAAATAGAATATTTGTTTAATACCTTGTACCATTTTTTTGTAGTATTTAAATTCATTTTCTTTAAATAAATTTTACTTTTGTTGTTCTATTCAATTAAATTAAAGAATAATTTGATGGCCCAAGGGGTAGACAACCCTAACCCTATACAAGTTAACATGTAATGGTGAAAAAGCGAATATTGTCCTGCTGTCCGGCATTTGTGATTTTAAAAGTTGGCAGCCTTACTCTCAAGAAAACTTGTTCCGGCGCCACTGCAGTTACCCCTTGTTAAATTCCACCCTTAAAACTACATTTACCTTATTTTATTAAATATCCCATTCGTAGTGACCTATATATAATTTATTTATTATAGATTTATTAATTTGTATCGACACTTAACTGTGCACCGCACAATAACATATAAAATATATTTGTCCGAAGGCTTCGTCGATTAGATTATTCACGTCGTTATCACGAAAACGAATGCAATTCACGAAGTACGGTGTTCTTGGAACGCACTCGAAAATGAACTGAATTAAGTTGGTGTACATACTTACGTCTTCTTCATAGAGATATCTTCAATAAGGGGTCACATATTATGCCATGGCGACGATATCATAGGTCTGGAGTAGAAACAATGTAAATATTTTGTTTATACATATATATTTATAAATATACTATATCCAGTAAAGTTTTTTTTTTTTGAAAAATAGTAGGACACGGGTATTAACATTTTAAGTTGTGGAATTTTTATAAAAATACATATTTGGAAAATTGGAATGAATTGAACGAATTGAAAATGACTAAAACTAAAAAGTATTTTTAAAGTGCCAATTACCTTACACATAAGTACCAAATTTAAAACTTTTATTTCTTACCATTCACAACATTTAATATTATTTAGAAAAATCCAGTATATTTATATCGAAAATTTCATAAATTTATTTTTAACCAATTAGAAGGCTTCTTTTTGTTAACGTTGCTTATAGCAACGCTGATAGCTATCGCGATAGTCTATAGTCTATAGCGAGGGGTAAACCACCCCTGGAAATCAGTGTACAAATTAAAGGAAATCCATGGAAATATCTGGGAATACTTGGAAATACAAGGGAACATTTGTAAAAACATGGAAATATATGGAAGTACTTGGAAATATATGGGAATACTTGGGAATACATTAGGAAATACTTGGAAATACGTGGAAATACGAGGAGTTGGGATCGGATTGTTCCAAGCTATATTTTTTTGTGTAGCAAAAACGGTGCCAATTTTAATTGTTTAAATTTTCGGTGAGTTTGCGAGCGGTTTATAGAATAAGTGCAAATACAAGGAGTACTTGGTAATACCTAGGAATACCTAGAAATACAAGGAAATATTTGGGAATACCTAGAAATATAAGGGAATATTTGGAAATATCTAGAAATATAATAGAATATTTGTACTGATTTCCTATTTGCGAAAATACTTCTGGTATTTCTATGGTAATTCCAAGTATTACCAAATTTTAGTAACACATGGAAATACCTGGCAATACTTGGAATTACCATAGAAATACCAGAAGTATTTTCGCAAATTGGAAATCAGTGTACAAATTTTGGGGGGTGGTTTACCCCTCGGTCTATAGCCTATTAATCTAATGAAATTAATAAGTGATAATTTTTCTTAGGTATAGTACTACGACTTCATCAGTTTTTTTGTCGTATCCGTGATATTTATTGTTACAATAATATTGTGTAAAAAATGATTCGTTTTGGTAATGAATCAGCAAGTTCGATTGCTAAAGAAATTGAGCAGTTAGTAACTCATTTTTATTACTAAAATGTAAGAAACATTAAATAACAAATTTGTTATCTGAAATCCAATGTCTTTACAGTTTTAAATTCAAATATAACTTTAAAAAACATATTTGCGATGAGTTTAATTACATTTTTAATGTCTCTCTTTTAGCCCCGGTGTTCGATATGTAAAGCAAATTGGTTAGTACCAATAAAAATTATAAGTTAGCAATAAAATGTATTTTGATTTGGGACTTTTGCCAATAGATATAAAGCACATCATTTTTGACAAAAATTATTACTTATTAATTTCATTAAGTTAATAGGGACTAACAAAATTATCGCGATAATCTCCCGTTGCTATAAGCAACGTAAACAAAAAGGAGCATTTTAATTGGTTCAAAATAAATTTAGGTAATTTTCAATAAAAAACTAGGGTTGTCATTAAAAAAATTATCGATATCGTCTTATCTCTAATTAGGGACACACTGTATCAATATTTTGTTAATAAAAATACCACATATTAAAATGTTAATAATCGTGCCCAAGCATTTTTCCAAAAAAAAAACTGTGCTGGATTTGAATTTATTCCAAGGTACAAACTCACACTGTAAGTCAAAATATGTACTTTGTTAAATAAGCAACAAGTGGTTGAAGTGCCTAATACTTTTTTCAAGACCCACTCTATGAGCCGGAGCACAATGGTTCCGATTATATGGGAAGTGCGGTCATAGAGGATATTTTTTTATGACTAATGACTGAAATTATTCAAACAACACATAAAGAAAAGATAATTGGTCAAGTGTAAGTCCTTGCTCTAATAACATTTTTACAACAGTTTTGATTTTAGTCCCAGTAACTTGATATGTTGTCAAAATTTTTGGTTTATTTTCATATTAAGCAACAGACACGACTCTATACAGGGTGGTAATTTATCGGTGCAAAGTCCAATAGCCCTTTGTTGCTGCAGATACATAAAAAATTGTTAATTTAAGAGTTAAAGAACTGGCCAAAACATTTGGAACTCTAAAAGGGGACATAAAAATAACGAAGTTATAGCTGCTATCCAGAAGGGTAATTGTTAAGATATTTTTAGGTTAGTCGGTGAAGAAAAGTCCCTTCTAACTTCTAAGTATGTAATCAGGGAGGGGGCTAAAGCATCCCCCTGAAATTCTGGAAAATTCGAAATCTCCACGTCTGAACCTTTGAATTCGTTATTTTATGAAACATGTATGATGGATTTATTGTTTATGTAAATTATACAATATGAAATAAGTTGTAAAAATATGTCAATGATTCATGTGTCATAAAAAATAAGTTTCCTATTTGATAAGGAGCATGCTTGATTATTAGAGAATGCATATTAAAAACATTACTTTTTGAGGCTGCTGAATTAATTTCGAATAAAAGTCACCCTAGTCCCCGGGAAATAATGAAATAGCGAAGGACTGAAGGACAGAGAATATTTAGGGGAAAAGGAAGTCTCTTCCCTTGACTAAAAGACTGTGCTGCCAATCCTGCCCTTAAGGGCAGATTATGTAACGTAACACCTCCTGTATTGCTTTACTGAAAGAAAACAATCGAAATATAAAAATAAATGAACCAGCTATAATAAAGCTACCTTAGAGTTGTTATCAAAAAGTCCAAGGAACAGTACGAGCTTGCTAATGGAAATTTTCTGAAGTGGTGCGGTTTGCAAGGCGTTTCTCGAAAATACCATGAAAATATATTTCTTGAAGAGAAATTTTAGGTGTCTTCATCTCTTTGGTCTCACTGCTCTACTACAGTCATAAAATGCCTGCTCATATAGCAGAGATCTTGAGACTCCCATATTTGAAGTTTTACACTGATCAATGTTTCCGTCAGTTTTCACTCACTTTTTTGGCACTCTGGTGAGAACTATCAAAATACTAGGTGGATGGAAGTTCCCAACAGTGGAAAAATGATATATTATAAACGGGTAAAATAATACCAATCCATAAAAAGGGCGATGAGGGTTGTGTTGAAAATTATAGGCCAATCACATTGACTTCAGTATTCTCTAAGATTTTGAAGTACTGTTTCTTGGACCGTCTAGTTCATTATCTTAGTAAATCGAAAATAATATCCCCAAGGTTTTCAGAGGGGAAGATCTACCAATACTGCAATGAACGCTTTTAATGATGAACTAACTAAATTTATTGACGCGAGCGAGAGCCCAATTGGGATTTTTTGCGACCTTAGCAAGGCTTTCGGTTGTGTCAATCATAAAATTATTTTCCAACAGCTGATTAATTTTGATATTAATGGTTGTGCACTTGTGTGGATACGGTCGTTTGTAATTGATCGCCAACAGTATGTTAGTTTAAGCAACTTTGATGGTAAGTCCAAACGAATGATAGATTCGGCATCCCTGAAAACTAATATTGGCGTTCCACAGTGCTCCGTTCTGGCCCCTGTGCTATTTTTATTATACTTAAATGCTCATCGTACTTCTTTTGCCGATGATGTGTCATTCCTGGTTTCAAACAGGTTTTCAAGTATCTTGGAGCAGATGTCAAATGGTGTTCTGTCTAAACTTTGTGCCTGGTTTGGGGAGAATTCGATGTTACTAAATGTAGACAAGACCAAGTTTGTTAGATTTCATAATAGACAAAAAACGGATGATAGTATTAATTTATTTATTGATGATAAATCCTTGTGCCAAGTTCAGAGCACCAAGTTTCTTGGTATTTATCTGGACGAATGTTTGACATGGAAGGTACATTGTAAACATGTTATGTCCAAACTCAATTCATCCTTTTATCTAATAATAAATTTAAGATATATGTTAGGTAAAGAACACCTAATTATGTTGTACTTCGCATATATAGAATCGTACTTAAGATATTATGGTCTGACTTTCTGATAGCAGGTGTTCCTAATCGGTATAGTTGTAGAGAGCTTTTAAACATTTTAATATACTACCTCTTCCTAGCCTATACATATTGGAATTAGCAGTGTTTGTCTTTTGTAATAAAGGTGAATTTGTACAAAACAGGATGTGCACGGGTTTGATACAAAGCACAAAAATTGTTTTCGTGCTCTGCACTCTAGTGGATTAGTAGCCTATAATTCTACTAAATGTCTGGGTGTTAGAGTCTACAATGTTTTTTCCGAAAAAATTAAGGATTGTAATAGTAGTAGGTATACAATTTATTGAAAAGTCATTAAAATCATTTTTAATATCTGAATGTTTCTACAGCTTGGATGAGTTTTTTAATTGTCTATCTTAACGCTTGTACATGTTTTATTTATATTGCGTATTGAAATGTTTTGTTTGCTGTTGTTCATTTTTAAATAGTTACCTACTTAAGTTTCTAACCATTCCCCTACAATTGTAAATTGTCTATGAGAAAATAAACGATTTGATTTGATTTGATTGATAAACTAAAAATAAGAAGAGAATTACCACAAGTCGTCTTACGACGTCGTCTTTCAGTACTATTCCAGTACCATTCGGTCCACAAACATACGAAATGACAACAATACCCTGATCAGTGGAACTGCACAAGAAATTCTTCTTTCTGATTGCTCAAATTGTACAATAAATCATAATGTTACTAATGCAAGTTTAAAAGATCATTGAATTTATTTTTAAAGCTAGTGTTAAAAGTACTTCCTTTTAACGCTGGTGCCATAAAATGAGATTTTAGACATTAACAACAAGCATTAAAAAGTCTAATTTTAATAGTGCTTGCAGCTAAATCATATTAATCAAAATAATTAACGGAGAAAATAAGTTATTTCAACCTGTATAACCTAATTTGATAATTAACAAACAAAAATAAAGGTATTTTATGACACATAACATTATTAATTAAAACTTGCACTGACCTTAACGAAGGAGGTAAAACAATAGAAAAATTCAAGGTGAGAAAGTCTTATCAAAAATTTTCCGCAAACACGGTTTTAATGTAGCGACGTTATTATACAACTAAAACCGTATACCTATGATTATTTAAAGCTACTAAACGGTGGCCTGGTATGAGCAATTTATTTTACAGGGTGATCTAAGAATGCTAACCCTTACAGTATGCGATTGACAGAAATATTATACCACTACACAAGGTAGCCCAACCGTCATTTGAGACTTGGGGGGGAGAAGATGAAATAAACAAAAACTAATTTTTTTATTTAATGTTTTGGCTAGCCTTGAAGAAACATAATTTCAATGGTGTCACTCTCGAAAATATAATATTTTTGTCTAATTTATTTAACTACCTACCCATTGGGTTTATAAAAAATATTGCTACATTAATTACTTCGATGTAGAAAAGGTCATTACACATTTTTATGTAGGACTAACCATTTTCTTCGTTACTTTTATAGTTAAAAATTAAAAAATATATGTCAATGTGTATGCTATGAGGATTTTGCTAGAGCATATTTCCATGTTTGACATTATTTCTAGGGTCACTGGATAACAATAATTAAAAGTAATAAGATAACAAATACCTCCATCTCCGCTATTTTTATCAGCAACACATTTCACTTACCCAATGACATTTTCAATTGCAATTATCGTCACTTTCAATTAGAGACCGACCGAAGGTTCGGTTTCGGTTTCGGTTAGTTTCGGCCATAAAATCTAGTTTCGGTGACAGTTCCGGTTTCGGCCAAAAATCGGCCGAACCTTCGGCCGCGCCGAAACTCAGTGTTCGTGAATTTTTGCGCCCCGTTCGGCTAACTTTGGGTGAGTTCGTAGGCAGTGTTGTCTATATAAATTTAAAAAATTTCTCTGCCGACCTTCTTGTTTTTGTTTTTTTTAGGTCGAAAGAGTTCAATCCGTTTCCAAGATCGTTCTCGTTCTATATAAGTAGTAATAGTAGTAGTAATTGAGGGGAGGTTCGGAAAACCTGGCGAGTAGACCAACAGCGATCCTTTTCGCCTACCCCAGAGTCTTCCCCCAATCACACTAACCACCTTGGCCCCCGCCAAAGCGTCCCGATCTCTTTACGAAGTTAAGTATGTCGCTCCAGGCAAGGGCCGTGATTTCTTCCTTTTGGAGAGCCGCCGATCCAAGGACCTGGTGCCTGAGTCTTCCCAGGGCCTCACAAGTGCCCAGAAAATGCAGCTCTAGGCATCCGGCACAAATTGGGTCGTCTTCGACATCAATCAGTGCTTCCTCAGCTTGCAGTGTCCTGTCAGTATACCAATCAAGGGATTTAGGACACATCGTCTTCTGTTTAAAATCAAATCTAGCTTAGCCTTGCCAAGCTATAAAGTCCTTAGTTTGTCTGCACCCCTGGATCGTCCGCCATTGCTCCTTAGAGCGGCGTTCAGCCCACTCGTTTATTGCAGATCCTACCTGATTTTTAGTGTATTCCTATAGCCGCACTCTTCCATATTGGCACATCGGTCTGGATTACCTTTGCACCTACACATTTCGGTAAACCGGAGTTAATTCGACTGACACGTACAACATACATGGAGGAGAGCATGAGCCGCAACAAAATTCCGAGTTAAGCACAAGGCTTGGTATAAGCAACTGGTTCGTATAGGCACCCTACTTTCTTCCATCTAAACTCTGAAGATATAGTGGGTTACTGGAATGCTGATTGAGATCCTGATTCTACTTAGAATACTGTAGGTAGGGCCTTAGCAAAGCCGTATCCATTGCAGATCTTGTTGGAAAATGGTTCTCCTCTAGGCATTGTTTTTGTGTGAACAACCATTTCATAGCTCCTATGTCGGTTAGTGTTGTTTTAGGGATATAAAGCTGTCAAACGAAATATCTAAGTTAGCTCTGACTTCATTAGTGAGGCATAGTGTAGTCCTCAAGCAGATTATCGCTACTTGCAGAACTCAAAGTTTTCCAGCACTTTTTTTTACCTTTGCCAGCAAATAATCCCGTTATATATGCTCCTGAATGTGCGTGTAATCCAGGAAGTGCAGAGGCTTGCAAAGGTCAATCTAAATTGAATAAGTATAACTAAACGAATCTTTTTAGTCATGGAGTCAGTCATCCAATATCTCCTATCCTCAAGTTACGGTTAGTCCTACATAAAAAAATGTAATGATCTCTTCTATGTAGAATTAATATGGTAATATTTTTTGTAAACAGAATGTTTCAATAAATTTAAAAAAAGTTTGCGATGGCAGTCATTTAGTGTTTCGTGTGTAGCACTCATAAGCATTATTTTTTTAAGACCGACCAGAAAATATACACTTTCTGGACAATATTTCGTCCAGAAAATAACGTTTTGTCGATCAAGACTGGAAAATGGACGTGAGGGACCGGCAATAGTACATTGTATACCTAGTACGAAAAGCTCAACATTCCCGGACGACCGTAAAGATTGCCTGTCGAGGCGCAAGCCGAGACTGGCAATAGGGAGTCCGGGAATGTGCTTTTTCTACGAGGTAAACATACTATTTTTCCGAAAATCGATAGGAACTTATTAGATACAATCAACTTGTTATAATTTTTAAAATAAACATTATTGTAATTATTTTATTCCCAACAAGGAAATAGGTATTGGTTTTGTAACTATGGAAATAAAGTAATATTGAATTGTCAAACTTGACGCAAGAAAAGTTTGTCGTTTAAAATGATGAGTGATGAACTTACGGAAGCAGTAAATACTGCCTCATTGGATTTATTGCCAAAAAAATCCAAAGAAGAATATAATTATTCATACAATCGTTTTATGGAATATCGGAAGAATAAAAATGCATGTTCTTTCTCAGAAAATGTTGTTATGGCATACTTTTTGGAACTTGGTGCCAAGATAAAATCTTCAACTTTATGGTCGAACTATTCAATGTTGAAAGCAACCCTTGCAATTAGACATAATGTGGATATATCGAAATATCCAAAACTTCGTTCATTATTGAAACGGAAGGGTGAAGGCTATAGGCCAAAAAAATCCAAGATTTTAACTAAAGAACAAATCAACATATTTATACAGGAAGCTTCAGATAAAGAATATTTAATGATTAAGGTAAGTCCCATAACTTCAATATTTATTCGGGTTATTTACATATTTATTTATTGTTTTAGGTTGCTGTAATATTTGGTATTTCCGGAGCTTGTAGAATGGACGAGTTAGTTTAAATGACTTTACAAGATATAGAAGACCTACAATCCAAGCTTTTAGTAAAAATACCAGACTCTAAAACGAATACATCAAGATCATTTGTAGTAACTGAAATGTACTTAAATATTTACCGCAAGTATGTGGCTTTAAGACCAGGAGACATGAATAATATCCGATTTTTCTTTAAGTGCCAAAACGGAAAAGGATGTAAACAGGTAGTAGGAATACACCAATTTAGAAAAATGCCTAAAATAGTAGCTGCATATTTGAATTTGTCAAATCCGACCGAATATACCGGCCACTGTTTTCGTCGGTCTTCTGACACGATCTTGGTTGACTCTGGTGGAGATATAACTAGCTTAAAGAGGCTGGGCGGATAGAAATCATCAAACGTCGCTGAGGGATATATAGAAGAGTCTCTTACTAATAAAGTACAGGTGGCAAATAAAATTTTCGCAGCAGATAATAATCAACAAAATAACCCTACTAGATTTGATGTTTCCCCAATACCCAATTCTTGTCAAACAAATAAAATTATTAATGTTAAAAATATTCAACAAACTAATAGTTCCAATGTTCTTCCAATGTTTAATACTTGTACTAATTGTCAAATAACTGTTAATATATCAAATAATTAATTTTAAAATGTATGTTATAATGTGTTTAAATTTCGACAACTACGGTTGTATTAATAAAAAAGGCGTACAAAGAGGTTACGTGCGTGGTGACATTTAGCCTAACCTTCTTGTAAACTTTTTTTTATGAATACAGCTGTAATTCTTAATCATTTTTTTAGTTTGCAAACAACTGTACAGAAATAACATTTCCGTACAGTACAAAAATGAATATTTCCTTACAGTGATTTTCCGTTGCATAGCAACGACGAAGTGCAAGGAAATATTGACTTTTTCTTTCAAAAAAGTTGTCAAAAATGTCAATATTTCCTATCGATTTTCGGAAAAAGATTTTTCCTACGAGCGTGCGCAAAGTAGTACTTTGCGCACGCATTTTTGTGTGCAAAGTTACACTTTTC
This sequence comes from Polydrusus pterygomalis, assembly GCA_963969555.1. Lineage (NCBI taxonomy): Eukaryota > Metazoa > Arthropoda > Insecta > Coleoptera > Curculionidae > Polydrusus > Polydrusus pterygomalis. The sequence goes on along the minus strand of OZ018383.1, from coordinate 40,866,388 downwards.
CGCACTAGTGCGGATAAGACTTTTATCCGCACTGGGTGCGGAAAAGTAAAACTATTCAAAAATCTCCTTGGTAGGGAATATTTATATTTATTTTAGTAGCTGTAAACTATTTTATGGCAATGTGAGAAGCCGTTGCAAGAGTATTCTCTTTTATCTTTTAATCGTAATTCCCGATATTTGTATTTCAGCTTAAAACGAAAAAAACTGTATTTTTTAAGTACCTCGTATAGTGATAAATGATTATAATATTGCCAAGCAACAATAAATGTACATGTCGATTTTGACACATGATGTCAGATTTTTCCTCAGTTTCTATGTCCACAAGAATCTACAAACACCGACACTTTTATTTTTATCAAATCATAAAAAGGCTTAAACACTGTTAAAATGAGCAGCTCTGACGAGGAGCTACCAGATTCCATCCTAGAGGCCGCAAACTCTGCAAATTTAAATTTATTGCCCGCTAAATCTCAACAAAAATACGAGAAGCAATTTGAACATTTTGAATACTGGTGCCGCAACAAAGGGACAAATAGTTTCAAGGAGGAGGTCTTCCTAGCCTATTTTGCAGATTTACGAAAATCATTCCAGCCAAATACTTTATGGAGTAAGTACTCTATGTTAAAAAGTGTCCTTAAAATCAAAATAAACTTGGATTTAAGTCAATATTTCAAGCTAACATTGTTTTTAAAAAAGCAAAATGTGGGATATCGTCCGAAAAAGGCCAAAATTTTTGACAAAATTGAAGTTTCCAAATTTATGGAAGAAGCACCTGACCAAATTTACCTTCTTATAAAAGTCGCCACCATTTTTGGGTTGGCCGGTGCTTGCAGGCGCGAAGAGCTTTGCAAGATAATGGTTGATCACATAGAGGATAAAGGAAATTTGATAGTCGTCAAAATCCCCGACAGTAAAAACAATACTTCAAGAATCTTTGTAGTGTCCAATGAAACAAATAAGGGACATTATTTACAACTCTATCATAAATATGCAAATTTGCGAAAACCATCCACTCCGCACAAGCGCTTTTTTGTGCAGTATCAACAAGGAACATGCGGTACTCAATGTATTGGAATAAATTCATTCGGTAAGATGCCCTCGAAAATAGCTGCATATCTACAATTGAAAAATCCAGAGCATTATACAGGACATAGTTTCCGTCGTTCATCGGCTACCATGTTGGCCGATTCTGGAGCAGGAATCACTAATGTCAAGCGACTCGGAGGTTGGAAATCGACGACTGTCGCCGAGAGCTACATTGATGATTCGACAAATCAAAAAAAGGACATGTCGAATAAAATATTGGCCACGAACAACTGCCCTTCTGCATTAAGTCAACCTTCATCAAGCCATAATATTAACTGTCCGTCCACAAGTCAGTGCTTATCAAGCCGTACCATAAGCCACCCACTGAATGAGCTTACTGGATCGGCTATCACTTTGCAGAATGTGAGTAATTGCTCTTTTGTTATAAATGTTATAAACAAATAATTTAGTTTCCTATTATTTTTTTTATTGTTATGTAATTTTTTAATTTTCTATTATTTTTTTTTGTTATGTAATTTTTAGTTGTAAGTATATTATAGTTCTTTCTTTAAAGTCGAATTAAAAATTATTAAATAAATTATCATATTTTTATTTTTGTTGTTATCTGATATGAAGCTCGTAGGAAAAATGTTGTTCCTAACGAGTGCGCAAAGTGCTTTTCCGCACGCAAGAACTTATCCGAACTCCGCTTCGCGTCGTTCGTCCAACTGTACTTGCGTGCGGAAAAGTATCACTTTGCGCACTTGTTAGGAAAATAACTATTTCCGGTCCGTGATTTTTCATTTTTCCAATCGCTCTTTGAGACACAGTCTACCTTGATTTCGTTACTATGATAACAACATTTCGATGTATTGTCGAGTAACAGTTCGTTGATTTTTAATTTGTTGTTTATGTCAAACTTGTTTCGCGAGTGCGCAAATTTGAAAATATGAATTCACATTTTGAATTATCCGACACGGAAAATGAGATTCGAGAAGAAATTTTGGAAGCAGCAAGGAAAACGACTTACGATATATTGCCAATAAAATCAAAAGCCCGTTACGAGAAGTCATACGACGCATTTAAAAATTGGTGTCGAGAAAAAAAAAGTTAAAAATGTAAAAGAAGAAGTCCTTTTGGCATATTTTGCTGAAAAGTCCCAAAAACTGGCTTCTTCAACATTATGGAGCTTTATTCTTTTATCTGGTTTTAGTATTGTTAATCACTTTGTTATAGAAAATAAAATAAAATAAAGAATTAAATGTATATCGAAGTGTTGGTCTTAAAAAATATTGTACGTCACGCAAACGAAAATTAGTGTTTTGCAGGTCTCTCCAAGCATGCTTGTCTCGACCTGAAAAACACTACTTTCCGGTCTTGTAACGTAAATTACTATTTAAGAATGCCAACAACTAAAATTATATTTCTAAAGGTGATAGCGAGTGAAACGAAATTTCGCCATTTTACCATTCTAGCCGGGTAAGATGCACTGCTGTTCATATATTTTCGTGACCCAAAGTTAGTTATTTTGGGCCAGCCGAGGGCGTATCAACGCTTTTCAGCAAAATTTTACTTCCAGGATTACGGGCAAACTATTTGATTTTTACTTAATTTGTTTTACCAGTAAGTACTAAATTATAATCACAAGCGACGTACAACGTCCCAATTTAAAAATTTGCTTTATTTCCAAAAATAGAATTTCAAATATTTGATATTACAATTTTTTGCTATGTACTGCCCTAAATATAGGAATTTTCTGTAGCTTTTATATGTAAGCATATTTTGTATATTAACGAAGGAAAATTGGAAGTAAAAAATTTCTGGAGGTTAATCCCCTTAAGGCCAAACAAAAAGTTTGAGACTGCTGCCATACTTGCATAATCAAGGAGCCTATGGCAGCCTATTTATGTACAATTTTTGCTCTATTTGTTAACGATATAAACTGTCCTAAAATAAATATTTTAATCGTGGCCACAATCAATTTCCACTTCTGGCTTGAAGAGAAACAGAGAGAAACACGTTGTTTTTCGAGGACCATGTTAAAAAATTATGAGATTAAGAAGACATAATGTGTCTTGTGGGTTTGGACAAAAAAAAGTATCCAATCTCAAAAGATGGAGAACCAGTAGCAATATAGCAGACCCAGAGATTAATGATGATCAATTTTTTTTCTTTGAACAGAAAAATATCGCCAAAAACTGAATGCCTGGGTATAAAAATTTAGTATTTTGATCATATTTCATAATTATTTTTCTAGGTGACTTGGATCAAAGTTTTCCTTGTTTTCAAAGGTAGCCCCAGAAATTCATGGTGTCTACTATCTAAAAGAAATTTGTATGCCTGGATATGTAAATAATAAATCACCACTTAGCGCAGGCACGGCTTGTCCATAAGGTCTTTTGATATAACCCACCTAATTAATTTATTTTTCAAAACAAATAAAAACGATTATCCTTCAAAAAATGTAAAAATTCCAAAGTGGAAGTGTCATGCAAAAACTCCCCAAAAATGGTACGAAGCGCTCTACCGGCTGCCGTATTTAAAGTTGACCTGGAGGGTTTATATCAAATATAATATAACATAAATGAATTGGAAACTAACAGCGAAACAAACATACGCGCTCGCCGGCCGTCGACTCGCCTGATCTCGGGTTGTTTCGTGCTCGGTCGAAGGCGGTTCTATAGGCATTTATGGAAACACAGTCGCACCGCTCGATCCGTGAATTATTGGGCCTAATAAATAAAAATTAAGCAATTACTTGAAGCAATTACTTTTTAGTAAAAGCAATTGCTTGACTAGCAAATGCTATAAGTAAAAGCAATTGCTAGATCTGGATATGAATAAAATTTTGAAGCAATTGCTGTTTTTCTTACACCTCTGTAGTAAATGCTTATTCAATACAATTTCAGACGTGGCTTATCCACTTGTTCAGATTATAGATTTCATGTTCAGTTTGGTGCCTAATTTGCAAAAGAGTTGACGTAAATACAACAACGCTGGTCTATTTATTTAGTACAATAGTAATCTGTTACGTCTTTGTGGAAAATAGGAAACTTATATTTGTGATATGGCAGATTTCAGTGAAAATGAGAAAAGTAATAGTAGTGATGAAGAAATTAAAGACAAGCAATTAATATTCATTCACAAATAGAAGGAACATAAATAAATCTCTCTGACCACAACCGTTTAGCTTCCACAACAGCTTTAGCACTTGTAGGAAATTTAATAAAAACATTGGCCTTCTCCAAAACTGCATCCATTACAGAAGTGTATGTCTACAGACGCAAAAGCCATTACTTTGGTTTTTATTCATTGGCTTTCAAGAAATTACTTCGATTTTATAAGAAAAAGCAATCGCTACATTTTTATTCATTATATGCAAGTAAAACTTTGTGTTAGACAAAGAAAAATTAATTACCAAATATGCGGATTGTATTTGCAACATTTGTATAAACAGTTTTGTTTCATTAGATCTTTATTTATGCCGATGCCTAATCGCATGCCGTTAACCCTTTATGTAGTTCGTTTATGTTTGTCTTTTTGACTTGTACTTGTGACTTGCATTAAAGAACAGTGACTTCAACAGTCCAAGAAACTTTACAATTTAAAACAAGCGATGCATTAACACTTGACAATTGTTTAGAAATTAAAGAAAATGGACGTCCCAAACATTTTTTGAATCTGAAACGGATCACGAAGGTCAGAGGGAAAGACATAAACAGGTATTTTAAGCAAACTATGTACTATATAAAGGTATGATCATTATACAGGGTTGGGCAAATGTTCCAGAACGGCTTAATTGCAGGCGAGCGAAAAGTGATATCGGATCCGGGTTTGGGGCAATCTATTGGACTAAAATTTTACTATTTGACCATTATACCATATGTCAATAATGTCACCAACTGTCAAGTGTTGACGTTATTTTTTTTAATGGAACACCCTACCCTGTATTCTATATCTTCAATAAATTTAAAATATTTCTCGTATAATATGAATAAATTCAACTGTTTCGTAAATACGGGCAAATGAATCGAGAAAGCCCATAATACATTTTGTTTAAAAATCAAGCAACATATTTCTTTTATTATGACATTCCAAATAAAAGTCTTAGTTTCCATGACTCCCAAGTGTCACTTTGACATATTTCATATTGATAGTAGTTTAAGTGAGTTGTGCAAGTTTTTTATTTATCGAGTAAACCTCTGATATAACTGATAAAATTATGGTTCAGCTAACTGAAAAATAACAGATTACTCTGCTTATGATGATAGGATATCGGGATAGACGGAGATATTTTCAAGAAGCAACCGACCATTTTAATCAAAGTTTTCCTGTTCGGGATCACATTTATAAATCAACTGTTAATAGTAACTCTTAATAGTAACTTAACGGGTACGGTTAAAAACTTGCATAAAACAGGTCGCCCGAAAACTGCTACAAATGACGAGAAATCCCTGAATGTTTTACTTGCCCTACAAGAAGAACCACGGACCTCAGTTGCAAAACTTGCTCTTGTACAAGATAACAGCGAAAAATCTATTAGAAGAATCCTCAAAAAAAATTAAATGTTTCCATATAAAATAAGCTTGCTTCAAGAGCTATCAGAGGACGATCCTGATAGGCGTATGCAATTTTGTCAAGAAATAATGGACAACATAGACCTACAACAAAACTTTGTAAGTCGTATTTTATTTTCGGACGAGGCTACATTCTGTCTTAATGGTTTCGTCAATAGGCACAACTGTCGATACGGGTCAGACCATAATCCCCATTGGATGATGGAACACCGTACGCAATATCCCCAAAAATTAAATGTGTGGGCAGGTATAATTGGAAACCATATTATTATGGGCCTTTCTTCCTTGATAGAAATTTGACAGCTAATTACTACTTAGGTCTGCTTCGGAATAGAATTATACCAAATTTGATAACTTTATATTATTATCAGGATAACGATCAATTACTAGCGAATACCATTTGGTTTCAGCAAGATGTGGCGCCAGCACATTTTGGTATACATGTCAGAAAATATTTGGATCAAACTTTTCCTGGAAGGTGGATAGGTAGGAGAGGGTCCATTGAATGGCCTCCTAGATCTCCAGATTTAACACCTCTAGATTTCTATCATGGGGTCGTGTATCGTACACAACCTAAGTCTTTGGAGGATGTTAAAAACAGTATTTTAGATGCTGTGCACGTTATTTCTCGTGAACATTTGCAAAACGTGCTTTCCCAATTTTCCGAGAGGTTTGGACACTGTCAGGTAGCTGAAGGATGACATTTTGAACATTTAATTAAATAACTTTTATTTTATATTATTGTTTATTTAAATTATTACCAATTTTGTTTAAATAAAATGTGCTACATTTATTTGCCCGTATTTCCGAAACAGTTGAATTTAATCATATGGTATGCTATACGAAAAATATTTTAAATGTATTGAAGATTTAGAATATCTGATAATATACAAGGTGTTCCATTTAAAAAAATATATAAATAACGTCAGCACTTGACAGTTGGTGACATTACTGACATATGGTATAATAGGCAAATAGTAAAATTTTAGTCCTATAGATTGCCCAAACCCGGATCCGATTCGTTCGCCTGTAATTAAGCCGTTCCGGAACATTTGCCCAACCCTGTATAACCAAAATAATAATAAAGTAAAGCTGTGTAATGTAGTTTAATTAAAAAGAAAAGTCACAGCAGAATGCAATTTTAGTATTTTATGTTTTTGCGGTGTTTGTTATTAGGTAAATAATTATTCCTTGACTAAATTGCATTTTGCTTGTTACGTTGCTGCCATCAAAATTTGCTCCACCTGTAAAAAAACCCACGGGCTGCGCCTCCTTAAGAGGTTCTTTTCTGGTAATGGTAAATAAAAATAAATATAGTTTAAAAAAACTAAAAATCACGCTTTGATAATTAATCAAACTAAAAAGCGGAAAATAAATATAGTTTTAAATAATTCTTGAAATTCTTAATATAGGCAGAAAATAATAATGAACGATAAACATTAGTATTATTGTGAAAAAAGCGTGGGGGGGGGGGGCTCGATATACGAAAAATATAGCGCAAAGCGCCCCACGCTTTTTTTCACTATAATACTAATGTTTATCGTTCATTATTATTTTCTGCCTATATTAAGAATTTCAAGAATTATTTTAAACTAGGTATATTTATTTTCCGCTTTTAGTTTGATTAATTATTAAAGCGTGTTTTTTAGTTTTCTTAAACTATATTTATTTTTCGTTTTTTAGTTTGAGTTATTGTTAAGAAAAATTTTTTTTTGAGTAGATTGAGCTAGATTAGTAATTATTGTATTTTCAGTGGTTCTTGATAAGTCTGCAAAATTTAAATTAAATCTGACCGTTTAAAGTGGGTCAAAATCGGGTTTAAAGAAGTCGGTTACAAACAAGCATACTTACATACAAACCCGAACAAACGACAAAAATTTTCAAAATTTTTAAGACTGGTAGAATTTTTTTTTTTAATTTTTCTCTATTCTTAGCGATAATATCTATCGACCCCACGTTTGTTTCATTACTATCGGTTATTGTGATAATTCTGACATATATGTGTCAAATTTTGACAAGAGATTTTTTTGCGTATTTTTCAACTTACCACCATCAATATACATACGACCTTATAGTTTTTTCATTAATATAATTTTTTTTAAACGATTTGACATATTGACAGCTGTTTAACCGTTTAAAGTGGGTTAAAATCGGGTTCAAAGAAGTCGGTTACAAACATACATACAAACGTACATACAAACATGCATACAAACATACATACAAACATACAGGTGAAGCTAATAAAAGCGTGTCAAAAAACTACCCGTTCGGATGATTTCAAGGAATAAATGAATTCTTTGTTGCCGAATTGATTCCAGTTACAAGTTCCACCCTGTATAATAACTATACCAGATATTGTACTTTTGACCAGCAAATATGTTGACCACCTTTAATCAAGTAAGTATAAGTTATTTCGGTTAGGTTAGGAATGACGCCATTTTAATTGGTACCAATCACCTTGTATCAGCGCAATGTGAAACAAATTAACCGATTATTATAGTTAGACTATAAGAGTGATTAAAATATTATATACGTACCCAAGGTTTTAGGTGCCTGCTACTTGAATCCGCGGTACCAATATATCCGCTAAAATTATTGTAGGTACTCCAGCGTTTACAAATCACTATAAATAGGTACTCATAGGTACAGTAGTTTTTATAAATTGTATTGTTTGAATCTCATCGGCACTCACTGGTACAAATGGTTATTATGTATGCAGAATAAAAGTCACTTTAAATAAATCACTCGCTTATTTATGGCACTTTTTTGACTTACATATTTAAAACAATTGCTCGAAACCACCTGACAATTAACCTATCCCGCACTAGGCACGAAAATCTATTTAAAAATAATTTAATAAATAAGTTAATAAATAATCACATAAACAAATAAAAATATCACCAATGCAAGTCCGTGTAAAAAGAAATCGGTACTATGTGGTACGTGAATTAACGGTATACTGAAATCGACTGGGTTTAAGTCTGGTCGATGGAAAGGACGGCATGAAAGAAGTCATGGGTGTCTGTATCGGTCTATGGGGCTACTTTCTAATGTAATAGATGAGGTCTAATTAGATATATGGCAAGAAGGGCAGGGTCACCTGTCAAGTTGCATATTTCGCCTATTCAAGAACAAAAAAAAATTATTTATGCATCAAGAGGAGAAATAAATGGTCGGGAAAAGATAATATCATGGACGTTTCCAACATTATATGACAACATTTTTATATTTGTTAAGGCGCTATACATTGTTACATGAATCAGATTTATGTTTGTTGGGTCCTTTAATATAAATATTTTTAAAATTTGAATATAGGTCAGTTATTTGTTTACAAAATAATGTTTCATATCACTTAAAAGATAATTTGGAAAAGCCGGAAACTGATGTTGAGGTTTAACAAGTAACTTTACATAAAACAAAAACGATATCTACACTTTTTTTCTTAAAATGTCTAAAATAACTTTTAAAATTCGATTTTACATAAAACTGCAAAGCCAGAAAAAAAAGCTTTGGAAAATATTTCAAATATGTATCAATAACGTTTAAAACGAGCAAAATTTAAAAAAAATCCATTTTTAATTCGATGGTAGATTCTAAAGCTTATTTATTTAAAAGATCTTTTTTTAATTGCATAGTTTACCCTAAAAATTAAAAACTTCCAAGTCATTGTAATTTTTGAGGTTTTTCATTTAATTTTCGAAATTATGTACATAAATTGTGGCATTTCTAACTGGAATACCTTGAGTATTAGAAAGCCTCTTTATTGGGTAAAAAAACAAAGAACAACGGCTGCGTTCACTTTAGTTTGGCATAGTTTTTTCGTGTCCTCATTAAATATACCCCTCTTTTTGGGGGTAGAAACCGTCCGTTGAAAAGGTCATAAAAAGGGAATACGACTATTTACTTTTGCATTTCGGTTATCCAGAAAGCCAGAAAAAAAACTGGTTATTTTAGCAACACTGTTTAAAAAAAAGGAACCATGTGATTTATGAAGTTGTTTGTTTACTTGATGCCGTATTCCAATGGCCACTTTATTTTGGGTTCAGGGCCGTTTCTGAGTGGTGTGCTGGGAGTGCCCCCGCACAAGGGCGGCCAAAGTTATAGGGCGGCGAAAGCCGTCTGCAGTTTCACAGAAAAAAATGTTAGACGTAAAAAAAAATTCTAGGAGATTTCATAAATATGAAGGGTCAAATAAGAATGGTAAATTCAGTTTTCAAAAAATAATTATGCAGTAGCTGTCAAGAATGAGGCAGCCGCCCTTTGTGTTAATTAGAGATTTCTTTTTAGATAGATAAGTATCGGAAAAGTAAAAAGAATTCTCAACGGAGGTGGCCGCCCTGCAACCCACGTCAATTACATTTTGCCTTAGGTTTACTCAAAAAATTAAAACTAATTGATATTATTTGGATAATTATGTAGGTATAGTTGAATTTACATAAACTTTTAATGCCGTGACATTTCAGTTATGTCATACTTGTCAAATACTGCAGCAACTCATAAAATATAAATTTCTAATGGCTAAATTTAATTAGTATAATTGTACTGCACACAAAGTATGTCTATCTTGTATTATTTCATACGATTAAAAAGAGATAGAAATAAAAAGAGTTGGCCGAACAATTCCAGAAAAGAAAAAGAAAAAACACTGAACAATCTCAGCTGTATAAGAAATTTAGTAAGTTGGTGCAATCTAAAGTAACTAGACAATGACAAGTCTTGACATTTGGCATTAAAACTTTATGTAAATTTAACTATAGGTCTTATTAATTTGGTAGGTGGGGGCACAAATACTCACAGGGCAAAAGAACGCACCCTATTTAAATTTGCCGCCGATGTCCGGTTTCAAATGCTGTTGCAAATAACTTTTCCGACGCCGAAAAAAAGTACCCAGACATTTTGATTACGAATTAAAAGATGACCCCATCGTCGAGGCCAAACAGAGTTTCAATGTGAATTTTTATTTTTCGATTTTGGATATTTTTTTTTTGCCAGGGAGGAAACCCTTTATGGGCACCGGTTACTTGTTCTTTGGATATTGCGATAGAATCAATTAAGGAGAGATTCGTTTCACTTAATAAGTGTTATGAAACTTTTGGGTTTTTGTCGAACTTCTATGAAGCTAATGCCATAAATGACGAGAAATTGTTAAAATCCTGCAAAGATCTCGATATAGCGCTTCAATAGCAAGGAAGTCCCACAAACAAAGATATTGATCGCTCAGAGCTCGACCAGGAAATTTTGTCGTTCCGAGAAATTTTTCCAATAAAACGTACAAAATAATAATTGTAGATACGCTAAAATTCATAGCTGAAAAAGATTTAATCTCATCATTTCCAAATCTTTGTGTTGCGCTGAGAATTTTTATTACTCTGCCGGTTACTGTTGCATCTATCGAACGTAGTTTTTCAAAGTTAAAATTAATTAAAAATTACTTGCGGTCAATTATGTCCCAAGAAAGGATTAGTTGGTTGGCCCTTATCGCCATTGAAAGCCAAATTGCTGAGCCCCTCTGTAGGTAAGTATGAATAAAAGAAAAATATTAAAAATAGACACCTATTAAAGATTTATTTTTCTGACAATTGCTTTGCGCCATAATTTCAGGTAGGTAATTGTAAAATAGTCACTGATTTGATTTAAAGGGCAGCCAGTTCATATGTCGCACAAGGGCGGCCAACAGGCCAGAAACGGCCCTGTTTGGGTTTAGAAGAAGTGAATACTTATCTGTTGTAGTATTTTGTGTTTAAACCATTAATTTATAGCAAGAAGTATTTTTGCTATACTAAAATGGGTTATTAAACTAAATCACACAATCGAATAATGATGATTGGCTTTGGAGGCAGATGGCGTACCTACTCGAGCAGAAATAGCTGCTTTATGCCACAAAACACACTCCGCTCTACCACCAATTTCCCAAGGCACCATCAGCAATATTGAAAGACCCTATCGTTAGTGACATACCAGCCTGGAGTAATGGATGAAGGAAGACAAGCAATTAAACGTTTTACTTGCTCTTCTAGAAAATCCTATTACTCCAGCCCGGCAACTTGCAAGATAAAATGCCATAATACGTCTGCACTGAAGTTAGTGAATTCATGTCAAATGCATCCTTATAAACTGTTAATGATACAAAAGTTACTGGAAGATGATCCGGACCGCCGTCTTCAGGTTTGTGAAGTGATGATGACTGTACAGAATTCAGTAGATTTGGACTGGATCTTTTATTACTGATAAGTGTACTTTCCAACTAAATGGTGAAGTCAATAAACAGAACTGTTGATATTGGTCGGTAGAAAATCCTTACTGGATGCGAGAAACACACACCCAGCTTCCGCAAAAAGTTAATGTTTGGGCAGGCATAATAGACGAACTCGTCATTGGGCCAATATTTCTTAAAGGTGACTTAAATGGACATACATATCTGGATTTTTTGCAGGGAGGACTTATTCCAGCTTTGACTGCTTTATTTTCTCACCATGCAAAAACAGATCTTAATGATGATCAAATATGCAGCAGGATGGTGCGCTGCCTCATTAGAACATAAATGTTCGACAATATTTAAGTGAAGTTTTTACAAACCGCTGGATAGGAAGAAGGGGTAAAATTAAATGGCCACCATGATCGCCGGACCTTAATTCTCTAGATTATTTTCTATGGGGTCACCTAAAACCCAAAGTTTACGTAACAAAACCACAAAATTTAGAGGAACTTAGAACTTAGGCTTCGACTTATAGACGAAATTCGCCAAACAACCGCGAATATGGTACTTTAGATTAGGGGTTTGTCAAGAAAAAATAGGCAACATTTCCAATAATTTTTACAATAAAACAAATTGCGTCTACATTACCGAAACGTAAAAGTAAATAGTGGGTCGTCTTTTTTCCTTTCTTATATATGCCGTTTCCAACGAGCTATAAAGTGTCACCAGTAAAGTCCGCATCATATGGTATTTTGTTTTTATTAATAGCTTTATTCGAAATTTGACTTTGGCATCACGTTCTGCTTCGATCGAGATAAAAATTAAGCAAAAAATAGTAGTCACGTGATTCGCATTATCTGTCGAATTTTAATTTTTTCCAAAAAATAATTCAAAAGTGGGGTTATTTCTGAAAATATCGAAAAAGTTATTAGAAAAAGTTTTTTTAAATGCAGTTTCTAGCCCACATGCAAAATTTCAGCTGCAGAAGATAATTTTGATTTTTTACCTATACAGTGTCACCAGTAAAGTCCGCATCATATGGGATTTTTTTTTAATAATAACTTTATTCGAAATTTGACTTTGGCATCAAGTTCTGCTTCGATCGAGATGAAAATTAAGCAAAAAAATAGTAGTCACGTGATTCGCATTATCTGTCAAATTTTAATTTTTTCCAAAAAATAATTCAAAAGTGGGACTATTTCTGAAAATATCGAAAAAAGTTATTGGACAAAGTTTTTTTAAATGCAGTTTCTAGCTCACATGCAAAATTTCAGCTGTATAAGATAATTTTGATTTTTAACCAATATTTTGTAAATTGCACCACTTTTGCAAAATAAGACCTACCTACATGAAACTTCTTAGTTTTAACAATGCTTTATTTCAAATACATTTTCTTTAAAGTAGAGCCATATTAAATGTGTGTTTTTCTACAAAATCAAAATTGGGCTATTAAAATTTGGTCGCATGTGATGCAAAGTTTATTTGTTTTTCACCATGTATAAGGTAACTTCATAAAATGAGTATTTTTGAAAACGTAGTTTGTGTCTAAAAGTAATACACCTTAATATTAAAACAAAAAGAACACAGTGTCTTCAGTTAAGTGCTTTTTAAGTGGAAAATAAATTTTAGTTTAACAACGTAAAGTTTATCTATTTTTTAATTTAAAACCCCTATATTATAATTTATTATTAAGCTATGTCATAATAACGTGAACGTGTATTACTTTTAGACACAAACTACGTTTTCAAAAATACTTATTTTATGAAGTTACCTTATAAGGGTCAAAAACAAATAAACTTTGCATCACATGCGACCAAATTTTAATAGCCCAATTTTGATTTTGTAGAAAAACACACATTTAATATCGCGCTACTTTAAAGAAAATATATCTGAAATAAAGCATTGTCAAAACTAAGAAGTTTTATGTAGGCTGCGTTGAGTCTTATTTTGCAAAAGTGGTGCAATTTACAAAAAATTGGTAAAAAATCAAAATTATCTTGCATGTGGGCTAGAAACTGCATTTAAAAAAACTTTTTCTAATAACTTTATTCGAGACTTTCAGAAATAATCCCATCACTTTAAAATTATTTTTTGGAAAAAAATAAAATTTGACAGATAATGCGAATCACGTGGCTACTATTTTGTTTGCTTAATTTTCATCTCGATCGAAACAGAACTTGATGCCAAAGTAAAATTTCGAATAAAATTATTAATAAAAAAAATCCCATATGATGCGGAATTTACTGGTCACACTGTACACATATTTACATTTGAAATAAAAAAGTTGGAGACGGTTTCTTCCCCTAAAGGAGGGGTAAATTTCATGAACACAAGACTAAAAATAAACGGAGTCGTTGTTCTGTATTTTTTCAGCAAATAAAAAGGTTTTCTAATACTGAATTTATTCCAGTTAAAAAGTCCGACCTGTATAATGTGTTATGAACTATATTTTATTATGGTATAAAAGTAAATAGGTATGTACAGGGTCTTCCAACGAGGACTGAACAGGGGCTCATTTTTGAGCTTCCTTGCATTTAAAGAAAAATCCAAAATAGCCAATCGATGTACTTTTTCCTGCAGAATTCAAAAATGAAACCAAAAATTTATTTGAACCAGAAACAAAAGAGTTACGCTATGGATAAGGTGTTTTTTAAATGGAACATAGCTTTTTTTATACGATTTTTGGAACGAGTGATTATTTTTTTGGCCGTTCTGATTAAAATATTTAATATTGTGACAGCTATTTTTATTAAATTTTAATGTTTTATCCAGTATAATTTAACTTTAACCTGTTTGAAACATACACTAGGTAATAAAGGTATAATCACCTTTGAATCCTTCAAAGTCAAAAAATTTGACAAATTTACTATAATATTGCCAAAATGACTTTGAAGGATTCAAAGGTGATTATACCTTTATTACCTAGTGTATGTTTCAAACAGGTTAAAGTTAAATTATACTGGATAAAACATTAAAATTTAATAAAAATAGCTGTCACAATATTAAATATTTTAATCAGAACGGACAAAAAAAAATCACTCGTTCCAAAAATCGTATAAAAAAAGCTAAGTTCCATTTAAAAAACACCTTATCCATATCGTAACTCTTTTGTTTCTGGTTCAAATAAATTTTTGGTTTCATTTTTGAATTCTGCAGGAAAAAGTACATCGATTGGCTATTTTGGATTTTTCTTTAAATACAAGGAAGCTTAAAAATGAGCCCCTGTTCAGTCCTCGTTGGAAGACCCTGTACCCTAAAGCTAGTTTTTGAAAATTTTCAATAATTCATATTCATAACACCAGAACAATATACCAAATTTCAAACAAACTTGGATATGACAAGATGGTATTAATTTCTACATGGTGAGTTTGTTTCTTGGAATAAATTCAGTGAATCCAGTACAGTTTCTTTTTGCAAAAATGCTTGAGCACAGGTATTAACACAGTAGGTACTACCAAATTTCAAATTTTTATTCCTGGTCATTTATAAGGTATGTTGAGGAGTTGAAAGCACGAATAGGACATGAGTGTAAATTAATTTTTCCCGAAGTAATTAGAAATGTTCAAAAATTTTACTTGCGTTTAGGATATTATTAGCAAATAGTAAATGGACAACATTTTAAGCATTTATTGACGAAAAAGTATTGGAGATGGACTAAAAGGTTTTTTTTTTATTTTTCAATTAAATTAATTTTTGTTTGTTTAATATCTTATAAAAGACAAGGAATAAAACTTTGAAATTTGATAGTTATGAATAACTTAATATACACTTTAATATTGATATTTGGTCAATATACAACTAGGGTTGTTATTTACAAAATTATCGATATATCTCTAATTTGGGACACACTTTATTAATATTTTTTTTATAAAAAATACCACAACCTAAAATGTTAATACCAGTGTCCAAGCATTTTTCCAAAAAAAAAACGTTACTGGATTTACAAGTTCCAAACTCACACTGTATAATTAACTTAATTACATGCAAATGAATTGAAGAATATTTGCAACATAAAACTGTTTAAAAAATATATGAAAATGAATTTTCTTGAAAAATCACGTTTTCTGGAATGGATTTTTGGTTTGCTTTCTTTTCAATTGATAATATATTAGAAATCTGTATATTTGACTAAATTATTGAAAAAATTTATGGTTTTTCCTTAGATTCTTATAATATATTGTAATTACCCTACACTGAGAAAAACCCGCCAACTAAATTACTTAGTTAATTTTCTTTTAGTTGTAGCTACTAAAAATGTCCGCAGACTTAGTTACCATAATACCGCAAAGCTATTTACATGGACTAACAAATATATTTTTTGCCCTCCACTTACAATTACTAATTGATTTAGTAGGCTGTACGCCGAAAATTGATTTGGTAGACTTGCGATAAATACATCCTTTGTTGTGATAACTAACAAGGGCGTAAGAACTACTTGTGACAACTAAAAAAAATATATTTTAAATAATGCCTTAAGTTGTCGTAACGAAAAATATGGTAGCCATTACTAAATATTTAGTTAATTTACCCGATCGCGCACGCGATCATTGGTCATCCACGCGGTAACAACCATTTCGTCTCCGTGCTTCAGGTGCTTCTTGCCGCGGTGTGTGTGTGTGTGTATCTATTAGTGTTATTTATTTATTATAGTTTATAGTGATGTATTACAGACTTTTATTGTTAGAATGGGGGCTTCAAACCCATCTAGATGCATTTGAAGGTAAAGTTGTGTTGTGTTATAGGATTTATCTATGTTATTAATCTAATAAAAATTTTAAAAACTGAAAAAATTATTTTTTGTATTTTAAGTTGAAGAGAAAACAAACTTTTTGCTTTAGGGAAGTAATTACCTACCTCAACTAGAAAGCCTTAAAAATAATTCAATCTATCTGAAATGAAATTTTATCTACAAGCTATCACAGAAGGCTTCACGAGTGAGATCAGTTATTGTAATCATCCCTCGAGAATTTAAAGTTGAGCTCTCATTTATGTATCACTTATGGATTGAAATATTTTTAATTAATCTTATATTAACAACAATAAATATGTGTGTAGCATCGTGGGATAGTTGAATTTAAATATTCTGACGTGTAGATATATTGAATAAGTTACTCCCAGAAACAAAGACAACTTTTGATCAACTAGTTAAACAGCCAAGTTAAAGTGTTTTATTTGGTATCTACTGTTGCACACACCTTCAGTTTCCTTAGGTCGTATAAAAGGGCTTTTTAACATCAGCTCAACTAAACCTTTTAAAGTTTTTTTATAAAAATCACTTTGCAGTTAAATTAAATATTGTTTCTGTTTGAAACTGGCAGCAATATATTTTAGACGAAAAGCTTCAACATCTGTAAAATGGTTTTATTGGTGGTTACAGAAAAGCTCCAGCAAATTACGCTTTGCTGCTTAGAGTTTTTTCTGCTGTATTCCGAGCTTTTCGGTTGCGATACACACATGCAATTACAGTGGATTTTATCTACAAGTTGTATGTGCAGCCGTAACAAATATTTTTCTAATGCAGCATAGAACTCTTGTTAAATAGGGGACAGCGAAATGCTTTTTGCTGTGGTGATTAGAGTAAGCTTTTCGTTGCTGCCAGTTCCAAACAAAAAACCGTATTTGACGACAATGTGATTTTTATGGGAAGGTTCAAGTTAAAGGTTCACTTGAGCTACTGTTAAGATGCCCTTATATAATAAGGCCTTAGGGGACTGAAGGTGCGTGCAATCGTGGCCAAATAAAAAAAAACTTTGTGGTTACCTTTTAACTAATATTTTTATTTGTATTTACTAAACACCCAATTTGGGTTAACTACATAATTTAGTTACTATTATATAATTTATTAGTAACGTTAACATCTACGCTTAGTTCCTGCAACTAAATGATATAATAGCTTTAACAAACCACCTACTTGTAACGAATATATATATTAGCTGTGCTAACTCAGTTTTTTTAGTAACTGTAACTAAGACCATTTAGTAAACCCAACAACATAAGTTCGTTATCTACTAAATCCTATAGTTGTAGGTACTAATATATTCCAGCAAACTTGATTTAGTTGTTATAAGTCATCCACCTTGCTGTCCCCTATTTTAATGAAAAATTTTGCTGTGGTAACTAAATTTTTAGTAATGGCTACAAATTATTTTCCTCAGTGTATTATAAACTGTGTTTCTAGGAAATCAAGTTTAAAAAAAAACCTATTTTAATTTTTAGTTATTTTAATAGTAAAATAAATTAGGGTTTACTTTTCATATTTTAAAGGATATTTCTTAACTCGACAAACAAAAGAATGCTTCTTTACCTGTTATTCTAATAATGTCAATTTCAATCTTCATTGTTATTTTATCACAAGAGTTGCACATTAAGGTTCACCGAAATTTTAATAACTCTAACAATACCTACACCAAGGATTTTTGAAAAATGATCGCACTAATGTATCTACATACAACAGCCAAGTAAATTAATTTAATATTGTTAACTGTAATTAAATGTGTTTGTATCACCGATTTTTAACCCCCTTATAAATAAAAAAATAACAAAAAATTAAAACAAAAAATATAAGATTAATTCTCAAAAATAAAAAAAAACTCTCCCAAAAACTAAAACGTAAACACGGCCCGGCCCGCCCGAAATAAAAATTTGTACTGACTACAGAGTTTGTTTATAAAATTTATTATCGACAGTAAAAGGCAATAAAAACACCATATTTTAGAATCAGATTCGTATCTTGCCTTTAAATTTATCAACCAGAAAAAAAATGACAATGCTATCGCTACGAATAGAGCTATTAAGAAATAAATAAACAGAAATTATTCTGTTGGAAACCTTACCAGCAAGACCAGGCGCATCTGGAGTTGCTTTGGGGGGGGGTATGATTCTGGTGGGGGGTATGCAATTTTTTTAATGATACAGTTTTTTACAAGAAAATCAAAAATATTTATTTAAAAAAATATATTTTACTACAATATTTATTGCGCTCGATTTCCACCTGTCCAATTTAAAAACATTTTAAGCAAAAAAAAATGGCTCATGGGGAGGCTTCCTAAATGCTGTTTTTGTGTATTTCTCACAAACCATGGTGCTGCTAAGGCCCTCCTTACATATTTGTTTTCTGTTGCCTTAAGTCATTTAAAGTAGGTTTCTGCTACGTAGCCCCATGCTGGTGACCTATAGGTCAGCTGTGGTCTACCTACTGCTTTTACCATTACCAACTTGGTTTTAAGCCCCATTGTGCTCTTTGGTACTACGAGGGGGTACAATGTAACCATTCCTGCTTTGGTCATTCTAATGGCTTTGGTCACATGTTTTTCCCAGCCTTCCTAGTCCACTCGATCTTATCGCCGTCGATGGTGATGTTCGTGGAAGGTGTCAATCTTTTGCCCATTCATCTTTCTTTTCCAGTTAATGCACCATTGTACTATTCTGTCAACTTCTTGTTGCAAGTTCGATATCTATTATAAATATCGATTCAAGAAAACGTCTTCCTCCACTTTTCCAACTGTGACGTGTATCTTTTAAGAGCTAAGGCTAGTGAGTAGAGTTTTTATTTTATCTCCCCAAACACCGGTCTTTGGGGCTTTATTACCTACAATTTAGATTTATGGAATTTAACTTACACCGTGCGAGCAAAAATTATTTGCATCAAAGAGGGCTTGGATTAAAAAACGTAGGGCTTGGTTTAGATCATAATGATATGGGGACGATATATCTAACCAAATCTAGGTTAAAATTTTGTAAAATTCATATTATGACATGATATGCCAAACCAATGAGTAATAAAATAAGTAGACAAATACAAATTTATTTTTGTTGTTTACAAAATTAATAAAGTAAGAATATACAGAAAGAAAAAGAAAAATAATTACATAAATTGCTGGAATTAGCCACCGCCATGCTCCAAGCACAAATTCACACGTATCTTCGTATTTTCGAAAGTATTGACCAGCATCTCTGGAGAAATGTTACCACATTCTTGAAATACTTGCACTTTATAAAGAAAGAAATTTAGCTGCTTCTTAAAAATAGTCCTGCATGTTCCATAAGATCTTCCCACTTCTTGGGACAGGCGTCTTATACAATTTATTGGCGTATTGCATTATTTCACGAACGTTTGCAACAAGTTCTTCTGTTCTTACATGTGGTCTTCCTGCTCCTTTTTTGTGTCGTATAGAACCTGTTTCCCTAAACACAGCCACGGTTCTTTTCAGAAAATGATAAAAATCCCCAGCAATAAAAGCAACGTTAGGAAAATGTTCGTGAAAATCGTAAATGCACAAACCCGGATTGTATTGCCACTCACCATTTACTCTAACCCCGTTTCGAAACCCCGCTTCAACCTAGAATGTTTTGTGCTCTTCCGTAAAGCCCATTGTATGAATTGTTCAAGAAATTGGAAAAATTAGCGATGAATCAAATTACTTGTCACGACTGTCAAAGATGACGGAATAACTGATTGATTGTTAATTCAGGTAGTTACTGACACCCAGCAGTTATTAAGCTCTACGGCTAAGCATTACGTCCTCTTTGATGCAAATAATTTTTGCTCGCACGGTAAATGTAGGTAATTATACAAAACGGACCAGTACTCGACCAATATTTAATAAAATTAGAAAGTAACAATATTTGGATAAAAAATTAAATGGTGAATGCGCCACTATATCTAAGCTTTAACGTGCCTTGTCAAATATTTAAATATTTTGTTCGTTGTTGCACAACTGTTACATTTTACTTATAAAATGTTGAAATATTCTGAAATTTAAAATAATTTACATGTTCAGTTTACCGGTTTTATTGCGTGCGATTTTTATAAACTAGTTTGAATAAAATTACTAGAATTGGCATATTTCTGATTTGTTTTAAAATATTAGTTACGCCATACTAGGTAGAGACTTAACAGAAAGTGTATTAAGAGTTCACCGTCATGTCGCATGTAGTTATACACCTGCTGTCACTGGATTTCTCCAAACTGGGACATACGATTTATGTCAGTTTAAGGATAATCTGGCAAGACGCATCTTTAAACTGTGCTTCGCATAACTATGACAAGTCTTCAGATTTTACCTTTCTGATATTAGTATTATAAATGGGCCATCTTTAGAATTTATTTTCTCCTAAAGTGCTTTATGCAGTTATACTATTTACTCAAAACCCTTTAACGATATAAAATGTATTCCAAGATATATTTATTATTTAGTAATAATAAAGTAATTTTAGAGATTTGACTTCTATACGATTAACGATCGCCAAAAAATCATTGCAGTCGTTCGGCTGTCACTAAATATCACCAGCAAAATTTAAATAAACAGTTATAAATTTGGTATAGTATTTGTAGAATTATACCGTTTATCTTTTGACTGCAATAAACCCTCATTATCCCTTTGACCATAAAATAAATAATGAAATCCCAAATATTAAAACCTTTTCGTGTAGAGCCGGACCAGGTACAAATTCAATTTATACCTATGCCTGACACATATATAAATACAAACTGATTTTTAATAATGTTAGTCTTTAGTGGTTTTCCGGCGAGTAATTTTAAGTTAGGCTTATTACTCTTATTAGTGGTAGAATGTGGCGTCCTTGGAATTGTGCTGATAGGGGGGCATCTTCAAGTGTCATTTTTAAAAGAAAGCATTTATCTACCGATGCCAAACTAATAATTAAAAATGTGTGTCAATCTTATTTGTTGAGTAGAAATTTTAATTCGATGGATGCTTTAGCAGAGACGTCTACTTTGACAAAAACTCCTTTATCTTCGGTAAGAGACATAGTACTTAAACCTGTTACTTCTAGAAAAAATCGGAGTGATTCTGGCACATTTAGAAGCATTGACGAAAATGACATGGATTTATTATAAGAAGAAAGATTTACCAAATGTACGAGGCACAAACTGCACCCACTTTGATATCCCTCAAAGAGCGGCTGATAAAAGACGAAACAAATATCTCTTGTTGCCTTTTAAGCCTTAGGAAAATATTGCGTAAAATGGGTTTTGAATACCGAAGCATTAATAAAAGACAAACATTAATGGAATCTCAACGTTTACGGGAATGGAGACTTAAACATTTAACAGCTGTTAAACAATTTAGAGAAGAAAATCGTCCAATTATTTACCTTGACCAAACATGGTTCGATACCCATGACACTCCAAGAAAAGGTTGGGATGATTCTTCCAAAAAATGTCAAACCAATGCACCATCAAATAAAGGCAAAATAATCACAATATCACATGCTGCCTCAGAGAACGGGTTTGTTCCAAATTGTCTGTTGCTTTCAGCTAAAAACATAGCAGATTCTTCTTTAGATTACCATTAAGATACCGACGCACAACTTTTTGAAGATTGGTTTAAACATAAACTCTTTAAAAATATACCTGAAAATAGCGTCATTGTAATGACAATGCTAGTTATCATAGTCGGCAAGCTGCTAGAAGTATTAAAAGCTTTTAAAATAAATAAGGAATACGAGTGTGACAAACTTGCAGCAGAAAATGGACATATAGTGTTGCGTCTTCCTCCATACTATTGTATATTCAATCCTATTGAGCTAATATGGCACCAATTAAAATCCAATATTAGGAGAAATTATATTTCTCCTACAATAAATGCATCTGTAGTAGAATTAATTAAAAACGAAGTAAGAAAAATTTCTGCAGACAGCTGGAAAAACTGTGTACAGCATGTACTTAAGGTGGAAAATTCTTACAATTGTATGATTACAAATGTTCAACCCGTAATTATAAGTTTAGGCTTAGATGAAGATAGTGATAGTGATACAGAGTTAAATTTTGAATAAATTATCAATAGTTTTTTAGAATTATTGTACTTGTTATCCTAATAGTTATACTTTTAAATTATATTATTTTCAATTATCATTAATTGTTATCATTATTTTACATTTATTATAGGTACCTACCTAAAACTAAAATTACCTATCTATTTATTTTAAATTATAAAAATAAATCATGTGGTGTAGGTACATTTTCAAGCCGACCCTGATCCCATTTAATCCCCTTTGAAGAGGTTGAGGCTTATACAATAGGGTTTAATCAGGTAGTTTATTTTTGGCAGTAAGAGTCAACGGTATAATTCTGCAAATACTATATCACTGGGTGCGTATGCCTAAAAGTTCAAATGTTGTTTGTTTAGTATTTTTTAGTTATAATAATAATATATTTTAATTTAAATTTTAATTATATTTATAAATCAGTTGTATGATACTTATCAATTGTATAAAATATGTCAACCTTTTAAATCATGTTTGATTTGAGGGATTTGACGCATGCTTCACACGCAACATTTTAATTAATTCTGATAGGGGAGAGCAGTTTTGTGAAATAATGATTCAGCAAATCATGGAAGCCTCACTGGGGAAAGATAACTAAATAAAACCTTTTATATATATAACTTATGTTTCTCATCTTTCCTACAGGGAGTTTTAAAAATTGTACCAATATGGCGATGTAGACAATTATTATTGTGCATAAGTCAATTTTCGGGGGTAATAGCATAAGTGAATTAAAATTACCGATAATTTGGATAATATAATTATAATAATATTATATAATATTTTGCATGAGTTTATTTTTATATTTTCGAAAGAGTCCGAAAATGAACGAATGCAATTTTTAAAGGAAACAGGCTTGCATGCAAAATTATCTGGTGATTAAAGCACGAATGCTATTTAGTGGAATATTTCCCGAATAAACATAAAAACACGAAAACTAAAACCCAACTATAAAGGGTGTTCCTTTATGACGTGCCAATAGTTTAGGGTGTGATTCCTTAAGTTATTTTATGAAGAAAAGTTTATATAAACATATGTCCTAAACGGCTTAAATTTTTTGCTACAGGGTGTTGATTTTTTCTTTTTTAATGCGTTTTTTGTAATACCTCCGAAAGTACTGTAGATAATATTTTTAATTTTGGCATGTGCTAATAAAACCACATGTTTTAGTTATAAAAGTTATTTTTTTGTTTCACCAGTGGCGTCCCTGCAAACATGTCCTCTGATATTTTTTAGAAAAAAAGTGGTACGCCACTGATATGTTTCCATGTGGATATTATTTCTGATTAGCCTAGTCAATTCTACATAAAAATGGTCTCTTGAGTTTCTCTCCTCAGGCACACCATTCTTAAATAAAATAATTCAATGCAAAGTCAGGCGGAAGCATACCTATTAAATCAATGGTAATAATATCTAATAAATAGTAGAGCTAATTTAATTTAATTAATTTAATTGGGAACGGTGTGCCTGAGGAGAAAAACTCAAGATACCATTTTATGTAGAATTGACTAGGCTAATCAGAAATAATATCCACATGGAAAAATGTCAGTGGCGTACCACTTTTTTTCTAAAAAATATCAGATGACATGTTTGCAGGGACGCCACTGGTGGGACAAAAAAAATTACTTTTATAATTAAAATATGTGGTTTTATGTCCTATTAGCATATGCCAAAATTGAAAATATTATCTATAGTACTTTCGGAGATATTACAAAAAACTCATTAAAAAAGAAAAAATTCAACACCCTGTAGCAAAAAATGTAAGCCGTTTACGATATATGTTTATATGAACGTTTCTTCATAAAATGACTTAAGGAATCACACCCTAAAATATTAGCACGTCATTAAGGAACACCCTGTATATGTAAAAATTAAATATTGCAAGAAATACAATTAAACATACAGTTAACACATACGTATTTCTCAATGGAAGACAATTTATTTTGTCAAATTTTCACTTTTATTTGAAAAACTTTTTCTTTACACGACGCGTTTCGCTACATTGTAACTTCTTGGGGTGTATGGTGCTAACTAATTTTATTTCAGTACAATAACAAAATGGTCTAGATACTTAATTACTCAATTCAGGTATACACATTACAAGCTTAATTATTTATATATATATGTTTTTAACGCTGTTTAGGTGGCCCATTCGAAGTTGCATCCCGAAAAAGGTGTTGTTACCTAGACTAGAACAGGTCACAACGAAATTGCATCCCAAACACAAAAGAGTCACCTGTAGTCGAGTGGTCATTATACCATATAAAATCAATGCAATGTTGTCAAACCCCTATAGAAAGTTTATCGCGACAATTTAGTTCTTTTAAATAATTTATCTAATAAGACTGTAATATACAGACTTAGTATAAAATATAAATTGATAGAATTGACTTTTTTTGAGCCAGTTCAGTTAAAAAAATATTGATTGAAAAAAGTAAATTAAAAAAATGCTCTGGGTAACAACGAACAAACCTGTTACCAATACACCTTTTAGAACCGATTGCAGAGTATGTCAAGTTCAGTTAAAAAAATATTGGTTGAAAAAGTAACTTAAAAAAAAATGCTCTGGGTAATAACGAACAAACCGGTTACCAATACACCTTTTAGAACCGATTGGAGAGTACGTATGTCAAGTTCAGTTAAAAAATATTGGTTGAAAAAGTAACTTAAAAAAAAATGCTGTAACAATGAACAAACTGGTTGCCAATACACCTTTTAGAACCGATTGGAGAGTATGTCAAGTCCAAGTTGGATTTTCCTTATCGACAATTTCTAGAAATACAATCTTCTAAGGAAAACGGTTCGACAACACTGTCAATATTTAGCTGAATCTAATCTTATTTATAAAATTCACCTTCGGGATGCAATTTCGTTGTATCCGGGATGCAACTTTTGTGTTAAAATTACTACCTGCCTATTTCGGGATGCAATCTCGAATGGCCGGTTTAGGTATTGTAAACTTAAATATTATTGTCGGTATAATGTATCTTAATCTTATGGGAAATCCAAAGAACCCTATTTAGATTATTGACACAGATTTAGTAAAGGGGAACTATTTAGTTCTAATTGGTCGTTTTATAATGCACCGGAATTTTTCAATCGATTTATTTCTAAACTTTTCAAAATATTAAGTTTTTGACCCTTGTAGTATTACTTTTATGGTTTGACATAGCTCATAATCATGCTAAAGAGAGGGACTTTTGCTTGCATGCATTTTTTTTTATTGTGTCCGATTTCAATACCTTTCTACATTTTTTGGATTTGTAAAATGCAAAAATCATCATTTCGGTAGGTAAAGGTCCCATTTAAGATTTTTTTAGTTTGCAGTGAAATATAAGGAAAGTATATCTTTTTAAATATCGTGCATGGTTTGATAAAATGAAGTATTAACAGAACTGTAATGTTTAAAGTTCAAAAAACACTTTCCCTTTTCGATCTAAGTTACGCTCATGAAATAATCTTGTCTGGTACGCGACTCATCATTTCGGTAACATTTATTTATACACGTGATATAGCATGACTGATATTTTAAACAGTTTTGAGTACCTATAGTTTTTTAATAAAAGAGCAAGTATGATTTAATTTCACTAATTTTGCACCACCTTCTAAGCATAAATATTAAAATATTCGGGGTGAAATGACCTGTTACGGAAATGACGATTTCGGCTACTTTGTCATAAAAAACGTGCAAAATTTAAAATGGTTTGACTTTTTTTATTTATTGCAACTATGCAAGTGCATTTCGGTACACATTAATTAAGAATTCCTTAAATTTATAAATTTACCACATGGCAGATACTTTATTCGAAATTCCTATCTCTTCCCGAGATCCTACATCATAATATGTCTGGGATTCGTTTTTTTTCCAAGGAGTTTAGTAAGCGCCTACAATTTTAAAAATTAGGTCAACGTCTTTCTTCAATGGCTACAAAAGTTGTTTACGCTGTAATTTATAATGTGAATTGTTTTGACTTCAAAGATGTGAAATGATAGCATATCCTTCCCTGTTAAATCCTTGGTCGAGTTTAAATTAAAAAATTAAAATAAACTTTTAAAATGTTGTTGTCAACTTAAAATTATTTCCCATAAAATGCAGAGCATAGTCATAAAAACTTACGTAAGAAATTCCATCGATTTATCAATAAATACACAGTGCTTCTATAAAATAAAATATTTCAGTGCAAATTTTACACAGCGGGAAAAATTCAGTAAAGAATTGGAAAAAATTGCTTTAGTCAAATATGTTAAACTGATATATTTGGGTAGATACTAGGGCTGGGCGAATATGAAATTTCATTATCGATTATTCACTTATAACATTTCTAAAAATCGGTTAATCTATTTTTCCGTTTTTTCGATTACATTTTAAAAAATCGATTTTCTATTAATCAATTTAATCAGAATAATCGATTATGAAATTTTATCATGGTAAAGCTCAATGTTAATTGGACTTATTTAAAAACAAATATGAATTTTATAAAAAAATTTCAATTTTTTTTTCTAAAAACATTTACCGAAAAAACCCTAACTTTATTTTTAAAAAATTTGAACAAATTATACATAACAAGTCATGATGCCATAATCTCTCTCCCAAGTAGGGATAGGCGATAAAAGGAAATAATCGATTAGGTAATCGGAAAATCGATTATATTGCCCTCCCCTAGTACTTAGATACCTATTATTATAACATTATAGTTAAAAGTTAGTTGGGATATAATATGCTGTTAAAAACGGTGTTTTCTTGTTTCGTACACTCGCGTTTCGTACACCTCGAAAATTTACCTGAAAAATTCTCGTTTCGTACACCAAATAAATTAATCCACTATCGGCTTCTCGTTTCGTACACCGACCATTGTGACGGCCTGGTTACCTGTAGGTACCTAATACCAAAATAATTATACGCTTTGTTGCTTTGGATTTGTATTTTTTTTAGATGTTTTATTATATTACATTATTACATTAATATAAGTTATATAGGTAAGCTACCTAATCAAATTTTACAATATATATTAAACGATTTAATGTCTCACGAATTTCAATTTTTTGAAGTAAATATTCACTTAATATTTTGCTTAAGCGGCTGTCCAAATCACTGTATTTCTTTGAACGTTTCGGCGTAGAGATGTGTAGGTCGCACCGCTGCTGTACGATGTCATAGTATTGCATTTCTTCTGTAAGTACGTTGAAGAGCTCAAATATATTAGGGTGACACTTGCCAATGCGTCTGTTCAGTCTATTATGCCAGCCTTCGACGGAGTTTGTAGTACGGTGTCGCTCATTATAGCATATCCATAACAACTCGTTTTCCAGCCATTGTTCGACAAAATAATCGTTGAATTTAACAACAGCTTCCTCGTTTGGTGCGTTCTCCATTATGTTTAGCCAAGCGTCGCCGATATGATCTTCTGGTAGGTATGCCAACGCGGCACACATACGTATGTGATCTCGAACTTTTTTATTTTCTTTGTATTGTGGGACCAATCCAAGTTCTTGTACTTTTCTCCAGATTGCTTGGTTGAAATGGAAATTGCATCCTTTGATAACAACTTCGGGGAAAGCATCTCTTAGTGCGTTTATTGCGGCACGCTCAAAGTCAATGTGTACCTTTTTTGGAATGAAATTAGGTACCTTATCTTGTAGTAACTTAAAAAGCCTCTTATAGGTCGTTTCTCTGCGGTTTGGCAATAGCGCGTAAACAGCAGGAATGATACGTGTTGCATCTGGAGTACTTCCCAAGTCTACGTGTATGGTGTAGAGTTGATCGAAAAGAGGGCAACAACTTTTAAATGTCCCGTCCACGAAGAATTCTGATGAGTTTGCAAGCAAGTGTCCTCCATTGCTCGCAAAAATTAGTATTCTGTCTTCTTGGCCATCGTCTACTAATAAATAAGACTTCATGGTTTCAGTCAAGGTAAGGTCTTCTCGTTTTTTTGGCAGAACATCTATGCCTAGAGCCCTGTGCCGTTCTCTGTAGAATCGATCTTTAACGCAGGAAAATTCAGGAATATTAACTACAAAGTCTAGCCCAGCGTCTTTTGCAACCATCATTTCTTGCCTGTAGATCTGTGGTATTGGAAGTAGTTCTTCTCGAGCACGTTTCTTGACCTTTTGCAAGCATAAGTCAACTTCATTTTTCGCTATGTCAGGAACACATGTATGGCTTGATTTTGTTTGACTCAACTTGTAGTCCTTGAAGGTTGTCAACGTCCCAGGGCATGGTCTCTTGGTGCACATCCACAGTATGATGTTGGTATATGTACGTTTCATAGTATAACGATGTCCTGAATGCAAAATAGCTGGCTTCCCTCTTTTCGTTTCAATAACTTGAATATCCATGATAAAAAATATCAGCGTCGCAGTAAGTAATCTTTTACAATAATATTAGAAGCAAATTCAACACCCTTTATATACACCATATCGATTATTGTATCCTTTAATGAAATTATTATGAGAAGTTTTTGTTCCCTAATTACTTAAGTTAGTACCTGTCACCTGTAAATTCCAGTAACCCTCAATACGAAAAAAATTATATTTTGTGGCAATAATCTGTTAATGACAGCGGAATTTGCGTACATCTATTATTGTTAAATTATTTTATTACCATTATTAAATAATTATTATGAAAGTGTCTACCCATTAAGGGGTAGGTATGGTCATCACAATGGTCGGTGTACGAAACGAGAAGCCAATAGTGGATTAATTTATTTGGTGTACGAAACGAGAATTTTTCAGGTAAATTTTCGAGGTGTACGAAACGCGAGTGTACGAAACAAGAATAAATCGTTAAAAACACTGTTAAACTTTGTCAAAAAATAATATATAATCTTTATGTCAAGACAAAGTCAGAAATGTCAAAATGAACAGGCCTAACATTTTCGTAAAGGTCGTTATACAGTAAGAGTACATTTAAAAAAATTATTGATATCGTCATATCTCTAACTTGAAATCGTAATACCCGTGTCCAAGAATTTCCAAAAAAATTACTATACTGAATTTACTGAATTTGTTCCAAGTTATAAACTCGCACTGTATAAGGAAAGTCTTCAATAACAAATCGTTATTTTCCTTGAAACAATACAATTCAGAAACAAATGTAATTACTTTTATTGGCGACTTATATCAAGAATGCTCTGTAGATGAATCAATAAAAAAAAATTTCATTACAGCCATGCATGCAACGCTTTCAAATCTTATATCTCATTATTATTTTGCATTGTTATTATGTGTTGCCGTTAACCTCCAGTGTTTTTAAAATTAACTGCTTACCCATTCTGTATATTATATAATATGATTTTGACAAAAAAAAATACTCGATAAGGAAAATATTCCTTTTATAAAAATCTCTCTCTCTAAAGCAACCAATAGTCCGGTCAATCTAGACATTCGAAGATACATAAATTTACAACAAGCTGAAAATCAGTAAAATTGTTCAAAATATAATTGTGAATAAAAATGTTAAGTTCCCGTGTATGGAAAAAAAATTTACTCGAGGTCAAAGGTCAAAAAAACGAGTTTTTCGCGATTTTCAAAAAAACGGTTAGTTTTTTATAAAAATACCTTAGAGAAATTTGTAGACCATAGAATTATCTATACAAAATGTATTAATACTTATTTTCCTACGAGCCACCGTTTCTGAGATATAACGATTCAAAAAGTTGTAAAAGTTGTTATCGTCATAATATGCACACGTTTCCACGCCACCTATGAGGTAGTGTACTTAGCGCGTTTTTTGAACGTGGTTTCCCCAGTAGGCCTACGCAGCATACAGGAGCTGGTCAAAAGTCACGATGCATACAGTGTGGCCATACCGTTTTGCATTCTCTAATGCACAAAGTCAAGTCGTATAGATAGTATTATCGTTGCTGGCTAGTTGGTGAACAAATGGTAAAAATGAAATTTGAGATTTAGAATAATTCATATAATTATTTGTTAAACGTTCAATAAAACCATTTCAACCGGGTAAAGACGCATTTTTCCATTTCCCATAAAACCATACTACATCAGCTTTTTTGAGGAAAGATACCGTTTCCGTGAAAGATACCGAGCCAAAATCAGTCGTCCTAAAGACGAAGCTACGAATCTGGCAATGGAGGAAATGTGTCAATTTACTTTGAACGAATTAACAAATGTTTGCAAAACTACGACTTCAGATTTCAGAACGATTTAGCTACGACTAAAATTAAAGTATGGTGATAAACTTATTATCACTGAGAAAGGGAGCATCAACATTCATATGCTTAGTGGATAATCATCATGATATTTTGAATCAAGCCTGGTACGAAAAAAAAATACATAAAAAATAATAACGATTCAGAGTCTTAGACGCAGCTGCAGCTATTATTCGCAAAGATATTCAAACCGCAGTGTTTGGTAATTCTAACTACCCTCCACCAAGTCGCATGTTTAAAGATTTAAATAATGAAATCCCAGAATCGTTGACATATCTTGATTTTGTTTATGGAACTGAAACGGTACATTTCCTCAAAAAAGCTGGTATGGTTTTATGGGAAATTGAAAAATGCGTCTTTACCCGGTTGGAATGGTTTTATTGAAATTTCATTTTTAACATTTATTCACCAACCAGCCAGTAACGATAATACTATCTATACGACTTTACTTTGTGCATTATAGAATGCAAAACGGTATGGCCACACTGTATGCATCGTGACTTTCGACCAGCCCCTGTATGCTGAGTAGGCCTACTGGGGAAACCACGTTCAAAAAACGCGCTAAGTACACTACCTCATAGGTGGCGTGGAAACGTGTGCATATTATGACGATAACAACTTTTTGAATCGTTATATCTCAGAAACGGTGGTTCGTAGGAAAATAAGTATTAATATATTTTTTATAGGCAATTTTATGGACTACAATTTTTGTCTAAAGTATTTTTATGATAAAACTTACCGTTTTTCTGAAAATCGCGAAAAACTCGTTTTTTTGACCTTTGACCTCGAGTAAATTTTTTTCCATACACGGGAATGATGGGGAACTTAAAATTTTTTTTATAATTACTTATATTTTGAACAATTTTACTGATTTTCAGCTTGTTGTAAATTTATGTACCTTTACTATCATTTTTTGGTCTAGATTGACCGGACTACAATAGATCTTACAACAAAATAAAAATGAATGATGAAAGAGTTTTGGACTTCCATTGTCTTTATTTGTTTTAAATCACAACGTTTCAACTGGTAAGTATCTCCAGTCGTCTTCAGGTGGATACTAAATAAGTAAAGTAACTACATGACTATTTATACTAGCTAGATGCACTGAAGAGTGAGAGATTTTCTAGATCACCTTAATAGCTTAACACCAACAATCACATTCACCATGGAGAAAGAAGAAAACAACCAATTACCGTTCCTAGATGTCAACGTGAAGAAAAATGGCAACAGCATCCAAACTTCAGTGTACAGAAAACCTACGCATACAGGTCAGTATCTCAATTTCACATCAAATCACTCAAACAACACGAAACATGGCATAGTTAAAACCCTTGTGGATAGAGCAATTACAATCTGTAACTCGGAAGAAGCACTTACAAAAGAAACTAACCACATCAAGACCGATCTCAACAAAAATGGCTACCCCACAAGATTAGTCGACACAATATTGGAAAATCGTAAGAATCGACCCAACGTGCAAAAAGCAAACAGAGAGGCACAACCAACACTCAATATTCCGTATGTAAAAGGAGTATCTGAGAAAATAAGAAGATTAGGACAACGATATAACATCAACACCGTATTCAACTCGAGGGACACCCTAAGGAGCCACCTGACGAAGACAAAGCCTACAAGTCAAAAAGATAGGAAAAACTGCGTCTACCAGATCCCCTGTGAGTGCGGCCAATCTTATATAGGTGAGACATTAGGACCACTCGAGACAAGGATTAAAGAACACAAAAACAATACGTTAAAAGGAGAGACCGAAAAGTCAGGTGCAGCTGACCATGCCTGAAAACATGGTCACCATATCATGTGGTCAGAAGCTGAAATCCTACTTAAGGAACCAAACTGGAGGAAAAGAAAGTTTAAGGAGGCTGCTGCTATTCACCAGAACCCAGGCTGCTTTAGTAAACCATCATTAGAAATAAGAAATATCTGGAAACCTTTGTTAGATAGATGTAAGCTTAGGATAAGATCGCGTGCCCACTGAACGCATGACTGCACCCACCTCAGTTATGCGTCAGTGCATCTAGCTAGTATAAATAGTCATGTAGTTACTTTACTTATTTAGTATTTACCTAAAGACGACTGGAGATACTTACCAGTTGAAACGTTGTGATTTAAAACAAATAAAGACAATGGAAGTCCAAAACTCTTTCATCATTCAAGAAACATCATTGTCTCCAACATTCAAAATAAAAATGGTTCTGTTCGTCCATCAAAAGTGACACTAGACTTGGTCAAATACTGTTCTTCCAAGACGATATAATACGAGAGGCTCGGGTAAACTCTTGTTGCCTATTCCAAAATCCACATTGGTTAAGCAGTCAATAATTTATTAAGGTAGAAAAATCTGTAATCATATTCCACAATCAGTAAAGGACCTTCGATTTTTCAAAATTTTTAAGAAAACATTTAGCTGAAACATAGAACTGTGTATTTTGGTTCTGGATTATGTTCATTACTTTTATTTTTATTATTCTTTTTCGGAGTGACAGGATACAATCTGTGGCTTCTGAGGGATAGCTCGAATTGCCAAATTTTTATCTTATTTTGCTCTTAATAAGTTACTCATTTTGGTTGGTCTACTAAGTGTTGCGGTTTTTTTTTCTTGTTTTCTTAATAGTGTATTTATTTGTTTTTTACTAGATATGTTTAAGTGTATGCATTTTGTAATTTACAATATTATCCACATGTTTTTTTTATTTTTATTTATTGTTAATATAAGGACACACTTTTTCCTCTTTGGACAATAAAGCATATTGATGATGATAATACCCTAATCAGACCTTTTGTAAAGAAGCAATTTAGTGTGGTATATGCAGTGGCGGCTCTTTTATACGGTCATTTGGTCAATTACCTCTCTCAATTATTCTTTTCTTATGTAACTTAATTTTTATTAAGTTTACAATCCATCCTATCAGCCACACTTCTTTTGTTTCGGTATTATTGCTATAAAATATCGCTAGTAATTTACAAGGATTTTATTATCACAGCTGCAGTCACGCTCTGCCGAGTAAACTAAACGTCACGGTACTCATCGTACCTCCCCGCAGTATATTGGGTCCGAACGAGCCTTTACCACGGCTCTCTGTTTCCTTTACCATAAAAATTTTAATGGGCAAGCGTGCAAGAGAGAAATAAATTAATCATACCTCTGAAAGAAAATACCAAGGAAAAGAATCTGTTGTGCCTATAAGCCAAATAAAATTTCGATGAAGTTCCGACGAATGTTGCCATTTTGCAGAAACGTGTGGGAAGAAGAGCCCAGGAGTTACATTATGGGAGCAGTTTTTATTTTATTTCCTAGGAAAATTTGTTGGCTCAAGTGGTCAACCGATTTCTACAGTAAGGATTGTATAATATAGGTATATTCAAATACTCATTATCAGTTTGCATTTGTAAGTTTTTTTTTAAAGTTATTTACAGAGTGTTATGGTAAATAGTTGCTTGTGTAAAATGCCGATTGAGCATAATAATAAAGACTTAAAAAACCGTAAGACCTAGTTGGAATTTTGTTTAATGTTTTATGTTTAAAACAAATGGTCATCCACATTCCAGTTTATTAATTACACAAACAAGTAAGGACAAAAATAAGGAAGTATATTATATAGTTTTTTTTATAGGTGAAAAAAATCTCGTCACGTGAAACACTTATTTCATTGCCCTACTAAGAACTTACTATTGCTAATATTCTTTGAAACATCATCACAAGATATTAAATAGTCAATACATAGCAAAAAAACCAAAATAAAAAAAATAGTCTAAAGAAATTGCTCGATATGACCTTTATTTTTTTTAATAATACATGAGCTCTCTTTAATTAAGAAAATCATAACCTTTGTTAATATGTGGTTTCAACCTGAACTGCTCTCCACTTGTACCTAACGTATTAATAACACAGGCCTGCATTTTTTAAAACTTTGAAAGTTGATTTAAAATTTTCAACTGTTTTCTAGTAATTTGGTAGCGCTGATTTCAAATCTGCTTTCAGTTTTTTTATATCACGTAATGTTATTTTTCAAACCGGTAAAATCCAAAAATATAGAAAAAAAAACGATTTATTTCATTTATAAGCTAGTTTTTGAATATATTAAGGGAAAAAATACAAAAATATACAAAATATACACATATAAACTATTATAAATGGTTATTTATTCGTTACGCTTTTTCAAAAAACATTTTCTTTTTCAGAAAAGCTTCTTTTGGTTGTTTTTCTGATGTTTCAGCTAAAGGAAGATCTCCTCTCAATGTCCAACAGAAATCGGCCATCATTTTTGTGTCCTAGCACCACTGGTATATTTTTTCCATCTCTTTAATATATTGATGAAATCTTTCACCTTGCTCTTCACCCACGTCCCCAAGATTTTCCGGGAATAAGTCCAAATGGGAATGTAAAAAGTTAATTTTTATGCTCATATTCTGAAATTCCTGAAATTTTCCAGCATATTTTCAACGATCTCAACATGATAGTAATTTATGTTCAACTTCTTTAAAAGCATTCCATGCATGTTTTTCCTTATCTTCCATTACCTTTTCAAATTCTGCATCTTTCATCAAGCTGCTAATCTGCGGCCCTACAAAGATTCCCTCCTTTAATTTTGCCTCTGACAGAGCCGGAAATGTTTTACAAAAATATTTAAAACAATTTCCTTCTTTGTTTAATGCCTTAACAAATTGTTTCATACGTCCAAGTTTTATGTGAAGTTGTGGAAGTAAAACTTTCTGAGGGTCAATAAGACTTTCGCGAATTACACTTTTGTTTTCAGGTGTTAAAGTCTCTCTTTGTGACCAGTCTCTTTTTATCCAATGCTGTTCTCGATTCCTGCTAGCCCACTCGCACAGGAAACATGGAAATTTAGTAAATCCAGACTGCTCACCTAAGACAAGACCGAAAATTTTTAGATCTTCACACACTTCCCAATTGTGATTTGAATATTGTATTCTTAAAAGTAATTCCTCTAAATTTTCATAATTTTTCTTTAACTTAACTGTATGGCCGACCGAAACAGAAGCAAAAACATTGTCATTATGTAAAAGAACAGCTTTAGCTCCTTTTTGAAGTCGATAAAAGTCTCCAGTCGGAAGGTTCGTAGCACCACAGAAAATAATTTTTATTCATCAATCATTTAGAATTTGAAGTACTACATTCATTTTAAAATGTATTAAAACGCTCTATTATAAGTTTTTTATATTTTTTCTTTTTTTTTTTGCAAAAAAAATCTGTGGGTGATAGAGACCAATTGTATTTTAATTAGTTATTTCTATAAAAAAACTGAACTCAACAAACAAAAATCACGTAATCACAAATTTCATGTAGACCTGTGTAATTTTTTGAAAATAATAGGTTTTTAATATTTATCTTGTAACCAAAGTTGTTAAAAAAATGTTACACAATATATTCAGGATCTTCTTAAATGACTTTAAAAATGTTTGGTATTTCTAATTATAAAAATGAATTTAAGTATTAGTGAGTTTAATTTGGATGTTGTGTTGTTGATGTTTGGATGTTTGAACTTTGTTTTAAAGCTAACTGCTCCGAAAATAAACAAATTTTGGAATACTTTTTTTTAATGCTTTAAAAAATTAGAAATAACGACAATTTTAAAATTTGACCAGTATTCTGAAAGTAAACATTAAAAAAACTTTTGAAAATAATTTGATATTTTTAACCTGGTCTCTATACGGGGTAAGACAAATAACAAGTTTTTTTTTCTGTTTTTAAATAGAAACCCGTATTAGGGCTTAACTTTTAATTCTAAACAACGTTAACAAATGAAAATTTTATCTGACACGAAAAAATAAGAGTACTACCTATTCTCTTGGGCAGCTTTTAGAAGTTGAACTTCCCTTGTATGCTTTAAAGTTTTTTTAAATTTTATTCAGCGCTTTTTTAGTTTAAGCAGACTTAGAAACGATTATCAAGAATAAATTTTTGAAAGAAATCATTAATAAAAAAGTTTTCCATGTGGAGCGAGAATTCTGCCGGTCACTGTATATCGATTTCAGTTCATTTAATAAGCAACGTTGCCAAGGGCGTCCATAGAGCGTTTTTCAGGGGGGGGGGGGGGGGCAAAAACTTAAACAATACTTTTTATATACAGTGTCACCAGTAAAGTCCGCATCATATGGGATTTTTTTTTATTAACAGCTTTATTCGAAATTTGACTTTGGCATCAAGTTCTGCTTCGATCGAGACGAAAATTAAGCAAAAAAATAGTAGTAACGTGATTCGCATTATCTGTCAAATTTTAATTTTTTTCAAAAAATAATTCAAAAGTGGGGTTATTTCTGAAAATATAAAAAAAAAGTTAAATACAGGGAAAAGTTTTTTTTAAATGCAGTTTCTAGCCTATATGCAAAATTTCAGCTGGATAAGATAATTTTTATTTTTTACCTATATTTTGTAAATTGCACCACTTTTGCAAAATAAGACTCAACGTAACCTACATAAAACTTCTTAGTTTTGACAATGCTTTATTTTAGATACATTTTTTCTTAAAGTAGCTTTATATTAAATGTGTGTTTTTCTACGAAATCAAAATTGGGCTATTAAAATTTGGTCGCATGTGATACAAAGTTCATTTGTTATTGACCCTGTATAAGGTAACTTCATAAAATAGGTATTTTTGAAAACATAGTTTGTGTCTGAGAGTAATACACCTTAATATTAAGACAAAAAAGAACACAGTGTCATCAGTAAAGTGTTCATTAAGTGGAAAATAAATTTTTGCTTAACCCAACGGAAAGTTTATCTATTTTCAACGATTTAATTTAAAATCTCTTTATTTTATTTTTTATTTTTTTACTTTCAGTCACAAACTACGTTTTCAAAAATACGTATTTTATGAAGTTACCTTATACAGGGTCAAAAACAAATGAACTTTGCATCACATGCGACCAAATTTTAATAGCAAAATTTTGATTTTGTAGAAAAACACACATTTAATATGACGCTAGTTTAAAGAAAATGTATCTGAAATAAAGCATTGTCAAAACTAAGAAATTTTATGTATAGGTTGCGTTGAGTCTTATTTTGCAAAAGTGGTGCAATTTACAAAATATAGGTAAAAAATCAAAATTATCTTATCAAGCTGAAATGTTGCATGTGAGCTAGAAACTGCATTTAAAAAAAATTATAATTTTTTTCGATATTTTCAGCAATAACCCCACTTTTGAATTATTTTTTGAAAAAAAATTAAAATTTTACAGATAATGCGAATCACGTGACTACTATTTATTTGCCTAATTTTCATCTCGATCGATGCAAAACTTGATGCCAAAGTCAAATTTTGAATGAAGATATTAATAAAAAAAAATCCCATATGATGCGGATGCAATTTATTTTCATAACAGAATTTGCGGGTTTAAATGTAATAGTTATATCCATAACATCCTTGATATAGGTTTTACCAAGTCGATACACTAGCATTGTTATCTCAGTAACTATAAGAGATAGAGAGTTGATTAGAGGAAGGCAAAGTTGCATATTTAAATACTTAATACATTATAAAAAATTTGTTTGTAAAATTCCTATGGCTTCCGGAGATATCCGAAAAAAGTGAAAAGTCAATTTTTCTTTTTAGTTTTTTTAACAGTTATTTTATTCCTATCGAAGGTCATATTTGATGTGGCCAAGAGCTTTGAAAGGGGTGAGCACGTGAGCTTGACTCTGTGCGATCTCAGCAAGGCTTTTGACTGCGTCTCTCATGGTCTTCTAGTTGAAAAACTTTCAAGGTATGGTGTTCGGGGTCTTCCTCTCAATCTAATCTCATCCTATATAAAATCCAGATACCAATGTGTCCAGCTCGGGGAATTAATTCATAATCTTTTAGGCCTGTTGAGAGCGGCGTACCGCAGGGTTCCGTCCTCGGTCCGCTTTTATTTATTGTATATATTAATGATTTGTGCCATTACTTAGCCCCAAATAAATGTACTTGTTTGACGGACGACACTTCATTTCAGTGGCGCACCCAGGGGGGGGCTTGCCCCCCCCCCCCAAAACTTCCAATGAAATTGACTTCCACTAACCCACTAAAAAAAACTTTAATTTCCAATTATTTTGCTATTTAACTGTTTATTGCCCCGTCCCAATAAACAAGTAGAAAATTTGCAAAGCTTTCTCAGCCTTCGTTCTTTTTATGCAAATTATTAATCTTTTGAAAATTTTTATAATGAAAGCATTCTAATATGCGAATTTAAATTATGGAACGACAAGTTTACAGATAGCAAAGAAATACCCTCCGATATGTTTAAGCTATATATTCAATGGTAT
Source organism: Polydrusus pterygomalis (assembly GCA_963969555.1). Classification (NCBI taxonomy): domain Eukaryota; kingdom Metazoa; phylum Arthropoda; class Insecta; order Coleoptera; family Curculionidae; genus Polydrusus; species Polydrusus pterygomalis. The sequence goes on along the minus strand of OZ018383.1, from coordinate 40,827,355 downwards.
GATATTTCCCAATATAAAAAATCTTTGGCAAATTTTTGTTACCCTTCCCGTCACCACCAGTACCTCTGAAATGTCATTTTCCACATTAAAGTAATTAAAATGGTACTTAAAAAATTCCGCCAGGCAAGTAAGACTTAGGTAATGGTTTGGCAAATTTATTTATTCATAAGAATGTTCCTGTTTCTTGTGAAGAAATTTTAAATAAACTTTCTAAGGGTCGAAGAAAATTAGACTTAAATATTTAACAAATGCAAAGGAAAGGTGTTATGAAAAAGTTTTGGTTTCTATTATTTATAAAATATTGTTTGTTGTTGTGCTTTGTACTAATTTATATTTTGAAATAAATATATTTGTGTTATGGATATGTCGTCATTACTATTACCTATATTTTATTTGGTAAAAAGAGTGGTATGTTTTGTCCGGAATTATTATTAAAGTGGATATTTTAAAAAGTCAATTTGTTTAGATATTTACCTCGATTGAACTAGGCTATTGCGATCTTCCAATAGTACCTGTTAAAAAAGCTCCAAAGTTCTAGAAAAATGCGTACCTAACTCAAAAGTTTATGAAAAAATTTGCTTCTGGCATTGGTTGGCGGGCCCCCCCTAACATAAAATCCTGGGTGCTCCGCTGCTTCATTTATTACCTCCGATGAGGACATTCTGAACATACCACGGAGCATGTCATCTTTAGAATCTAAAGCCCACGACTGGTTTACAAATAATAACCTAATGCTTAATCTCGAAAAAACACAGCGTATTATTTTTTCTACCAATAATACTGTTACGTGTGGTAAATCGGCAAATTTACTGGGAATCACACTATAGACGATCGATTAAACTGGTCTGCTCATGTTAATAATCTTACAAAAAAACTAGCATCCTCTACTTTTGTGCGGAGATTAAAAAGTTCAGTTAATCCATCTACCCTTTTAACTGTTTATTTCGCACTGTTTCATTCTCACTTGAGTTATGGTGTCATATTGTGGGGCAATTCTTCATCGGCCATTAAAGCTTTTAGACAGCAGAAAAAAGCGGTTCGTGTGATTGCCGATGCTGGTTACTTTGACCACTGTCAGCCCCTTTTTAAGAGGTTTGGAATTATGCCTCTACCTTCTCTGTTTATATTCTATCAACTGCTCGAAATTCATAAAAACAAGAATAGTTTTTCCTTAAATTCCAATTTTCATAACTACTCAGAGGCTCTGACTTAATCAGACCTAAAAAATTTTGCTCCAAGAAGGCCAAGGATAATTCTATTAATATCTCCTTGTACAGGGTGGCGCAATGGGTATTGACGATTTTGAGAGTGTTATTGTGGTTATACCAATGAAACAATCAAGGTCAAAATCATATATTTTTATTACACATATAATGCAGTTTTAAAACAAAAATTATTTTTCGAAAATAACATCTTTTAAATGACCACCACGATTGTTGAAGTCGTGGTTGAAAATTATCTGTAACTCGTAGCAGCATTTCCTGGTTTATCGCTTTGATTTCTTCAGTAAGTTGTCTTTTAAAACTCGTAACGTTTAAGGCCTATTATTGAAAACCCTAGCCTTTAAATATCCCCATAAGAAAAAATCAGGGCTGGTCAAATCTGGTGACCTTGCGGGCCAATTAAAATCCCCGAAAATTTTGTTTATTCACATATCCTGATAAGTGAAAATGCGCCTCATCACACATTATTAAATGATTTAAAACATATGGGTTCAGTAATTCAAGAAAAGTCCAACAAAACTCTATTCGTGCTAAGTCTTGCGGCAAAATTTTATGAACAATTTGAATTTTGTACGGATGAAATCGTAGGTCTTCGTGTAAAATTAGACCCAAACTTCTTCGTGTAATTTTCAATGCTAATGCTTGACGCCTTGCTGAACGCGTTGGACTCCTTACTACGGCTTGTCGTACTCGTTCTACGTTCTCTGGTGTACGCACAGTTTGTACAGAACCGACATATTCATTTAGTACACTTCCAAGATCACAAAACCTTGCAACCCACAACAAAATTGTGTTACGCGAAGGAATTCTACCACGCCTGGGAACATTATATTCACGCCGAAATTGTCGTTGTACTTCAATAATAGACTCCGAACGGTGATACATACATACTGCATTACATACGGAATATTTTACGCCATTAATTCTCCTCTCCACTTTCCTTATTTTCGAACAGTGGCGTTTCAAAAACCGTCAATACCCATTACGCCACCTTGTATAATGCACTGCCTGAAAATGTAAAGCTGCTTAGTTATTCCAAATACAAATCTGTGATTAAAAAATCTCTTCGCCGTCACTGTTTTTATTCAGTTCGGGAGTATATGGACACAGCCACTGCGGATGGGTTGATTTAACAATTTTTTTCTGTTGTAGTGTGAGAAATATTAAAAATTTTTAGAAAAAAGAAAAGCACAAAGTCTTTCTCCACAATCTTTTATTTAAAAAATCTAAGCGAACCTACAATGATTCATAATAGAATTGAATCGACATGTTTCGAGTGTAGAAACACTTATCATCGGGAAAACGAAGTAAATAGTACAAAGCTGATGTTAATAGCAGTAGAGAAAATAACAAGTGAGACTATATAAGCCTTAATGGAGCTTTCAATGGTAAAGACGAGGAGTGAAAAAACTTTTTATAGTCAAAAGACAGAAAATATTTCAGCACACTGAAAAGTCAAGGACCAGTGCGGGTGGGAAATGAAGAGAAAAAAGAAAAATTAGGGAGTTTTTTTAAAAAACTTTGTAAAAATCATCTTTAAGTGTACGTAATAAAAGATCTTTAGTTTAATTATTATACTATGTCGGAAACATGTGAAGGTGGTCACATAAGAGGAAAAGAAAAAAGAAAAAAATTGTTTTTCGTAAAAGTCATGTAGATGCTTTCATTTAGCTTGAAAAAAAATACTGTTGGGTACCAGGCTTGTTAGGCCCAGTTACCCCAGCAGGAGTCAAAATTAACACATTGTGTGTAAAAATAGGTTTTAAGAAAACTTAAAAAAAAAAAATTAAAAAAGAAAAGGGTTTCGTTTTACTAGAACATCTTTTGAAGAAGTTCCACTCCAACCAGCACGTGCACACGGGCTTGGCACTGGTCCTTGACTTTTCAGTGTGCTGAAATATTTTCTGTCTTTTGACTATAAAAAGTTTTTGCACTCCTCGTGTTTACCATTGAAAGCTCCATTAAGGCTTATATAGTCTCACTTGTTATTTTCTCTACTGCTATTAAATCAGCTTTGTACTATTTACTTCGTTTTCCTGATGATGAGTGTTTCTACACTCGAAACATGTCGATTCAATTCTATTATGAATCATTCTAGGTTCGCCTAGTTTTTTTTAATAAAAAATTGTGGAGAAAGACTTTGTGTTTTTCTTTTTTCTTATCATTTAACTCCACTTTGAGTATGGACTACTTCTTCAAAATTAAAATTTTTTGTTATTTCTGTTTATTTATAACGTTTGTCTATGCTATGTTCTTATACAATAATTATGTTTTAAATATATTTTAATTTAATTGAGTACATGCGTCCAGGAACGCTTTATATATTATATGACTTGCTACAATTTGTAATCTACAAAAACGTGGTCAAATAAATATGTCTATGTCTATCAATTTTGACCAATCACTGAGAAGAATTCGTATGTCATATTTAATTTTCAAGTGGAAAAATTGCATGACAGCTCCTGTCAGTAATTTTTCCGAAAAATGTTTGATAGGTAGGTACTAACTGTCAAAATAAAAAAAATTAATTTTACGTAAATTGTAACTTTAGTAATAGTACCCTGTAAAATTCTTTGTACGTTGATTTGATTGATTAAATTATCATATTACTAGTAAATAGGATTTTTTGGTTCACTTAGGAAATAATCTTGCCAAACATCATTCGTGCAACTAATTTTTCTATAAAAAAATTCAAATAATTCGTTGACAAGTCATTTGTCAACTCGTTTTTCCAAATTTTTTCGGAAAAATTAGATGGACTTATGATATTATACCCGATAAAATACTGATTATTCTGAAAAACCCAGAGCACTTCTTAAGGCACTTTCTTATGCTCTTCCAGGAAATTTATTTTTCAGATACGACGTTTCGTTTTTAAGATACCCACATCTACTCTTTTTTTTTAAATAAGGACCTGAATTTTTTAAAATTTTGAGTAGTTTTTGCCCTTCCAAAACTAATGATGCATTACACTTGTGACTAAATTGTAAGATCAATTTCTTAATGCAAGTTTATGCTCCCCAAGAAAATAATTTTTATTTTAGATACAACATTTCGTGTTTTAAATACCGTGCGAGCAAAAATTATTTGCATTAAAGAGGGCTTGGATTAAAAAACGTTTATTTTTGTTGTTTACAAAATTATAATACTAGCACTTTATAAGGAAATAAATTTAGCTGCTTCTTAAGAATAGTCCTGCATGTTCTATAAGATCTTCCCACTTCTTGGGACAGGCGTCTTATACAATTTGTTGGCGTATTTTGCATTATTTCACGAACGTTTGCAACAAGTTCTTCTGTTCTTACAGATGGTCTTCCTGCTCCTTTTTTGTGTTGTATAGAACCTGTTTCCCTAAACACAGCCACGGTTCTTTTCAGGCAATGATAAAAATCCCCAGCAATAACAGCCACGTTAGGAAAAAGTTCGTGAAAATCGTTCGTGCACAAACCCGAATTGTATTGCCACTCACAATTTACTCTAACCCCGTTTCGAAAATACGCTTCAAGCATGAATGTTTTGTGCTGTTCCATAAAACCCATTGTGTGAATTGTTCAAGAAATTGGAAAAATTAGCGATGAATCAAATTTCTTGTAACGATTGTCAAAGATGACGGAATAACTGATTGATTGTTCATTCAGGTAGTTACTGACACCCAACAGGTATTAAGCTCTACGGCTAATCATTACGTGCTTAGATGCAAGGCCCTCTTTGATGCAAATAATTTTTGCTCGCACGGTATTATCAACATAAACAATTTAAATCCCACTCTAATATATATTTTTTTTATTTGAATGTCAGGTCTCAACAAGGTACATCTTCATATTGGTTTTTAATTGGAAACAATTGGAGAAAGAAGGTCGATCTTTTCTTGAGGAGCATACAAATTGCCTTAAGAATGCTCTTACAATTTAGGAATAAGTATGATGCCTCATTAATTTTGGGAGATCAAAAGCTACTCAATTTTTTTTTTAAATTCAGGTTAGCGTTTAAAAAAATATGGTGATGTGGGTATTTAAAAAACGAAACGTCGTATCTAAAAATAGAACTATTTCCTTGAAAGTGCCTTAAGAAAGTGCTCTTGGTTTTTTAAAATAGTCAGTATTTTGTTTTCGTTTTTTTTTTGTCCTGAAGCTATCGGAATTTTTTAAATTTCTTTTTAACAATGTTCTAAGCTTTAAAATATGCAGCTTTACCTTCATATAACCAACTCTCTATCTTTTATAGTTACCGAGATAGCATGTAACGAATTTTTAACACCTTTTATAGCTAATTGACTAATTGAACAGCGCGGGCGGTTAATTTCAAATCCTTCCGGTTCGTTCGAAATACTAGCAGTTTTAAGTGCATCAAATAAATTACAATTTTATATTTCTAGAATGTAACTGGAATATTAAACAAAAGTTAATAAATAAAAAATTACGTAAAAATATATTTTATGGCTTACAAAATATTAGAAACTAACTGAATTTTGTGCTAGGTGTGCCTTCTCTTTTACAGCATTAAATTTACATAATCCAGTAAATACTTGTAAACCCATTGATTTGATGGCACGCGCGGGCTTTGAACTTTATAATTTTGTTAATTTCTATGATAATCGGCCGGTTAATAATCCATGACCTAGATAACGCTTTAAACTCTTAAAGATTAATTATCTTTTCCGTAGTAATATTAAGGGCTTTTATGACCAAAAAAATGCAATTTTATGTAAAAATATGTAAAGGAGTTTTAGGCAGCAAAATATTCTATCCTCATTTCTTTACTACTTTTTAAATTTTATGTGTCAAACAACGTTTACCCCTAAAGTTATATCCAGTGATATTAATTTTATATTTGTTTAATAAAAATATTACTGGGGATATTTTGCGGCATCTGAGCGCATGCAACAGTTTTTAAAATATTTATCTTTGCATTCGAGAGTGAAATTTAGAACAATTACTTTAGTACCGTGCGAGCCAAAATTATTTGCATCAAAAAGGGCTTGGATTCAAAAACGTAGGTTAAAATTTTGTCAAATTCATATTATGACATGGTATGTCAAACTAATAAGTAATTTAACAAAGTAAGAATATACAGAGAAAAAAAGAAAAATAATTACATAAATTGCTGAAATTGGCCACCGCCATGCTCCAAGCATAAATTCACACGTCTCCTCAAATTTTCGAAGGTGGTGACCAGCATCTCTGGAGAAATGTTATCACATTCTTGGATACTCCTTTCTTGTAATTGTTCTAAATTTGCAACTGGTGTTTTAAAAATAGTGTTCTTTAAATGAGGTAAAACGTAGTAGTAATCCATAACCGTTAAACAAGGTGATCTGGCAACTTAAGTAATTGTGATAATAAATAATTCTTTCTGTCTGAATATAAATTCTTGAAAATTCAAACTACAAACTGCGCAGCAGCATGGGAGAAGAACGAATTGGCTTATAGTATTACAATATATGCATATTCATAAGATATGCAATGAAATTTAGAAAATAGTTTAAACAGACTTGTTAAGTCACATGACTTTGTTTTGTAGTTTCGATATTGTTATTAAATAAAATACCAATTTATTACTTTGTGTTTTTTTTAGGTTTAATTAATTTTTAAAAATATGTATATTTAGGAATATTTTTTACATTTTGTTTGTGTTACTTACCTACTTTTTTAATAAGTTAAAACTTTTTAATTTATTTATTAAGTTTTTAAATTAGTATGATTTCAATTTTTTGTTTGTTTGCTTCTTAACATGTAGGTATCCATGTAATCTTTCCTTATTTGCACCTCTAAGGTAAATTTCTGGATCCGCCCCTGTATTACTAGAAAACCAACTAAACGTATGACGAAGTAAAGTTGATAAATGAAATGTTGTTTCCCATGTTTAGTAGTAGTTTATAATAATTATTGAAGGCATCCACACATTCGCGGACAAGATTGGTTGTGACTTTTGGTTTACAGATGGATTTTAAGGCAGTTTGGCTGGCGGAGCAGACATATACCACGCGCTCCTCGCAGTCCCTGACTTCTGCCATGCATGTCTTCGCAAGTTTAAATTTTTTTCGAGTTTTTTAAAAATTTTGCCTGGGATGGATAAGCTTTTAACTGTCCCATTTGCTGATTTAGCGTTTGAATGTTACGCTATATAAAGCTTAGGCAAAGTGAGATTTTTTAGATGGAAATATCTCAAAAAAAATATTTAATGGATTATTTGGTGGAGAATTTAGAAATAATTTAAAATTCTTAAGACAAAAAAAATTTCTTCAAAATAAGTTCTAAAAATAGATCCGGATACTTTTCCTGAGTAACTCCTTAATCATGGACAGTTATTATTTTAACACATTAATTAGGTTAAATAGTAGTACTTTACGTTATGTCTACGATGTTACTAAGCCAGCTATACTCTAAGTGTGTTCCGCGGAACCCTAGGGTTCCGCGATACCTCTGTAGGGGTTCCTCAAGAATTTAGAAAAAAAATCAAAACACCTCTCTCTGGTCGAACGTTTTGACTCCGCGGCCGCGCGTAGGTATATTTATTTATTTATTTGTATTTGTATAAACATGTGTTACAATAGCTGGTACAATATCTCATAAGTTTGGTATCAACATGTATACTTGTATACTTGTGAGCGCGCAGTCCCTTTAATAAAAGCCGCCTCTGAATTGTTTACAACGCAATTTTTATATTTCTCTTTTTATTTTTGCTTTTTGTTTATCAAAGGCGCCGACTCGAGTATTTTCGAGAATATTCGAGATCGAGTCTAGGACTAAGTATAAAAGCGGCGATCGCGCGTCGCGCCTCGTCAATCAGTTGACGATTAGCGTTCGGAGCGATAAGTTCCTACCTACTCACTTACAAGCTCGCTAGCGAGAAACTAGTGTTCATTGTTCTACTGCCTGCTGTATTCTGTTGTCTCAGTTTTATACATTTCTTCATTGTACTAAACTTAGTCTCTATACGCAGTAACGATTGTGCATTATTTAGACCCCACCATCCTGACGTGTAACATTATAAATAAAAAATAATGGAACGTTGGCTTAAAGGTGTTAAAAACGTGTTGCAACAACATCTTCTAATGACGCTGAATGTTCAAAAGCAGTACGCGCGGTGAATATAGCAATCACCGATCCAGACGATGATGCCACGACGTCAAGCTCGACGGTTTCAAAAACGAAAAAAAGGAAGTATGATGAATCATATACCAGTTTCGGATTTGTTGATTCCAACGGCTCACCTCTCTGCATGCTATGTAGTAAACTGCTTCCTAATAGTTCCATGGCACCTGCCAAATTGCGCCGACATTTACAAACTGTACACCCCGAGTCTAAAGATAAGAATAAAGAATTTTTGTTCGTAAAAAAGATCAGTTATTGGAAAGTCAAAAAAATATGATGCATGTAACAAAAACTATCAACGAAAAGGCCACGGAGGCATCATATTTAGTTAGCTATCGCATTGCACAAGCAGGTGAAGCGCACACTATCGCTGAGAATTTAATAAAGCCATGTGTATTAGACATAACAAAGTGTATGCTCGATGAAAAACCTGCAAAGCATCTTTCTACTGTGCCGCTATCAAACAAGAACTAGTTACACGTCTACAAAAAACACGATTCGCCTTGCAAATGGACGAGTCAACTGATGTCGCTGGTTTGGCTATCTTGCTGGTTATCGTGAGATATCCATATGAAAGTTCTTTTGAAGAAGACATGCTTATGTGTTCACCGCTGCTCACAAACACTACCGGGGAAGAAATTTTTAATAAAATAAATATATTTTTTGAAGAAAATAATCTCAGTTGGAACAATTGCATTGACATTTGTACAGATGGGGCCAAGGCGATGACAGGTAAAACAGCAGGAGCAGTGTCACGAATAAAAAATAAAGCGCCTAATTGTAGTTCCAGCCATTGTATTCTGCATAGACAAGCACTTGCGATGAAGCAAATGCCGTCAAATCTAAAATTAGTTATGGATGAAGCGGTAAAAATAATTAATATTATCAAATCACGACTACTACAATCCCGATTGTTCTCATTATTGTGTGAAGATTATGGCAGCAAACATAAAACACTGCTGCTCCATACAGAAGTGCGATGGCTGTCTCGGGGTAAAACTTTAACAAGGCTATTTGAACTTAGAGCCGAGTTACAAATGTTTCTTTCAGCAGATACTTCTTTTAATTTGAAGGACCGTTTGTATGATAAAACTTGGCTGTTCCGATTGTCTTTTATGGCGGATATCTTTCAAAAACTGAACGAATTGAATTTATCATTGCAAGGTAAACAGACAACAGTGTTTCAGGCCTATAACAAAATAACTGCCTTCAAAAGAAAATTAGATTTTTGGATTATTTGCGTTGGTAAGAAAGAAATAGAAAGCTTTACGTCACTCAGTAAGTTTGTTAGCGATAACGACTCAGAAATGTTTCAAGATGATGTGTTTGAAGAATTGGTCCAATATCTCAGTTTGATGCGCGCAAGTAATTGATTTTGCGTCCAGCAATTGCGTAAAAGTGCAGGAATTGCTTCAAGTCAATGCTTTTTCTAAAAAAAATAGAAGCGATCGCTATCGTTTAAATTAAAAATGTGATGAATAAATTAAAGAATTGCTTTTTTAGTGTAGCGATTGCTTTCAACTTTTTAAGGTAGGCCGACCCCTGCATCATTTGCTTGATAGCAGTCAACTTTAGTTCTCCGTGGCATACACGTGCGTTGCTCTTAATTTGTGTCTTTAATTATGGCTGAATATATGAACGTCCGTAAAAGAAAAATCTACAGTGTACGTAAAAATTGCAGATATGATGATTTTAGAACGTTAGAGCGAGGGGGTGCACTGTCGCCTTTAAATAAGATTAAAGTATTTCTGCGGAAATTGTCGGATCCGGGCTTTCAGAATTCTGTAAGTACTCGGTGTTCACCAAAATACTGTCTGAAAGACATACACTTCTGTAATGGATGCAGTTTTGGAGAAGGTCAATATTTTTTTAAATTTCCTACAAGTGCTGAAGCTGTTGTGGAAGCTAAACGGTTGTGGTCAGATAGATTTATTTATGTTCCTTCAATTTGTCAACGAATATCAATTTCTTGTCTTTAATTTCTTCATCACCAAGGGCGTCCATAGAGCGTTTTTCAGGGGGGGGGGGGGCAAAAACTTAAACAATATTTTTTTATCTACTAACTAACCACTGTACTATTCAATATTTATACTGAATTATGAAATAAAATAGTAATGTGGGCGCCTAGGGGGGGGGGGGGCAAGTGCCCGTTTTGCCCCCCCCTCCCTATGGACGCCCATGTTCATCACTACTATCACTTTCCTCATTTTCACTGAAATCTGCCATATCACAAATATAAGTTTCCTATTTTCCACAAAAAAGTAACAGATTACTATTATACTAAATAAATAGACCAACGTTGTTGTATTTACGTCAACTCTTTTGCAAATTAGGCACCAAACTGAACATGAAATCTATAATCTTAACTTGTGCTGAATAAGCATTTGCTACAGAGGTGTAAGAAAAACAGCAATTGCTTCGAAATTTTATTCATATCCAGATCTAGCGATTGCTTTTACTTATAGCATTTGCTAGTCAAGCAATTGATTTTACTAAAAAGTAATTGCTTCAAGTAATTGCTTAATTTTTTATTCATTGGGCTCATTGTCTGCTTTTAAAAATATTTTACCAAACTGCAACTATGATAGTATCGAAAATAATAGACATTTTTAAACTACTGTACTAGGTGTACTAACCTAGTATAACATGAAAACAGACACATTTTAAAATAATTGGAAATAGTTCTACCATAAACATCCATGCAATTGTTTCGCCATAAAAGAGACAAAAGACAAAACAATCCTAGCTTATAGGCGGGCGGCGCGTGCCTAGGCCTAGCAGCGGTTGGGAAATATTGAAATATGTTGACTTATGACTTTTCTTGCGAAGACGCGCGATTACACTGTTCGGCATTATGACTGTTTTATAAAATATTCAGTGATCAAAACTTTAGAAACGAGTATTATTGATAAATCGTTGACCAATGACTATCGATTGATTTAAGTATCATTAGAGTATGCATAGTTTGCAAAAAATTGCCATTCTTAAAGATGGCACGCGCGCGGTTCGAACTTTACAATTTTGCCAATTTCTATGATAATCGGCCCATTAAAAATCCATGACCTGGTTTTACTCTAAGGTTGCTGTTATACGATCTTCGGAATCGTTTTTAATGTGTGAATGAAATACAGGCAATTTATTTGCAATAAAACGTTTTGGGGGTCCTTAATGGGGAATACTTTTTGCATATATTTTTTTAAGTGTTTGCGTCATTTGATATAGCAGATGTCATTGGTTGAATTATATCCTAAATAATAAATAAATTTAAATCCGAAAGTCGTCATGGAGCAGTTCGAAATTCTTGATGATTTTGGGATATAGTAGAAACTTAAAACTTGCACTTGCACCCCTAAACCACTACCCTCGTCCACTTTAAAATCTTAAGTGGCATACTTGTGATACCTGGAAAACATCATCGGGCATCAATTACCTACCCTCTGACGCAATTCTTCCAGAGAAGACGATTGGGTTTTGTAAACTAGTGATTTAATGCAAAAGGCCATAGGGGTAAGATCAGTTGATCTTGGCGGCCACTTCATTGTACTTACCTCTTTTATGCCAATCCACTGGTTTAGATAATTGTGGTCCAACCGCTCTCTCGTCACACCAACATAGTGCACTATTAGGCTGATTGTCTTGTAATGAACAATCGGGGGCTTTATAGTCAGGTTAGGCATTTAGCATAATCTTGGCCCGTTAAGTTTCCTTCAATAAAAAAAGGGACTATGATATTTGCTCCCAAGATTCTTGCCCAAATAGTGATTTTTGAGTTATTGAAAGTTTCTTTGAAAAGTGTTTATATATTTACATTTTTAAACGATATTACTAGCGAAAATTCTATGCTATTTACCCCACCTACTATTTTTATTACTTTTATTATTTATATTTTTAATGGCAATCTCAGTTTTATAACAAGCAATCCTTTTTATAAAGAATAACTTTTTCTTATAAAATCAAAAATAAAAAGTTTTCCATTTGGTTTAAAAATCTGGGCAGACGCTGTATTTTTATCGTATGTATATTAGCGAGAAAAGTATCAAGTAAAGAAATTTAGGGTCAAAAATATTTGATATGAGTGTTTATGGTGGGCTTAATTTTTAATCGAGGTGATATTGTTTTTTAACTATCACTAACAATAAAACATTTATGACTGGAAAAAAACGAGCGATGGCGCGGGTTAAATCAAATATTTACCTAAATAAACTGTTATATAAATTATAATTTAAATTTAAAATTTTATATAACTGAAACCCAGATTGATTTATAAATATTCATATCTTTGTCAACATCAAATCCATTGACAAAAGTTGGGAAAATATTAATTTTAATTTTATATAACCGTTATTTAATTGTGCATTTTGAAGGTTAATAGCAGGGTTTCATTAATTATTGTCATGCATATAATATAATAATTATTCTTAATCATTAATTAGGTACTTGACTATTAATAAGTTAGGATTAATATATCTACGTCTCCCAATTTTTCCGTTTTACTCTATACTTACCTACCATATGCACTATACCGGGTGTTTCCGGAGGTACGCTCGCCCCTATACCTTTTTTGTTGTTTTAATTACAGATTTAAAATTTTGTGTGTTTATATGTGATATTCTTTTGCTTTTGATGACATAGCGGATGCCATTTTATCACTTCCGGTTTAACCGGAAATGGTCTCAACCTTAGATTTTTAAATGGAACACCCTGTATATTTTTGGCTACATCGATTCAGAACACCATTCCAAATTCAACGACACTCCATACGTCACTTTTTGCTACTTTAAATTATTTTTAATTTTATTTTTATTTTTTCGTCTAGATTGCTATGAACTCTCTAAAATTGTTTACTTCTAAACCAAAATTTTGATAAAAATGCAATTGTCAAGTTTTATTGTGTTTTAAATTTTTTACATACGTTTTAACTTTTGAAAAAGGCTTTTTCCAAGAGAACTCAATTTTTCCAAATAGAAACATATTGGCTCACTCGGGCAAAAAGATAGAGCACTTTTTTTCCAACAATTTTATATCACACATCCTAATGTCAAGTTAAAAGAGCAGCAATAAATAACATTTTATGAGATTATTTCGTAAACCTGTCAATTTCGCCTTTTCGTCCAATTAAACCGTCTCGTTTTAACCAATCAGCTAGTATAATAGTGATAAAACTACGTGTGATTTTAGCGATTAAACGTCGCCATTGGCCCGTCTAGTTCTGTCACAATATTTCGAAGTATAAATCAATGTCAATTATTTTTTTATAACTTTTTCGGATAATTTCTGATATTTTAATACAATAACATTAATACTATATTTATTTACCTACTTGTTTTTATATTATAATGCACCCATGCCTATGTTTATTCTAATAAAGTTGCTCTTCTTTATAAATTACACCACATTTTAAAAATACTTATCAAATGTCATTATAGAACTAATCTAAAATTCAGACTTCTGCTTATAAGGCTGGCAACCAAACATACAATTATAATTGTATGTTTGGTTGCCAGCAGTAAACTAAACAGTTTTCGTTCAGTGGTGTTATGCAATTTTCCTAAAAATAACTATTCCAAGTAATACACCACAGGCTACCTGTAGAAATATATAAAACATTATTACTCAATAGATATGGATGGGACATTTGGGGTTTACGAAATAATCGTGCCAAATATCACTCGACCATCATTTTTTTATTGGTTAAATTTTCCATTTTCACTCAAACTTTTTGGCAATTTTTCTCGTTGAACTTTGGGCATGTTTATTCAAAGATTAAATCCCTCGAGCTTCGCTCTCGGGATCTAATCAGAATAAACATTTCCAAATTCAACTCGTAAAATTTCCAAACAAAAAAGTTTTCGTGACAGCTGAAAAATTTAACCGATAAAAAAACGAGGTCTTGTGATATTACTGTTGAAAAAATAAAACACGAAGCGCAAACGGCTTTGCATTTATCTAGGTACCCGTGACGCCATAATGCTCATAAACAAATGAACATAATTACAAATTAAATATAATCATTGAAACAATAAAAACAGTCTTGCAAACATTCGCCATAAATTATTACCATATCGATTTTTTCGTTTCTGTTATAGGTTTCCATTTTAATATTTTATTACAAAATTAGAACTAATACACACTGGCCGAAAAATCAAACGATAAAATAGCAAGCTACTGTTGTCATGTCAAACTTATTTCAATGATGGCGGATTTTAAATTTGTAATTATGTTAATTTGTTTATGAGCATCATGGCGTCATGGGTACCTAGATAAATGCAAAGCCGTTTGCGCTTCGTGTTTTATTTTTTCTCATAAAATTTTATTTTTTATAAATTATCGCTGCTCTTTTAACTTGACATTAGGATGTGTGATATAAAATTGTTGGAAAAAAAGTGCTCTATCTTTTTGCCCTAGTGAGCCAATATGTTTCCATTTGGAAAAATTGAATTCTCTTGGAAAAATCCTTTTTCAAAAGTTAAAAAGTACGTAAAAAATTTAAAACACAATAAAACTTGAAAATTGCATTTTTATCAAGATTTTGGTTTAGAAGTAAACAATTTTAGAGAGTTCATAGCAATCTAGACGAAAAAATAAAAATAAAATTAAAAATAATTTAAAGTAGCAAAAAGTGACGTATGGAGTGTTGTTGAATTTGGAATGGTGTTCTGAATCAATATAGCCAAAAATATACAGGGTGTTCCATTTAAAAATCTAAGGTTGAGATCATTTCCGGTTAAACCGGAAGTGATAAAATGGCATCCGCTATGTCATCAAAAGCAAAATAAGATCACATATAAACACACAAAATTTTAAATCTGTAATTTAAACAACAAAAAAGTTATAGGGGCGAGCGTACCTCCTGAAACACCCGGTATATCAAAAATTATATTTTCCTACGACCACCTTATTCGATAATATGCTTAATCACGTTCTTCTTTCTGTGTTTAAATACCGTGCGAGCAAAAATTATTTGCATCAAAGAGAACTTGGATCAAAAAACGTAGGGCTTGGTTTAGATCACAATGATGGGGACGATATATCTATAGGCGGATCTGGTCTTATCGTGCGGGTCATACGATTCAAGAAAGACATACTCTCAGTTTTTGTTTTCTTTACTTGCGTTTAATTTTACCCTCTAAATAAAATACGTAAGATAAACGAGACAGACTTATTCCATTTTGACATGAAAAAAAAAGGTATGTATTTACTTTCCAGCGATTCTAAAAAAGCTTATAATAGCACCAGCTACGTTTTATTTTAAATATGCCAGTTTTGTGACTTTGACAGTTTGTGACAAAATGAAACAATTTTCTGGGTTTTTGCATCCCCAATCAAAAAAAAATGGTACTTAATCTGATAAACTATTTCGAAAATGAAAGAAAAAGTGGAAATTCGCCAACCAATATTCAGGAAACAGTAGCCAAAGCACTGGGAATTAGTTTAAGGACTGTGCAGAAAATTGTGCATGAAACAAAACATAACATAATACCCAAGAATACTAAAAAGTGTAAACGAAGAAAGCCAAAGACTGAGGATTTAAGCGAAAATATTAAAATGGGAGTTCGAAATGTGATTTACGATTTATACAAATCAAAAACCAATGTAACTCTTCCAGTTTTACAAAAAACATTAAAAATTCGGGGTATTTTGGAAATTGGACTTGAAGCGTTATCAAAATTAATAAAAAATTTAGGTTTTCGCTATAAAAAATACTGTAACCGAAGATTTTTATGTGAGCAGCCACATATAGTGAGTCAGCGTGTTCAGTTTTGAAAAAATATACGGACAATTACAAATCGAAATTTAGAAAAGTGGTATTTTAGACGAAACGTGGATATTTTCGAATGGAAGTGGTTCAAAATCTTGGCAAGATGAGTCTGTAAAAAGTGTTAAAAGGAAAAAGGCCAAAGGGGTGCGGTACGGGAAAGCGTTTTATTATTTTGCATGCCGGTTCTGCAACAGGATATGTTGCAGGTGCGAGTTTAATTTTTTCTTCAACATCAAAAAGTGCTGACTATCATGATAATATGAATTGCGAAATGTTTGAAAAATGGTTAAAAGTTCAATTGATACCAAATTTGGATGCTCCGTCTTTAATTGTATTAGATAATGCATCATATCATTCAAGAATTTTAAATAAACAGCCTACTTCATCTTGGAGGAAAAGTGATATTTATGAGTGGCTGGAAAAACACAACCAAAATCATTTAGCAAATATGCTTAAATCGGAACTCCTATCAATAGCAAAGTATCTTAAAAAACCCAAAATATACGCGGTAGATGAAATACTGCGTGAATATGGTCATGAGGTTCTACGACTGCCGCCATATCATTGCCAGTTTAACGCAATAGAATTAATATGGGCTGGTGCAAAGTCTTATTATGAAAAACATGTAGGTGATGGTCTTAAATCCGACCAAGTACAAATAGTTTGGCAAGATTCGTTAGATCATATTACACAAGAGTACTGGAAGAAATCGGTGGAACATACAGAAATATTAATAAGGGATTGGTGGGATCGAGAACAAGTATTAGATGTCGAAGTAGCGCCAATGATAATTGCTCCATTCGAAGACGTCTCAGACGACGAGGACTTTTCAGATTTTATAAGTGACGATGAGAGTTTTTAGGCTATAATTATAAACGGTGTTTTTCGTTTACATTTTTTAGTATTCTTGGGTATTATATTATGCTTTTTTTTCATGCACATTATTCTGCATACTCCTTAAACTAATTCCCAGTGTTTTCATTACGGTTTCCTGCATATTGGTTTGCGAATTTCCACTTTTTCTTTCATTATCGAAATAGTTTATCAGACTAAATGCCATTGTATTTTTAGGTTTTAGTAGTAAAATTGTTAAAATAAATTGCACTGTTTATTATTGTCGTTTTTAATTAAAGGGTACAGTAGGTATATAATTAACGATTATATACATTTTTTGTAACTTTTTCAACTCCCCTGTACATAATTTTTACAAAACTAATAATATTAGGTATATGTGGCTATCTTCGCGATAGCTAAAATAATGAAACTATTTTTCCTTCCTTCGGTATATTTGTAAATAATTTCACAACATTTTGATAGCCTCTGTGTTGTCTGATTTGACGCATATGATCAGTGACCTTTGGACCCGCACGTTAAGACCAGATCTGATTATAACCAAATATGCCAAACTAATGAGTAATAAAATAAGTAGACAAATACAAATTTATTTTTGTTGTTTACAAAATTAACAAAGTAAGAATATACGGAAAGAAACAAAAAAATAATTACACAAATGGCTGAAATTGGCCACCGCCATGCTCCAAGCATAAATTCACACATCTCTTCATATTTTCGAAAGTGTTGACCAGCATCTCTGGAGAAATGTTACCACATTCTTGGATACTCCTTTCTTGTAATTATTCTAAATTTGTAACTGGTGTTTTAAAAATAGTGTTCTTTAAATGAGGAAAAACGAAGTGATCCATAATCGTTAAACAAGGTGATCTAGGTGGGAATTCAATGTCTGATCGAAAACTGATCAATCTGTCGTCGAAAAAATTGCGTAAGTAGTTAATAGTTTCGGCGGCTGTATGGGCGGTTGCACCGTCCTGTTGAAAATATCCAAAACGTAGTTCGTTGTCAAGTAATTGCTCCATAAATGGATTCAAAATATTGTCTCTATACCGCTGTGCTGTAACTGTGTCATGGAAAAAAATAGGACCAACAATTCTTCTTCGGGAAACAGCTAACCAGACACCAATTTTTTGAAAGGGCAATATGGACTCGACAAAAAAATGGGGATTTTCACTACTCCACATGCGTGTATTCTGAGAATTCACATAAATGGAGAGGTGTAACCAGGCTTCATCCGAAAAAAATGTCAGGTCTAATAAATCATTTCTTTCCAATAAATTTTGGGTAAACCATTGAGAGTAATTCCTGCGTCTTTCAAAATCTGCGGCTTGTATTTCTTGGAACTTTTATAAGGAAATAAATTTAGCTGCTTCTTAAGAATAGTCCTGCATGTTCCATAAGATCTTCCCACTTCTTGGGACAGGCGTCTTATACAATTTGTTGGCGTATTTTGCATTATTTCACGAACGTCTGCAACAAGTTCTTCTGTTCTTACAGATGGTCTTCCTGCTCCTTTTTTGTGTTGTATAGAAGCTGTTTCCCTAAACACAGCCACGGTTCTTTTCAGGCAATGATAAAAATTCCCAGCAATAAAACCAACGTTAGGAAAATGTTCGTGAAAATCGTCCATGCACAAATCCGGATTGTATTGCCACTCACCATTTACTCTAACAAACCCCCGTTCGAAAATACGCTTCAACCATGAATGTTTTGTGCTGTTCCGTAAAGCCCATTGTATGAAATGTTCAAGAAATTGGAAAAATTAGCAATGAATCAAATTACTTGTAACGACTGTCAAAGATGACGGAATAACTGATTGATTGTTAATTTAGGTAGTTACTGACACCCAACAGGTATTATTAAGCTCTACGGCTAAGCATTACGTCCTTAGATGTAAGGCCCTCTTTGATGCAAATAACTTTTGCTCGTACGGTATCTAGGATTTAGTGGAGTAGCATCCTCTCTTCTCAGTTTTGATCGAGTAAAGTACAGCGAATTATTCTGGAAGGTAAACACTCTAATTGTCTTTGTGTTGACACAGGAGTACCTCTGGGTAGCATTCTAGACCCGCTTTTACACAGCTTACAATCATCAAACTTTGTAAAACTTCTCAAATATTGCCTACATTCACCTCTATGCAGATGATTCGTTGCTCTTGCTAACGCACAACTTAATAAGGATTTGGAAACTTTGCTTAAGGTTCCGAATAATCACCTACATAAAATAAGTCCCACTAAATCTGTGACCTTGCTGTTTTGCAACGAAAACGTAAAAAATTATTTATTAGATATAATATTAAATTAAATCTGGGACAGGACCGAATATCCTTTAAAACTCTGCTAAAACCTTGGATCTTGCTTTAGACACAAAAATGCAAAATTCCTATATTAGATTAGCTTTTGGTATACGTCGAAGGGAGGGAGAGAGTCTCGCATAAACTGAACTGGTTTGGCTGAATATGTTTGAACGGCGTACTCTGCATTTCTTTCTTTGTCTTTGTCTTCTCACACCATACAGCCTTTAGCCTCTCTATCCTTCTTTATTCTTAATTTTTTTTCCTTGCAATAAAGTGTAGTTTAGTTTTTTTGCCTTAACAGCGCCTATGTTTGCATGGGATGCTATGAATGTGGCTTCTTATTTTCCATATATTTTTATGTGAAAAATTAATTACCATTTTGGCATGTCATAATAAATGCGTATTATTTTAAAAACAAGTTTTTAGAATTTTTAAACGAACATAAACATTGAGTAATCTAGGGTGTTCCATTGAAAAAAAAGTAACTTTATTATTCTACGACTTTTTGGTTCATTCTGTATACCTACTTAATTTTTCTTTGATGTTATAGATTTTAAAAATCCCAAAAACTTTTGTGTTAAATATTTTTCACCTAATATTAATTTTATATTGAGATTGGGCAAAAATATACTTAAGGATAAAGAATACATTCTGGATAGAATGGAGGACGAAACGCAAAAAGTACAAAGACTCAATCAGTTTGTTAACATTTTTTACAACTAACTTTCTAATTTTTTACATTTCAACAAAAATATTTTTTTAAATAAACATAATAACAAGGTTTCCTTTCCAGATGGTTTACGCAAAACAAAATCCTTTATTAAAAACACAAATAATTTAGTAACTAAAACTGACAAGGGTAACAACACGGTTTGAGTGATGATTTAACCTATAACTTTTTAAACAAAGACCCTACTAAATGATAACCTAGGTTCTGGTGTATAGCAGCAGCTTCACTGAACTTCCTTTTTCTCCTGTTCAGTTCATTATGCGGAATTTCAGCTTCTGGCCACATGATATGATCGCCATGTGTCTCGGCATGGTCAGCTGCACCTGACTTTTCGGTCTCTCCTTTTAGCGTATTGTTTCTCTGCTCTTGAATCCTCATTTTAAGTAGTCTTAGTGTCTCACCAATATAAAGTTGGCCACACTCGCAGAGGATCCGTAGACACAGTTTTTCCTGTTTTTTGACTCGTTGGTTTTGTCTTAGTCAGGTGGCTTCCTTGAGGTGTTTTTCGAGCTGAATACTGTATTATTGTTATGTCGTTGTCCTAGTCTTCTTATTCTCCTACTGTTACGGCCCAGAATAAAAAAAATTAATTATTTGATTCTTTGTTCAAACAAAAACTAGGTAATAGATGAAGCAACGACGAAAAAATTAAAAACCAACTCCACCAAATGTATGTTTACCGAAAATATAACCAAATG
This sequence comes from Polydrusus pterygomalis, assembly GCA_963969555.1. Classification (NCBI taxonomy): domain Eukaryota; kingdom Metazoa; phylum Arthropoda; class Insecta; order Coleoptera; family Curculionidae; genus Polydrusus; species Polydrusus pterygomalis. Next base: position 40,806,703 of record OZ018383.1, on the reverse strand, counting down.
CTACAACAAGACCTATACTTTGGTGAAATCGCTTAGAGTTAATGAATAAAAATGTAGCGATCGCTTTTTCTTATAAAATCGAAATATTTTTCTTGAAAGCCAATGAATAAAAACTAAAGTAATTGCTTTTGCGTCCAGCGATTGCTTAAAAGTGCAGGAATTGCTTCTAGTCAATGCTTTTTCTAAAAAATAGAAGCGATTGCTATCGTTTGCTTAAAATGTGATGAATAAATTAAGGAATCGCTTTTTCTAGTGTAGCAATTGCTTTCAACTTTTTAAGGTAGGTCGACCCCTTCATCATTTGCTTGGTAGCGGTCAACTTTAGTTCTCCGCGGCATACGTTGCTCTTAATTTGTGTCTTCAATTAAGGCTGCATATGTATGAACGTCCGTAAAAGAAAATCTACAGTGTACGTAAATATTGCAGATATGATGATTTCAGAAAGTTATATCGATTTGACTGCGAAAATGTTGAGTGGTTGGCAAATTATTTCTTGACTGATACTGGTAAAAGGCAAGAGGGTGCACTGTCGCATTTAAATAAGATTAAAGTCTTTCTGCGGAAATTGTCGGATCCCGCCTATCGAAATTCTGTAGGTGAAGAACTCGGTGTTCACCAAACTATGGTCTGTAATACACTTCTGTAATGGATGCAGTTTTGGAGAAGGCCAATATTTTTATTAAGTTTCCTACAAGTCCTGAAGCTGTTGTGGAAGCTAATCGGTTGTGGTCATAGAGATTTATTTATATTTCTTCAATTTCTGAACGAATATCAATTGATGTCTTTAATTTCTTCATCACTACTATCACTTTCCTCATTTTCACTGAAATCTGCCATATCACAAATATAAGTTTCCTATTTTCCACAAAAACGTAACAGATTACTATTGTACTAAATACATAGACCAACGTTGTATTTGCGTCAACTCTTTTGCAAATTAGGCACCAAACTGAACGTGAAATCTATAATCTGAACAAGTGGATAAGTCACGTCTGAACTTGTGTTGCATTTGCTACAGAGGTGTAAGAAAAACAGCAATTGCTTCAAAATTTTATTCATATTCAGATCTAGCAATTGCTTTTACTTATAGCATTTGCTAGTCAAGCAATTGCTTTTACTAAAAAGTAATTGCTTCATTTTTATTCATTAGGCTCATTGTGTGCCTTTGCCACAAGGATAAGTCCTAGTTTCATTGGGTATCGTTTCTCTTTTTTACAACATCCCCATGGACTTAATAATAGATGTTATTAGGGAAAGATGGAATTTTATAAGAGAACATGCCACTGTACCCTTGGTAACGTTTTTACAACTTTTTAATTTGGTGCCTGAAAACAGTTATTTTAGTTAGTAACAATATACAAATAAATCTACGGTTTAGGCAAGGAAAACTGCATGTCATCTGTGAAAAACAGTAAATATAGATACTTTAAGATAAGCTCGACATATAACGTCTGCTACTTTACAGGAACTGGCTGGCGGTCGTCATGCAAAAAAAAATCATTACACAGAAATACATTTTTCCTAACTGGTTATATAAATAGCTATTCCTTGATTTTAAATAATTAAAATTTACATAGGTGTCGTCTCGTCGAGGAATTCAAGAAAACAATATTACATCACGTCATTTATTACGTATTTACTTGTCCCATATAAGCCTTATGTTTTTAAACAAATATACCAGTTTAAATTAACCTACGTCATTCATATTAACGGTCGCTTGCAATTGTATATAAATATGAAACAGTAAATAGTAAATTTATAGGTACCCATAAAATATTAATAAGAATTAAGATTTAGTAAGCTTAGTGACATTACTTGATTATAAACACAATTATTGCCCTTGAATAAATAACAAACATCATGTTACATCAATACTTTTACCTTCATTTTTTACATTGTTAGAAATGGGACTAAACCTAAATCAAAATATAAAATGTCATGAAGAACAAGCAGGGTCGAATATGTCCTAAGATCGCCCCTGGAAACTAATATCTTTAGAATCGATGCAGCATTATTGTATGCAATAATATACTTTGGGTGGGTGCATGTAAAAGCTGTTCAATGACCGCCGTTACGTTACGACTAGTGCTTATCTTTCGCATTTATTCAATTCACACAACATTCGTGATCTAGGTGAGATAGTGAATTTACGTTAATAATGAATGTCGTTTAATTTTATCAGTCTAAAAAATTTTATTGTAATTATTCACAGTGACATTTTTAATCAACATTTCAAAAATGTCACGATATTGTAAAAAAGAACAAGCATTAATCTTAAAATTATTTGATTATTTTCAAAGAAAAAGTGATGCCGGAAAGATTCTTTTACGCAGTTTACGAGGTAAGTAGATATAATAAAGCAGGAATTGTGAAAACATAAATAATAAACATGAAAAACATATGGTAATGTTTTTATAAATACCTATCTATTTTACAGAGATTCTGATGCTTTGCGAGTTTCGTGTTTAACAATCCAACGAATTAAGGCCAAGGGGATAGAGAAGGATGTAGATTTTAAAAATCGCAATAATAAAGCTATTTTATCATCCCGTGGTTGACAACTTCACGAAATTTATGAACATGCCATAAGAGAGCGTATTTATGGGATGTATAGAGCAGGTGAACATGTTACCATTCGCTTAATACAACTAAACCTTAAAATCATTGATGGTGTTAAAATATCCACTGGTTCATTAACAGACTTTAAAAAAATTAAAATGTAAATAGAGTAAATGTAGGTACTGTATCAAACAGTCGTTTATTAATAGAGCAACCCCAAATAGCCCAAAAACGAGTAGAATTTTTAAGAGAATTTAAGAATAACGCCAACTCTCAATTTTCCTTAAAACCTGTTTTTTCTGGATGAAACCTGGATATACATACATATGGTTTTTAGGCGAAGTTGGAAAGATTATACTCTTCATACAGTTAAAAAAAATCGTCAGAGGGTGTACGGTATATTATTATTCTACATGCTGGTTCAGAAGATGGATTTCTGCATTGCAAGTTTGATATTTAAGTCTGACTATTAAGAACCGTGGCTTATTGTCACGGATACCGCCACCTATTATTCTGGGCTACTTAAAAAAATTCCAAAACCAAGTTGGTCAAAAAGATTACTTCTTGCATGGTTAGAACAAAGACAAATTCCGGTTTCACCATTTGCAATAAAGGATCAGATCTGGACAATAGTGAAGCAGCATATCCCACCCAAATGTTACAAGTAATCTGGAAAGCGCTGTTTCAGCGATGCTTCAGATACTCTTCCCCAGTGGCGGATTTAGAGGGGGGCACAGGGGCACGTGCCCCCCCTGTCATAATAATTTCGCAGGAACCAACCTAAGCGCAACACCCAAAATTTCAAACACAGTGACAACGCATTGTACTGTAACAACCAAATTTTTTTTTGATGCCAAAACTTTACAGCATTTAGAAATCGATATTAAAAATCAGGTTTTCAACGTGGTTTGATAATTAGCGAAAAGATGGCGTAAAAGCACGTTAGATAAAAAGCATACATTTTAGGATTTTAGAATTTGTGTTTTGTTACAGAAAACTGTAATCTGTGGTTTTGTTTACAAAGAAAGTGTATTATTTTGGGGTAGTAAGGACTTATTTTAATAAAAATAAACATGCCAAAACGGCTATGAATGTGGAATATTTGAGAAACAATTTTAGCTCATTAAGTATTGAGCAAAAAATTGAAATTAAAATTGAGGGAAGACCTAAACCCGAAATTAACTTGACACAGATCACAAAGTGTGGATCTAGGGACTTTATTGTTATTGATAAGTTTGCTGGAAATAAAACCAGAAGATTGGACTTTACTTTTAAACAATGTACCCGCTAATGAAAAATAAATTGGCCTTTTTTAATTTTTTTTATCTTATTTCATTTTCAATAAAATAAGTAGGTAATCATACATTTTTAAAATATTTACTAAAAATTATTGACCAAATTTGGGCGTGGTCTTAAAAAATTTTCGCCTGCGGCGCGTTTCGTCCGCAGCGGGCTTTTCGTGCACCCCAAGATAACAAGTAAGTGCCCCCCCTGTCAATTTTTTCTGAATCCGCCACTGCTCTTCCCCCTTATTATTAACGTGGACGAATCTAATGATGATGATCCTTGCGGAGATCATTTATTTTAATTATTAAAAAACTGTATTTTGTTATGTATAGGTACCTATATATGTATATATTATGATTTAATTTAAAATTTTATAAATGAGTTTTATTTATTTTTCAGTCAATTTAAATCAATTAAAAATTTCATACTGCTTTTCAAAAATAAAATGTTTCATTCCATGATATCTTTTACCCCAAATAAACTACCTATTTCTGACATCATTAATAGTATAAAAAAATAATTAAACATTTAGAAAAACACGCTTGTATTTTATTTGTTCACATGCATCCGTCTCTATGTAGATCAAGCCTAAGAAAAATCATAACCTTTACCTCCGGTAAGTCAAACTGACTGAATTTACTATGTACCGCAAATATAAAGAATATGACATAAAGGTCAGAAATCCTTGAACAGACTTTATAATAAAAGAGCAGAATCATTAGATCAATCAATAATTAGTTGATCACCTAATTTCGACCTTATATAAAATCATAAGTTTGATGTAGGGTTGCAAGAGATCAAGAGAATCAACGATTATGCCTAATATTATGTGTTATGTGAGAAATCGCTGAAGCATTATTTTTTTTTAATTGAACCTTATATCACCTGCATTTCAACTAAAATTTGTCATGGAGTTATATTAAATGTTAGTAAATTTTAAAATCATTTGTTACTTTTTGATGAAATAAGCAGATTAAACCAATAACAATGAGGCAGGTTGGTAATTTTATTTGGAGGGTCACTCGGAGAGAATATCCCGGGATATCGGATTACCAAAAAGTATTATGTAATGAAAATGCCATAAGTAATGTAATTTTTTTTAATAACAAAAGGAAAAATTTGAAGAAATAGTCCATACTTTAAGTGGAGTGTATATTTGAAAGGAGAGAAATAAGCAGTGACGGCTCTTTGAAGGAGGCTAAACCTCTGCAGCTATCTAAACATTTTCTTGATGTATTACTTAAATAAGCAAGCAATCGTATTTTCAATAGTATCCCCTTATTTAATACGATTTAATATTTTGTTTCGGCTGTTATGTCACCACAGTTTCTCCTTAAAAGCAACATATTACGCAACGAAATTGTTCTGGAACGCAAGAAGGAAGTAGCAGTTTTTAACTTATATTCGGTACAATTGGCAATATCTTCTGGCAAGCAACCTCTGACCAATAACGAGAGTGTTTTATCCCACGTGCGACCGCGACCAGCGGATCATCTGTTTTTTGTTTTTAATGCCAGCTGCTTGCTGCTGGTATTGTTTATTTGTTTACTATTTTTTTCCAATAAATCGTCCTGCTGGGGAAAATTAGGATATAACAATTAGCACGCGGGCATGAGAGACACGAAAAACACAAGAACATAATACTTATATCATCAAGTGTTAAATTTAAGTTATTGCAAAAACAAAATATTGTAAATGTTATTGCCATAATAATAAGGTTAAAGAGAATCGAGAAATCTTAATAAAATTAATAAATGTTATTTGTAAATTCTTAAGAAATTTTGGGCATGGCCCTGAAAATTGTTCGTCTGCGGCGCCGGCGCCTAAGTAATATGGCTGCCGGCCTTAGCCTCCCCATTCAAGTAAGCCACGAGCCGCCACTGGCAATAAGACACTTTAAGTCTTCCTCCACTGGTATATTAAAATAAAGTTTTAATAAAGGGTAAATTCTCTACATGTTTCGAATGTACCTACCCAAATAGGTGCGAACAGTCCAAACGGAGCTACAAGATGGCAAGGTATAGTTAGGTACTTGGAGAAACTTCAAACAAAGAAATAATTTTGTGTGAGGTCGCTATAAGTGAAACAACGCCGTAAGTGTAAGGAGAGAAAATTATATATAGAATTTGAAAATTGTAGATGTTATGGGACTGATAAAGAAACAATTTGAAAATTTTATATAATTTTCTCTCCTCACACTTACGGTGTTGTTTTTCTAATATGTGACCTCACACAAAATTATTTCTTTATCAGTCCCATAACATCTACAATTTTGAAATTCTATATATAATTTTCTCTCCTTACACTTACGGTGTTGTATCACTAATATGTGAGTAGGTATTAAACCCCGGTTCTGGGTCACCCCCCACCCCTTTCTGCTCCCCCCACCCCTCGCCTACCCTCCCGCGACCTTGACCGCACAGGTATGCAGGTGTTCATTTGACCTTGACCATACACGTGGGCGAACGTATTTTTATGGTATGCAGGTGTTCATTCGACCTTGAAAGATGCAACTACTCTTTGTTAATTTGACCTTGACCATACACCTCGACGAGGGTATTTTTATGGTATACAATTTTCTTTTATGTGACTCATTTGACCTTGAAGGATGGAGCTGCTCTTTGATGGCGCTACCTTGGCGTGGACGAGGGTATTTTTATGGTATGCAGGCGTCCTTTTATTTACGACACTGTTGCATTACAAATTTTTACACCATGGAGTATTTTTATTTCTTTATTGACGTAATTTATTTGTTCGAAAATATCTAAAGGGATGCAAGTCTGTTTTATTGATGTTACCTTGACCATTATTTTTTCCCAAAAGTTAGATTTGTAATATATTTTGTGTTTTGTTATACCTTCACGTTCTTGAAGGGTGTTTATGGGATTTTCACACCTTGATGGGATTTTCACACCTTGAAAGAGCTATTATAGTCGTAACAATAGGGTCTGGGTCTCTTTGTTATCGGATTTTCACACCTTGATGGGATTTTCACACCTTGAAAAAGTGCAACTACCCTTTTGTTATGTATGATTTCGAAGGCGGCATGGACCTTTTGTTATGAGTAATATTGAGCGCTGGCTATTTTTCTTACTTTGTTCTTTATTTAGGTACTCTTGGATTTATTTTTATAGTGGATGCAGATGTCCTTTATGTAACCTTGACTGCACTTTTGAGCAGATGTTTATTTATGACATTGGGTTGGGTTTATTTTCGACCTTGGACGTACTCGGACGCAAGTGTTTGGTTTTTACGCCTTGAAGAATTTTTATTTTTTATTGACGTAATTTTGTTCTAAAATATTGAATGAGGTGCAGGCACGTTTCATTTACGATGACCTTGTGTTGGTTCGGGGTGCAGGTGGTTTTTATGTTGTTGAGTTTTGTATACTCTTAAAGCGGCTACTCCTTTTACACTTTGAAGAATTTTTTTCTTTATTGACATCACTCTGTTCTAAAATATCGAATGGGATACAGGTATATATCGTTCTCTACTATGGTTGTTAAAATAGGGTATGTGCTCTTTGTTATGGGATTATTTAACATTGAAAGAGTGCAAGTGCCTTTTTGTATGGGTAACTTTGACTGCTTACAAACATGCTTAATTTTTCTTTCTTTGCTCGTTATTTTTCTTTCTTTGATAATCTATGCTACCTCTTGTGAATGAAATCCCTTTTTTGACTAGTAGGTAAAAATTACTTAAATTTATAAGGAGCTTTTTAGTTAATGGTGATGAATTTGGGTTAATTTATCTAGACTTGGCTGTTTCGCATCCGAAATAAAATATTAAAAAAAAAAAAAAATATTCCAATTCACAAAGTTGGATGAAAATTAGATTTAAAGCATGTGTTGCCGAATATTGATGCAGATAAGAAAAATTAAAGTGCACACAAGAATTATTACTTCATCATTGTAATTCATTTTAAAAAATCACATCCAGTAGATAATACGGGTTTTTATGGAAAATTCATATTTTATAACATATTTATTTATTTTTATAGTATTATTCTTGCTATTTCTTGTTGTCGTATACGTATCAAAATGCATGCTTAATTTATGTCTAAGGATTAATAAAAATACATATTAGCGGTAAATATATTCTCTTATTTAATCAGACTACTATCCAAATAATGTTGTAGCATACATAAAAAGTTAACTTCTGATAAACCTTTCTTAAAATCCATTCTCCTCTCTCCATGTACTATTCTGTGATGAGTGAGAGCTTTTTAGAAGAAAAAATTATAACTTAGTGCTTTTACGCATTCAAAATTAAAATTGTATTATTTACATTTTTAGAAGAAAAAATTATAACTTAGTGCTTTTACACATTCAAAATTAAAATTATATTATTTACAAAAAGACATCACAGCTTATTACTCCTTATATCAACGAAAATACGAAAAGTTAATGTGTAGTAAACAAGATTTTTCTCTCATCATTGTAAGTAATAAAAAAAGCGGATATAGCATGTGTTTTAAAATTATAGAAAAAGCATCTGTATGTACATGAAGAGATATTCTTTATTTATATAATCAACTTGATTCCATCAATTTAACCAAACAATAGGAATGAGGATCAGCCATCGCCTTTTAATAGTTTCATGCACGTTTACACAAAAACTACTAAAGCCATCGAACTTATTTCAAGATAATATATTTTTTGTTTATTAAGCAAAGTAGCTGAAGCAATTTTTTGTGCATCTACCTTTTATGTTATTGATGCACGCCAAGACTATTTCAAAAATAGTTGCAAGCGATCCGCTGTGCCGTCATAAAACTAGCAAAATTTTATAAAACGTGTAAATTTGGATAATTCAAGGATCAAATGTTGTTTATCATGTGATTTTTAGAGCTTTTATTAAGTGAAAATATTAAAATTACTAAATACGGCATATTGGCATAAATTACTGTATATTTTGAAAATAAAAGTTAAAATCTGAAAATTCAGCTGTTTGCCTTTATTGCCCTTATAGTGAAATAAATCGATTATCTAAATTTTAAAACATTCATTCAATGTGTTTAATACTTATATTTTACATGTGGAATATGGGTGCTCTTAAATATTTTCGGACAACCTTGAAATATTTTGAAAACCTTTATGTGTTTAGTACCCGAAGCAGATAAAATCAACTGCAACACACATTATTTAGTTTAGTTTTTTTTTTGAAAACTGTTCCCGAGTTACAATGGCTGGCCCTAGTCTGGTTGTGGACTTCCAAGCATTCAAGATAGAAAATAATAAGCTAATCCCTAATGAACTTGCTGCCTACGATGGTCATAGAATTAGTAACTATGTTTTTAAACCCCGTTTGATCTAGCCTTTCTAAGACCAGCGGCATACAAACAAACGAAATGGTTAATGCAACACTATCATTGCATTGAATGGGATTCCGGATTTACTCCATTTTACAAATTTGCCGATATTGTACGGAGCTTGACAGAAAAGGCTGATACCATTTACGTTAAGGGCAGAGAAAAAGCTGATTTTTTAAGAAAATATTCAAGCAAACCTATTATAGAGTTGGATGAGCAACCGGCCCTTAGAAAATACGTCCCTAAATGTTTCTATTATTCAAATAATGAAAATTGTGCATGTTCTTTGTTTAACGTATTTTTGTTATATGATCAACATGTAATGCAAACCTAATTTTTTAATAAACATTTAATAATACAACCAATTAGTTACTATTTAATTTATTTATATTATGTACATTATAACGCATAAAATCAACTACATGTTCATAAAAGTCTGTAATGATTGTTTTTCTGCTTGGGTTTTCCATTTCCTCTAGCAGGGTATCTGTTTTTCTAAGTGTCTGTTTTGTATTGATATATTATGTCCTGATGTGAAGTAACTTTGTCTACCTATACATTCTAATTCATGTACTCATTCATACACCTAAAAACTTCAATACATAATATCCTAATCTCCAAATATCCAATTAGCCACTTAGCCAAATCACCAAATATTCCAATACCCAAATATTTCTACTGACTTTTACTTTTTGTAAGTGTTTTCTCTTTTGTAATGTGTGTGAGTCACTTTTTAAATCAATATCGAACCGGAGAGTTTAAAAATATGACAAAATGTATAGAAGAAGAAATAAAATGTATGTAAAAGCCAAAGAGTTACTATAATCTCTACCAGACCTAGAATTTCAAAGATTAAAAAGTTCACCCACGTATCTTTTTATCACCACCCTCTTCGTCACAGAACATACTTTTTTTTAATCCCATGCATTCAGCATGTACCCTTGTATATTAACAAAAACCCGAAAAACCACTCGAAGAAGAAACGACACAATCAAAGTTTTAATACAACCAGCGATAAAAACTCATTTTAGCTAAACAAACAAAAATGTTTGACACACCATCGGTCGACAATTTTCGTAAGAAATATAGAAAACATGCAAATCGTAGTCTAAACAGTATAATACAAAAATATAATGTTTTACGAGCATTAGTTGTTTAAATATACTGTAAGATATCCATGTTTTTAATAAAAAAAAAGAAAAAGATTCCGCAAATTCGCGTTTTATTCTTTTATTACGTTTAAAAATTACTTCAATAATGTGGGCAGATTAACTTATCAAAAATTCGGCTATTTTGTGTTTTTTCAAGAATTAAAACGGAGGGGGTCAGTTCCAATCATCGTATCCATTAAAGTATTTATTTGTGCATTCGTATAAAAAAAGATAGGTAGTCATAATATGGACTCATCGCCGTTTAAACTTTTTCAGCTAGTGCTCTCATACACAGACATAAGAAACACAACAACAATATAGACAAACTTTATCATAAATAGATGTAAAATATATAGAAATTTATTTTTTAAGTTAAATTTTGATCTATACATTGTTCAAGAAATGAAGATTATAGAACCAATGTCCAGTATTCAACAAGCGTAAATTCAAATCGAAATTATTATATTAGAGACATTTTATAGTAGACATACCGTTGTACATTTGATATGTGAACAACTTTGTATAATATTTTTGTCCTGTTTTAACGTACCTATTATTTTAAAGGTATAAGGAAATCCTTTTTTCAAAAAATCACCCTCTTTTAACTTAAATTAGTACCTTTGAAATTATTGTAATGGGGACAGAAGAGAGAAATGATGGAAATAAAACAAAACAATTGCTTCTAACAAGAGTTTTATACTTACTGAACACTCCCAGGTTATTATCTAAATTGTATCAACAGTCTTTCGAAAATAGTTTATTCGCATAATTTTTATTGGTAAATTTTTGAGCGTAAATCCATGAAGCCAGAAGTTTTGCAACATTCTCCAAGAATAAAAGTCTTATAAATCCATTATTCTCTTAGATAAATTATCATTTCAAATATTACTATTATTATAATAAAAAGAAAACAGAATGGGCCCCTAGTAACGAAATGATGATTTGCAACTAAACACTTTGAGAAATAAGTGAAAAACAAGTATTATATTATTATCCGACTTGTCAAAATACTAGATAGACTTTCAATTATTCATTCTTTTTTAAAAACGCTGGTATAATAAATTGTGTTACTGATTACAGGCCCATATCCAAAATTTCATTTATTCCTAAACCAATGGAATTCTTAGTTAAAAATTTTCTTGAGGACTGTTTTAAAAATGTTATTTTCACTAACCAGCATGGCTTCATAAAGGGAAGGTCAATAACAACAAATTTACTAGTTTATTCTGATTACATTTTTAATTCCATAGAAAATGGTGTTGACTGTCAAATTTACGCCCATGATCGGTCACCAAGATTTTTGTTTTATTAAATATTGCAAAGTTTATAAGACACCTAAGTGTTGAAGATACTTGTGTTTTAGTTCTCTCTTTATTGCTATTGCACAACACCTCGATTTTCTTTTAAAACTGGAAGAGTAACATTAGTTTTTGATTTAATAAACATAAATTACACTTTATAGACTTCTTCAGTATTATATTTTCGGCTTTTTTTTTTTTTCATGCAAAAAGTTCTACACAATCCTTAAACTGATTCCAGTGCTTTTGCTATTATTTCTTGCATATTAGTTGGGAAATTTCAACTTACTCTTTCATTTTCCAAATAGTTAATCAAATTTTGTATGATTGTTTTTGCTTGGGGGGCTCAAAGTACCAGAAAATTGCCTTTTATTATTCGAATTGACAAATTTGTCACTTCAATTTGTTAAAGTCACAAAATAGACATAATATGTTCATCACAACTTTTTAGAACCACTAAAAATTATAAGTTTATTCCTTTTTCTCATGCTAAAATTATATACGTCGTCTATCCTACGGATTTTACCACGAACTACAAACCGAATTTTTGTTTTTGGTCAGACAAACTATGCAATGATTTCTATATCTTATTTATCGTTAACGTGTACAATACCTTCTTTTTTTATTCCTAATTATTATATTTTTATGTTTCCCTCCCGTTTCTCAAATCGCCAAACATTTGAATATTTCGTTATAGACAATAAAATACGAAATTATGTTAGAACAAACCTAATATGAATTTTTTACCAGGTGTGTATCTAATAAACCAATATACCTATTTTCCATTGATATTTTTAGCAATATTAAACAAAGGTAGACACATCAGATTGGTCGAATGACAATAAATACAAATCCATGGTTATATATTTAAATGATGGTATACTTTTTAGGCAGGTTTGAAGAGTTCTTCGCAAATACCCTGTTTGTTATTTGGACGCAACATTTAAATAGTATTTTACTCTTAGTAATGCATAGCATTAAACTGAATACTGTTTATAATACCGTAAAATTGTATATTGTAAACGTTGAAAACTTATATTGTTAACACGATTTCTTTTACCAAGATTAACACTGTCGTTGGTATTTAGTTGAGTTTTGATATATTTGATCTAAATCAAAGTTTTAATCGGTTATTTATTTTATTTACTAAGTGATATGGGTAAAAACACAATTTTAAAGCAAAAAAACCATTAAAACCATATATTCAGTAACTTTTTTTTATTGTAACAAATTAATGTAGATTACATTTTACTGTTAGTAGGAAATACATATTTTATTCAATTCTTGATTTTTTTGTATCCGTATAACACAGAGCTTCCATTTGGTAAACATCTCCTTTTTGTAGAATTTTGTCTATACAGTTTAACTTCAGTTCTTGTGGTTACCTCATGTTCCTTTGTTCTACGAATATTCTTTGATATAATTGGTATTGGCTTGGACTCTTTAAGAATCATATCCTTAATGGTATTAAAATTAACAAGTTGTGATGCTGCATAGTTTATGGAAATACCCTTAACTTTACAAATTACTTCCTCTCTTTGCGTTTTAGTGAAATACACCTTAAAAGAGTATTTTTGGACCGCCAGAGACAAAGGATGGAATTAGAACCGTAACTATCTAATTCATCAGTCAAATCTCCAATAAACGGTCCTGCGGGTAAATCAAGTTCGCCACTTCTAGAGAGATATATTACAGAATCTGTACAGGACTAATACAGGACTCTATTGTCAAGACGTTCGAGATTACTTAAACGTGCCCGGGCTGTGACGTAAACCGCATTCACTACATTTACTGTAGGTAGAGAATTAACAGTTTTCTTCGGTGTATTCATAATTTACCACCAATGTCTGGAGGAAGTGTTGAAGTATGCGGAAAAAGGTTACAAAAATGCGTGAAATATGGAAATATCAAGTTCAGAGATTTAACAAACATTCTGGACAAGAGGGTTTATTTACTGCTATGATAAACAAGATTATTAAAATTAAACAAGAAGCAAGTGATTGGCGTACATATTTTCAAACAGAAGAACAAAACTTAAATTATATTGAAGACTTTTTTGATAAGGAAGATGTTAAATAAGAACGTGGCAATATTGTCGCAATTTCGGTTTAAGGTCCTAGGCTAAGTTAATATTGAACAGTTTCCGTGGAAAATTTGGACAACGAGAAAATCAGCCAAAAACTAAAATATTAAACCAACCTTCGGAATTTTTCACTATGTTTAGTGATCCAGCTATTTATATAAACAGCGACATTGCTATTAACGAGAAGACATTGGTGGTAAATTATGAATACACCGAAGAAAACTGTTAATTCTCTACCTACAGTAAATGTAGTGAATGCGGTTTACGTCACAGCCCGGGCACGTTTAAGTAATCTCGAACGTCTTGACAATAGAGTCCTGTATTAGTCCTGTACAGATTCTGTAATATATCTCTCTAGAAGTGGCGAACTTGATTTACCCGCAGGACCGTTTATTGGAGATTTGACTGATGAATTAGATAGTTACGGTTCTAATTCCATCCTTTGTCTCTGGCGGTCCAAAAATACTCTTTTAAGGTGTATTTCACTAAAACGCAAAGAGAGGAAGTAATTTGTAAAGTTAAGGGTATTTCCATAAACTATGCAGCATCACAACTTGTTAATTTTAATACCATTAAGGATATGATTCTTAAAGAGTCCAAGCCAATACCAATTATATCAAAGAATATTCGTAGAACAAAGGAACATGAGGTAACCACAAGAACTGAAGTTAAACTGTATAGACAAAATTCTACAAAAAGGAGATGTTTACCAAATGGAAGCTCTGTGTTATACGGATACAAAAGAATCAAGAATTGAATAAAATATGTATTTCCTACTAACAGTAAAATGTAATCTACATTAATTTGTTACAATAAAAAAAAGTTACTGAATATATGGTTTTAATGGTTTTTTTGCTTTAAAATTGTGTTTTTACCCATATCACTTAGTAAATAAAATAAATAACCGATTAAAACTTTGATTTAGATCAAATATATCAAAACTCAACTAAATACCAACGACAGTGTTAATCTTGGTAAAAGAAATCGTGTTAACAATATAAGTTTTCAACGTTTACAATATACAATTTTACGGTATTATAAACAGTATTCAGTTTAATGCTATGCATTACTAAGAGTAAAATACTATTTAAATGTTGCGTCCAAATAACAAACAGGGTATTTGCGAAGAACTCTTCAAACCTGCCTAAAAAGTATACCATCATTTAAATATATAACCATGGATTTGTATTTATTGTCATTCGACCAATCTGATGTGTCTACCTTTGTTTAATATTGCTAAAAATATCAATGGAAAATAGGTATATTGGTTTATTAGATACACACCTGGTAAAAAATTCATATTAGGTTTGTTCTAACATAATTTCGTATTTTATTGTCTATAACGAAATATTCAAATGTTTGGCGATTTGAGAAACGGGAGGGAAACATAAAAATATAATAATTAGGAATAAAAAAAGAAGGTATTGTACACGTTAACGATAAATAAGATATAGAAATCATTGCATAGTTTGTCTGACCAAAAACAAAAATTCGGTTTGTAGTTCGTGGTAAAATCCGTAGGATAGACGACGTATATAATTTTAGCATGAGAAAAAGGAATAAACTTATAATTTTTAGTGGTTCTAAAAAGTTGTGATGAACATATTATGTCTATTTTGTGACTTTAACAAGTTGAAGTGACAAATTTGTCAATTCGAATAATAAAAGGCAATTTTCTGGTACTTTGAGCCCCCCAAGCAAAAACAATCATACAAAATTTGATTAACTATTTGGAAAATGAAAGAGTAAGTTGAAATTTCCCAACTAATATGCAAGAAATAATAGCAAAAGCACTGGAATCAGTTTAAGGATTGTGTAGAACTTTTTGCATGAAAAAAAAAAAAAGCCGAAAATATAATACTGAAGAAGTCTATAAAGTGTAATTTATGTTTATTAAATCAAAAACTAATGTTACTCTTCCAGTTTTAAAAGAAAATCGAGGTGTTGTGCAATAGCAATAAAGAGAGAACTAAAACACAAGTATCTTCAACACTTAGGTGTCTTATAAACTTTGCAATATTTAATAAAACAAAAATCTTGGTGACCGATCATGGGCGTAAATTTGACAGTCAACACCATTTTCTATGGAATTAAAAATGTAATCAGAATAAACTAGTAAATTTGTTGTTATTGACCTTCCCTTTATGAAGCCATGCTGGTTAGTGAAAATAACATTTTTAAAACAGTCCTCAAGAAAATTTTTAACTAAGAATTCCATTGGTTTAGGAATAAATGAAATTTTGGATATGGGCCTGTAATCAGTAACACAATTTATTATACCAGCGTTTTTAAAAAAGAATGAATAATTGAAAGTCTATCTAGTATTTTGACAAGTCGGATAATAATATAATACTTGTTTTTCACTTATTTCTCAAAGTGTTTAGTTGCAAATCATCATTTCGTTACTAGGGGCCCATTCTGTTTTCTTTTTATTATAATAATAGTAATATTTGAAATGATAATTTATCTAAGAGAATAATGGATTTATAAGACTTTTATTCTTGGAGAATGTTGCAAAACTTCTGGCTTCATGGATTTACGCTCAAAAATTTACCAATAAAAATTATGCGAATAAACTATTTTCGAAAGACTGTTGATACAATTTAGATAATAACCTGGGAGTGTTCAGTAAGTATAAAACTCTTGTTAGAAGCAATTGTTTTGTTTTATTTCCATCATTTCTCTCTTCTGTCCCCATTACAATAATTTCAAAGGTACTAATTTAAGTTAAAAGAGGGTGATTTTTTGAAAAAAGGATTTCCTTATACCTTTAAAATAATAGGTACGTTAAAACAGGACAAAAATATTATACAAAGTTGTTCACATATCAAATGTACAACGGTATGTCTACTATAAAATGTCTCTAATATAATAATTTCGATTTGAATTTACGCTTGTTGAATACTGGACATTGGTTCTATAATCTTCATTTCTTGAACAATGTATAGATCAAAATTTAACTTAAAAAATAAATTTCTATATATTTTACATCTATTTATGATAAAGTTTGTCTATATTGTTGTTGTGTTTCTTATGTCTGTGTATGAGAGCACTAGCTGAAAAAGTTTAAACGGCGATGAGTCCATATTATGACTACCTATCTTTTTTTATACGAATGCACAAATAAATACTTTAATGGATACGATGATTGGAACTGACCCCCTCCGTTTTAATTCTTGAAAAAACACAAAATAGCCGAATTTTTGATAAGTTAATCTGCCCACATTATTGAAGTAATTTTTAAACTTAATAAAAGAATAAAACGCGAATTTGCGGAATCTTTTTCTTTTTTTTTATTAAAAACATGGATATCTTACAGTATATTTAAACAACTAATGCTCGTAAAACATTATATTTTTGTATTATACTGTTTAGACTACGATTTGCATGTTTTCTATATTTCTTACGAAAATTGTCGACCGATGGTGTGTCAAACATTTTTGTTTGTTTAGCTAAAATGAGTTTTTATCGCTGGTTGTATTAAAACTTTGATTGTGTCGTTTCTTCTTCGAGTGGTTTTTCGGGTTTTTGTTAATATACAAGGGTACATGCTGAATGCATGGGATTAAAAAAAAGTATGTTCTGTGACGAAGAGGGTGGTGATAAAAAGATACGTGGGTGAACTTTTTAATCTTTGAAATTCTAGGTCTGGTAGAGATTATAGTAACTCTTTGGCTTTTACATACATTTTATTTCTTCTTCTATACATTTTGTCATATTTTTAAACTCTCCGGTTCGATATTGATTTAAAAAGTGACTCACACACATTACAAAAGAGAAAACACTTACAAAAAGTAAAAGTCAGTAGAAATATTTGGGTATTGGAATATTTGGTGATTTGGCTAAGTGGCTAATTGGATATTTGGAGATTAGGATATTATGTATTGAAGTTTTTAGGTGTATGAATGAGTACATGAATTAGAATGTATAGGTAGACAAAGTTACTTCACATCAGGACATAATATATCAATACAAAACAGACACTTAGAAAAACAGATACCCTGCTAGAGGAAATGGAAAACCCAAGCAGAAAAACAATCATTACAGACTTTTATGAACATGTAGTTGATTTTATGCGTTATAATGTACATAATATAAATAAATTAAATAGTAACTAATTGGTTGTATTATTAAATGTTTATTAAAAAATTAGGTTTGCATTACATGTTGATCATATAACAAAAATACGTTAAACAAAGAACATGCACAATTTTCATTATTTGAATAATAGAAACATTTAGGGACGTATTTTCTAAGGGCCGGTTGCTCATCCAACTCTATAATAGGTTTGCTTGAATATTTTCTTAAAAAATCAGCTTTTTCTCTGCCCTTAACGTAAATGGTATCAGCCTTTTCTGTCAAGCTCCGTACAATATCGGCAAATTTGTAAAATGGAGTAAATCCGGAATCCCATTCAATGCAATGATAGTGTTGCATTAACCATTTCGTTTGTTTGTATGCCGCTGGTCTTAGAAAGGCTAGATCAAACGGGGTTTAAAAACATAGTTACTAATTCTATGACCATCGTAGGCAGCAAGTTCATTAGGGATTAGCTTATTATTTTCTATCTTGAATGCTTGGAAGTCCACAACCAGACTAGGGCCAGCCATTGTAACTCGGGAACAGTTTTCAAAAAAAAAACTAAACTAAATAATGTGTGTTGCAGTTGATTTTATCTGCTTCGGGTACTAAACACATAAAGGTTTTCAAAATATTTCAAGGTTGTCCGAAAATATTTAAGAGCACCCATATTCCACATGTAAAATATAAGTATTAAACACATTGAATGAATGTTTTAAAATTTAGATAATCGATTTATTTCACTATAAGGGCAATAAAGGCAAACAGCTGAATTTTCAGATTTTAACTTTTATTTTCAAAATATACAGTAATTTATGCCAATATGCCGTATTTAGTAATTTTAATATTTTCACTTAATAAAAGCTCTAAAAATCACATGATAAACAACATTTGATCCTTGAATTATCCAAATTTACACGTTTTATAAAATTTTGCTAGTTTTATGACGGCACAGCGGATCGCTTGCAACTATTTTTGAAATAGTCTTGGCGTGCATCAATAACATAAAAGGTAGATGCACAAAAAATTGCTTCAGCTACTTTGCTTAATAAACAAAAAATATATTATCTTGAAATAAGTTCGATGGCTTTAGTAGTTTTTGTGTAAACGTGCATGAAACTATTAAAAGGCGATGGCTGATCCTCATTCCTATTGTTTGGTTAAATTGATGGAATCAAGTTGATTATATAAATAAAGAATATCTCTTCATGTACATACAGATGCTTTTTCTATAATTTTAAAACACATGCTATATCCGCTTTTTTTATTACTTACAATGATGAGAGAAAAATCTTGTTTACTACACATTAACTTTTCGTATTTTCGTTGATATAAGGAGTAATAAGCTGTGATGTCTTTTTGTAAATAATATAATTTTAATTTTGAATGTGTAAAAGCACTAAGTTATAATTTTTTCTTCTAAAAATGTAAATAATACAATTTTAATTTTGAATGCGTAAAAGCACTAAGTTATAATTTTTTCTTCTAAAAAGCTCTCACTCATCACAGAATAGTACATGGAGAGAGGAGAATGGATTTTAAGAAAGGTTTATCAGAAGTTAACTTTTTATGTATGCTACAACATTATTTGGATAGTAGTCTGATTAAATAAGAGAATATATTTACCGCTAATATGTATTTTTATTAATCCTTAGACATAAATTAAGCATGCATTTTGATACGTATACGACAACAAGAAATAGCAAGAATAATACTATAAAAATAAATAAATATGTTATAAAATATGAATTTTCCATAAAAACCCGTATTATCTACTGGATGTGATTTTTTAAAATGAATTACAATGATGAAGTAATAATTCTTGTGTGCACTTTAATTTTTCTTATCTGCATCAATATTCGGCAACACATGCTTTAAATCTAATTTTCATCCAACTTTGTGAATTGGAATATTTTTTTTTTTTTTTAATATTTTATTTCGGATGCGAAACAGCCAAGTCTAGATAAATTAACCCAAATTCATCACCATTAACTAAAAAGCTCCTTATAAATTTAAGTAATTTTTACCTACTAGTCAAAAAAGGGATTTCATTCACAAGAGGTAGCATAGATTATCAAAGAAAGAAAAATAACGAGCAAAGAAAGAAAAATTAAGCATGTTTGTAAGCAGTCAAAGTTACCCATACAAAAAGGCACTTGCACTCTTTCAATGTTAAATAATCCCATAACAAAGAGCACATACCCTATTTTAACAACCATAGTAGAGAACGATATATACCTGTATCCCATTCGATATTTTAGAACAGAGTGATGTCAATAAAGAAAAAAATTCTTCAAAGTGTAAAAGGAGTAGCCGCTTTAAGAGTATACAAAACTCAACAACATAAAAACCACCTGCACCCCGAACCAACACAAGGTCATCGTAAATGAAACGTGCCTGCACCTCATTCAATATTTTAGAACAAAATTACGTCAATAAAAAATAAAAATTCTTCAAGGCGTAAAAACCAAACACTTGCGTCCGAGTACGTCCAAGGTCGAAAATAAACCCAACCCAATGTCATAAATAAACATCTGCTCAAAAGTGCAGTCAAGGTTACATAAAGGACATCTGCATCCACTATAAAAATAAATCCAAGAGTACCTAAATAAAGAACAAAGTAAGAAAAATAGCCAGCGCTCAATATTACTCATAACAAAAGGTCCATGCCGCCTTCGAAATCATACATAACAAAAGGGTAGTTGCACTTTTTCAAGGTGTGAAAATCCCATCAAGGTGTGAAAATCCGATAACAAAGAGACCCAGACCCTATTGTTACGACTATAATAGCTCTTTCAAGGTGTGAAAATCCCATCAAGGTGTGAAAATCCCATAAACACCCTTCAAGAACGTGAAGGTATAACAAAACACAAAATATATTACAAATCTAACTTTTGGGAAAAAATAATGGTCAAGGTAACATCAATAAAACAGACTTGCATCCCTTTAGATATTTTCGAACAAATAAATTACGTCAATAAAGAAATAAAAATACTCCATGGTGTAAAAATTTGTAATGCAACAGTGTCGTAAATAAAAGGACGCCTGCATACCATAAAAATACCCTCGTCCACGCCAAGGTAGCGCCATCAAAGAGCAGCTCCATCCTTCAAGGTCAAATGAGTCACATAAAAGAAAATTGTATACCATAAAAATACCCTCGTCGAGGTGTATGGTCAAGGTCAAATTAACAAAGAGTAGTTGCATCTTTCAAGGTCGAATGAACACCTGCATACCATAAAAATACGTTCGCCCACGTGTATGGTCAAGGTCAAATGAACACCTGCATACCTGTGCGGTCAAGGTCGCGGGAGGGTAGGCGAGGGGTGGGGGGAGCAGAAAGGGGTGGGGGGTGACCCAGAACCGGGGTTTAATACCTACTTATGTGACCTCACACAAAATTATTTCTTTGTTTGAAGTTTCTCCAAATACCTAACTCTACCTTTCCATCATTTTGTAGGTCCGTTTGGACTGTTCGCACCTATTGTATTTCTTATATTCGTTATTCTATTCTCCTGATGATGAATTTATATACATTCGAAACATGTAGAGAACTTAAAGTGTCTTATTTCTCTCCTTTCAAAAGGAAAAATGTTACCTGTAACGGCAAAAAATTAACCGACCAACGGATTGCATAACAAGATCTTCTGGGAATTAAGGACGAGTACGTGAAACAGAATTTATATTCCTGTCCACTAAAAAAAGTAAATTTTGACTAGCTCGTGGACTTCATAGGTAGCCATCTACTACTAGGCTACACTTTCTGCTAATTCATCCAAATCATGGATAAAATAATTCAATAGGTAAAAAGTTGTGTAAATTTTTAAACTTTATTTTTTCCTAAATACCAAACAAATAGTTAGAGGCATTTTTAATATTATATTTTGAGATGTTGCCTCACCTTTTTTTGAGTCGATTGGGCAGCAACCGGCTTTAAAACTTTTCGCTGCAAGAATTTAAGAGTATTTTTTAATTCTTTTTCAAACGACAGTTAAGGATCCCACAGTCCAACGCGGTTTTGAGGTGGCGCGAATGTACCGCTATCCCAACTAGCAATATGGATATCCAAAACGACAAAAATATTATATAGGTGTTCGTTAGTGCTATTTAAAGAATACTTCAGTTCTATAATGCCGATAGTTAAAACCATTCTAGCGAACGAACCAAATTATCCCATAATATAGTTGTAAGAATGAATATACAACAAATATTATAGTAGAAACTGCAATCAGGAGTATCTGTGTTTTATTAGTATTGCATAATTATTTATATCACATTTTACACAGCCCTTTTAAAATAGTTCTAAAAGATGTATACAATATAAACTGTATAGTATTTGTCAATACTCTTATACAACAGTTATAAAATACTTTTATACACATTGAATAAGAAGTTGTGTAGCTTACTTTAAAATAATTTATTAAAATTAGTATAATATTAAGACAATACAACTCTTACAGAACTACTTTAAAACTATTTTATAGACGTTCATAATCTTAGAAATTGTCACTATTATAAAATTAAAATGTATCTTATTAGAATAAAATGTTTACTAACACCGCGTTATACAACTTAACCTCATTTCCGTTTATAGAACAAAAATGACGATAAACAAGTTTAAATTAAATCAAAACATGCTTTATTGTTGAAGAACATGCAATTTCATTGACAAAGTGGATATAATAAAATAATATATTCTAGATCCTACCTAAAAATAGAGGTGAAAACAAAGAAGGGGACAAACACGTCCTTAAAATTCACAAGTAGTTAAGTCAACAAACTATAAAATAAAATAAATCCTCTTACTTCATTACTTTGGACATGGTTGGCTCATAATGGTCCCAAAATTTAAAAATGGGTGTCTAGTATTATAATACACCTAGGTACCTACCTAATTAAGAGTTGGCAACCTTTCAAAAACGGTATAGATGGCGTTCATGTGAGGTTTCTTTAGCGCCTGCATAAGCAACATTACACCACTAAAGTCTCCTATAATGACCCAAAAAGAACCAAACGACTTTTTAGCGTATAATTAGACAATATTATTCAACCAAAGCGTCGTATAAT
Organism: Polydrusus pterygomalis; assembly: GCA_963969555.1. Lineage (NCBI taxonomy): Eukaryota > Metazoa > Arthropoda > Insecta > Coleoptera > Curculionidae > Polydrusus > Polydrusus pterygomalis. The sequence goes on along the minus strand of OZ018383.1, from coordinate 40,783,867 downwards.
GACGAAAAGAGAACGAAAACATTGTATTAAAAATCCGCCATATTTTTCACTTCCTTTCGCTATTTCGACTGACGCCATTATGCAAATGTTTTTTTTCTTAAACAAAAAATACACGAAAATTATCAATTTTTTTAGACAAAGACCATAATTACATAATTATTCTATCATCCACTTATTAAATCTGGTGTAAAATATACTGCAGATTAAATTTTTACTTTTTTTGTTAAATATTTGTTATCGTAATAAACCCAAATTTACGACAAAGAGAAGGCGCTTGCATTTTTTACTGTAAAAGTATATATATTTTGTCAGAAAAAGTTGCCGGGCACATAAGATTCGTCATTTAATGCCGTTTGTCAAAGATTCTATCATTACAAAATATTTTTTATTAGAAATATTCCATCGCCATTTTAACTTATAAATGCTATCCATATTATTTTGCAAGACCTGGGTTATACAGCAATTTTGCGATATTTTGGTGTAGTTCTTCAACATTATAAAGTGAAATTGTTGTTTAAAATAAATGCAATTTATAAGGCAGCCCAAGAGGATATCTATATAACAGTTTTATAAGTGTTATTTAAATATACCTATATGAATTGTATAATGACTGTATAGCCTTATAATACAGACACTATAGAATTAAAATATTTTATAAAAATGGGCCTTTTTTGGTTTTATATCTATCGTATTACGGTTTAAAAACCCCTTTAAAAATAATTTGGTTTTATCAACTTTCCTTGTGTAGTGGTTTATACAATCATTATAAATATAATTTTACTAGTTGGGATGTTAATCAAATGGTAACATTTCCAAATTCGCAGCATATTCGCGTTGGTCTGTGAGATCCTATTTATCAGTAATCGCCAACCCGTCGATTGCAAGCTACCGGTAGATTGCAAAGGCAATTCTGGTAGCTCCCAACATATTTATACCGTGCGAGGAAAAATTATTTGCATCAAAGAGGGCCTTGCATCTAAGGACGTAATGCTTAGCCGTAGAGCTTAATACCTATTGGCTGTCCGTAACTACCTGAATTAACAATCAATCAGTTATTCCGTCATCTTTGACAGTTTATTGTTGGGGATTTTTATCATTGCCTGAAAAGAACCGTGTCTGTGTTTAGGAAAACAGGTTCTATACAACATAAAAAAGGAACAGGAAGACCATCTGTAAGAACAGAAGAACTTGTTGCAAACGTTCGTGAAATAATGCAAAATACGCCAACAAATTGTATAAGACGCCTGTCTCAAGAAGTGGGAAGATCTTATGGAACATGCAGGGCTATTCTTAAGAAGCAGCTAAATTTATTTCCTTATAAAGTGCAAGTATTCCAAGAAATACAAGCCGCAGATTTTGAAAGACGCAGGAATTACTCTCAATGGTTTACCCAAAATTTATTGGAAAGAAATGATTTATTAGACCTGACATTTTTTTTCGGATGAAGCCTGGATCCACGTCTCCGGTTATGAGAATTCTCAGAATACCCGCATGTGGAGTAGTGAAAACACCCATTTTTTTTGTGGAGTCCACATTGCACCCTCAAAAAATTGGTGTCTGGTTAGCTGTTTCCCGAAGAAGAATTATTATTATTAGTCCAATTTTTTTTCCATGACACAGTTACAGCACAGCGGTATAGATGCAATATTTTGAATCCATTTGTGGAGCAATTACTTGACGACGAACTACGTTTTGGATATTTTCAATAGGACGGTGCAACCGCCCATACAGCCGCCGAAACTATTAACTATACTTACGCAGTTTTTTCGACGACAGATTGATCAGTTTTCGATCAGACATTGAATAGATGGACCTAGATCACCTTGTTTAACAGTTATGGATTACTTCGTTTTTCCTCATTTAAAGAACACTATTTTTAAAACACCAGTTGCAAATTTAGAACAATTACAAGAAAGGATTATCCAAGACAATATGAAGAAACGTGTGAATTTATGCTTGGAGCATATCAAACATCTATATGCCAATTTCAGCAATTTATGTAATTATTTTTCTTTTTCTTTATGTATATTCTTAGTTTGTTAATTTTGTAAACAACAAAAGTAAATTTGTATTTGTCTACTTATTTTATTGCTCATTAGTTTGGCATATCATGTCATAATATGAATTTGACAAAATTTTAACCTAGATTTGGTTAGATATATCGTCCCCATATCATTGTGATCTAAACCAAGCCCCACGTTTTTCAATCCATGCCCTCGTTGATGCAAATAACTTTTGCTCGCAAGGTACAAAGGCGTAAAAATCAAACCTTCCGTAAATAATAACTGTACATTATTTTATTTAGGTTGGCTTACTTTGTTTACGACTAGGTATAGTTCACTGTTTATTCCAAAATTATCAAAGTAGCTTAACACCTCGACTATAAGGGTAATAAGATGCATGTACCTTCACAAAGCGATAAAATAATATTTCAAAAGAGTTTTTGACCAATACATGCGTAATAAAATTAAGGGGGCGGAGGTAACGGGGATGAAATGGATAGTATTTATTGTTTCATTAAAAATATATTATCTCATACTTTTAGAGTGCTTTTGAAGTAGATTTTTTTTTGCAAGGTGCACGATTCCAATTAAATTTGTGGCCTTAAATTGTAAAGTCGTTAATTTTTATCTCTGGCAAGTGCAAGTGCTTTTTAAATTTGATTGACGTCATGTTTGCCATGCATCTCAGGAGATGTCTAAAAATACGTTATCTAAACGCAAAAAAATTGTCTGCAATAGCAAGGAACTCTGAGCTCAGCTTAATGACGACGGACGCCTTACCGTTTTCGTTGAATTATCCCAAAACTCTCTATTCGATTCTCCTTAGACTTTATTACAATCTAGGTCAATGTTCTTCAGTTAAGGTTGCGGATTTTGCTGCACCATATCTACAGTTGCAATAGTTATATGAATTAAGAATCTTCGCGATCGTTTACCGGGATGCTTAAAATGCAATAATGTCATGTTACCTCCCAAACAATATTTTCTGTTCGCTTGAAACACATACTTTTTTCTAATTTTGTATCATAACAAATCTATTACGATACGCATTTGCGTATCGTAATGAAGCTATTTCGATACGCGTTTTTTCTTTATTTGATGTTGGTAACATTTAAATGTTTTATTTCATTGGCTTGCGCGGCCTTTGTGATTTACGAGAAAACCCATTTTTCGCAGAGGAAAAATAGCTTCATAACTTACTTTTTTATTCTGTGTGGATAACAGTCATGTATGTTGGTTGCATAAATATATAAATCAATCTTTTGTAGATGCTTCAAGCTATCATTTTCTGCCAAATCCTATCCAAAATTCAATCTACTAACCTTCCAATGTCGATTTTAATTTCAACTTTATTTGAATTTTTCATCTTCCTATACTAAATTGCAATGCCGTGACGCTAAATCACGTCTTTTGAAATTCGAAAAAAGTAGCAAAATCGCCCGAATTTCCGAAAGGTCTGTATATGTACCGAATGCCGAATGTACAAGTATCACACAACGTATTCCGTCCAATTTCAAATTTCATATCGCTAAAATAACTTTAGAATCTCGTGGTCAATGGGTCAATAAATCAAAAAATGGCAGTTTGCAAAATAGTTTTTGTTTTCCAGAGGCTACTATGATAAAAAATAGTATTACCAACATAAAATTTAGACATAAAAATTTACAAAATTTGAAGGATTTATTTTCTTTTTAAATGTGTTTTTTATTGAAAAAAACTACAAATTAGAAAAAATAGTATAACGTACGTGTTATATAAAGCAGTTTTAAGCACTTGTCCCGTTATAAAACCCGCCGCAAGCGGCTCGTTTTTTAACATGGACGCGTGCTATAAAATGATGCTTTATAAAACGTGTACGTTAATATACTATTAAACCCAAATATAAAATATCTATATGTACCTATACGTGCAGTTGACAAAATTGTTCGTGCGGTTTTAAAGGTTTTTTTGTGGCTGAAAAACTACGGTAAACTTTAAAACTCCCTAATGTTGTATAGGAAATGGATTTTTATAATTGCGCATCGAGTAATATCGAATCGATTTTTTCGATTGGAAGGTGTTACCGACCATTAACTAGGAATTTTTATTGTGCTTTTGTTTTATTTGGTTTTTACTTTTATACAGTGCGAGCAAAAATTATTTGCATCAAAGAGGGCTTGAATTAAAAAACTTAGGGCTTGGTTTAGATCACAATGATATGGGGACGATATATCTAACCAAATCTAGGTTAAAATTTTGTCAAATTCATATTATGACATGATAAGCCAAACTAATGAGTAATAAAATAAGTAGACAAATACAAATTTATTTTTGTTGTTTACAAAATTAACAAAGTAAGAATATACTCTATACAAAAAGAAAAATAATTACATAAATTGCTGAAATTGACCACCACTATGCTCCAAGCATAAATTCACAGGTCTCTTCATATTTTCGAAAGTGTTGACCAGCATCTCTGGAGAAATATTACCACATTCTTGGATAATCCTTTCTTGTAATTGTTCTAAATTTGCAACTGGAGTTTTAAAAATAGTGTTTTCTAAATGAGGAACAACGAAGTAATCCATAACCGTTAAACAAGGTGATCTAGGTGGGAATTCAATGTCTGATCGAAAACTAATCAATATGTCGTAAAAAAAATTGCGTAAGTAGTTAATAGTTTCGGCTTCGGCGGCTGTATGGGCGGTTGCACCGTCCTGTTGAGGAAAATATCCAAAACGTAGTTCGTCGTCAAGTAATTGCTCCACAAATGGATTCAAAATATTGTCTTTATACCGCTGTGCTGTAACTGTGTCATGGAAAAATATAGGACCAACAATTTATCTTTGGGAAACAGCTAATCAGACAACAATTTTTTGAGGGTGCAATGTGGACTCTACAAAAAAATGGGGACTTTCACTACTCCACGTGCGTGTATTCTGAGAATTCACATAACGGGAAAGGTGGAACCAGGCTTCATCCAAAAAAAATGTTAGATCTAATAAATCATTTCTTTCCAATAAATTTTGGGTAAACCATTAAGAGTAATTCCTGCGTCTTTCAAAATCTGTGGCTTATTGTATTTCTTGCACTTTATAAGGAAATAAATTTAGCTGCTTCTTAAGAATAGTAGGTACTGCATGTTCCATAAGATCTTCCCACTTCTTGGGACAGGCGTCTTATACAATTTGTTGCCGTATTTTGCATTATTTCACGAACGTTTGCAACAAGTTCTTATGTTCTTACATATGGTCTTCCTGCTCCTTTTTTGTGTTGAATAGAACCTGTTTCCCTAAACACAGCCACGGTTCTTTTCAGGCAATGATAAAAATCCCCAGCAATAAAAGCAACGTTAGGAAAATGTTCGTGAAAATCGTCCATGCACAAACCCGGATTGTATTGCCACTCACCATTTACTCTAACCCCGTTTCAAAAATACGCTTCAACCATGAATGTTTTGTGCTGTTCCGTAAATTGTGTGAATTGTTCAAGAAATTGGAAAAATTAGCGATGAATCAAATTACTTGTAACGACTGTCAAAGATGACGGAATAACTGATTGATTGTTAATTCAGGTAGTTACTGACACCCAACAGGTATTACGCTCTACGGCTAAGCATTACGTCCTTAGATGCAAATAATTTTTTTTTGCACGGTAGTTCCAGCTCTTGCCACTCTATTTTCAGATAATACTGATCCTAATTTACCAAGTTTAACCGTATGGTTTCGATAGGATGGAGTAAAAAATCGCAGCTGACATTTTGCATGTGGGCTAGAAACTGCATTAAAAAAACTTTTTCTAAAAACTTTTTCCGATACTTTCAGAAATAACCCCACTTTTGAAATATTTTCTGGAAAAAATTAAAATTTGACGATAATGCGAATCACGCGACTACTATTTTTTGCTTAATTTTCATCTCGATCGAAGCAGAACTTGATGCCAAAGTAAAATTTCGTATAAAAAAACCATATGATGCGGACTTTACTGGTCACACTGTATAGGGCATGATTTATAAAATGGCACGATTTTTTAAATCGTATATTTCCTGACAAATGGTGAATGGAAAATATAAATGCAACCACTACGGGTATTGAAATGCATTCAATCTTGATGTGTTTTATTTGTTTAAGCTATAAGTACGACACCGAGGTCACTTCTTATGGAATGCATTGTTTATTGTTGTTTTAAGAAGTAAAAGGAGAGATTTTTACCAATAGTACTGCGGTTTTCTTAAAATTAAATTCAGGTCGCAAAAACAGTAGGTATTGTTCAATCTTTAAATAAAATGGAGACAGTTTTTATAGAAAAGCATCATACTAAAAATTTGGGTTAAGGTTAATAATTTTTTTTTTTCGTTTTTCTTTAAACCCATATCATACAGGAGAGATATAGGATATAGTCAAGCAATAAAGGCCTGCACCAGTGGTGCATACCCAAAGAGCTGCAACTTTTGTTTATTGTTTTGAATTATTTATTAAAAATAAGTAAAATATAATTTAAAAGTGTTATTTAAAATCGATAAAACATTATTTCTAAATTATGCTTTATCATGTCAACTTTCATGAAATAAGTTATGTTTAAATAATATATCTAAATCCTCTATCTAGTGTATTTCTTCGAGAAGTATCGTATTAATTAAAATAAGATTCCGAGGTACCACAATAAGAAATTTCAAAAAAAAATATTTTGTTGATACCTATTTAAAACTTATTAAAAAATGTAACGCAATTTAAATGAACTGTAAATTGTTAAAAATAGTAATACACACACATACTTATATATATTGTAAAATAATATTAATATGGTCATTAAAAAAATTAACAAAATGATATTAGCACCGAATACTACGTAAAGTAAACAGTGGCCCTACTTTTATTGTCGGTACAACATTTAATTATATGGAAAATTTCATAATTTTTTTTTCAACCAATTAGAAGGCTTCTTTTTGTTTACGTTGCTTATAGCAACGGGAGACTATCGCGAAAATTTCATAAATTTATTTTCAACCAAGTAAGAAAACAAGATAAAATGGAGGCAGGAAAATCAACACGTCTTTCAAATAAAATGAAAATTAATAGAGAAAAGGTAAATAATGAAAAATGTATAAATTGTAGTTATAAATTCACAAATAATACTTATTCATTAATGTGTATTAAATGTGATGAATGGTTTTGTTTATCATGTACAAAACTATCAAAAAAAGAAACAACTGAAATAAAAAAGAAAAGTATTAAATGGACATGCATAAATTGCGTAGAAAATGAAAGTTCATCTGAACTTAATAATAGAATCAAGAGACTAGAAGAAGAAAATAAACTATTTAAAGACATTGTTTATCAAATAAAAGAAAAACTTGAAAAATTGACTCAAAATACGAATGAAGTAAAATCCAAAGTGGAAATTCTGGAAAAAATAAATATAGCTTCAATATTAAACAAAATTGATTCAAATATAAATCAAATTTTAGAAAACTTAGATGAAAAAAAAAATATTATACAAGAAAAAAATGAACTATATTCAGATATTTTAAAATCCAATAAAAAAATTGTTAATAATCAAAATATTCCAGAATTGATTATTAAACCAAAGAAGAATCAAACATACCAGCAGACTAAAAATGAAATACAAAACAAAATTAATCCAATGGCTGTTAAGGCATCAGTAAATGGCATAAAGGAAATAAGAAATGGCGGAATTATTATTAAAGGAAAATCAAAAGAGGACGTAGAAAAAATTTAAATATTATCAGAAGAAAAATTAAATGAAAAATATTCAATTTACATTTCAAAGTTAAAATTACCAAGATTAGTGTTAATAGGACCAAAAAAAATGTACAATAATATAGAATTTCTGGAAGAAATGCGAGCTTTAAACTATCTAGATGAAAATGATTCACTAGACATTAAATATACAAGAAAATCAAAATATTCAAATCAATATATTATTTACTTCGAGACAAAAGGAGATACTTTTAGAAAATTAGTCGACAAAGATATATTATTAGGGTGGAATAAATGTAAAGTGAGAGAAGACTTAAATATAATGATATGTTTTAAATGCTGTGGATATGGACATAAAAAAAAAAGATTGTAAAAAAAAAGATAAGATCTGAGCTCTTTTTGTACAGGTAAACACGAATATTGGGACTGTAAACAAGAATTTCCAAAGTGTTCTAACTGCATTATTTACAATAAGTTATATAACAAAAACAATGATTATAATCATGAAGCAAATAAAAATGATTGTATATTGCACCAATGGAAAATTAAACAGAGCAAAGAAAAAATAAACTATAATTAATAATGGCAAAATATAATATAAATATTATACAAAATCTTAAAGTTTTATATATAAACTCCAGATCAATTAAGAATAAAATGGATGAAATTGAAATTTTAGCAGATGATGAAAATATTCATATTATAGTAATTAGTGAGACATGGGTTTACAAAGAAGAAGAAAAATATTATAATTTCAAAAAATTTTATTCAATATATGCATGCAGGAAAAAGAGAGGAGGTGGATTGGGCATTTTTGTGAAAAAGACATTTGACTATGAAATTTTAGAAAAAATTTAAGGTGAATTATCATATATAGCACTTAAAATAAAATCTCCAGAATTTATTATTTGTGGTATTTATAGGCCACCATCCGTAAAAAGTAATAGTTTTTTAAATATTATTAAAGAAAAACTTGAAAATTTAAACAATTAAAATCAAATGTTTAATGGTTGGTGATATGAACATTAACTTACTTCAAAATACTACTGATTCAAAAAGACTTTTAGAAATATATTCGTCAAATAATTTTACACTTTGCAATACTACTATTTCAACAAGAGAAACTACAAACTACAAAAGCTTGATAGACCATACTCTAACAAATATGCAAAATAAACTAGAGATAAAGTTTATAGTAAGTCCATTAGGTGATCATAAAATACAAATTTTAAATATACCTAAACAAAATACCAAAAATAATAGAAGTTTCAAAAATATTAAAATTAGAGAATATTTTATAGATAAATTGAAACATGACCTAATAAAATTACAAAATAGGCAGCATTTAATTAACGAACCAGATAAACTATATGATGAGATATTAGAAATATTTGAATCCTCATCATATACAAATACAATAAAAATTAATAAAAATTCGAAACCATGGTTTTCGAAAGATTTAGCAAAAATGATTAAAACAAGAGACAAGATATATGAAAAAAAGAAGAAATATCCAATGATTGAAGAATATGAGCAGACTTTTTATAAATTAAATAAACTTGTTAAACAAACAATAAGAACAACAAAACAAAAATATTTTAAAAACATATTTTTGAACAGTGATCAAAAAGGTATTTGGGAAAATTTAAATTTATTATTGACAAACAAGTCAAAGAAAAACAAAACCAACATTGATAGTATTATATCCAATAGTATTGAAATTAAAGACGAACAAATCATATGCGAAGAAATGAACACATATTTTATAAATGTTGGCGAAAATTTATCAAATCAAATTCCATTTATAAGAAGATATACTAAAAATGCAAACCCTAACTCGATGTTTTTGAACCTAGAAAAGATAACTATGGGTGAAATTGAAGAGATAATAGATGATCCTAATATAAAAAAAGCAAGCGGTTTTGATGAAATATCAGTAAAAGTTATTAAAAAAGTCAAAATAGAAATATTACCAATTTTACTTCAACTATTTGAATTATCTGTTAAAAAGGGTATTTTTTCATCAAAAATGAAATTAGCTAAAGTATCACCAATTTTTAAAGCAAATTCAAAAAATGATCCAAGTAATTATCGGCCAATATCTGTTTTGCCAGTTTTTTCAAAAATTTTAGAAAAAATTATGAACAACAAATTAACAGATTTCTTAGATAATCAAAATTTAATTTCAGATAGTCAATATGGTTTTAGAAAATATAGAGATACTGAAATTGCTGTTATGGATGTAATAACAGACATTCAATTAAAAATAGATCAAAATCAAAAATGCTGTTTATTATCTTTAGACCTTTGTAAAGCGTTTGACACAGTTAACCATAATTTTTTATTACAAATAATTCATAACATTGGAATAAGGGGAAATATTTACAATTGGTTTGAAAGTTATTTAAGCAATAGATCACAATATGTTGAAATTAATAACAGTAAAAGTACTCAAAAAACTATTAAATGTGGTGTTCCGCAAGGATCAATTTTAGGACCAATATTATTTCTTATATATATTAATAGTATATCTAAATTAAACCTAAATGGTAAGATACAATTATTTGCTGATGATACAACTATTATTTATTTTGGCGATAATTACTTTGACATTCAAAATCAAATAAAAAATGATTTACAAATCATTTTTTCTTGGCTTCAGTCATATAAATTATCAATAAATTTTAAAAAATCTTCTTTTATATATATTACTAAAACAAAAATAAACAGCTTGCTATCAAAAAAAGAAATTTTATTTGATAATAAAACCATAAAATATGCTGATTCTATAAAATTTCTAGGACTGCATATAGATGAAAATTTAAGTTGGAAAACACATATCGATTATCTCAGGAAAAATATTACCCCATTGATTGGAATTTTTTATAAAATAAGATATTATTTACCAATTAAGCTTTAAAAAAATATTTATTATTCTCTAATTTATTCTAAATTTCAATATTTAATATCCGTCTGGGGATCTGCTACCTCTACAATAATAAACCCTTTAAAAAAATTACAAAATAAACTTATTAAATGTATTTACAAGCTTCCTTTTTAAGAACCAACAATAAATTTATACAAACCACTAGGATATTTAAACTTAGAGAATTTGTATAAATTAAAAATATGTGTAATTATTCATTCAATATCCACTCATCAACAAAAATCAAAAATCACATTCCAAAAATTAAATACCGTACATAATCATGACACAAGGCAAAATGAAAGTATTTTAGCAGTAAATATTAAAAGCAATATTGGTAAAAGATCATTATTATACAATGGGGTTATAATTTATAATACCCTACCAAATATGTATAAAAATATAAAAAAATTGACACTCTTTAAAAAGAAAACTAAATTGTATTTTAAAAAAAAATAAAAGCACTCTAATTTTATTCGGAAATTAGTTTTAAAATTGATTTAAATTTGACTATTTTATTAATTTTATTTGTATTGTATTCTGTATTGTAATTCTATATTTTTGTAAAAAAAAATTTTGTTGATATTTGTTTATTTTTAAGTTAGTGTAATATTTTCCCTGTAATGGACTTTTAAAGTTCGTTGGGAATTATTTAATAAATAAAAAATAAAAATAAATATTGACGGTTGAAAAAAAAAAAAAGTAGAAGGCTCCTTTTTGTTTGCGTTGCTTATAGCGACGGAAGACTATCGCGATAGTCTATAGCCTATTAACCTAATAAAATTAATAAGTGATAATTTTTCTGTCAAAAATGAAGTGCTTTATTTTTTATGGCAAACGTCACTCAGAATAAAATCAAAATACATTTTGTTGCTAACTTATAATTTTTATTGAGAATAGGTCGTAGGTCTCATCATCTCATGATATTAAAAGAAACTCCAATTTATGAAATTTTCTTACCGAATCTCCCACGCAGCAGAATTAATTCCCGATAATTTTTTTCTCGGTTTCACTCATGTTTTTGTTGATAGAAAATTTTCCCCGTCTTCGACTCGGAATAATTTTCTATCAACAAAACCATTAGTGACCTTGAAAAAAATTATCGGTAATAAGTATGCTGCTAGGGAGATTATAAGTGATAGTCTATAGCCTATTAACCTAATAAAATTAATAAGTGATAATTTTTCTTAGGTACGACTACTACGACTTAATTTTAATTCAAATGTCAAGTCATTTTAAAGTGACAGATAAGACAAACAACAAATTTGTTATCTGAAATCCAATGTCTTTATAGATTTAAATTGAAATATAACTTTAAAAAACATGTTTCCGATGAGTTTAGTTTAATATGACGCACTTTATTTTTACAATAGAAGTTGATTTTACTTGTTAGTAACTAAAGTTTATTACTAAAATTTCAGGAACATTAAAAGAAACTCCAATTTATGAAAGTTTCTTACCGAATTTTCCACGCAGCAGAATTATTTCCCGATAATTCTGCTGCTAGGGAGATTATAAGTGATAATAATTATCAAACTAACGCCATAGTCGTTCTACGAAATGGCGTTATCAGTTTCCAAAATTATCGTTTTGTTCTTTATTACCACCGTCAAGTCAATTTTTTTAAATACGGAACTGGTTTTTTAAAGACAGAAGACGGCTTTAGAAATTTCAAATAATTTAAAGGCTTTGTCATCGGTATTTCAAATTATTCTTTCTGTATACCATTCGAAGCAATTATATTGGGAGATTCGATGAAACCATTAACAGTTAAAATAATTTTAAATCAAAATAGCTTAAACTAATAAAGTGACAATGCAGCAAAGGCGGTCCTCGACAAACGATATAGAAGCAGTTGTGTATTGTAAGGACATCTAGTAACAGAACCCTCGCACCCTTTTTTCAAAATAAAAAAGTTCTTTTAAGTTAAGAAAGTTCATTTATTTGAACCAAGTTTCTAGCTAAATAAGCCAAAAACAATATACTTAGGTAATACCACAACCACCTTGAAAAGAAGCCACGAAGTGACATCGAGCAACGCAGCATCGGCCTTGAGTTGCGGATCCACAAGCTATTATTTTGACGCGTGGCAACGGGCGAGTTTTTTATTCTTTCTGATATTTTTTGTGTTTTTTTGGCTCTGTTGCCCCTATATTGATATTGAAAAATGTACAAAAAAGTAATAAATAGTTTTGGATAACAAGAACAACTTACCTATATAATTAATAAATAATAGTAATATTGCGTTGAGAAGCTGGTTTTGTTTCACTACGAGTAGATTTATTTATTTGATCGATCAAAAGTAATATTCTATTATACAAATTATTATCCTCTGCGTTTAAATTACAGGATTGACTATCGTCCTCTGAAGAGTAAGCTTAAGGCTTTGCTTAAGAAATGTACGCTTGTCTTAAGAAAGTCACCTACTATCTGGGTAACTTCGTTACTTTCACAATGTATGAATTGGTTTGGTATCGAGACAATAAGTTTTCAAGCTGAGACCACCTGCCTAGTTTCATTTCAAAGGGTAAAATCCATTTTAAATCATTGTAAGCCAGTTCATTACCTTTTTAAAAAACCTTTACCTTCGTATCAATGTCCACTGAAACCTGATTAACAATATGTAGGTATACAGTAATTGGTCAAATCTAAACTATAAAAATATATTACACTCTCTTCACCTGCTTTTAAAACACTTTTATAGTTAGAGTTACACCCAGGAATACAGCAGGGGCTTGGCATGTTGATAAATAAACAAACTAAAAGAAAAAAAAATAGTACTTACCTATATAGATATATCTAGAGGTATCCTACCTACTTACGAACTATCTCTACTAGTGATATTTTTAAACTTATTCACATATACCTTCATTACCTTTAAGTTAAATAAACACTTCAATATTTAATAAATTAACTGTAGCCACAAAACAATAAAGTTTATCCCAATGAGATAACTAGAAGACGCGCGTAAATTACATACTAAAGCATGGATAACCTCAAAAAGTCACGTGACTCATGGATCTTCAAGCAGTATTGCCGATGTTTCTGTTTCACGGCTTCTTTCAAAGTGGTTGTGGTAATACCGTCACTACAAACCAGTAAAGAATTATTTACAAAATTTATTGAAAGTTTTAGGGAAAGAATGATTACTTTCTTTAAAAAAAGGTGTGTAATGTAATTATTTTGAATAAAAAATCTTGTTTTAGAAAAAAGTTAGGGGAAAAACGCAAAAATACAACAATAATAAAAATAATAATGTCATGCAGTTGATAAATCCTATAATGGATAATTAAGATCTGCATTAAACATTATATCCTTGTCAAAACCTCGAATGTTGCTGTACGTATAATAAAAAGGTGTGGGTTTATTAAATTTTAATTTAAGGTCGCATCTTACATTCAGATGCATTTTAAAAGTATGATCAACAACAGAATAACATATAATTAGTTCTCGAACCTAGAATAAGGTCTAGATGTATTGAATCATTTAATCTATGTCTGATGGTCTTATCTACCACCTATTTTAGATCATACAGATAATATTGACAAAAAATATCCACATATTTACAGTTAACATCAACATCACATTAATCTTACAGGCACGGGTACACACGAAATTATCACAAACTGGCAATTGGCAATACATTGCAAATATTCTCCTCACACTCAGTGTAACAAATCAGTCACCGAAGAGGGGTTCTGTAGTCGTTTCGGGTAACATAGAATAAAGTTGTTTCACTGAATCAATGAATGTGTGTGTATATAGGGGGGTTTTGGCACTGGTTGAAACCAAATGGCCAGCATCGTTTCTAAAGGATCCATTTTTTTCCGCGTTTGTAGTGTCAAGTATTTTTTCAACCTAAAGTTTCTTTAGCTTGTAGTCGTTACATGGTTTAGGTATGTATTTTATAAGGATGTTTTCCTTTTTTTTTTCTGTTCTTTATTTTTTCCATTTATATCAATAATAAATATAAATATTCTTTTTTGTTTGATATATTATATTTTTTTGTTCTACTTATTTATCGTCCTTTTTTTTTAAACAAAGTAAGTAGGTTTACATGTTTTTTTTAACATATGTCGTTAATCAGATGTTAAACATGTTTTTATAATATAAACCTTTCTGAGAACTTTCATATTGCGCCTGCCAACCTTTTATCATTTTGTCCTTGGCTTGGCTGATGATGTCTGTGTGGGGTAATATAAAATGATCTACAAAAGTGGGTATTTTAGTTGCCTCTTTGGCCAATTTATCTGCTATTTCATTTTCTGTAATACCTATGTGGGCTTTTACCCAAACAAAAAAGATTTATTTGTTTAAGTTTAGTAAGTTCTGATATGTGTTCAAAATTTCTCTGATAATGTAGTTGGTAGGCGGAATATTTGTACAATTTGCTATTTTCAATAAGGAGCTTTTACTATCTGAAAAAATTACAAAGAAATTGTTTTCTCTATATTCCAAGCAATATTTTAGTGCCTCAAGGATAGCCCATAGTTCTGCCGTGTAAATAGACGTGTTTTCGGGTAACCTATACTTTTTTGCTATTTTTTTATTGTTATGATAAAAAGCACATCCAGTTGATTTATTTAAAACAGAACCGTCTGTAAAAATATGTTCCTAATTAGACCATTTCGTATTTATGTTTTCTAAGAATTGTTGTTTAAGCATTATTGGGTTGTCATTTAAATTGTCGATAATGATCGTTTTTGGAATACTATTTAAATCAAGTTGGTAATATGGTAGTATTTTTGAAGAATAAATGTTTTCTTTTATTTGGGTTATCCATGAGTAACTTTCTACTAATAAAGATAGTTTCTTGGTTTTCCAATATGGATGGGTATAAACTAAAATTGTAAGTTCGTTAATTTTACTAATTAGAATACTATCTCTTGAGATATCAATTTTAATAAAAACTTATCGCTAATAAAATTTCTTCTAAGTGATAATGGTGGTTCAATAGCTTCCACTTCCAGTAAATTTATAGGGGTACTTCTCAGAAGCCCTATGCTCTGTCTTAGGCATTTATTTTTAATTTGTTCAAGTGTTTTCAAATGTGTTTCGGCGGCAGAGCCATAAAGAGTACTTGAATAATCCAGAATAGCTCTAATAAATGCTTTGTAGAATAATAGACATACATTTGGATCTGCTCCCCATTTTTGATGACTAAATGTTCTTAAGATGTTTAATCCGTTTTCTGTCCTTTTGAGTAAGTAGGGTATATGATCTTTCCATAGCAGTTTCCTATCAATGAATATTATTATAAAGTCCGTGTTACCGATCTTGAGCTGCCGAAGGAAAGTGGAGAAAAAATATACGTTGTTGTCGTAGTGCTCGGTCCAAATTTCAATATAAACATTAGTTTATTCTCATTTATCATATCATATAACATCGAGTTGTATTATTACACTTTTATTATCTTTTATTATTATTACACACATTTATTTATCTCACCAAGTCACCTAATACCGTGCAAGCAAAAATTATTTGCATCAAAGAGGCCTTGGATTACAAAACGTGCTTGGTTTAGATCACAATGATATGGGGACGATATATCTAACCAAATCTAGGTAAAAATTTTGTCAAATTCATATTATAACATGATATGCCAAACTAATGAGTAATAAAATAAGTAGACAAATACAAATTTGTTTTTGTTGTTTGCAAAATTAACAAAGTAAGAATATACAGAAAGAAAAAGAAAAATAATTACATAAATTGTTGAAATTGGCCACCGCCATGCTTCAAGCATAAATTCACACGTCTCTTCATATTTTCGAAAGTGTTGACCAGCATCTCTGGAGAAATGTTACCACATTCTTGGATAATCCTTTCTTGTAATTGTTCTAAATGTTCAACTGGTGTTTTAAAAATAGTGTTCTTTAAATGAGGAAAAACGAAGTATCCATAACCGTTAAACAAGGTGATCTAGGTGGGAATTCAATGTCTGATCGAAAACTGATCAATCTGTCGTCGAAAAAATTGCGTACCTAAGTAGTTAATAGTTCCGGCGGCTGTATGGGCGGTTGCACCGTCCTGTTGAAAATATCCAAAACGTAGTTCGGCATCAAGTAATAATTGCTCCACAAAATAAATGGATTCAAAATATTGTCTATACCGCTGTGCTGTAACTGTGTCATGGAAAAAAATAGGGCCAACAATTCTTCTTCGGGAAACAGCTAACCAGACCCCAATTTTTTGAGGGTGCAATGTAGACTCACCAAAAAAAATTTGGGGATTTTCACTACTCCACATGCGTGTATTCTGAGAATTCACATAACCGGAGAGGTGGAACCAGGCTTCATCCGAAAAAAATGTCAGGTCTAATAAATCATTTCTTTCCAATAAATTTTGGGTAAACCATTGAGAGTAATTCCTGCGTCTTTCAAAATCTAGCTGCTTCTTAAGAATAGTCCTGCATGTTCCATAAGATCTTCCCACATCTTGGGACAGGCGTCTTATACAATTTGTTGGCGTATTTTGCAGTATTCCACGAACGTTTGCAACAAGTTCTTCTGTTCTTACAAATGGTCTTCCTGCTCCTTTTTTGTATTGTATAGAACCTGTTTCCCTAAACACAGCCACGGTTCTTTTCAGGCAATTATAAAAATCCCCAGCAATAAAAGCAACGTTAGGAAAATGTTCGTGAAAATCGTCCATGCACAAACCCGGATTGTATTGCCACTCACCATTTACTCTAACCCCGTTTCGAAAATATGCTTCAACTATGAATGTTTTGGACTGTTCCGTACAGCCCATTGTGTGAATTGTTCAAGAAATTGAAAAAACTAGCGATGGATCAAATTACTTGTAACGACTGTCAAAGATGACGGAATAATTGATTGATTGTTAATTCAGGTAGTTACTGACACCCAACAGGTATTAAGCTCTACGGCTAAGCATTACGTCCTTAGATGCAAGGCCCTCTTTGATGCAAATAATTTTTGCTCGCACGGTACATTCCTCGGCCCGTAGCATATACTTTGTTTATATTTTTTCACATATAAAATAATACCAATCGTTTAAAGTAAATTCACGAAGCGATAGACCTAAAATATATTTTAAAAAATCTTGATAAAACCAATGATTTTGTTAAATCTGGCAACTCAGCTATATTCAGTATTCACGGTATCGGGCTTGTCCATATCGTGCGGTAAGTTGTCCCGATTACTATTCTGTCGTTTATAATATTTAATAATATGTCACATACGATCAATACACCAATAAAACTTGAGTCGTCTATCTGCCAGTGACGGAGTAACATGATTTTACGGTGATTTATTTTTAATAAAATAAATTTAAAACGAATGTGTATACAAAGGGATGAGTATACATGGTCAAGCTAGGGAAGTAGTTGCCTACGTTTATAGAGTATATGAGGAAGAAGCCAATACCAATCACTTTAATTTGTCACTGAAACGGATTGCTCTTTACACAGAGCAACGGCGTATCCAGCTTATGCGTCTGGGGGGGGGGGGGGGGGGGGGTAATCGATCGGCTAGGATCCGGTACGTAGCCAGGGTTTCTTCTCGGGGGGCCCGTCGGGATCGCACCAAAGGCGCAAAAAATTTTTCGGGTGCCACGCCCTTTTTTGAATCATGGTGCTTGGTTTTCAAGTGGGAAAAATAAAAAACACAACACAAAATCCTCAAGAAAAGCACAAAAACAAACCCGGTAATAATTGAGGTGAAGAAAATGTAATAGTTTAGGAAATGTTTAATGTGTTGCCTATGTTGCCGAAATCAGAGCTCGAGTTTCGGGTTTGTTCGGGCTTTGAACCCCCCTAGCTACGTGCCCGGCTAGGATACTAGATAATAGCAACTTTAAGGAGTAAGGACAAAAATTAAACAACGCTTAAGTAATCTTGGGGGGGGGAATTACCCCCATTACCCCCCCTTGTATACGCCTGTGACACAGAGCCTAAAATCGGTTAAAATAATTCGCAAAGAAAATAAGGGGAGAATGTATTATCAAATGAAGAGTTAATTAGAATAAAGTATTTCTATCATAACAACTACTCCAATGTTTTCGCACTCTACTATTGAAACCTCTTTGACCATGACCACAATTATTTATTATTGCTTCAGGGAAATTTATGTCGCCTATGAAACAAGTAAACAAATTTATATAAAAATGCAACGCATACTTCTCCGCGCCGCGCGCCGGTATGGAAAAGAAAACATATTTAATGTGTGTGTCGTTACCGACACTGGTTCGCTGATGAAATACTTCCCGCGAGGTGTGTGCTTATTTAATGCATTTTTTCGGAGACTGCACGTCTGGTACCGCCGGTACCACGTATAGAGCGACAGAAATAATAATAGGTATACAATACCTACAAATCTATCAATGACAGGCTGAAAGTTGGCAAGAATTGGATTTGTTTAAATTATAGGCCTTAAGAGGCCTATGGTTTAAATTGATAAATATTTGAAAAGGTTTGTGCAGAAAAAAATGTGATTGTTTAAGGGTATCTACTATAGTCTACTAGTTATACAGGGTATTTTTTAATTGAGTGCCGATACTTAAGGTTGTGAATCCTTGGGTGATTTTAAGAAGTAAAGTTAATATTAACATATGTCCTAAAGCTCTTCATTTTTGAGCTACAGGATGTTAACATTTTTAAAAAATATAACTTTTTTATCATAATTATTATATCACTCTTAGATATTTTTATGAAATTTTGTACACACCTTTTAATCATTAAGGAGCATTTTTTTTACTTAAAAGATTTTTTTTAATTTTTACCAGTGACGTCCGTACGGGGTTTGAACTGAATATTTTTAAAGAAAAAAATGGTACGCCACTGATTTTTCTGAAAACAAAACTTATATTTAAAATCCTCATTTATTTTGGAGTAAATTTGGTCCATAGACTTACTTTCGTACGACTTTTTGCATAAAAAAATAAAAACAAAAACACAATTTTTTTCTTCGGTTCATTGAGACTGCTTTCGATATTTTGTTGAAATTTGGTAGGCACTCACCATCAGTGAAAACACTTTTTTCGTGGTTTTATTTTCTACTTTCACCAGTGACGTTCACGTAGGTATGATATTGAATGTTTGAATAGAAAAAAAAAAGGTAAGCATATTAAATGCCCTTAAAGTAAGTAAAATAAAAATTAGTAGGCTGGGTAACGCTTCATAAATTTTGACGTTTCTTTTCATAAAAACAATAGGGTTGTCATTGGTTTTTCATTATTAAATAATTAGTATTAGAGTGAGACGTAAAATCTGATCAAAAATGGTAAATTTTACAAACAGTGAATTAACTGACATGCATTTTACTTATGGGCTTGCAGACGGACATGCATAAGAAGCCAGGTGGATATACCAAGAGCGGTATCCAAATCGCGTACTACCCGATCCGAGAACATTTTCTAGGATTCATAGACGTCTTTACGAGACCGGAAATTTAATAGTAAACCATAGTGCTAAAGGACTCCATCAAACAGTAAGAACACCGGAACTTGAAGAAGGAATTTTACATGAAATTGAGGAGAACCCCGAAACTAGCACGAGGAAAAATTTAAAGTTTCACATTTTCTTGTTTGGAAAATTCTTATCGAAAATTTATTATACCCATATCACATTCAAAGAGTTCAGACATTACTCCCTAGAGATTTCCCGTTGCGCATTAATTTCTGTGAGTGGTTTCTTCAAAACCTGTTGGAAAATCCGTTATTTGACAGGCACATTCTTTTTACCGATGAAGCTAATTTTTCTCGAAACTCAATAAGAAATTCCCATAATAACCATTTATGGGCAAATGTAAACCCTCATGCAATTGTGGAATCGAATCATCAAGAACAGTTCTCATTAAATGTTTGGGCTGGCATAATTGATAATTATTTGATAGGTCCATTTTTTCTCCCAAGACTTGGACAATCATATCTACACTTTCTTGAAGAAGATCTGCCGCCAATGCTTGAAGACTTTCCAATTTTATTAAGAAACCAGATGTGGCTAATGCACGATGGTGCGCCTCCACATTTTAGCTTACGAGTGCGTGAATTTTTAAATCACACCTATCGCAATCGATGGGTCGCGGAGGAACGCAGTCATGGCCGCCTAGATCTCCCGACCTTAATAGTTTAGACTCTTTTTAGACTACCTATTTTTTCTGGGGGCATCTAAAAAGCTTAGTGTACACTGTACGCAGTGTCGATTCAAACCGAAGAAGAGTTACGAAATCGTATATTAGTATGCTGTGAAACCATAAGAAACACCCCAGGAATCTTAGAAAAGGTGCGTTAGTCTATGCGAAGAAGAGTAGATCCTTGCATACGTGTGGGTGGAGGACACTTCCAACAACTACTGTAATTAATGTGGGTTTGTGCAGATTTAAGATTTGGAATTTTTCGTTTTACTAAATGAATTGCGATTTTTAAAATAAAATTTTTAAACATTTTTTTTTTGTTTTTATTTTTTTATGCAAAAAGGGTGCATCGGACAAAAGTAAGTATATGGACCAAATTTGCTCCAAAATAAATTAGGATTTTAAATATAAGTTTTGTTTTTCGAAAAATCAGTGGCGTCCCATTTTTTTCTTTAAAAATATTCAGTTCAAACCCGTACGGATGTCACTGGTAAAAAATTTTAAAAATCTTTTAAGTCAAAAAATGCTCCTCAATGATTAAAAGGTGTGTACAAAATTTCATAAAAATATCTAAGAGTGATATAATAATTATGATAAAAAAGTTATATTTTTTAAAAAATGTTAACATCCCGTAGCTCAAAAATGAAGAGCTTTAGGACATATTATCTTAATATTAACTTTACTTCTTAAAATCACCCAAGGATTCACAATCTTAAGTATCGGCACTCAATTAAAAAACACCCTGTATGTAAAAGATTTATATTATACCTGTGCTAAGCGTTTATATAAATGATTTCACACACTAAATACAGTGTGAGTTTGTAGCTTCGAATAACTTCAGCAAAAATGCTTGGAAACGAGTATTAACATTTAAAGTTGTGGTATTTTTTATAAAAAAAA
Organism: Polydrusus pterygomalis; assembly: GCA_963969555.1. Classification (NCBI taxonomy): domain Eukaryota; kingdom Metazoa; phylum Arthropoda; class Insecta; order Coleoptera; family Curculionidae; genus Polydrusus; species Polydrusus pterygomalis. Next base: position 40,762,245 of record OZ018383.1, on the reverse strand, counting down.
AATATCGATACAGTGTGTCCTAAATTAAAGATATGACGATATCGATAATTAAATGGGAACCCAATTATTTATTGACTATTTTTAAAGTGCATATTAAGCTATACATAAGTACCAAATTTCAATTCCTTGTCCTATAAGGTATGTTAGGCAGTTGAAAGCACGAATAAGACATAAAGTAATTAGAAATGTTCAAAATAAGTTTACTTGCGTTTAGGACATTGCCAAATAGTGAATGGACAACATATAATTATTGACCATTTATGGACTAAAAACTATTATAGATAGATAGATAGAAGGTTTTTAGTATTGAAAATACTATTGGGATCGTGTTTACGCAAACTTTGCATTGCATGTCGATGTCGCTCCGCCGTCTGTCGCGGCCAACAGCGCAATATCTAGATCGGTCTTGTAACATAATACTCTGATAAGACTTGGTAGAAATATAAATATGAATCAGCGTAAAGTCGGCAAGTAAATAATGAATAATGTTTAGTTTAGTTTGTGTTTTAAAGAACGCCATAGTAACTTTGTTAAAAAGTGTTTTATTGAGATAAGTTATAACTAAGGTAAGTTCACGTTATTTAAATCGGAATATTATATCGAAAAAAAAAGCGGGAGGCAAAAAGTTGGAGCACAATAATTGCATATTACAGGGTCCGCCCAAATTTGGTTAACAAATGGGATAATTTTTTTATTATTGACTTCTCAGAAAATGTTATTGTACCGGGTGATTGGTTATATTTTGCACCCCTACCTATCTCATGAAAATCTTCATGGTCTATTTTGAACGCTTGGGTAAATAAGTATAATTTAAAAACATAGCATAAGTAGGCTTAGACAATATGACCGATTGAATATAAGGCAATTGTTCACCTTGGTTGGTCTGCTATGTGAATATTATTGTTTATAAACAAATTAATATTAATTATTCTTAGAAATAAAACCATACATTTAATATAATATGTTTTAGTTAATATACAGGGTGTCCCAAACGTAATGGGACACAGAGCAACAGCAGGCTCCTTAAGGCGAAATAATGCGATTTATTTAAACTTGCATTATCCCAAAATTGATAACAACCAAGATAAAGGGTGTCAAACTTTTATTTTTGTTTCCTTTTTTTTGGGATTATTTATAGTTCACCTTGGTTGGTCTGCTATGTGAATATTATTGTTTATAAATAAATTTATATTAATTATTCTTAGAAATAAAACCATACATTTAATATAATATGTTTTCGTGAATATACAGGGTGTCCCAAACGTAATGGGACACAGAGCAACAGCAGGCTCCTTAAGGCGAAATAACGCGATTTATTTAAACTTGCATTATCCCAAAATTGATAACAACCAAGATAAAGGGTGTCAAACTTTTATTTTTGTTTTCGTTTTTTTGGGATTATTTATAATATGTTTTAATTAATATACAGGGTGTCCCAAACGTAATAGGACACAGAGCAACAGTAGGCTTCTTAAGGCGAAATAATGCGGTTTATTTAAACTTGCATTATCCCAAAATTGATAACAACCAAGATACAAGGTGTCAAAGTTTTATTTTTGTTTTCGTTTTTTTGCGATTATTTCCTAACGAAATGACATAGGTAGCAGCACGAAATTAAGGATTTTGGGGTTTTTTGAGGTCAGGAATTTAAAATTATCCATAGTTTTTATGTAACCAGTACTGTAAAATTAAAGAACATTTTTTAAACTTTTACAAAATCCAAATTAGAATGTGGGCTTTAATTACATGACATAGGTCATTAAAATTTTAAAGCTGTGTCAGGTATTTTCAATACATAGGATGCTTGCGTAAGGTGCAAGATCTGTGAATTTTTTTATTTTTCAATTAAATTAATTTTTTGTTTAATATTTTATCAACGACAAGGAATAAAAAAATGAATTTGGTATTTATGTATAACTAAATAATAATAAGTTTATTTAAAATGTAATAATATAATAAATATGTTTATGTTGTCTTCTATAAACTTATTCTTCAAGCTGAGCTTGTTAGGGGTAAATCTTATTTTTTGTTTTAGTATGTAAAATCGTAAACCATAAAAAATATGCATTAAATATCAAGTTTTAAAGTAAAAATGTTAATTTATAGTATAAAAGCATTTTTTGAAAGAAATACCTATACCTATTACCTATAATAAAATAGTTATAATTTTTAAGTAAAAAATATTACTTATGTAAATTATCCAGAACAATATTAATTAATTAAAGCATTTCTAAAAATATTTTCAAATTGTCTGTTTTTAATATCCATGTTTTTATTTCGACTTTAAAATTTTTTAATGCAATTAATTTTTTTATTTTTGTTGGTAAATAATCGTTTAAATAAAAACATAAATATTTGGACTTATTTATTTTAGGTTTTATGGTTATTTCATTTATGAGGTGTATTATGATTATGGTTGTTTAATTGTATAAGGTTTTTATTTTTAAATATATATATTAAGATGTTATAAATGTAAATTTGTCTTATGTTCAACTTTTTTGTTTCTGAATATAATTCTTTTAAAGGATAAAGATAATCTTTATTAAATATAATTTTTAGAAACTTTTTTTGTAATATTTCTAATTTTTTAACTAAAGCTCTATTTATTCCTTTCCAACCTAAAATCCCATAATTTAAATGAGTTTTAACTAACCCGTAATATAATATTTCCATTTCTTACATTTAAAAAAATTTTAATGTTTTTAAAAATTGGTAGTAAACTTCTTAATTTTTTAATTAAGTATTCTAAGTAAAAATTCCTATGTAATTTACTGTCAAAAATAATTCCGAAATATTTCATTTTATTAACTTTCAAAATTTGAATGTCTTCATTTATTTGAATACTATTCATATTTTGTGGTAGGTTATTCAGGTTTAAAGCAAAAGGAATATAATTTGTTTTACTAAATTAATTGTTAACAAATTATTGTTATCAAACCAATTTTTTATAATTTTAAAATCTTTTTTAATTTTATTATTTAAGTTGTCCCAATTTGTATCGGTATAAAAAATTGTAGTATTATCTGCAAAAATAATATGCACTTTAAAAATATTTATTAAAAAATAGGGTTGTTATTTAAAAAAATTATTGATATTGTCATATGTCTACTTTGAGACACACTGTATCAACAATTTTTTAATAAAAAGACCACAACTTAAAATGATAATACCCATGCCCTAGCTTTTTCCAAAAAAAAAATGTACCTACTGGATTAACAGAATTTATTCCAAGTTACAAACTCATACTGAATATGGTAGCTATTTGAACCTAAAATATGTTTCATATGTAAGTATAGAATAATTCTGGAAATTTATTGTAAAAGCCAAAATATTACAATAGAGTTTAAAAAATATTTCAATTCCAAAAATAAACTATAAGCAGAGAATATTATTATACAGGGTGTCCCGAAATTAGCTGACAATATTTTAAGGAGATAAAGTACATCCAAAATTAAGACTAAAACCTTCTATTAATACACCTTCAAAAACGCTTCGTTATAGGGCTAGAGCCCCCTGAGTTGTAGCTATGATAAGCAGTTTTTTCACAGTATCTCAGAAACCGATTAGGGTATCGAAACAAAATTTAATACTTATTTTACCCATGACAAGACGCAATAAACGGTTTAATTAGCTTAACTGTATTTCTTCCAGTGGCGTCCCACTGGGTAGGTACTTAGGATAATATTGCCCTAAGTTTTTTATTTGTCGGATTTTTTTACTTCAGATGCAATTTTTAGAAGCCTTGAAGTAGTTTGTTAAAAAAATGTACTTTTGTTTCATTTCGGTAGGATTCACCATTTTCCAGTAAAATCGATTTTCAAATTTTCAGTTTTTTGAAATTCGTTGAAAAGGCTAAGGTTTTTTTTGCATATAATTTTTAAATTCTCCCTGCCTCACAAAATTTAACACGCAGGTCTAGATTGTGCATGCAACAAAATGGAAATCATTTCGAACGCTTGCTTTGATACCCTAATCGGTTTCTGAGATATTGTAAAAAAACTGCTTGTCATAGCCCCATAGCGAATCGTTTTTGGAGGTATATTAATAGAAGGTTTTAGTCTTATTTTTTAATGTACTTTATCCCCTTAAAATATTGTCAGCTAATTTCGGGACACCCTGTATATAGCTTGCGTAGCTATATTCTGTGCTATAAGTAAGTAGGTAGGTGCTTACTTTAAAACAGTTTTCAAAGATTACTTTTTTTGATAATTTAATTTAACATGTTGGTCCGATTTTTGTACATCTGTTTAACAGTTGCGATTCCATTATGAAAAAACGAAGATATTTGACTCGCATAGGTGCACCATATAAATCCATCTGTGACTAAATTTTAAAAATTAAAAAAAACTAATATATAAACAAAAAAAGTAAACCGACCCGACCCAGTTTGACTCGAACCCACAACCTGCAGATAGAGCAAAAAGCTCTATCCTCTACACAACTTTCCGCCATTTAAAATGTCTAATATTACTAAACTAAACTATCTGTAACGAATGAAAATTTAACATCCATTACAAAAACTAACGGTTTTGGAAAAAATTAAATATTTCCACAAAATTTTCAATCAATCAATCTATAGGGGAGACATAATTATTATAATCATGTTATTTTCTGTCAAGCAAGTTTAAAAAGAACGATGAAAAATACCTTTTTTGTTTAAAATTGAACGATAGTTAATAATAAAATAATTGTTTCGAAAACATCAGTGCCGTAACATTTTTTTTTTGGTTAAAAATATGTGAGTACACCAAAATTTAATGTGTAATTTATCTCAAGTTGTTTTCGCGATTTGTGATAATAACAAAAATAATTTAATTTCGACTTAAAAAGTGGTCCAGGAATCACCAATTAAAATAAAAAAATAAGTACATATTATTAACACCTTGTTAATTGTCCATTGTCTGCAACAAGGACGGGGACCCTTTACGTATATGGGGGCCCTGTTCTGCAGTCCGCAAAGTCCATCGTTCGATATGCACATCATATTCACTTTTGTTGTACTGACTACTATTTTAATATTTTAACAGGGACGTAATAACAAAAAATATTTTGTAAATATTTGTTTTTTTTTAAGCAAAAATGTCAGCAAACCTCGGATAAAACCAATTTAAAAAAAAATAACAAATATTGGTCAAGTTGAAGTGGTAATTTTATTAGAAAATCTCAAAAAGGAAAGAACAAAATTTAATAGCAGGCACAATTGATTTTAATCTATTAATTATTTTTACGTTTGAATCACTTCCGGTTATACCGGAAGTCATGGCCAACTTTGTTAATTCAAATAGAATACCATTTTTAGATACTTTATTAACACCTAAGTAACTTTTGTTAATAATGATATACCGATCTCTAACCGTTTTTGACATAATATGATTTATAAAATTAATTTTTTATGTAAAAACATGCCGAAAAGAAAGTTCAGTAACTTTGAAACTAATAAAGCTAAGCATTTGACATTTTGATAGCTTTTAATCATTACATACATTACATTTGATAACTTAGGTTTTACATTTTTTATACTTAAAATTGGCTGGATTAGCCATTTAGATAAATGGGCATAAATAAGTCAATTTTCGTGAATGGAACACTCTGTGTTTTATATTACTAACGTGTAGTAGAGAATGAAATCTCCTATCTAAATGACTTATATATATATATATATATGTATATATACTATTCATAGTTTTAGTAGTTTTGGAATTATGAGCAATTTAAAAAATTTTTAAAATCTCTGTTTGTTCATAAGACATTATTTTTGGAAAGTAGGCTTTGATTGCGATTTTTTACAAATAAAAACCAATTTTAAATAAGTAAACTAAAATAAGACAACAGGACGAAGATAAGTGTCAACTTAATAATTTCAGTCAAAGCCTACTTTACAATATAATAAATAATGTCTTATTAACACAAAAAGGGATTTTAACATCATCATAAATTGCTTTTAATTCCAAAACGACTAAAAATATGAATAGACATATTGGCCATTTAGATTAAGTAAATTTGATTCTCTACATGTTAGTAAGATAAAACACACGAAAATTGACTTACGCACATTTACCTAAATGGCTGGATTGGCACAATTTTCAAAAACCCCCTGTATAAAAAACGTTAAACCTAAGTTATGGAATGTAAAGAAAGATCTATGTTTTAGTCGAAAGCTATCAAAATTATAAATGGTTATCTTTATTGGTTTTTATAATATTTATATTTATACTTATACTTATATTATATTATTATGTTATTTTTATTAGTTACTTACTTACTACTAGTGTCCGACCGAAACAAGATTTTCAGTTTCGGCCGAAACCGAAACTTATTTAAACATGTAAAAATTTTTATTGTATACTGAAATTTAATTTAGTTTATATAGGACGAGATCGATCTTGGGAACGGATTGAACTCTTCCCACTAAACAAAAAAAAAAGGTCGACAGAGAAAAAAATCTATTTATATAGAGACAACACTGCCTACGAACCCACTCAAAGTTAGCCGAACGGTGCGGTCGGCTTTTGGCCGAAACCGAAACTGTCACCGAAACTAGGCGAAACCGAACCTTCGGTCGGTCTCTACTTACTACGTTCTTCTCGGTATGTTTATACATAAAAAAATAATTTTATAATTCATATCTCAAACAGTTCTAGAGAATTATATGTAGGTATAGATTATTAATAACAAAAGGTATTAAGGTTTTAATAAAGTATCCAAAAAAGCTAAAATAAGCAGGGTATTCTATTGGAAATACCAGTTAGTCATAACTTCCTGTATAAACAGATTTTGATTGATTTAAACGTGAAAATACAATATTTTAAAAGTTCAAAGTCAACTATGACTGCTACCAATTATAAAAATAAAGCTTTACTTGTTTCAGAGATCTTCTAATAGGCTACTCACGCTGTATTACTAATCTCTATGGCTACATCATTCACCGATATTATGAGCAAACACTATCCTAGAGCTGGGAGTAAAATCACCTGCCTTATGAGATACCAAAGGTTTGGTATTAGAAGTTAATAAAAAAACTCATATTGATACTCGGTTTTATGACATTACTTGACTGCCTAATGAATATCAAGGTGGTTTTCGCGAAAAAAAATAATCACACGTTATATTTTTGCTCTAACAATGTCTGTTGCTCACAAGTGATAGCATTTTTAAAGCTGACCAATTTATTTTATTTTATTTTTATTTTATTTATTTTACACCATTTCACAGTTACAATGAACCAATTAACAAATGGGTATATAGGCTATTTAAAATAAAATAGGTAATAATATAACAATAATTCAAAATTTGAGATAACAATTTAGACTTAAATTATTATATTGATACGGAATAATTATGCCTAAAAAGACACTAACACGCTAATTTAGATTTATACTGGATAAACCACAGCTAAAAATGTCAAATCTATTTTGGTGCAGATTGTATGTGTTGCACAATCGATAAATTGGGGAGTATTTACAGATATTGGTACGCGCGGTTGGTACATAAAAAGTGTGGGAATGACGTGTTCTAGGGACGAGGAATTGTAGGTTTTCTAATATATCACTGCATTCAACTCTATTATGCAAGATGTTGTGAAGAAATTTAAGTTGGGAAACTGTATGTCGATCTTCTAAGGAGCAAAACGAGTGCCTTTGAAATAGAGCTTCTTCTAGAATACCGATTTCAGGATACTGACCATCAATTTTAAAACCTAGATATTTTAGAAAACGTCGTTGGACCCTTTCAATGCGATTAAGGTGCACTTGATAATATGGAGACCATACAACCGAAGCGTACTCCAATTTAGATCTTACAAATGCATAAAAAAGTATTTTTAGTGTATGACAATTTAAAAAATCACTCTTATTATAAATCCTAGGGATCTATGACAGGAGGCAACAAGGTCATTTATGTGGGGAACAAAAGATGGTTTACAGTCAAATAATACACAAAAATCGCGAAAAGTCTCAGCTCTGTCCACTGTATTGTTATTAATTTTGTAATCATACACAATGGCATGTCGTTTTAATGAAAATGTCATTATGTTACACTTACTGATATTTAACGGCAATTTATTTTGAATACACCATCTATATATTATGTCAATGGACAATTGAAGTTTTTCACAGTCTGCCAGGGTACGAATGCGAGCATAGATTTTCTTGTCATCGGCATAAAGAAGACCATCACTGTCAAGATTATTAACTATATTATTAATAAATATTATAAACATTAAAGGATCCAAAATGGACCCCTGTGGTACACCCGATGTAGCATCCAATGGAACAGACGATTGGCCACCGCACTCCACTATTTGTTGTCGTTCATTTAGATAAGAATGGAAAAACTTTATAAGATTATCTGAGATACCAAACGAGCTGAGTTTATTAAGTAAAATTCTATGGTCCAATCTATCAAATGCCTTAGAAAAATCTGTAAAAATAACATCAACCTGACAGTTCTGATCAAAGGCTTCAGCCACAAATTGTGTAAAACAAACTAAGTTGGATGTTGTAGATTTGCCCTTAACAAAACCGTGTTGTTTATCCGACAGCTTACTCTTAACTTGGAAGTACAAATTTTCATGAAGAAACATTTCAAAACATTTGGAAAAATTATTGATGATACTTATTGGTCTGTAGTTCTCGATTTTGGTTTTATCACCTTTTTTATACACAGGAGTTATTTTGGATTTTTTCCAAGTATCAGGATAGCATGAGGTTTTTAGGGCCAAATTAAATATTTAACAAAGAGGTTTTGCAAAGACGTATGCACAATCACGTAAGAGGAAAGACGGTATTTTATCAGGACCCACAGTCGCTTTAGGCTTCATCTTTTTCAAGCAACGCAGAACATCATCCTCAGTAGCACTGTTAATTGAGAGAGAATCAGTGGAATTAAAAGTTACCCCATCGGCGACCGGAGTTGGTAAAACATATGAATTCTGAAAGAATTCGGCGAAAGCATTTGCAATTTCACTATGATCTTTAAAGTTATTATCACCCATTGTCATTACTTTTGGAAGTTGTTTATTATGTTTCTTATTGTTTATTAATTGCCAAACAAATTATTGACAATGACGATGTGTAGACTAGGGTTTTTAATAAAATGAAGAGTAACTGAAGTCACAAATTCGTGAATCAGCAACGTGAATGTGAGGAGTATTTAAAAAATAGACACAGAAGATGTTTTAATACTCCTCAAATTCACGTTGCTGATTCACTAATTTGTGACTTCAGTTATTCTTCATTTTATTAAAAAACCTTTTACTACTCCACTGTTAAATTTTCTTCTCCTTACACTTACGCCACTAGTTCACTAATATGTGACCTTTCAGCTACTCCTCATTTGATTATAAATAAACTTTTACAACATCTACCATTCCAATTTCTAGATATTCTTCTCCCCTCACACTTATGGTGTCTCATTAATATAACACTTAACTTACTACTATGCTACCTTTATAACATATTTCAAAAATGGCCTCTCGATAGGTATACCATTACGTTGAAAGGTTTTCTAAACACTTTGCTTGTTTTTTCCGTCATCTCGTAGCTCAGTTAGGACTGTTTGCACCTATTATATTTCTAAATTTCTTATTCTATTCTCCTGATGATGAACGCTTATGCATTCGAAACATGTAGAGAATTTACCCTGTATTAAACCCTGAAACTTATTTTAATATACCAGTAGAGGAAGACTTAAAGTGTCTTATTTCTATCCCTTTAAACATAAACTCCACTTAAAGTATGGACTATTTCTTCAAGTTTAAAACTTTAGGCAATTATATTCCAAAGTTTGGCTGATTTGTGGATAACGCGAAGAACACGAATTATTGACCAAAAACAAAATGGCGAATGCGTCACTAGTGTTAGCTCTTATTGCCCAAAAATGTTTAGTTACAAAAATAAATAAGTAAAACATTAAAAACAAACTTTTATTGAATAACATAATATTCTACACAATAATTTTTTAAATTATCGAACAAAAAACTGCAAAGAGGAATGAGACTATTATTACAATATATTTAGTCTAACAACATGTTTCTATAATATCGACAAAACATGTACTATATTAACAGGTACAGTGTAGAGATCTTGTGTTTTTTGTTTTATAAAAATTATAAGTAGGTAGCTAAAATTCTAAAAAATAGTTTTCTCAACGTTTTATCAATCTTTACATACAACTAAAATGGCATATTGAGTCAAACTCAATGTTTTATAAGGCCTTTTACAGCGACTTTTCTAAAATAGCTGGATAGTTTTCAATCAGTAAGGTTCTATAGACAGGTACATTGGTTTATCACAACCGTGTGTAATTACAAACATCACAAATTTTCCTCCGATAAAATGTGAATTAAATTAAAATAAGGCAACAAATAATATAAAAAATAATTACAATAAAATTAGTGAATACATGCTTAAAAATTTAAAAATATGTATACACTATACAGGGTGCATTAATCAGAATGTTAACTTTCATATTTTGTTGTTGTCTTGAAGTAACTAGAAACAAAATGTCTGTCTAACCAGCGTCGCTTTTCCCAGGGCCTGTACCATACAGAGCAGGAAAAACGGGTAACTTTACATCATTAAGGCACGGCTATTATTTGATATATAATACCAAATATCAATTTATATTTAAAAAAAAGCCACTATATAGTCTTAGGAGTCTCATCAGACCGTCCCGAGAGCGGATTTAAGAAGAGAGGGGAACAAACCCAAACATCCTCCCCCCGCCCCGTGCTAATCTTGAATGATGACCAAAGGTACCAACATCTTCCCCAATGCCAGGAAAAATGTTCTCCTGCGTTATTTTTAGTCACTTTATTCTTCATTGACTTTTAAAATATTTGTATCAGTTTTATGATTTAGGTTTGTTGGCTGTTACATGAAAATTTTTAAAAACTTGCTCTAGAGTAACTGTATACAAAATATGTTTCATATCACAGAATGCTGGCGATTTGAAAAATGTTATGAAAAAGCTGGGAAATGAAAGAATTTTAAAAAGTTATTCGATTTTTAAGGAAAAAAACTAGGAAATGAAAAAAAAATATCTTAAAAAAATTATTTTTTATATTAATTTTAAATTAAGGACAAAACGATTTTTTATTTAAAGAAACTATTTGTATACAAAAAATTTGTTTCGTATAACATAATACCTATGCAGGTGATTCGAAAAAATTTAATGGAAAAGCAGGAAAATTACATAGAATTTAAAAAAGTTATTCACATTATTAGGAAAAACATATGGAAATTGAAAAATATTTGAAAAAATTAATGTTTAATATTAATTTTAAATTACCGAACAAAACATTTTTTTATTTAAATTTTCATATAGAAACAATAGGTTATACTTGCAATATTTTCCCCAATAATCTAGTTTTTAAAAATCCGTAAAATTTTAATTTAAAAATTAATCGATAGATTTAATTTTATATTTGTTTCAGAAAAATTGGAATAACTTTTTAAAATTACCATTTTTCGGCTTTTTATTTTACGATTTATGTGTGGTATGATATTAAAGATACATATTTTGTGTACCTACAAATAATAATATACTCTATAGCCAGTTTCTGTAACCTATGTATTTTTTAACAATTCGAGACAAGAATGCAATAATAAGTAGATATAATCGGATAAAACCAAGAAGCAATGAAATATTGATCAAAAAATGAAACGACGAAAGGGTAACTAATGTTTTCTCTTAAGAAAGCTATTTACGTAAAATCTTTACGTTAGACTCCATACCCTCAATACCGTTCTAATTGTGAACCTCTTTGTGGTGTAACCCGTTTCATGATGGTTTTGGCTTTGATATTAAATGTAAAATTTAGAGTTGCCATTTGTCGAGTTCGGTTTTAACCTCGCAGATGAGACCAGAGCAAGGACATTTTTAGATCATGTGACTATGAAAGGATTCAGACGCGTTGACTTTACCGAACGATCTTGATGGCTTAGAGTTTTATTTTATAGCCTACGAATTTTGTAAACATTAGTAAATGAGTTTAAAACTAAAAATAATGCAAAAAAAAATATAAATTTTACTGCAACTGCCAGAATGTTGTGCTATTTACAAACTATCAATTTTTAATGATGATAATGATAGCTGTAGTCGGAAAATGGCGAATGCGAAAATACTAAACTTTGCGGAAGAAACAGAAATTTAAGGATCATTAATTCCAACAAAATCGGGGACGTTTCACTTTCATAAAATGTAATAGTCATATTATGGGATTTGCGAATTTCACGGAAAGTGATTTTATTCTTAGTTCCTCATCACTTTAACAAGTTTAGACGTTTAAATTTCCCGCCTTTTGAATATTTCCTCCTAAAATTCGGTCAAAATTCTCTGATAATACCGAACTCGCTTATTAAGACGTTAATCTCCTATATTTCTCAGCGCCATTATCTAAGGGTCTAGCAGACCGTTAAGATCAGGCAAATCGTCTGGCATTATTTTTTTAAATGCAAATGAAAATTTTGCATACGACAATAACAGACTTGCTGAAATAATGCAAATTTTTCCCTTATTACCGCCCCTTTGTAAGGTTTTGGTACCTAGGAAGTCCGACGCCGAGTTGCCAGACATCATTTTTCAAATCTGCAACACAAACAACCTAGCAACACAAACCCTAACTGACGTAAGTGAAAATGTCGCCAGATTCTTGTTTAATAGTTGAGTCAAAAATTGTTTGAATGTAATCAATGATCCGCAGAATTCGACATATCCTGTGTCAGTTAGAAATAATTTTAAACTATAGCCAAGTTACCGTTATAAAACTATAACTAAATGATACAGAAAAAAGTAATAATCTTGATACTATGACATTCTGCGATGAGAAAGGGCGACCCTGCATTATGTCAAACAAATTGACAGTAAATTACAAATAATAAATTACATATAACAAATATATTATGTACCTAGGTATGTGTTCGGCTTAGTACCATCCATAGTTTTAACTAAAAAATAAATTTTGTAAATAACAATCGACTTAAGAATACAATAGTTTGCTTAAAATAATACGTATTTTCTTCTTTATCTTATTAAAACTTTAACTGGTGGTAATTAAATTTACAGAGGTAAAATACTTTTAAATAAATCCAGTTTCAGAACCGATCGTTTAGACTAGAGGAATAATGGTCGAACGTAGACACGCCCTTAGCAATGAAAAAATGATTGACAACGGACGTCATTCACAAGCGTATATGCTATAGGTGTCTCAGAAGTCCCATATACACTAATAAACAGGGCATTCTAATAGTGCGAGAGAGTCAAATAGCTCATTTGTAGTCAAAGATGGAAAAAATGGTAAATAAACGAATTATACGTAATACGGGGGGCAAATGTGTACAGGGTGTTTCATTAAGGGTGGCCATATCTCGGAAACTACTAGGCATAGAAACTTCGAAAAAAAATTATTATTAAAGCGGTCATGAGAAAATTCTGAAAATTACTTTTAAGTTCCTCATTTCGCCGCAGGCGGGCACAATTAAAAATAATTTTTTTAAATTCTAAATTTCTCCGAAAATTCCCATATTAAGGTATAACTCTGATTACATCATTGAAAAGCTTGAACAATTCTGCATCATTTTGGTTTAAGGCTCATTGGCGTACCGACCTTGATAAGAGTGGTGGAAGCTATTGAATGTGTAAACATTAAAATCGCTGTAACTTCTAAACGACTTATCCGATTTTACTAAATTTAAGCTTGTTTGGAAGTGAAATATAAGTATCTTCAATCGCCGTATCCAACAGTACACGATAGTGTTTAATAAAATTGCTAGAGGGCGCAATTTGTAATAATAACAATTTTTTTTTTTATCCCACAAATTCAAATCATACGGTATAACTATGACATCATAATCGAAAAGTAGATGAAATTTGCAAGAAAAGATGTGAAGACCGCAGTTCGATGTCTTTGATCGTTTCAGAGTTATTGCCAAAACAATAATTTTTAATACAAATTGCGCCCTCTAGCAATTTTATTAGAAACTATCTTGTACCATTGGATACGACAATTGAAGGTACTTACTTTTCTCTTCCAAACAAGCTTAAATGTAGTAAAATCGGTTAAGTCGTTTAGAAGTTACCGCGATTTTAATGTTTACACTTTCACTTGATAAGAGTGGGAGAAGCCATTGAAAGTGTAAACATTAAAATCGCTGTAACTTCTAAACGACTTATCCGATTTTACTAAATTTAAGCTTGTTTGGAAGAACCTTTAATTGTCGTATCTAATGGTACACGATAGTTTCCAATTAAATTGCTAGAGGGCGCAATTTGTATTAAAAATTATTATTTTGGCAATAACTCTGAAACGAACAAAGATATCGAACTGCGGTCTTCACATATTTTCTTTTATTTTTATATTTTATTAAACACTATCGTGTACTGTTGGATACGGCGATTGAAGATACTTACCTTTTCCTTCCAAACAAGCTTAAATTAAGTAAAATCGGATAAGTCGTTTAGAAGTTACAGCGATTTTAATGTTTACACATTCAATAGCTTCCACCACTCTTATCAAGGTCGGTACGCCAATGAGCCTTAAACCAAAATGATGCAGAATTGTCTAAGCTTTTCGATGATGTAATCAGAGTTATACCTTAATATGGGAATTTTCGGAGAAATTTAGAATTTAAAAAAATTATTTTAGATTGTGCCCGCCTGCGGCGAAATGAGGAACTAAAAAGTAATTTCCAGAATTTTCTCATGACCGCTTTAATAATAATTTTTTTTTTCGAAGTTTCTATGCCTAGTAGTTTCCAAGATATGGCCGGTGGCCACCCTTAATGAAACACCCTGTATAATGCCATAGAGAAACAAAACAAAGAAAAACCATTTAGGGTGATAATTTTACCGCTTTTACGCCAGACGTTTCCTGTAGTAAAGATTTTACGAAAGCGAATATCCGTCTCAAGTCGCTTCTCTTTGAGGCCTTTACATCCGATCCTAGTAATTTCGCAAAGCAAACAGTAAGCCGTAGATTATATTATGCCCCCCTCCCCCGATGGCGTCGCATCGAGTCAATTGATAATATTCAATAAATTAATGATATTCATTCTTTCACACCGACGTCTTGTAATATATAAGGAAACCCCATTGTTTACATTCTGTCCCGATCAGAAATCGTTTTAACAGAAATCAATGATGACAAAATAATATACTAAATGTACGTGGTTTTTTTAAATTTTCTACTAGTCGAATTATTTATACTTTCCTAATGATATCAAATTATAATGTTTCAGGGAAATCAATATGATAACGCTGTACCGTCGTTTTTACTACGCCTGACGATGTATGTTTAATATTCATTCATTGAGCCTAATGAATAAAAATTAAGCAATTACTTGAAGCAATTACTTTTCAGTAAAAGCAATTGCTTGACTAGCAAATGCTATAAGTAAAAGCAATTGTTAGATCTGGATATAAATAAAATTTTGAAGCAATTGCGGCTTTTCTTACACCTCTGTAGCAAATGCTTATTCAACATAAGTTCATACGTGTCTTATGCTCTTATTCAGATTATAGATTTGATGTTCAGTTTGGTGCCTAATTTGCAAAAGAGTTGACGCACATACAACAACGTCGGTCTATTTATTTAGTACAATAGTAATCTGTTACGTTTTTATGGAAAATAGAAAACTTATATTTGTGATATGGCAGATTTCAGTGAAAATGAGTAAAAGTGATGAAGTGATGAAAACAAGCAAGTGTGTACAGTCTATCACGCCGCCGATGGCATTTGGAAACCGGTATCTCCCTGACCACAACCGTTTAGCCTTCAACACACTTGTAGGAAATTTAATAAAAATATTGGCCTTCTTCAAAACTGCATCCATTACAGAAGTGTATGTTTGACAGACAGTAGTTTGGTGAACACCGAGTTCTTCACCTACAGAATTTTGAAAGCCCGGATCCGACAATTGCCGCAAAAAGACATCATCTTATTTAAAGGCGACAGTGTACCCCTCGCCTTTCACCAGTATGAGTTAAAAAGTAATTTGCCAACCACTCAACATTTTCACAGCCAAATCCATATAACTTTCTGAAATCATCATAATATCTGCAATTTTTACGTACACTGTAGATTTTTTATTTACGGACGTTCATATATTCAGCCATAATTGAAGACACAAATTAAGAGCAACGCACGTGTATGCCGCGGAGAACTAAAGTTGACTGCTACCAAGCAAATGATGCAGGGGTCGACCTACCTTAAAAAGTTGAAAATAATCGCTTCACTAGAAAAAGCAATTCCTTAATTTATTCATCACATTTTAAGCAAAATATAGCGATTGCTTCTGTTTTTTAAGAAAAAGCATTGACTAGAAGCCATACCTGCACTTTTAAGCGATTGCTGGACGCAAAAGCAATTACTTTAGTTTCTATTTTTTGGCTTTCAAGAAATTACTTCGATTTTATAAGAAAAAGCAATTGCTACATTTTTATTCATTAGGCTCATTGTCTAACGTTACAGTGTTCGTGACCTATGTTTGTGATCAATTGTGTTTTTTCGATTAATTATTAGTATTTTTCAAAATAGAAATATTTAGTGTTATTTATTATTATTTACAATGGTTCGCCAGTGCGTTGTGTGTAAGAGACCCGATTATTCTAACCCCGGATTAATATTTCGGCGGTAGGTGAGGTTCTTCAGGTTGTGTTTTTTTTTAGCTTAAAAGCAATGGTGTAGGTAGATAGTTCTATTTTTTTCAGTAAATGTAGCAAAATATATGGATTATTTTTATCCTAAAAAAAACACATGCCAATGTACTGTAAGGCTAAAGGCTAACAGCTTACAGTGTTGCCATATTTTAAAGCCACCTTCTTCTAACTTATCTGATACTTTGGAAGTATGTCTGATTGTAAAAAAATAGTTTTTTATGAATGGAATGTTGGTCACCTTATTAATTACATGTCTGTGTTCTTTCGTAGGTACGTTTCGAACGGAATGTTATTTATTTTACAACAGAATATAAGTTTTATTTATTTCAGATGGCAAAAAATATACCGATAAACAAACTAAAAATAAAATCAGGCCTTGAGTGTTCAATTTTTATGGCACCTATGTCGAACACCATATACCTCCCTTCGGTAGCGTAAATAGCAATAAAATTTAAAATCGAAACAGGAGGCGTGAAACCAGGAGAACGATAAGCCAGAGATGCGATACCTAATTATGTTTGCTTTTCGATATTATATATTTTTACAGTATTGTACTTAAAAAATCAAGTAACAGTACCGTAATTGTTTCTCGGTACTCTTAGTAACGAAGTTAAGTATGTAGCTCTGCTATTAAAACACTGTTATGGAAATCACTTATTAAATTTAAGTAGGTGAATCCTTGGTTGTCCATACTTTTTTTTTAAGTTGGCCATCTAAAAAGTTGGGTAAGGGCTCCCAAAATCAGACAGCCAAGTGTATTTTTTGTCATGCAGCTGTATGGTTATCCAACTGTAGCAACGGGGCCACCAATTTCAAAAACATGGTAAAAGTTCTCGCTTGTTACACGAAAGGGACATTTAAATTTTTATACAATGTGTTTTCATATTAGGATACGCGGGTTAAAATTTAAATGTAATAAGTAATTTTCATAACTCTCTGTACATAACCATCAGTTTAATCGAAGAATAAGGTCAAGGAAGACAATAATGGTTTCCATACAGTGACCGGCAGAAGTCTCGCACCATATGGAAAACTTTTTGATTATTGATTACTTCGAAAATAATTTATTTTCAACCAATTAGAAGGCTCCTTTTTGTTTACGTTGCTTATAGCGACGGGAGACTATTCGCGATAGTCTATAGCCTATTAACCTAATGAAATTAATAAGTGATGATTTTTCTTAGGTATACTACTACGACTTAATTTTAATTCAAATGTCAAGTCATTTCGAAGTGACAGGTGAGACAAACCAGCAAGTAACAATCAGTTTTTTAGTCGTACACCCGTGATATTTATTGTTACAATTATATTACAATAATATTGTGTAAAAAATGATTCGTTTTGGTAATGAATCACCAAGTTCGATTGCTAAAGAAATTGAGCAGTTAGTAACTCATTTTTATTACTAAAATGTGAGAAACATTAAATAACAAATTTGTCAACTGAAATCCAATGTCTTTATAGTTTTAAATTCAAATATAACTTTAAAAAAACATATTTCCGATGAGTTTAGTTTAATATGACGCACTGTATTTTTACAATAGAAGTTGATTTTACTTAAAATTTCAGGAACATTAAAAGAAACTCAAATTTATAAAATTTTCTTACCGAATCTCCCACGCAGCAGAATTAATTCCCGATCATTTTTTCCTCGGTTTCACTTATGTTTTTGTTGATAGAAAATTTCCCTCGTCTTCGACTCGAGATAATTTTCTATCAACAAGACCATTCGTGACCTTAAAAAAAATTATTGGTAATAATTCTGCTGCTAGGAAGATAAGTTTGCTTCTTTAAAGTACTTTACTGTTTGGCAACATTTAAAAAATTGAATCTCCCTCGAATGCTCTACCTTTTAAAAAATATTTAATGAGCCCTTTATTACTTTAAGCGGACGAAGAAGCTTTTATCAAGAATAATTTTTTTAAAGAAATCAAATAAAAGTTTTCCATATTATGGAGCGAGAATTCTGCCGGTTATTGTATACAGGGTCATTCACGGTGTGTGACCTATTAAAAGATCTCGGAAACTAGTAAAGTTATCTTTATTAAAATTGTGTAGCAGGCATAATTATTGACTTCGACGTTTTAAAGTATTATACAGGGTGTTCCTTAATGACGTGCTAATATTTTAGGGTGTGATTCCTCAAGTCATTTTATGAAGTAAAGTTCATATAAACATATCTCGTAAACGGCTTAAATTTTTTGCTTTGTTGATTTTTTTTTTAATGCGTTTTTTGTAATATCTCCGAAAGTACTGTAGATAATATTTTTAATCTAGGCATGTCCTAATAGGACATAAAACCACATGTTTTAGTTATAAAAGTTATTTTTTGTCCCCTGCAAACATGTCCTCTAATATTTTTTAGAAAAAAAGTGGTACGCCACGGCCATTTTTCCATGTGGATATTATTTCTGATTAGCCTGATCAATTCTACATAAAAATGGTCTCTTGCGTTTTTCTCCTCAGGCACACTGTTCTTAATTAAAATAATTAAATTAAATTAGCTTCAGTATTGACGAATCATTTTTAATCACATAAATCTAGGTATCCTGGAACGGTGACGTTCTTAAAAATATAATTAACGCCTTAACGGCAGTCTTATCTGCATTTCCACCAAGAATAACTACCTGTGTTAATTGAAGATGTACCATATGCGCTAAGGAATCAAATGTGGTACATGCATGATGGAGCTCCTGCTAATTTCAATGTAATTGTTCGCGACCATTAAGATGCAGTTTATCCGAATCGTTGGATAGGTCGCGGAGGAGCTCAACAATGGCCAGCAAGATCCCCTGATCTCAATAGTTTGGATTTTTTTTTGTGGGTCATCTTAAAACTCTCTGTCTTCTATGAAACAATACGGAATTCGCCTGGAATATTTTAACGAGTGCGCTATTCGATGCAAAGACGGGCGAAAGCATGCCTATTAAGTGTAGGTGGCCATTTCCAACAATTTTTATAAAACAAAATTTTGCATTATCAATGTTAATAATAATAAATAGTATGAGCTATTTATTAAAATATTTAATTAAATTATTTTAATTAAGAACGGTGGGCCTGAGGAGAAAAACTCAAGAGACCATTTTTATGTAGAATTGACCAGGCTAATCAGAAATAATATCCACGACATGGAAAAATGTCAGTGGTGTACCACAAAAAAATAACTTTTATAACTAAAACATGTGGTTTTATGTTCTATTAGCACATGTCAAAATTAAAAATATTATCTAAAGTACTTTCGGACACAAAAAACGCATTAAAAAAGAAAAAATTCAACACCCTGTAGCAAAAAATTTAAGCCGTTTAGGACATATGTTTATATGAACTTTTCTTTATAAAATGACTTGAGGAATCACACCCTAAAATATTAGCACGTCATTAAGGAACACTCTGTATTGTCACGTTTGAATCAATTCCGGTTATACCGGAAGTCATGGCCAACTTTCTTAATTCAAATAGAACACTCTGTATATTAATAATGATATACCTATCTCTAACTGTTTTTGACATATGAATATAAAATTAATTTTTTATGTAAAAACATACAGAGAAGAAAGTTCAGTAACTTTAAAACTATGCTAAAACAAATTTTATTAAAGATAACTTTACTCGTTTCTGAGATCTTTTAATAGGCCAGTCACCGTGAATGACCCGGTATAGTATGAACTAAGGGTGTAGGATAATTAACACTGTATTCTTAAGTCGACCAGCACACATTTGATTAAATCTCCAGACAAATTACTGTTCCATCTTTTCAATTTTTTGCAGACCCCCGCACCTATACAGACTTTCGCCTATAACAGTGACGTCATTTTGAATGTCATTAGCCATGATGTCAGCGAAAAAAATATCTGGAGAGAATTTCAAGTCCACGTCGGTCCTGACGCCGGGTTTGATCGTCTCATGGGGCATCTCCATGGTTGGTTGGCTGTCGTCCATGGGCGCCGGAATGGGCGTTTCATCACCCGTTTTGGAAATTATCGAGCACACGCCGTCCTAGACAGAACATACAGGGTGGTGCAAGGGTAACGGAACCAGAGAAAACCTCAAACGAGTTTTAATTAGTCAAATATTGCCTATATCTAAAGTATATTATAACCATTTTTCTATAACTATTAAATCAAGACACATTATGTTTTTGTTTAGGCCAGCGATGACTGTTGAAACACTAGAATTATTTTTAGAAAAATGTAACTTATAGCACAAATAATATTCTTCTTGACGATGCACAAACACCAGGGATGTTTTATCAAAAGAGGTTAAAATTTGACGGCTTTCATCACCTCATTCCTAAATGGCTAGAACTTGCGCGAAAACCTCCTATAAGAGAAAAAATTATGGTCGCCTCTTAACTTGAACTAACAGGTTGAAGATGTCAACATTTTAAATTTCCATATCTCAAAATCTAACCCCCCGTTCACTTTAAAATATTAATATTTTATATATACCGGGTGTCCACGGAAGGTGGTTCGCCCATCTAACTTTTTTGTTTTTCAATATAATGGAATAAAATTTGGGAGATTTGTATACGACATAAAACTGCATTTTTTGTGTGACATTAATTTTATATTTTTAAATGGGACACATGATATATTTATCTTTTTTTGACTCCATATGACATTCTAAATATAACGATGTGTCACTTTTCACTTTTTGTCACCAAGAAAATATATTTTTTCCATATTTATTGTTTTATCTAGAGGGCTATGAATACCTTAAAATCACTTATTTCAGTTCTTTATTCGTGGGAAAAATACAATTATACTATTTTTGGTCCACTGCCATGTGCTGTGGACAATTTAATCTTTAAAGTTGTATAACTCATTTTTTTTTAAACGACAACATGGTGGAAAAAGAGGATTTTATTACGTCTATTTTGATACCATACGCTATTAGGTTTAGAAAAGCTGCCATTAAAAACTTAAAAAAGTTAACTTGGAACTTTCCTAAAATGAAGCATCTTTAGCAAATTTAGATTTAAAAGCATCAAGTAATCTGTGACCAGCAAAACTGATAAAACAAAATCATGCCTTGAAGAAAATTGACATGCCGACAGCTTCTGCCAAAGTAAATTAGGTTTTTGTTTAAAAAACATGGAAAATAATAGTTTTAAAAGGAGTAAAAAAGTTGATATGTTATTAGCGTTTGGAGAATGTAGAAAGAATTCATTTCAATTTCTGTTTTATCAGTTTTGCTGGTCTCATTGCTTGATGCATTTAAATCTAAATTTGCTAAAGATGCTTCATTTTAGGAAAGTTCCAAGTTAACTTTTTAAAGTTTTTTAATGTCAGCTTTTCTAAAACCTAATAGTGTGTGGTATCAAGATAATCGTAATAAAATTCTCTTTTTTCTTAACCCGACGAGCAACCATGTTGCCGTTTAAAAAAATGAGTTATACAACTTTAAAAATTAAATTTTACACAGCACATGGCATTGGACCAAAAATAGTAAAATGGTATTTTTCCCAAGATTAAAGAACTGAAATAAGTGATTTTAAGGTATTCATAGCCCTCTAGATAAAATAATAAATTTGGAAAAAAAATATTTTCTTGGTGACAAAAAGTGACAAGTGGACACATCGTTACATTTAGAATGTCATATGGAGTCAAGAAAAATATACCAGGTGTCCCATTTAAAAATGGAAAATTTATGTCACTTTCGGTTAAACCGGAAGTTCCATAATGTTGAGTCACCATTCAAAAAATGCAGTTTTATGTCGTATACAAATCCCCTAAATTTTATTCCATTATCTTGAAAAACAAAAAAGTTAGAGGGGCGAACCACCTTCCGTGGACACCCGGTATTTATTTCCGCAGTTGTGTTTACTATGTGCCTTTGTGTTTATGTCATATGACGCTTTTAATTTTTTTTGATATTTCTGCAGTTAATACTTAATCTATGAATATTTTAACAGAGATGTTATTGCGAAAAAATTTTTGACAGTTCCATCAGCCCATTAAATTTTGTTATTTTGTCACACAAATCACCCAATATAAACATTTAACTGATAACAACACTAACACTCCGGGTAGTCATCAATCACTATCACACCAAGACTTCAATCATTATGACACCAAAACTTTGACAGCTTCATATTTCAAATAAATTTCAAAATGTCACGTTTTGTACCGTTACTAGTTGTACTATTAATAAATAAATGTCGGAAATTGACAAATGACTAATAATTTTATGTCAATCTAAAGCAAGTTGACTTTGGTAACAACCCGACGCCGAAGGAATGAGCACACCTTGATGCAAGTTAAGACGCGGGAACTTTTTTTTATTATTATTATCACCGAGACCTGATTTTGCAAATCATCTGATAAGTTCTATAAGAACATCACTTTTCTTCTCCTGCAAATATTAAAATTTTACACGAATGTTCCAAAGGTAAAAACTTAGATCTATTGGAAAAAATGGAAATTACTGAAGCTAAAAAGAGCCCTATATTTATTTATGTTAATAATGTATTTAATTTTGAGCCCGGTTTGATCTTCAATAATATTATTAAATAGCTTGGTGTTTGTTTTTCTTGTTTATAACACAATTTATGCGTCTGCTACTGTCACTTCTTAACAATTTTAACGCACAGAACTACAGAACTGTTGAGCTGTCTCTTATCTCGTATTTTAAAAATATTTATTCCAACAAAAATAATTTTACATTGCCATATTCGTTTATTCTTATTGTTGACCTGATCTGACCGAACTGATCCGACTACTCTCTGACATGTTGTTTTGTTTTGTCTTGTTTATATTACATCTAAATGTAGTGTGGGTGTATTTTTTAGTTTTAGAACCGTAAGGTATGGATTTTTATTTTAAATGTTTTGTTTCATAATGTTCGTAAGTTAGGTTTCTTTTATTTTAGAACTGATGATGCCCGAAAGAGCGAAACACGTGTAATCAGCTTTTTATGTTATTATACAATGTCGAGACCGAGACCGTGTGTCTTTACTTATACTAGGTCTTATTGAGAATTATGGATGGTTTCTTAAATTTTTATTATGGAAAGTAAAGAAATATAATTTGGCGTAGGGTTTTGTCCTTTTAGGAATGAGATTAGAAAGTCTCCAAAGTTGAGCCTCTAAGAGGTTCCTCCTGTTGTCTGTACAGAATTTGACAAAGCAACTTTTGTGCTACTGCATTGTCACCAAGGACTTCCGCCTTTACCAATTACATAATTTAAAATTATTTTATTTTGTTTCTCCCACCAATCCCCACAGACGGGATTGTCTGCCAATTGTCACAATGAATATTAAGACTATATGTTTCATTCTTGCAGAAGTGGAGCCCAGTTTTTCGATAGTCACCACTATGCCTATTTGTAACAGTAAATACATATTGTATATAGAACACCATATAGTGATAGAGTAGCCGTTGCTGACTAGTTAGGAATAAACTAGGGAGATATTTTTTAAAGTTGGTCCAAACTTTCGGAAATGTTTATTTCCATCCTCGGGGATAACTTAAGTGAGATTATTCATGAATATCTTAATTGATGAACTGGACATTAAATAGGTGGCTTGGAGATCAAACCAGTGAAAAATAAAATAAGGACTAAACAGGCTACATAATAAAATTATATAAAAATACTTTAATTTTTATAAAATTTTAATATGTAGCCTGTTTAGTCCTTATTTTATTTTTCACTGGTTTGATCTCCAAGCCACCTACTTAACGTCCAGTTCATCAATTAAGATCTTCATAAATAATCTCACTTAAGTTATCCCTGAGGATGGAAATAAACATTTCCGAAAGCTTGGACCAACTTTAAAGAGTACTCTTTCATTTGCTGCTAAACCCAATATCTCCCTAGTTCATTTGAACATCATTGGTGATTTAATAACGGATAAATTTAATACAAATTCAATGGGGACGTGTTTGGAGAAACGCTCGAACCCGTCGATTTTTTTTTTAAATTGCGCATGTTTTGACATAAAATGTAGGTATACAGGGTGTACCACAAAAGTGTGGTAGAAATTTTTTTTTTCTTAAATGGAAACCCCTGTATGTTATTGCATTTTCAGATTGTCCGTAAAAATCTAGCCATGTTTGATGCATAATGTCCTAAACATATCTTCAACTGTTCACGAAATATTGAAGTTGAAATATTAAAATAACACTTTATTAAATTGATTTTCTAAATTACATTTTTAAAAATCTCAAAAATTACTTTAGCAAATGTTGGAAGTGTCCGCCATTAACAGCTCTGCAGTACCCCAGCCGATCAATGAATTCCTGCTGTACATTTGACACGTTGTCAAATATTTACAAACAGAGGTGAACTTCAATATTTCGTGAACAGTTGAAGATATGTTTAGGACTTTATGCATCAAACATGGCTAGATTTTTACGGACAATCTGAAAATGCAATAACATACAGGGGTTTCCATTTAAGAAAACAAAATGTTTCTGCCACACTTTTGTGGTACCTACATTTTATGTCAAAACATGCGCAATTTAAAAACAAAATCGACGGGTTCGAGCGTTTCTCCAAACACGTCCCCATTTAATTTGTTTTGAATTTATCCGTTATTAAATCACCACCCTCTGTATATAGTCATACATGCATATGCAATTAACCATTCTCTACACTTGCCAAATATGCACATTCATATTTCACAGATTGTGGATATTTTGATGTTATAATGTGTAGATAAATTCGACTCGACGCAAGAAATATTATGAATATGTTTTGTACTTATTAATAAGTCTTGTTGTGGTTATAACTAATAAAAAAATTCAAAAAGGCATTGCTAAAATATCAATTATGGATAATTCTTATTACAAAATAATATAGGTACAGGCGCTTGCTGTCACAGTTACGAGAAATCAAGTCAAGTTAGGACAACCCAGTTATTCTAATTAATACATAATATGAATATATATTATTAGTATTGAATATAAATTTAACATATTCGGATCTGAAATTGAATACAGGAACCACATTTTGTTATAACATATATCATCTTTATGACAAGCCTTTACTATTATCTTGTAACCGGAGAATAGTAAACATTAATGACTGCACAACGCTTTTAAGGTGGAAGTTTCAACGTCATTCGATCTATTGCCAACCTATAACCTATTTCGTGTGATTTTTTAGTTTATTATTTTATTAACTAACATTTAAATAAAATCAATATCGTTGGCATATTACAAAAAGGTAATATCGGACATATTACAAAAATATCATTTCATTTCATTGCCAATTTTGGAAGAATTATATAGTAAAAGAACAATGATAAAATAATGTTAAAAAAATCTTACCCAATATTTTTCTCTACACAATTCTAAAATAATTTATCGAACTCCTTGATATTTATTTAATATGTCAATTATTATCTATAGAATATGCAGTCAATATCGATTTTATTTAAATTTGGTGTAAAAGCCAGAAAAAATAAATAAATCCACGCGAATTGGTTATAGGTTGGCAAGCATGTTGATACTTCCACCTTAAACTAACCAGACAAGTTTGACTGTGATTGTGACATCAACGATAGTGGCAGAATTGTTATAATATACTCATAATAATTAAAGTTGCCTGGTAAGTAAATAAGGTAACAGGGCCACTTTGACTGTGAGAAAATCAATTCTGACAACGTAACATATGTCACAGTCAAAGTTGCTTGGTTAGTTAGTTCTTGATTAATATTTTCGAGCAACCTGACATAAGTTTTTGAACTTTTAAGGATTGGCAGATTTGCTGGTAGGTACAAGGTTGTACAACAGTATTATAAACACATACTGTACATTATGGGCTTTTTAAAAAATATATTATTAGCTTGATGATGGCAGCGATGCGAATTGAATTTATGGATAAAACATTTTGATATAATATCGGTGGGCCCAAGTCGGACCTCTGTGGGACACCATTCTGAGAAATAACGGAGCAAATATATGACGAAATTAAAATTTTCGCGCAACCTTTACCTACATTTTATTTACCGATGTATACTACCACTGTATACATATCCACGAGTACAAACAATATAATATCAGAAAGTAAATTCGTCAAATGCCCATCTTAACCAATAATAAAATAATACTTATTGTCAGCAAGGCAAGACTGAATTTACTGGAAAGAGAAAGGACACTTTTTAACAAATAGTGGAGTAAAAACATGGGAAAAAGTCACTTCCTTCTTGATTTTTTTTTAAGGTACAACCACATAAAACCTTGACAGCATGATGAGTTAGGCCCTTGCACATGTAAAATGAATAATTACGACATTTTTTCGGGGGTCAGATTTTTTTTATTTCAAAAAATGTGAAAAATTTTCAAAATTTTATTTTTGTACTTTTTTGCACATACCACGCGATATCTCTGAAACTAATTCACATATAAATATACATTTTTTTTAATCGATGGAAAAAATGTTAGCGGTGGATACTGTGCCATTTTGGTATCCATTGTGGGTGTACATTTTTTGGTAAAAAGGATTAAACTTGAGAGTTAACTTTTATGGCAGCTTATTTTTCAGTAAGCAAAAAACTTTTTTGTGTTAAGAAATTTTGACATGGTATCTGCGTATGAAATGAAGAAAACATATCAGAGAAACTTTTTTATTAAAAGATTATTATCCTATGACAAATAGTTTTTAAGTTATATTTGATTAAAGATGTAACTGACGCGCTTATTAAAATTGGAATACCACCGTAGCGAGCGCGATCTTCTCGGGCCTCGCGGCCGCGGCTGGTACCTTTATTTGACAGGTCCATTCATGTTAAAAGTTAAAGTAAGGGATTATTGACTATTATTTATTCAAGTTAACGACTTTTTTATATGTGTGTTGTATGTGATATAGTGAACAAGTTTATAGTTTAAATTAATAATGGAGTGCTTAATTTGTGGACAAACAATAAACGAAACTGACATAAATATTGTACAAACTCCCAGGATACTAGGGTTAAAAACAATTTTATGTGCTGCGGAGAAAATACAAGATAATTATGCTAAAAATATATTCAGACGAAAAATTTACATTTTAAGTAGAAAAATGTTACTTAAATTTCATGTAGGTTGTAGAAAATCTTATTTATTTATTTATTTATTTATTTAGGTCTTTAGAATACAAACAGAATAAATTCCAAAAATAGTATCCTGATATTGCTAGAGCAATATCTAGATAAAATTACGAAAATAATACAATTTAAACGTCACCTAAGTCTAACCTAATATAAACTAAATCTATTAGTTAAGGATTACAACAGCAGATACTGCAAACAAAACAAAACAGAACAAAACACTACGCGTCTGGTCCGTTTAGGAATTTAACTTTAAGTTTCTTTTTGAGTGTTAACAGATTAGTTGCAAATAAGTCCAAATCACTGCCAGTACAATATAAATTGACAGCCCTTACCATCCTAATTAAAGGGGCGTTCTGATAGTAATTAGTTCTGCAGTATGGAATAAGAAATAGGTCATGGTTTCGGAGTGCTCGAGCAGGTACATTAAAATGAATTTTAGAGAGAATGTTGGGGGAATTGGACATACTTATACTAGTTTGCAAAATCTTGAGCCTATCGATCAAATGAGTAAAAGTGAAGTAAATATTGAAGCCTCAAATTCTAGAACCAGATGCAATACCGAGGGGTTTAATATTCGCACAATGTGTCTAATACGGTCAATACGGTTGGGGAGTTGATGAAGATTTTTAGAGACCAATATTTACAATACAAGATCCTGTGCCCGATACTAACTGTTAGAAAGGCATTATCAATTCGATGCTCAGACCGCAACTGTAATAATAATAGATGTACAAAATGTACATTCCTGGTGCAAGGATTAAAATGCTGCAGCGAATGTAAATATGACACATGCAGCAATGGACCTTTAAACGAAGTCAATTTGTCGGATGATTTGGAACTTGAAGATTACTAGACTATGGGTATTTCAATCTTAAGTTCCTAAATTTATTTTGGTGTCCAAAATAATTTTTAAAAAATATATTTTAGATGCAAAACACAATGCGAAAGTAAATAAACAAGAAATAAATGTGTTTTATAATATTAAATATTTTACAAAAATTTTATTTATTTCTTGATCGATTTAGCGGGTTATGGCGTAAATGTTTATTATTGAAACAATATTTAAACGAACTGTGATTCGCCAAGTACAAGCAAATCTTAACTCCGCTATTAGTATTGTCTAGTGCGACCTCAACTGGCCGTTGCGGCTAGACCAGCGACAAGCCGCGCGGAAATCTAGCTACTTCAATTAAGGTTAACTTAAAAACTATTTGTCATAGGATAATAATATTTTAATAAAAAAGTTTCTCTGATATATTTTCTTCATTTCATACGCAGATACCATGTCAAAATTTCTTAACACAAAAAAGTTTTTCGCTTACTGAAAAATAAGCTGCTATAAAAGTTAACTCTCAAGTTTAATCCTTTTTACCAAAAAATGTACACCCACAATGGATACCAAAATGGCACAGTATCGACCGCTAACATTTTTTCCATTGATTAAAACAAATATATATGTGAATTAGTTTCAGAGATATCGCGTGGTATGTGCAAAAAAGTACAAAAATAAAATTTTGAAAATTTTCCACATTTTTTGAAATAAAAAAAATCTGACCCCCGAAAAAATGTCTTAATTATTCATTTCACATGTGCAAGGGCCTAACCCATCATGCTGTCAAGGTTTTATGTGGTTGTACCTTAAAAAAAAAAATCAAGAAGGAAGCGACTTTTTCCCATGTTTTTACTCCACTAAAAGAGTAATCGTAAAGTGAGGGATAAACATTGCTAAATTAACGAATGGGAGCGCAACCGCCACCTTTCGATCTTTAGGTACTTTTAAAGCTTTACAGCAAACCTACCATACCTCTGATCAAAATTCAAAGGTGGACAACTGGTTTTTTACTCTCGTTTATACAGTGTGTGTATAAAGTCTGGAAACGGCTTAATAACATCACAATTTACTGGCCGATTTAAACCAAATTTGGTACAGTTGTGTAAGAGGATCTAACGCACCGAATGACGATATTGGCGTTGTTGCCAGCTTTTTAGTTTGTCTGGAATTCGAACGAATTTTATATTTTTAAATATAACACCCAGTATATTTTTACATTTTTAAATTCCACATAAAATTATAATTATTTTTTTATTAAATGCATTATTAGTCTATACTTCATAGTTTCCGAGATATTGACTCTCGAAAAATGACATTTTTGAACTTTGACAGCTTATAACTTTCTAACAGTACGTCTTAGAGCAAAACGGCTTACATGTCCCTATCTTCAGTTTTTATTATCTTCCCAAAAAAATCAACTTCCAGTTAAACCGGAACAACTATATTTCCTGCTTTCGAGTTACATCCGGTTTAACCGGAAGTTGATTTTTTTGGGAAGATAATAAAAATTTAAGATAGGGACATGTAAGCCGTTTTGCTCTAAGACGTACTGTTAGAAAGTTATAAGCTGTCAAAGTTCAAAAATGTCACTTTTCGAGAGTCAATATCTCGGAAACTATGAAGTATAGACTAATAATGCATTTAATAAAAAATAATTATAATTTTATGTGGAATTTAAAAATGTAAAAATATACTGAGTGTTATATTTAAAAATATAAAATTCGTTCGAATTTCAGACAAACTAAAAAGCTGGCAACAACGCCAATATCGTCATTCGGTGCGTTAGATCCTCTTACACAACTGTACCAAATTTGGTTTAAATCGGCCAGTAAATTGTGATGTTATTAAGCCGTTTCCAGACTTTATACACACACTGTATATAAAATACAATAAACGATAGAAATGATCTTTAACGATCACTTATCACGCTAGTTTGACTCACCCGTGATCTCACAGCTTTTTAATTTCTGTATTCCAACAAAATAATATCTTTAAATACCTTAACCGAAAGTGCGCTTTCTGTTTCTTTTAAAAAATCCCCGACTTCCAGAGCTGGTTTCGTTATATCAACGATTTCTGCATTCGATATCGGAATACGTAATGGAGTATCGTCCATTTTCTCGATCTTATCGATGACATGAAGCTCTTGCATCTCGCTGACACGTCCATCTTCGTCGACTACTTGGTATTGCAATCCTGCAATACGAAAAATAGTTTTATCACGGCACTTTCCTTTCTTTATTTTTCACCTGTTATCAATAACACTAGTCAACCGATACAAAAAAAAATTGCGACTGACGTTATAATGAGTGTTAGGGGGAGTTTAAAGCATTCTGACCACGTAAAGATTTTGAGTTATAGAATATATTAGTTCTTTTCATTTTATACAAACGTTTTTATACAGGGTGATTCATTAAGGGTGGCGACCGGCCATATCTCGGAAACTACTAGGCATAGAAACTTGGAGAAAAAAAATTATGATTAAAGCGGTCATGAGAAAATTCTGGAAATTACTTTTAAGTTCCTCATTTCGCCGCAAGGGGGCACAATTAAAAAATTTTTTTAATTCTAAATTTCTCCGAAATTTCCCATATTAAGGTATAACTCTGATTACATCATCGAAGAGCTTAGACAATTCTGCATCATTTTGGTTTAAGACTCATTGGCGTACCGACCTTGATAAGAGTGGGGGAAGCTATTAAATGTGTAAACATTAAAATCGCTGTAACTTCTAAACGACTTATCCGATTTTACTAAATTTAGGCTTGTTTGGAAGGGAAAGGTAAGTATCTTCAATCGCCGTATCCAACAGTACACGATAGTGTTTAATAAAATTGCTAGAGGGCGCAATTTGTAATAATAACGGTTTTTTCGATTTTATCCCGGAAATTCAAATCATACGGTATAACTATGACATCATAATCGAAAAGTAGATGAAATTTGCAAGAAAAGATGTGAAGACCGCAGTTCGATATCTTTGTTCGTTTCAGAGTTATTGCCAAAACAATAATTTTTTATACAAATTGCGCCCTCTAACAATTTTATTAGAAACTATATTTTACCATTAGATACGACAATTGAAGGTTCTTCCAAACAAGCTTAAATTTAGTAAAATCGGATAAGTCGTTTAGAAGTTACAGCGATTTTAATGTTTACACTTTCAATAGCTTCTCCCACTCTTATCAAGTGAAACTGTAAACATTAAAATCGCTGTAACTTCTAAACGACTTAACCGATTTTACTAAATTTAAGCTCGTTTGGAAGAGAAAGGTAAGTACCTTCAATTGTATCCAATGGTACAAGATAATTTCTAATAAAATTGCTAGAGGGC
The DNA here is from genome assembly GCA_963969555.1 of Polydrusus pterygomalis. Lineage (NCBI taxonomy): Eukaryota > Metazoa > Arthropoda > Insecta > Coleoptera > Curculionidae > Polydrusus > Polydrusus pterygomalis. The sequence continues at coordinate 40,730,391 of OZ018383.1, read as the reverse complement.
GCAATTTGTATTAAAAATTATTGTTTTGGCAATAACTCTTAAACGAACAAAGATATCGAACTGCGGTCTTTACATCTTTTCTTGCAAATTTCATCTACTTTTCGATTATGATGTCATAGTTATACCGTATGATTTAAATTTCCGGGATAAAATCGAAAAAACTGTTATTAATACAAATTGCGCCCTCTAGCAATTTTATTAAACACTATCGTGTACTATTGGATACGGCGATTGAAGATACTTACCTTTCCCTTCCAAACAAGCTTAAATTTAGTAAAATCGGATAAGTCGTTTACAAGTTACAGCGATTTTAATGTTTGCACATTCAATAGCTTCCCCCACTCTTATCAAGGCCGGTACGCCAATGAGCCTTAAACCAAAATGATGCAGAATTGTCTAAGCTTTTCGATGATGTAATCAAAGTTATACCTTAATATGGAAAATTTCGGAAAAAATTTAGAATTAAAAAAAAATTTAATTGTGCCCCCTTGCGGCGAAATGAGTAGCTTAAAAGTAATTTCCAGAATTTTCTCATGACCGCTTTAATCATAATTTTTTTTTCTCCAAGTTTCTATGCCTAGTAGTTTCCGAGATATGGCCGGTCGCCACCCTTAATGAATCACCCTGTATAATATTTACTTATACATTAGTTCAAACCAAGAAAAAAAACAAGATATTTTAAGGATAACAGGATTTATTTACAAAAATACACATGAACTAAAACTGGTGGATGTTTAAAAATTGGTATAAAAGTTCCTTTAATAAAATAATAATATACGAATTTTATTTTTATTTCAAAAATCACTTAGAGGTTGGAAAAAAGGGGTGTAGCCTATTTTGAGGACGGTCTATAAGTTTGAGCTATACAGGGTGTTACAAATTTGACATACCAGCATTGGAATCTCGGAAACCATAGGAGTTAGAGAAACGGTTAAATGGGGGCAAAGTTGTGCAATTCGGTGCTGATTACAATGCCGCTTTAAAAGTTTTCAAATTCCGAATACTTCCGATTTTATTCGAAAAAAACCGAAATTTTGCAAAATCGTTTTTGTTTTTTCCTCATTTGACTAGTTATTTAAAAATAAATGACACTTTGTTATTGCCACTGTTTCTTCTCTACAAAATGACGTTACTAAACTAAAGATCCGCCGTTTTATCTCCGAGCGGCCATCACCAACTTTACTTTTTAAAATACGGACCTGGATTTTTTAAACCGATTTTTAAACCCTCCAACCCTCAAAATGTAATGGCGATATTACTTTCTCATAATGATGAATTGTCCTTGCTTATTTTTTAAATTCATATTTTTTACACTTCTTAACAGTCCGGTCCTGGCAACGAATCACAATATTAATTAAAAACTTTATTTTTTTAAAACCTTTACAAATAAGTTTCATGAAAAAGTTCATGTTTGGTATTTAAGTAATACGCAAAAAGAATTTTGACTATTTGAACATTTAGAAAATTAGGATTTATAATTATTAGTAAATTTAGAATTATTAGAAAATTCTTATAAAATAAATTATATTACTTATGTATGAATGTTTTAAATAAAATAAAGTTTTTAATTAATATTGTGATTCGTTGCCAGGACCGGACTGACAGGAAGTGTAAAACATGAATTTAAAAAAATAAGTAAGGACAATTCATCATTATGAGAAAGTAATATCGCCATTACATTTTGAGGGTAAGAGGGTTTAAAAATCGGTTAAAAAAATCCAGGTCCGTATTTAAAAAAGTAAAGTTGTGATGGCCTCTCGGAGACAAAACGGCGGATCTTTAGTTTAGTAACGTCATTTTGTAGAGGAGAAAAAGTGGCAATGACAAAGTGTCATTTATTTTTAAATAGCTAGGCAAATGAGCTCAGGAAAAATAAAAACGATTTGGCAAAATTTCGGTTTTTTTCGAATAAAATCGGAAGTATTCGGAATTTGAAAACTTTTAAAGCGGCATTATAATCAGCATCGAATTGCACAACTTTGCCCCCATTTAACCCTTTCTCTAACTCCTATGGTTTCGGAGATTCCAATGCTGGTGTGTCGAATTTGTAACACCCTGTATATATAGCTGAAATTGGTATGCTTACTCTGTTCAAATAAACAAGTAGGTGTTTTGATGTTTTGGCCCCTAGGGGGTAGAAATGAACAGGTAAGTTACCAACGCCACCGCTGAAGAAGATATAAGTAAAATATTTAGACAAATTATTCGCTTGGAACAAATGAACTTCTGCTTAGGCACTTACGAAAATGTTGCCCTTAGGGGGTAGTAAAAGGGGGTATAAGAGTTTATACGGGAAAACTTATTTTGGGTTCGAATAATAATAATAATAATAATAATAATAATAATAATAATAATAATAATAATAATAATAAGTTTATTTAAAATTTAATAATATAATAAATATATTTATGTTGTCTTCTATAAACTTATTCTTCAGTCCCCTGAAGCTAAGCTTGTTAGGGGCAAATCTTATTTTTTGTTTTAGTATGTAAAATCATAAATACGCATTAAAAATTAAGCTTTAAAGTAAAAAATGTTAATTTATATTATAAACGCAGTTCTTTTTGAAGAAATATATTACCTATAATAAAATTATTAATTTATAATTTTTAAGTAAAACATATTAAATACTTATACTTATAAATTATTCAGAACAATATTAATTAATTAATTAATTAATTAAAGCATTTCTAAGAATATTTTCAAATTGTCTGTTTTTATTTCGACTTTAAATTTTTTTATTGAAATAATTTTTTAAATTTTTGTTGGTAAATAATCGTTTAAATAAAAACATAAATATTTGAAATTTTTTTGTCCTATGGACTTATTTATTTTAGGTTTTATGGTTATTTCATTTTTATGACGTGTATTATGATTATGGTTTTTAAATTGTATAAGGTTTTTATTTTTAAATATATATATTAATAAGAAACTAGGGAAATATTGGGTTTAGCAGCTAAACCCAATATTTCCCTAGTTTCTTACCTAACTAGTCAGCAACGACTACCCTTTCATATATATTAATATATATATTAAGATGTTATGATAAATGTAAAGTTGTCTTATGCTCAACTTCTTTGTTTCTGAATATAATTCTTTTATGCGATAAAGATAATCTTTATTGAATATAATTTTTAGAAACCTTTTTTGTAGTATTTCTAATTTTTTAACTAAAGTTCTATTTATTTCTCCCCAACCTAAAATTCCGTAATTTAAATGAGTTTTAACTAACGCGTAATATAATATTTCCATGTGTCTTACATTTAAAAATTTTTTATTTAATGTTTTTAAAAATCGGTAGTAAACTTCTTAATCTTTTAATTAAGTATTCTAATGTCTTGAAACCATAGACAATTTACCTTTAGATGAACAAACAATAATCACGAATGTGGCAGTTTTATGGCCTCGCGCATGTAAACAAAACTGGGAACTATTAGACATGCGCACTGCAACATTATCGTTTGACGAATGGGAAAATAGACAGGTCCGGGCTTCAAAATTTAAATTCTTGCTCATATGCCACCATAGAGGGTTTATTTTACCCTTATTTGGGCATAATACAATTATACAACGGCTGCAACTAGTACTAGTCATTGTTTATATTACAATCCGAGTCACTAAAAGCACAAACACAATTCACTAACTAAACTACACAAAAACTAGAAATCCATAAATATTAAACACCAGTCCCACAATCCACGATAGCCGATCCGATAGCTGAAAACTTTAGAAAACTACAAGGAATCCGCAGAGAAGAGAAACCTTAAAACACAACAACAAAAATGGCGGCCGAGCCGGTTCTGGAGAGTATTCTTGAGCGCGTCGATAAAGTAGGACGGCCGATAACACGAGGTTTGTGCGCATGCACGAAGGTTCCCCGAATGAAGACAGCTGACCGACGAGTCATGCGCTCGGACGTATTTTTTCACCCATAAAACGTAACTTTTGTTTGCGCAGGAGATAAGCTGTAGGTATCTAAAGGTAAATTGTCTATGCTTGAAATGCATAAATACACTAAACGTAAGTAATGAAATACATAATGTCTTATTTTTTGGAAAGTCTGCCCCCAATGATGAAAAGGGGTTATAAAAGTTATACCTAGTGGAAAAAATATGTTTAAGGACTATCTTGAAACTCGGCATAAATACTCTAATATAGGACAATTAATAAAACACGTATTTCTTATTTTTTTAAATCGCTCCCTAAAGTTGTAAAAAGGGGTATAAAAGTTTTAATTTAAAAGATTATAATTATTTGCCGGACAGCTTAAATACTATACAATAAAAAATGATTAAACACTTGTATCTCATTTTTTTGAAAGTAGGCTCTTAAAGGGGTGAAAATGGAGTATAAAAGATTCTATTGGAAAAATAGTTTTCGTCTTATTTTCTTACAACTTAGCAGTTATACTCTACAATACAAATCATTATCAACCCATTTCTTATTTTCTTGGAAATATTTTTGGTCGAATTTCTTGAAACAGCATAAATACTAAAGTAGTTATGAAACCCTTATTTTTTCTATTTTTAACGTCTGCCCCTAAAGGGGTGAACAGGGGTTATAAAAGTTTATATTGGAAAAAATATGTTTTTGACGTATTTCAACATTTTAATAAATTCTACCCCTAAAGGTGTTTATAACCATAAAGTTCATGGAACGGTTTTGTAAGCGTTATTAACAATCCCTAATGAAACAGTTATATTTTTTAATAATGATGATAAATCTATATATTTGGTATTATTTTGATGAACAAAGCTAGGAGATAAATGATATTCTTATTGAAAGTGAAAGTAATAATAAAAGAAAGCACCCAAGAAATTTACCTAACAAATTTACAAACAAACCAAAAAATCAACATCATGAAAAGTAATTCTTGAAATAGTTACGTAAAAACGAAATAAGTTTAAACTTCAACGTTAAAAAGAATCATTTTTAGAACTCATATATTATATCGTTGCAGTACGATATGAAACATTTTGTTTAAATATCTCATTTGGCCCTTTATCACTGAACATTTTTAACCAAAACGTTACTTCCTTCCCGCCTATCCCATCCGTTTTTTTTAATACTTATTCTTCCGAGTTACATGTACTCGGAAGAAGCGCTTAAGAAATAAACTGACCACATCAAGACCGACCTCCACAAAAATGGCTACCCCACCAGATTAGTTGACGCAATATTGGAAAATCGTAAGAATCGACCCAACGCGCAAGAAGCAAACAGAGAGGCACAACCAACACTCAATATTCCGTATGTCAAAGGAGTATCTGAGAAAATAAGAAGAGTAGGACAACGATATAACATCAACACCGTATTCAACTCGAGGGACACCCTAAGAAGCCACCTGACGAAGACAAAGCCTACAAGTCAAAAAGATAGGAAAAACTGCGTCTACCAGATCCCCTGCGAATGCGCAATCTTATATAGGTGAGACATTAAGACCACTAGAAACAAGGATCAAAGAACACAGAAACAATACGTTAAAAGGAGAGACCGAAAAGTCAGGTGCAGCTGACCATGCCTGGAAACATGGTCACCATATCATGTGGTCAGAAGCTGAAATCCTGTAGGATGTATAAGGAACCACACTGGAGAAAAAGAAAGTTCAAGGAAGCTGCTGCTATTCACCAGAACCCAGGCTGCTTTAGTAAACCATCATTAGACATAAGAAATATATGGAAACCTTTGTTAGATAGATGTAATCTTAGGATAAGATCGCGTGCCAACTGAACACATGACTGCACCCACTTCAGTTATGCTTTAGTGCACCTAGCTAGTATAAATAGTCCTGTAGTTACTTTACTTATTTAGTATTCACCTGAAGACGACTGGAGATAGTTACCAGTTGAAACGTTGTGATTTAAAACAAATAAAGACAATGGAAGTCCAAAACTCTTTCATCATTCAAGAAACATCATTGTCTACGACCTTCAAACATTCAATTAAAACCATGTTTAGTAACTAGGTATTAATAATTTACAAAAAAAATATATTAATATAAAATACGTTAGTTTTAAAAAATTATTTTTTAGGGTTTTTTTTTAAAGTCCATAATTTTGATATTTCTTTAATTTTTTGGGCAAACTGTTATAAATTGTTATTCCTTTATATAATATTGAATTTTGGCCAAAAGTACTCTTTACCATTGGTTTTTGAAATGATGATTTTGTCTCGTGATGTAAATAATGTTGGTGGAAGGATATATTATTATTATATTTGATTTTTTTTCTTTAATAATAATAGTGTATTAGAATGCATAGTTTTAAATTATAAAGCTTTTCTAAATTTAAATATCCATTTGGTTCATACAAATTTATAGTTGGTTCTAAAAAAGGAAGTTTATGTATGCATTTAATTATTTTGTTTTGTAGTTTTTTTAATGACTGAATTGTAGTTAAATTCGCTGATCCACAAATTGAAATCATATACTGTAATTTAAATACCACCTTCTTTAATGTCTGTTAAAAATTGGCTGCCCACAGGCAAAAGGTGTTTCTGCATACGCACGTATCAAACTATTTTACTTTTAAGAAACATGGTATTGTCTAATCACCACTTTATAAGGTTTTACCTTCTTTAGTGGACAAATTCTGCAAAACTTCTTCATTAACCGGTACGAAATTTCCATCCGCGTCCTTATACATGATTTCGACGTTTGACGGCACCTCGCCGCCCAACATGTACTTGAGTTTGTCGGCTGTCAGAGAACGCTTCTCGGTTTGCCCAATGTTAGAGGTGTAGGGACCTGAAAATTATATATGAAAAAACGGTCAAATGCGAACCAAACTTGTTTCATCTTTGAGATCTTTATGGTACCTTTAATTTTGTTTTATTTAACACGAAACACTAGTTTATACCAAGTTAAACCGGCATATGACATGACAGAAATATAATTTTTTTTCTTAGCGATGCGTTCGGAAGCTGCCAGTCACGTTCACGTAATAACTGCAAGTAAAATTAGTTCGTAAGGTTTCCATCAATAAAATATGGTCCAATAATGTTAAGGCCAGATTATTCCACAATTAGAAATGCTGTTTCCATACTGAAGGAATATCTGGTTTCAACAGGATGGCACCCTTGCTCATTTTGGTTTACATGTGCCTTAATGTTTGAACCAATGTTTTCAAATCAGTGAATATAGGGAGGAGAAGCGAAATTGAGTGGCCTACCATATCCCCAGACCTCAACCCTTTGGACTTTTATTTGGAAGGTGATTTAAAAAATAATGTTTACAAAAATCGATTTGTTAATATTGAAATTTTAAGATCTGGCGTTAGACATGAAATAGAATTTTTTTTAAACGCAAAACTGAAACAAAAAATAAATGTGCAAGCTGTTTTATCCCAAGTTGTACCATAAAAAATGAGCTTTGTTATCTGTCAAAGTGCAAAATGCCATATTTTTCAAATATCAATATCGCGTTAACGGTGGCAATAAAAAAATAATATAGCTTTTGATCCCTAGAATTCGACAATGAAATTAAATATCTCTCTTATGCAATGGTGCATAAAAACATTTTATTTCTCTACGTGGCAACCGTGTAATAATCATTAGTATAAATAAGTAAAGAGCACTTTTGCAGTTTGTCTCAAAGTTTAATAAAAAAGTTATCAATATACAGTCCACCTACTATTTTTCGTTAAGAAAGATTGGGTTTATAAATCAAAAAATAAATAAAGAAAAGAAATATGGGTAGATGTGACCAAATTTCGTTTTTTGTTTAAGTAATTTATTAATTATTTTTCTTTTTTACTTAAAACTGTAAGTGATTGACTACCCAAAGATGGGTATTTGGCCGCTTTTCGGAGAAAACAAAAAGAAAACGAAATATTGATCAAAAACTAATTCGTCACTAGTGTTTGCTTTTTAAGTCAAGTGCAAAATATTGTTAAACTAAGCACTGAAGTTAAACTTAAAACAAAGGAAGTACATTTTTTTTTATAATACCAATTCGCCCAACTCAGGGGGTTCAAAAACACGTAAAATGATGGTCAACATACGTTAAGAAATTAATAGCAGTTTCCAAAATAAAATAAAATATAGGGTGTTCCATTTAAAATAGCGAAGTTCCTAATAATTTTTGGTAGTAAGCATAATTGACTTTTTAAAGAAATTTTTACCTTTCTGTCATTTCCGGTTATACCGGAAGTTATGGCAAACTCTGATATTTTAAATAGAAATGTATTTTTTAGCATCTTTATAAACCTTATTAAAACATAGGTAACCTGTGCTATAACCTGCTACAATATCTATCTATAAGCGTCTTTGAGATAAAAATTATAAAATTATTTTTTTATTTAAAAACCTACCGACAAGAAAGTTTAGTTTACTTTAAAACAACTAAACAACTGTTTTAATACTTTTCTTCTATACTTTAAATAAAAATTTCTATTAGCATATTATTTGATTTTTTTATGACTCTGTACGTTACATCTGTGATTTCTCACATCATCTCATTCTTAAGGTAAGCAAAACCAATTACCTAGGAACAATAAGTTTTTCCTAAAATCCAAAAAAAAAAGTTTTCCATATGTTGCCAATATTCACACACACGCTGTATACACACAGATAAGTAAAGAAATGGGCCGTCTTCGTAATTTTTGTAAAAAAAATATTATCATCTAACAATAATTTTTGTTTTGTACCGACCATACGTTATGCTTTTTGACAGCTAAGTACCTTGATTAATGACGTTACTCTGGGCCACACTCACTGGCAAAAACATTGAATTCTGAATACCATTATCTGTGATGACATCCGTGTAGTTCAATACTTGGATGTACGGGGACTGTTCCGCGTCGCTGTGAGGAATGAAATTCTCCACAGTCGTTTCAGTGCAAGTATCTTCTATAATGAAGCTGTTGACCTGAATATACAGGGTAAAAAAATTAAACTATAACAAAAACACATATTACATACAGCTATAAAGCTATAAAGCTATAATACTATTATTACAGTAACAATGAACAAACCGATAAATTGAATTTTTGTGTTTGAAAGTGTAAATGATGTAAAGCAATAATTGTCAAATGCATATTTACTCACCTGCGGTGCAGCCGCTATTTCTTTTTGCAAACTAGCCAGAGCCATTCTAGAAGCTTGAGCTTCTTTAACGCATGCTTGTTCCGCCTAAAAAAAACTAAAGTGATAGACCCCGTGATATACTATGTGTACCGGGTGGTCAAATAAGAACACGGCCCTATCAGAGACCGTTAACCTCACAGCTTTTGGAAAAAAATATCGTCCAGTAAATAGGTACTGCCGAGTGAAATCGCCTGAAATTATTTTCTAGGGGGCATAACAGACTTAGGTTTTTCTTTTAACGTTGCCGAATCTTTATTGCTTTTAGTATTTTACTTTATCTTTTAAAATAAAATGGTGGGGGAAAGTCAAAGTTTGCTTCATATAAAAACTGGTAACTTCGTTTGGACGGAACGGATTTTACCAAACATATGGTATACGATCAGGTTACCGGATCAGCATCAGATTAATAACCTAATCAACCAACCAGATGGCGTGCCCGTACATTCAGTACCAAATCGTGCGTCTGCGCTCCACTCGACAAACTTTGCTGTTTCGGGAACCTGATTGGGAAATCGAATGTTTGTGGCCCACCTTATTTGGCTACTCGGTACATAGGACTAAAAATTTGCTGTACAAGAACATCCAGCTGCTTAACAAGGAATAAAAAACTGATGACCTTGAAATGCATGTCTATTTAAAAAATAACATTTCCCCTGAATCTCAAGAATGAGGACCACTAAAAATAAAATCTGTCTTTTATAACTAGGACTGTATTGTTACCTGTACTAGATATTGCAAAATTTCATAGAATGGAAGTAAATTAAGACTGTAAACTGAACCTAAATCAGCTGATAGTTATTCAACTGATCCTAGATCAAAGGTCAGAATTATGGGCGCTATATAATATCTAACAACCAAAAGCTAAACCTTAAGCTTACCTGTTGTTTAAGTGTTCTTCTTCCTCTTCCATATGGCTTGAAGCCTGGGATCGGCTCAGGCAAAGTAATATTAAAATTAATTGGCTTCAACACGTTGCTAGCTCCATGTGCTGCCATGGCAACGGCTGCCGCCTGGGGGTTATTGATAACACCGCATTGGGGGGCACTGGCAACATTGGCAACTATACATGTAGTATTCTGAGAGGTAGGGGGAGGTAGTTGGTAAGTAAATGCGGGGTATTTGGGCTTCTTGGTAAGAAATTGGGGCTTGGGTAACAAAATTTCTTCAGCTAAAACGAGTAAAAACTGCAAAACTAAACGCATCTAGCTGGGTCACAACAATATAGGTACACTAATATACAGGTTTCTAATAAAGCATAGGTATTAGGTATATAAGGTATAAGTACGGGACATGGAAAACTGGAAAACCTTAAAATTAAATAAATAAATAAATAATCTCTTTATTTCAAATCATCATACAAAAATGTACCTGAAATGAAATGACGTCACAAAAGAAATCACATTATTACTATAGATCTGGACAGAAATCGCGTAGATAATATGGCTCTAAATTTATCAATAATTTCCTAATCTCTACCTTAAATTTATTTTCTGATGTAATACGTTTTAACTCTTTTGGTATATTATTAAATAGCTTGACACACATGTAATGAAGTGATTTTTCAGTTAAGGCTAGCCTATGTAAGTATTTAAAATCAAGTGTTCTTGTGTTATAGCTATATTTTCTGATTTTGTGTCAAACATGTTTTTGTTGCGGAAAAAGAACATTAGGCATTCATAAATGTATATGGCATATACTGTCATAACTCCCATATTCCTAAAAACTGATCTGCAGCTTTGAAGGTACCCCATTTTTTAAATTATTCTTACTGTCCTTTTTTGTACAACAAAAACACTCTGCAACATTCTGTCCCTTCCCCAGAATATAATCCCATATTTGAGAACAGATTCAAAGTTAGCAAAATATAATATTCTTAGGGAGCTCTCGTTCATAATATATTTACTCACTACACGAATTCCAAAGCAAATGGAGTTAAGTTTTTTAACAAGTTGTTCTATATGATATGACCAATCCAAGTGTTCATTTATATGGATTCCTAGGAATTTTGCAGTTTCATTAAAATTTAGTTGGCTATCCCTTAATTGCATTCCCAATGGAATCTGTGTTTTTGTTCATAATTAACCTATTCATGTTAAACCAGTCTGTTACCATGCCAAAAAACTCCTCAGCTTTGGCTTTTAGTGTCTCTAAACTCTTACTTCCAATAAGAAGATTTGTATCATCTGCATATTTTATAAAGTGCTGATTGGAGGATTTTATTAACAAGCACAGATCATTTATAAATATTATAAACAGAACTGGGCCCAGTATACTGCCTTGCGCAATTCCTATATCATTACTAGCTATTTTGGATTGGCTAGTTTTTCCGTTCTTTGTCACTGCAACCGTTTGTCTTCTGTTATTGATATATGACATAAACCATTTCTTTACATTACCCCTTATCCCATATTTTTCCATTTTACTCAAGAGTAAGTTTCTGTCCAGACAATTATAGGCCTTGGATAACTCCAATAACAAACCAAGTGCTATTTCATTATTTTCAAAATGGTCCAATATTTCTGTTAAAAAGGCAAAAATAGCTGTTTGTGATGACCTTCCCCTCAAAAATCCATGCTGTGCTGTACTGGATAGGTTATGGTTAAAGAAGTTTACTAATCTAGTACTCATTGCTTTTTCAAAGATCTTTTCAAATAAGATATATAGTTATGGAGGCAAAGTTGCGTAATTTTGGCTTCAACAACTTGCAATTTTTAACTATGTAAAATAAAACAAAATATAGGTACCTAAGTACCTACTTTGTTATTTGTCACTATATTTTTTAAAAGTTTTGGCGTTACGGCCGGAACTACATCTTCGTGACGCATAGCATGGCGGTTTAATTTTTATCATATGACTTAATTTTTGTTTTTAGACAAAGTATCTAGATATTATAAAAGTAACTATATCAGTATATGGGTGTCCACGGAAGGTGGCTCGCTCCTCTAACTTTTTGTTTTTCAAGATAATGGAATAAAATTTGGGAGATTGGTATACGACATAAAACTGCATTTTTTGACAGATGACTCAACATTATGGAACTTCCGGTTTACATAAACTTTCGATTTTTAAATGGGACACCTGGTATATTTTTACTTTTTTTTACTCCATATGACATTCTAAATATAACGATGTGTCACTTGTCACTTTTTGTCACCAAGAAATTATTTTTTTTCCAAATTTATTGTTTTATCTAGAGGGCTATGAATACCTTAAAATCACTTATTTTAGTCAACTTTTTCACTCCTAGTAAAACTATTATTTTCCATGTTTTTAAACAACAAACTAATTTACTTTGGCAGAAGCTGTTGGCATTTCAATTTTCTTCAAAACATGATTTTGTTTTATCAGTTTTGCTGGTCACAGGCTACTTGATGCATTTAAATCTAAATTTATTCTCAAAATATGCTTCATTTTAGGAAAGTTCTAAGTTAACTTTTTAAAGTTTTTTAATGGCAGCTTTTCTAAAACCTAATAGTGTATGGTATCAAAATAATCGTAATAAAATACTCTTTTTTCTTAACCCGACGAGCCACCATGTTGCCATTTAAAAAAAATTAGTTATACAACCTTAAAGATTAAATTTTACATTGCACATAGCATTGGACCAAAAATAGTAAAATTGTATTTTTCCCAAGATTAAAGAACTGAAATAAGTGATTTTAAGGTATTCATAGCCCTCTAGATCAGTGATTCCCAAAGTGGTCCAGGTGGACCCCCAGGTGTCCACAGGAGACTCGACGGGGGTCCACGAAAATTTATCTGGTTTCGATAGTAAAGAACTAACATTTTTTGTACAGTAGACTCCCGATTATCCGAAATGATGTGGACCGGACTGATTTCGGATAATGCGGAGATTGAGGAAAATCATTAACTATAGGAAAAGTAACTATATCTACGTACTTTTATAGATACATACATAATAAATTCTAATACTTAGGTATGTACATTAGTATGTATTCATATTCATAATTTCAAGAAAGAGGTAATTGGTAGGTACTTGTTTTAATTTTAAAGTCTGTCGATTTTTGGCCGCAAAAACAAAACCAACAAAACATTTCTTAGAAATTTCGGATAATGCGGAGGAATAGCAAGAATCATTTCGGATAATCCGGTTCATGGGTCGTTTCGGATAATGCGGAGTTCGCATAATCGGGTTTCGGATAATCGGGAGTATACTATATTTATAAAAGTTACGTTATTAATGTTTATTTTTAATTATATTACGACTGTTATCATATTACAATGTTATGTAAACCTCACAAAGTAATATGATAACAATATTAATTAATAGTATAATAATTACATATTTGAAAAAATACAACACAAGAAAATTTATGTTGATGCATGATGAGTCACCTGTCAAAAAATGCAGTTTTATGTATTATACAAATCCCCCAAATTTTATTCCATTATCTTGAAAAACAAAAAAGTTAGAGGGGCGAGCCACCTTCCGTGGACACCCGGTATAGGTATAATTATTTGTAAATAAGAACCTTTTATGTTTTTAAATACATTTTTGAACACTTTTTATCTTTCAAACTCTTAAGTTATACCTAAATTAGTTTTTAATAATTATTATTATTGGAATGTTAACGTGTTTGGTCAAAGCTTCTCGTGCTACTAATTGTAACATTATAAATACATACATCATTTTTCAATTCTAATTCGGTTCTTAATAATTCTTTGTTGCTATTAAGTATCTACCGACCTATGTAGGTACACCATTAAAATGATTTTTTGGAAAAATATTATATGTATCTAGGTACCTACTTATATATTCGTTCTATAATTACTGTAATGTGTGTGAATTCAAATCAGGGCTGTACTTAATGAAATTGTTCGCGACGCGAGTCCCATCACCCCTTTTTCCAACCACCATGAGAGAAACACGCATCTGCTATAATATTTAATATTAACTAGCGTGAAATAGAAAATAGTGAAACAAATAGATATTTTATTTGAACCCGAAAAGAAGGAAAATCTCAAGGAAAATACTTCAATTGCCATTTTTAATAAATTAAAATATTTGCCCAGGGTACAAAGTCCTTATAAACTAATATATAGAAACTTCCGTAGAAATCCATTAAAGCAAATACCTAGTTTTTAATTTAGAACTATGCCCGGAAGTCAGGGTTTTTAAAATAAAGCTGAGCCCACCAGGGAATAAACTCACTGCAAAATTAAAACATTTATAGAGCCTCTCTGTCTGAAAACATTATTATTTAAACATGAATAGGTAATATGTGGTGCGACTTTAGTCATAAAAAATATTCTGATAATCTCCATTTAGGTAGGGTTACCATTCGTCCGGATTTTTCCGGACATGTCCGGAATTTAGGGGCGTCCGGACAGCGTCCGGCCGGAAAAGCAATCCGGGTCCGGAATTTAGCCGGTCACGGCCGTGAAAGCATATTAATACGCCAAGCACTACTCGGGTCTACCATTTTGCCGGCCGCAGGAACATAATAGTATGCCATGCATACAGTTTTCTGGAAGTAATGTGAATCCCCGAACGCAGTTAGGTTAGGCGACCGCATGTTCTGATTGCTGCGGAGTGCGGTGAAATTCAGAAAACGAGTTTTTTCACTAATAACAGCCCAGTGGTCTAAAGAACGAAACAGACTTTTGCTGGACTCTGTAAAACATATTATCATGACGAGCTTTAATTTTGCCATGACTTTGTAACGAGTTTCATGAATTTATGTCACTACCTGAAAATTCAGATATTTTAAAAGATTAAAAGGAAAGGCTAAGTATACCTATAGGTAGTATATTATGTCATTATTTGTATAATATATGGTAAAAATTGACAATAAAATTTATATAAAAAAAAATTTCGTTTTTCATTCCAAAGAAAAATATCCGGACTTTGTCCGGAATTTTGGGCCTGTTTGTCCTGAAAAATATTCTAAATAGATGGTAACCCTACATTTAAGTAGGTATCTAAATATTTTTTAAAATAAACTATAAGAAATTGGAAAAAAAATTGGGTAGGTAGCTACCTACGTACAAATATTCCAAATTATCTTTCTTAGAGAGAACTTTTTTATTGCAATTTGTAATTTACATAATCTTGATTTTTTCCTAGGTAGGTAACTAGGTATAGGTACATAATATTATATAACAAATTTAGAGTGGCAAATCACTTACAAGAACTGGCATGCTCATTAAATAAATTCTCTAAATTCTTCATCTGGAACAATTTAACAATTGCAATTAAAATTTTTACATTTTCTTGGGAAACTACGGTTTGGCCACAATACATAATCTCCACAACGCTTTTTAAAACGGAAAATTCGCACCCGCCAATTTGAATTTGTTCTATGGAAGGATTTTTCTCAAATTCATCCTGCAAAAATGCAAAGTATTAATTGATGGACATGGCTGGCAACTATAGAACACTAACAATCGCGCCGATATTAGTTTAATATTGATTTTACACATAATATATACATCTATCCGTGGTCTTACTTTTTTGACACCGGTATATTTAACAATGACATTTTTCCGGCCAGCTCAAGTTAATAATAATAAGGCATTGCACCTGTTATAATCATTGTTAGCTGGCTAGCGTCGAAAACTTACAAGAGTTCACTCAATCCAAAAGTAAATAAAAACTTTCACGAGTTCATCGACAACCAGCTACTAATGGTTAATTGCACCATTTTTGTCATATCGTCGTTGGTTCAGCAATATCTCGTAAGTGCAAAATTGTAAATTTTACAGGAGAACCAAAAAACCACCTTCTGTTTACCTTAAATGAAATAGTGATATTATGTTTTTGTTAATCAAGACTAGTTACCCTCTGATCTTAATGTAACTGTAATATTGCGCTTAAGTCGATGCTTTATTGAGATATTAAAACTTTTTATAATTTTCTGCACATAGGAGATATTAGTTAGTTTATATGCTTACACATGGATGATATTTCAAGTATTTTAACAAAATAAAAACAATATGGGACATACAGTATTTATTGAAAAATACAAACAAACTAACGTAGGTAACAAATTATAACACTGATAAACATTAGGCGCATTTTTTGTTTTTTTGATTTTGACTTAATATCTATGGAATATGTATGGAAGATTGGCACATAGATGATATTACTGGAAAAAAATTTCCGGTAGGCACATAGGAGCTTCTCCGTTGGGATTATAATGAATTCAAATTTAATATACACATAGGAGAAATTATAGACGCATGCGGAAAGTAGAATTACTATATTTACTATGAAAATCATAATATCAGTAAAGGCTGCACATAGGAGCTATTGCTGAACCACCGACGATATGTACTTAGGTTTTTTTTCTATTAATTGTCTAATTTAAGCCCCACTTACGCGCGATAACGAGTAGAGCAATCCACTATAAACCAATGAGTCCACTGCATAGTTACTATTCAATCGTAATAACGAAGTTTTAACAAAACCCGTAAAACTCCCAGCAGTCTTGGCTCAACAACTCCCGATCCACGATGGAAAAAAATTTATTGTTTATACCAAGATTTCCTTAGCATTTGAAAAAGTTGTATAACTTACCCTAAATAGAGGGCTATTTGCAGCCAAGACAAACTTATGGGCTTGAATTGTATTGTTTCCACAACAAATAACTATATCCACCAAACTTTGGTGTTCCATCAAAGAACAGAAGTTTTTCAGCAAATTTTTGGGATGAGTTTCCCAATGAATAGCGTAGCGAGTACTCTTGGAGCCGTTATTGTTCATTTTCAATAAATTCTTGAATAAAACTATACTCGAGACTATACTTAAAATATACTGAAAAAGTCTAAAAGAGCGCTACAAAAAATGGTATTTATTGTAGTTCAGCAGATCTTATTAACTTTCACGTTCTACGTATACTAGACGCACTGTATGTATGTTAATTATTTTCGTTTTTATAATATTTAAAAGTGTTTAAACCAATGGTTACAGAATGAAAAACTTTTAAAACCCGGCGAATGCTACCATTTTGTTCGTGCGGCAAGTTTAAACTATTTCTTCCTTTTTAAAAACATGGCAGATTAAGTAGTTTCTAGTTTCTATTAAAAGAAAAATGTTTTATTCGGGAAAATGGTAATTATTTCAAAATTCGTCATCGGACTAGAGCGCCTACTGTTTCTCTGTGCCGCACATTTTTGTTTTTATTTCTTTTATATCATTTTTTATTTGATTTGTGGTTTTCTGGTTCGTGCGTATGCGCATCTCCCGGGTCTATGGTTTTATGTTAAATTTTTGTTTTTAAATTTGTAATGAAAAGTTAAAAATCATAGGAAGCATTGAAGTGTTCCGAAGGGTAGCTGAATTTCTTTAAGTTACTTTTTAATAGCAAAGCCAACGGCTAAGTTAAACGTTCCTTTTAAAAATTTATCGTAGCACAGCAAATTTCCCGGGCTTACGTCTCTTTTAACCCGTAAGTACTACTAGCCAAGTTTGTTCCATAATTGCTACTATTGGGTCCCATGGACCCGTTTTAATTTTCTTCATAAAAATTTCCACTAATTGAAAATAAACACTTTATTTCTAAAAACAAGTTGGAATAAACATAGTCTAGCGCACAAATGTGTTAAGTGAATTTTTTTCGAAATTGAGTTATTGACTTTAATGACCGTATGCACCATTTTACCCATTAGGCATGATTAGGTGATCGTGATTAACCAGATAACCGTGATTAAATAAAACAGCCTATGCACCAACTAAAAGGATATGTGGGTTTTGTAATCAGGGTAAAGTTAAAACCTCGATTTGGCAACATGGCTCAGATGCAAAAATTCGTGCCATCAACCAGAAAAATAAACCCTTTATTTTTCTGTGACCAGAAACACCAAGCAGATTGACAGTTGTGGTCATGTTTTCTTTTTGTTGTTTTTTCAACTTTTCCGAGAACTTTTTCCAGTTTGGCTGTTTTGCGCATTAAACCCCCAATTTCACACTTCGGCATCTAGAGTCATGGAGTTTGACTCACAGAAAAAAAAGGGTTTGACTGGTGAGGAAGAAAATAATATATTAGATGCGAAAAAGAAAAGAACTGTTATAACAAACCCTATTTATCTATCAAATCAAAATAATTTTGTCTCCGAGGTCTTTCTAGCTCTCGGAAAGCCGTCATTAAAAATATCCATTACATTAAAATCATCATCGAAGATGATTTCGTCTCCCATTTTAATTTTATTATTGAAAATTCGAGACAAATTTTAAAACAAAACAGGAAAATAACCTTTTAATCATGATTAAATATATAACCCATCAAGATTGGCTAGTTAACTTTAATCTTGATTAAGTTCCTGAGCAGTGCTGGCGCATTGGAAATTTTCTTAATTGAGATATTTAATCATGATTATAAGCTAATCATGATTAACTGGTCTTGGTGCATACGGTCATTAGTCACTCATCGAATACCAAAATTTATAGTACGCAAATAAGGTGCTTATAAATGATAAATATTATATTTGATATCTCTGGCGCCATTTTTTAATTGTGGTAAGTACTGCAAACCTGTACATTTCTGTACCAAATGTGTGAAAAGCAGTTAACACATTTGTGTTTCATTAAATAATAGTGTTGGGTGCGTATATGGAGAATTAGAGGGTAGGAGGCCGATCGACAATGGCAGCATTTTCAAATTCTGTCCCGGTTTTTTGGTTAGTTCGCTATTGGCCGATAGATGCTCTCGCGTCGCAAGTGGGCTGGTGTCGTCTTCTTCTTCTTCGTTTTTTACTTCTGTTTGACAAATTTCAGATTTTATTTTCGAAATAACAAATATCGTTTCCATAAGACCATAAGTGCCTTCTATGAAGAACTAGCGGGTAGGAGAGGCCGATCGCAATGCATTGGATTCGGTCCCAAATATGGAGAACTATAGGGTAGGAGGTCGATCGACAATGGCAGCATTTTCAAATTCTGTCCCGGTTTTTTGGTTAGTTCGCTATTGGCCGATAGATGGCTCTCGCGTCCGAAGTGGGCTGATGTTGTCTTCTTCTTCTTCGTTTTTAATATGGAAAACTAGATCCTCCATAGTTTTTAACTTTTACTTAAACCCTTTATTTTTCTGTGCTTTTATTTTTGACAATTGACATTTTATTTTTCGAAATAACAAATAACGTTTGAAGGCAAGACAAGACAAATAACGTTGTATTGTAATTAATTTCCATATTTATAATGAATAATGGTACAATTTATAAAATTAGAGTTTGCTTTGTGTCGGGGTGTAAGACAGGATCTTCTTCATAGATGAAACGCAGCCAAATAAGTCTCTTTCTAGCTCCAAAGGTAAAACCCTCTAGCTAGAAGGTTCCTGAATTTTAAAAACGAAGCATCGTTGGAACTTTATACAGGCCGAGTTTACTAATAAGTATATCAAAGTAAGTGTAAATTCATATAAAAGCAGGGTGACCACCTCTCCGGTTTTCACCCGGAGTCTCCGGTTTTTTATACTTGACCTCCGGGCTCCGGTTTTTTTAGTAACAGCTCCGGTTTGTAACAATTTTCGTATTTTTCCTACAAAATAACTTTAGTGAGGAAAATTTTTCTTTTTATATTCTCTTGTATGTAAGTAGGTAACTTTTACTTAACGTGATTTTAGAATTTATTTTATGTTTGTGTTAACTTTTCACTAAGAGTTTGTTTGTTGTTATTTTTTTAATTTGGACCTAAAAACTTATTTTGGAATTTATCTAGATGTGGCAATTATTATTAATAAAAATGTTTGAAAACAATAATCCTTACCTGGTTAAAGAACTACCGCACCGCCCATAATAATTATTGGTTTTTAAGGCAATTCCTGAAGTATATTGTAAGTTTATTTACGTTTAATTTGTTGAGTTTGTTTTTCTCTGTATTTGACACGTCCGACGCCTTATGGGCAAAATTTTGTGTTGTATACATATTGGACAAAAATAGATTTTTCATTTCATATAAATAAAAATAATTTTTTTATTTCAGCTTTTATTGTGTACCTAAGTACTTATAATTTTATTAAAAACGAATTGAATATTAAAATTGTAAGAAAGTATATCTCGAAGAATAAAAAATTAAATAATATCGTTTTAGAAGTATCACCAGAGGCTTTTAAATCACTTGTAGTTAGGAAAAAAGTATTTATGGACTGGGACAGCTTCCCTGTATATGAATACATTGGCGTGTTACGGTGTTACAACTGCTGGAAATATGGACACAAAGCTGTACATTGTCAACAACCTCGCGCTATTTGTCCGTTATGCAACAAAAACCATAAAAGTGATGAGTGTACCTCAACTGTTAAGGAATGTACTAATTGCAAACACGCCCACGAAGTATTAAAAATACCAAATATAGACTATAGGCACACAGTGTTTGATAAACAATGTATATGTTTTCAGAGGGCACAAGAAAAAGCTAAATCCAGAACAAGATATAAAGGTATGGATTAATATTTTGGGGCTGTAGCAGTACGGCAAACAACATATTTATAGCAACTAAAGGGTCCAAAAACCGTTTCTCCACCTTTCTATAAGGGGGTATTCTTGCATATAAATGCTCAAGGCCTTACATCACATATGGCAGAACTAAATCAGTTGTTACAAAATCGAAACCCACTAATTGTCTGCGTAAGTGAGACTCACATAACTCCTGAAATTGATGATCGTGAGATATCTATACCTGGATATGTTACGATAATCTGCTACTCTAGCAGCAGACACACTGGCGGAGTCATTATTTATTCACAGTAATTCGTAACGAAGAAGTCAATTACAGCCACTGGGTACTTTTGGTAAGGGTTCAAATTGGAAGGGAATCTGTTATGGTGGGGGCTCTTTATAGATCTCCAAATTCTACTTGCAACACATTTTTGGACTACCTTGAAGAAATGCTTAGTGATACTATTCTCCACCAGCAAAGAACCGTGATAATGGGGGATCTAAATATAGATCTATTAAAAAAGGACAGAAATGTAAGAAACTTAATAAGAACTATACAAGGAGCAGGGTTTAAGCAGATCGTTGAGCAGGAAACACGAGTTACCAACGCATCATCTACTCTTATTGATCACATAATCACAAACGATTTCAATGCTCAAGAGATTCCAAGAAATTTTCCTATACTGAGTGATCACGAAATCATTGGAACTGAGTTTGAATTTGAATCTGCCATGGAAAAATCAAATCTTACGACTATACGTAATTTGGGTAAAGAAACGGTAACAAAAGTAGTAGAAGAATTAATAGGGGCAAGCTGGAATTATACATCTGTTGACGTCAATAAGGTATATTCAGATTTCATAAAAATTATTCAAACAGCAGTGGATAAAGTGGCTCCAAAAAAGGCAGCGAAAACAACAAAACATCCATGGATATCTGGAATAGTGAAACAAGCACAAAATACTAGAAATAACGCATATAAAAAATTTATTCTCAGTAGAAGTGAGGATGATTGGAGAGATTACCAAAATAAGAGAAATAGAGTGACCTCGTTAATTCGCAGCGAAAAAATTAAATATTACGATCAAAACATAGACAGGTGCAAAGGCGATGGAAAGAGGATGTGGAAAACTCTAAAAAATTTAGTAGGAAACAATAATCTACAGATTTTACACAGATTGACTTTGAAAAATACGATGGCACAGTTGAGGACAATTTTAATAACTTTTATTCCGATAGTTTGGATGATATTTCCGCTACCATAGAAAAGCGACAGTGGGCTTCTGATATTAACAGGAATAAAAATAACTTATTTACATTTAAAACGGTAAATCTTGGAGAGTTAAAAAAAGTTGTGTTCAAATTTAAAAACAAAAGCACCAGTGACGAACTTTTGAGCATTAAATTATTAAAGGACTTGTTTTGTGTAATAGGCTATCCTCTTTTATATTTAATAAATACATCGTTACGTACTGGAAAAATACCTAGTGACCTAAAAACAAGTGTTATTATTCCCATACCAAAAGTGTATAAACCAAAGGTTCTCGCTGAATTCAGACCGATTAACCTACTGCCAGTTGTAGACAAAATCATCGAGACAATAGTTTGCCAACAATTAAGACATTATTTTGAGATTAACCAGTTATTATTTGTTGGACAATCCGGATTTAGAAGTCAACATTCCTGTGAATCGGCATTACAATATGTATGTGCAAAATGGAGAAACTTCATAAATAATGATAAGGTCGTACTTAGTGTTTTTGTAGACTTACAACGGGCATTCGAAACTATTGATCGTGCGATTCTCATAAAAAAATTATCCTTATATGGTATAAATGGTAGTGCGTTGGACTGGATCAATGATTACTTAGCCAATAGGTACCAAAAAACAAAAGTGGATAACAAATTTTCACATGATAGGGAAAGTAGGTGGGGTGTACCCCAAGGAAGTGTTTTGGGTCCTCTCTTGTTTGTAATTTATGTGAATGATATTGCCAAAGTTTTAAAAAAGTCATTTGTTAATTTGTTTGCAGATGACACCCTTATATGTGTAGCAGGTACCAATTTTGTAGAAATAACTAATATTTTAAATGCGGAACTTGAAATATTATATGATTGGCTTTGTCAAAATAAATTGAAATTAAATGCTTTAAAAACAAAATGCATGGTACCTAATAGGTTCAAAAGCGAATTGTAAAAAATATTTAGACTTAGAATTAACAGTTAAAATTAATAACAGTGTAATTAACTTTGTGTCAGAAATAAAATATCTAGGTATTTTTTTAGATCCTCAGCTAACGTTTTCAAATCACATAGACTATCTTTGTAAAAAACTAGGTAAGAAAATTGGATTTTTTTGTCGCGTCTCAAACTGTCTGTCTCAATGGGCCAAAACACTAGTTTATAATACAATTATTCAACCACACTTTAATTACTGTTCTTCATTACTAATATCATGTACTCAGGAAAATATATACAGGTTACAAGTACAACAAAATAAAGTAATGCGTTTAATTCTTAATTGTAATAAATATACCCCAATTAAAGCAATGCTGGGCACCTTAAATTGGTTGTCTGTTGAACAGGGCATTAAAAAGGCAAACATTATTTTAATATATAAAATTGAACATGGTCAACTTCCTGCCTATTTGAAGGATTTTCTTGAAAAAAGATCCAACTTTTTTGAATATAACATTCGATCAAGACATAACTACAATATTCAGTATGTAAAGTCAGCAAGTTTACAAAAATCGTTGTTCTATGAGGGTGTTTGTCTCTATAATGCCCTACCGGGTGCATTAAAGAGTGAAAATAGTCTGGTCACCTTTAGTAAAAATGTTTCGAAATATTTACAGAGTAAATAAGATTGTAACTAACAGTAGTATTATATAGTTGTATATACTTAGTTGTATTTACTAGCCAGGTGCTAAATAAAAAACCTTATTATTATATTATTATTATTATTATTATTAAAGTTGTTGACCGTTACTCATAGAATCTCTAGGTTTTGATAGCCGAAAAAAGGGCGTGGCACCCAAAAAATTTTGCCTGCGGCGCATTTTTAAACGAATTTAAAAAAAAATTTAATATCTCCGGGTTTCAACTGGATACAAGGTGGTCACCCTGTATAAAAGTCCTTATTTGTTCCTTAAAGAACTAATTTAAATAAAAATAGTTATCGCGTCCATAAGAAACCATTTATTTGATAGCCCACTTCGAACACGAGCGCCATCTGGCAACTCGTAAAGCGGAATTACCGATGCTAATTTGGGACCGAATCCAATGCATTGCGATCGGCCTCCTACCTCAAGTCCTCCATAGTCCCAAATTAGCATCGATAATTCAGCTTTACGAGTCGCCGTAAGATGGCGCTCGTGTTCGAAGTGGGCTATCAAATAAATGGTTTCTTATGTACGCAATAACTATTTTTATTTAAATTAGTTCTTTGGAACAAATAAGGACTTTGATATGAATTTACACTTATTTGTTATACTTATTAGTAAACTCGGCCTGTATAAAGTTCCAACGATGCTTGGTTTTTAAAATACAGGGTATTAAACAGTCTAGCTATACCTTTGAAGCAAGAAAGAGACTTATTTGGGGTTGGGCAGGCGCCCCTCCTGGCTATACACCACTGCTTGCCCGTAGTAACAATATTAGTAAAAGTATCGATAAGAAATTACATGGAATCGTATCGTATCGTAGAGCGTATTAGCATGGAAGTATCATTCGTGTCCCTATTTACGGCCCTTATACTCATAACTTATGATAGTAGTAGCATTAATATACAGTGTCCGCAAGAAAGTCCGCATCAAATGGGATTTTTTTTTATTATTAAGTATAGGTAAAATTTGAAAAAGCAGTTAGTTTTTGCTTACCTAAAAACCAAAAATGACGTATACTGAAGCAGCTGCACGACTTGCGTTACCTGTCAAATTTGACATTTTTAATAAAATAGGTTCAAAAATGCCCTTATTTATCAAAATATCGAAAAACTTTATTCGAGAAAGTTGTTTATTTAGGCATTTTTAGCCTCTGTACGAAATTTTGACAGTCTAATACAATTTTTATTTTTTCCCAGGTTCTTGAAAATTTTGATCGAAGATTAACTTTTATACATCGATGTAAAACCATTTGCCTTTACTTCATTTGTAATCTTAATGCAAATTTGTGTAAAATTTTTGTTTCCAATTATTTGTTTTGCTTCAAAAACTGAAATTGTTATTGATCGGTATGTAATGTTTGATGCAAAGTTTATCTAATTACATCAGTTTTGCCAAAACCGACATTTTTCTTAAGTTAGTAAACAGATGTACAAAAAGATAATATTAGGAAGCTTCCGTTGAAATTTTACTTAATTAATATGGGATCAAAAAGATTAAATATTAATCGCTCGAAACATTTTATTCAACAAAAATATAGTTTAATATAATATAATAAAATTAATTTAATTTAATATCTATTAATTAAGTAAAATTTCAACGAAACCTTCCTAATATTTTCTTTTTGTACATCTGTTTACTAACTTAAGAAAAATGAGAAACGTCGGTTTTGGCAAAACTGATGTAATTAGATAAACTTTGCATCAAACATTACATACTGATCAATAACAATTTCAGTTTTTAAAGCAAAAATAATTGGAAACAAAAATTTTACACAAATTTGCATTAAGATTACAAATGAAGTAAAGGCAAATGGTTTTACATCAATGTATAAAAGTTAATCTACGAGGGTTGATCAAAATTCTCAAGAATCTGGCAAAAAATAAAAATTGTATTAGACAAAATCAAAATTTCGTGAAAAGGCTTAAAATGCCTAAATAAACAACTTTCTTGAATAAAGTTTTTCGATATTTTAATAAATAAGGGCATTTTTGAACCTATTTTATTAAAAATGTCAAATTTGACAGGTAACGCAAGTCGTGCAGCTGCTTCAGTATACGTCATTTTTGGTTTTTAGGTAAGCAAAAACTAACTGTTTTTTAATTTTTACCTATACCTAATAATAAAAAAAAATCCCATTTGATGCGGACTTTCTTGCGGACACTGTATAAGTACAACAAGTGTACTGTGTACCGTAATAATCATAGATCTCGATTGAAATTATATAAAATTGTGCTGTCAAAAAAAGGACCAAAATGGGAAATATCAACTTCAATTTCTTCAGTTGTAGATCTGTCGTTATATAAATTGGAGACGAAATAGGTTATTTGGGAACTGTATAGATTTTAGTTTGCCCATAATGAGGGAAAGTATACCTATACATAATTTGTATTTATATTTTCAATTTTACAGATGGTCTGCAATTTTCGGGTTTTGGGAAAACTATACCTAAATAGCATTCCTTGACATTAAATAAAGCATCAGCTGATATTAAAGATATCTTCTTAGAATTTAAATTACTCGCCGCTCGTGTTACTATATCCATCTCCGTACATTTACAACGTTATTTCTGCCGTGCGCCAATAAATTTCTGTTGATAAAAAAACAATAGGTATATGGTCAACTAAATCACACGGTAGCCCGGCATATTATTGGATTCTCGACCGTCCCACTGTACACAGATCGGGGTCAAGTGCGACGCAACTTCAGCGGTATTTCGACTATATAAGCCGGGCCAGATTTAGCAGCATCATCGGTGTTCGTTGCCCGGTCAACCTACTAACAGGTGACAAGCCTTGGTCTCGGCCAAGTGACGCATCTGCTCATCCAATTAACAATAGGTGACAAGCCTTGGTCTAGGCCAAGTGACGCACCTGCCATTACACTAATCGACCTACGCGGGATCATAAAAGGACATGCTGGTTCACCTTCTAGGGTAAAGATTAAGAAGAATCCAATAGACGCCATTTTGTAGATCTCCGGATGACTTTCATTCCTCTCCTCACGTCCCGGCCCATGAGGAGAACTTCGTGACAATATTACCGATGCGTAAAGGCAGATTTTAAAAAATCGCAAAACAGCAGAAAACCGTAGGTATCTATAGGGAATAATTACCACCTGTTTTATTCTTTATGGTATGGTAACTATACCTAAAGTAAGTATATGGGTAAGGAAGGTTACATAAAACAGAATGAAGGTAGGTATAAGTACGCTTATATAAGTAAATACATTTTAGAAAAAATTATTTATTTCAAGTTAAAATCATACCTACATTAAATAATTAAGTATAAAATATCAAATCGGGATGTAAGTAAACGGTTACTTATAATGTTGACTGAATGACAATTATTGCCAAAATGGCACAAATCCACCACATGCCAATAATAGTCGGGATGTCTTATTATCCAGCAATTTACACAAATTGTTATATAAGTAGGAATAGGTATGCCTTGGTATATGCTCCATAAAAATCATTTTATACCTAGCTGACTATTAACACTGAGTGTACAGAATGCGTAGTATATTTAAAAAAAGTACAGGGCAAAACCGTGAGTAATTTTTAAAATTTGACCAATTTCTAGTTTTGAATAGGTATAGGTACCTAATTAGACCCATTAAGTTTTAGTAGAAAATAACTTTTTTAAGGGATACTGTAAGTATAAAAACTAAATAATATGGAGTCTTAGAAACCAATAGATTTTAAACTGTCAGGCAAAAACGTAGTAAATAAGTTAAATACTAAAACAATAATTAAGTAAAGGAGAGCTAAAAACATTTCTACACAAGGGAATATGGGGTTGTACAATGGAAAAATAATAAAAGGTAATATGACACACTACATTTTGTGTTATGCATTTTTATATTTAAATAAACTGAAACCCTTATATTAACAAATTATATAAGCCCGTATTTCACGGGCCAAGTTCTTGTCAAGAAATTGTAAAAGTGGACCTTCAATTTATTTTCACGTCTAAAGAACTAAAATTTGCCCCAAATTCTTGACACAATTTTGAATAAATGTTCTAATTTTTTGACCAAGATGAGAAAAAAAGGTTGTAATTTTTGGTGACTTTAGTAGCTAACAACCTATCACATTTTGAGGTTAGAAAATCGTTTTTTTGATTACTAGCCAATCCAAACCACGAGACTTTTAATGGCAACAGATAAAAAAAATAGTTATTTACCTAACAAGTGCGGAAAGTGGTACTTTTCCGCACGCGACGGCAGTTGCACGAACGACGCGAAGCGGAGTTCGGTCAAGCCGTCAAGGGTGGAAAAGAGACTTTCCGCATGTGTTAGGTACAAAAGTTTTCCTACGATCGATATAGTTCTTAGATAAACGTCAATTAGGTTTGTAATAATATACTGTAATTACAAAAATTATTGAGCTTCTGGCAAAAAAAAATATTTATTTTGCAAGTATTTCACTTTATTGAGTGTTTTAGATAAGGTATTAATTAATTTAACAGATCGTGCGGAAAAGTTACTAGTGCTAGTAGTCCTGAAAAGTTACTTTTCCGCACGATTTATATAAATTCACAATTTCAAAAATAGTGTGGTACGGTAAAGTAAAAATTGTGCGGGAAAGTAAAATCGTGCGTAAAAGTGGTACTTTCCGCACGATAAATCGTGCCGAAAAGTAACTTTTCCCCACGATCGTAGGAAAAGTCAATTAAACTTACCTAACCTACCTGAAGTTCAAATATAAGTTGGTAATGACAGCTTGGCAAAAACGCACGGTACAAGAAATTAAAAAAGTTTTTAGGCAATAAAGTTGGCCCGTGGAATACCGGCTAAATATGAGGCGCTTTACCTGATAAAAAATCAATTCTTGCGGCTACTACCACTCCCACCTTTGGATAAGGAAAAAAATTCCAAGACACCTAGAAAAGTTATGGGCTATAGAAATATTTAGAAATTCCCATAGTTTTTCCAGGGGAACTGTGGTTGGGTAGTTACAATTTAAATCTAAATAAAACTTGTGAAAATTGGTAGGTAGATTGGATACCTATAGGTGTCTGGGTAGATGACAGCAGTTATTATATTATACCTAGACCTAGAGGTACCTTTAAAAATTGCTTAAAAGTTGACACATTAAATTTTTAAATAGCTACCTAAAATTATTAGGATTTACTGACCTACAACTTATTTAAAATAATTTTTAAAAAACAAAATATCTGACTTACGATTGCCTGGCAGTAAAGATTTATAGAAATTCTTTTTCAATACTGCTGAAACTAAATGCTTTAATATATTATTTTTGGCATTTTAAGGATTACTTTATATAAAAATACACGTTTGTTTTCAACATCTATATAAAAGCACAAATACCATTTTTGGCACTATAATAGACAAAAGAAATTTTTGTTACACATTTAAGTACAAAAAGGTTTTACCGGAAATATATTAACCATTTACAAATTTTAGGAAGTTAGAGGTTATTTTGTTTTTATTTACAGCATTTTATCGGGTATAAGCTTGACTTATACTGAGTATAAGAAAATTTAAAAAAAATTATCACTTCAGCCAACCAATATTCATTTTTATGGGCAATATTTTTACCTCTGTTTTCTATCATGAATATTATGCCCCCTTTATCCAATTTTTTCTGCTATCGCTACACCAAGCCAAGAATTTCAAATTCAAAATTGACGGTGACAAAAAGTTAATCTTATTTTTTTTTTGGGGGTTATAGATAAGGGCTAATTTTCATGCTCTATGCAAAAGTTTCAATGAGTAGATTGGGTTTCCAATATATTGGAAATAACTATGGCTGCTAAAAAGATAACTTTTTCTGGCTCTAGAAAACTTAGGAAATAATTTGTGGGTGGGCCAATTTATTAAACAGATGACGGTCTAATTATCATATCCGTTGTTTTGATACAGAATAATCAAATATGAGAACTTTCCCAGCTTTCTTGTCTCCTAATGTAATATAAAAAGTGAACTTTTTTCCTTATTGATTTTCGAAATTTTAAAAAAAGTTACACAGATCCACAGTTAAATTTTTTTTACAAATAAATTGATTTTTGTGTATACCTACCAGTGACTGCCCGAAACGAGGCACTATGATAACTTTTAATGTACGACGAACACGAAAAATTTTAAATTTAGAGCTGTGAATTTTCAGTTTTAAATTCAATATTCTAACCTAATTTTTGATTTTGCAAAATTGACCTTTTTGGACTTTCTAAAAGCCTGTTTACATTAGGTGCAGTCAATGCAATTGCAATAAAAAATTGCCTCAAGTCATGCGCTTTGGTGACTTTCTGATCAGCTGATGCAATTTTATTTGCATCGCACGAAATTAGGAAATGTTCTAATTTGATTGCAAATAGCATGCAATTTTAGTGATTTTTTTAGTATTATTTTCATTACCAACCTGATAACAAATGTAAACAACCTCTACAAAAGTATTTGTTTGTATTTTGAAGCGTTTGGGTGTAGGTTTTTGTGATTTTCTTTATGATAATATATTTTTGAAAGTACAATATGTTTTAATTAACAAAAATCACAACAAAAAATTACAGAAACTACAGGAAAATCAACAAAACACATAACCTCTTATTTAATCAGCTGATATTTGGATTGGTAATATTTGTTGTCAAGATACTTGCTTGAAATTGATTGCTTCATAATGTAAACGCGATGTAAACGGTCATGCAATGCAATTAATTGCCTCGCTATAAACTGCACGCAGCGATTGCACCTAATGTAAACAGGCTTTTAGGAGATATATTTTTAATGGCAAGGGTATTATTTTTATGAACAAGCTTTTGAAAAATAAAAAGTAGAGTGAAGTTCGGTATATTGTACCATTTGTTAAATTGTCTCACTTAACTATCAACTGTACAAACCATAGTTTGGTCAATATTTTAAAAATTGGAAGAGTGTGTTAACTTGCAGATCGTATCAAAAACTTTGTTGCTCTATATACTTTTACCGTAAAGAATATTGGGAGCCAATCAAAACATTTTTTGTATACGTGCGTAGTTTTTTATGCAGATTCGTATTTACAAAAAAAAAGTACATTGTCTCATTTAAAATTCCAAAGTTACCCCCACTCCTTAAAATAGGGAAAGGGGGTAGACGTCAAAAATATGTTTAAATAACTTCCCCCCCCCCCATCTCCCTATTACCTACCTCACTTAAATTTCAAAAAAATATTTTATATCTACCGTTTTTTGAGATATCGACCTGTAACACTTTAAAAAAACTCACCCTGTATAACACCAGTTGCAAGGTTGTCTTGTAGCAATTATTACATTCAAATCTAAGTAAATAATTTACTTACTACTAAATGTATATTTTTGAAAAGGTGCATTTTGTTCATAAAGGGCAAAAGAAGCCTAATGTGTTATGTGTGTGGGGCTTAAGGTGGGAGTATCAACATGCTTGCCAACCTATAACCTATTTCGCGTAGATTTTTTTATGTTTTCTAGCTTTTATACAAAATTTAAAGAAAATCAGTATCGACTTGATATTCTATAGGTAATAATTGACATATTTAATAAATATCAAGAAATTTCATAACTTATTTTAGGAGAATTGTATAGCGAAAAATATCGGGTAAGATTTTTTTTAACATTATTATGTCATTGGCACTCATTGTTCTTTCACTATACAATTCTCCCAAAATTAGCAATGAAATCAATTGATATTTTTGTAATATATCAGATACTACCTAAATAATGTACTGACGATATTGATTTTCTTTAAATAATGTTAGTTATTAAAATAGTAAATTCAAAAAATCAACGCGAAATAGGTTATAGGTTGGCAATAGATTGAATGACGTTGAGAATTCAACCTTAAGCAAGCAATTTTTACCTGAGAAAGCAAAATATCGAAATTGGTACAATTTACCCGACTACCTACCCTATATGAATAAAATTTTTAATAATAAAAAAAGGTATTTATACGGGCACGAGTATTTTCTACCAGTCATTGTATAAAATTGTCACCAATTGGCTCTGTTTTTGGACAATGTTAACCTGTCAATTTTTCGTCCAATAAATTGTTCCGTTTGCAGTTCCTATTTAATTAACATAAAATGAGCGAACAGTATTTTATAATAATAAATTATTCCAATAAGATAAAGAAAACACCTTAAACTAAAACAAGTCAATAAAGTAACTGTTGGATATTAAGTAATTTGTTTAGTTAAATATATATTAAGTACAAGTTTAAACCTACTGTTAATTTTAAAAAAATGTTAAATTTTGTTACCAAGGGTTAAATTTTTAATTAAGAAAAATATTCTAGTAAGTAAATAAAAAATACATAAAGTACTTATATAGGTAAAATTATATATCTAAGGAATGATTGGTTAGAATATCACATTTATTCATTTATTTAGTTCATATTTTAGTATCGTAAAATAAAAATGTTTAAGAAACAAAATATCAACGGCGTTTTTAAGAATTCATGGCAAAGAAATATGGAGTACCTATGTAGCATCTCGAAATACTGCAACAAATTAAATAAATATAAACATAATAAAAATTACCCAAATAAAAGTAAGTTTTTCCCAAACTGTGAAGTTTAATACACGTTAAGTTAGCATATTTTTAATTATCCACCAACAATATTACAATTTAACTGTTATAACTGTAGTACTATTGTATTAACTGTACTAAAGCAATTTTTGTTATGCACTAATTTGTATGGAAAATATTTTTTTTAAATCAATGGTTTCTATTTATTGCAAACTTTTTTGGGTTCCAGTCTCACAAAAATACACTTTTTATTGGTGATAACACAGCTTGATATTTAATGGTGATAATTATTGTACCTAATCATTAAATAATTATATTCATTATTAGTAGGTACTTAACAAGAATCCTCTTGGTGACTTTTAAATAATTCGCGTCGTTCGTGAAAAGATATTTTTTTATTGAAAGCAAACACTAGTGACGCATTCGCCATGTCGTTTTTCGATCAATATAATAGGTTTATCCAAATATCGGCCAAAAAAAACACGTAGAATCCAAAAATTGACTTAAATAAAGGTGAATAAGAAAAACTTTTTTGTGACACCCTACTTTATAAATTATTAAATTGTGTAAAATATCCAACCATACCATAACACAAAAATGTACTATCGACAAATCTTATTTTCAATGAATTAAATTATTACGCGCAAAATTGTTAAATCCAAAATCAATATCATCATAGCCAAAGACCTTTTAAAGTATAGACCCAACTGTTTACATTTTTACCCGATCCTTCATCATTCCGCCATTTTCTTTAATTTTATTGCGCCATAGCCAGATTTATATATTTGTCGAAAATACCTTGCAAAATTTTCCAAAAAATATGCTAATCTGGCCATTCCAATAGCTCTAGCAACTGCTTTAATAAAAGAGTAATCCGTAGTTATTTCCCTCATACTCATAATAATTCTTCTACTACCTCACAAAAAATTAATAGGCAAATTATTCAAATTATTTTTATTGTAATCGCATTCAGCCCACTGGGAACATGTATTTTATTTAACGAGTATCCCTTATTCGAAATTTTAAATGAATGGAGTTGACGATAAGTAGTTGTTGGATTAGTCCAACGCAATTTAAGTTATTTAATGGCCATTTTGGGTGATTTTTGTAAAAAATCTTGTTCAGTAATAAATAATCATGGTGCATGTTATGCAAAAGAGTGGACCAAATGAATATGGCATTTATTTTTTTTATCGGTAAGTATGGTTATGATTTAATATTTATATGTCTGTGATTTTGACGCCAAACGTCAAGCGTTAAACAGTGTTGCCATGTAGAAAGAACCCAAATAGTTCTCTCTTCCACCCCTAACTAACATGTCAAACAATAACGGATCGGCGCTGGCGTTTCAGGCAGTTTTATGAATGAAACATTGGGTCTAGAATTAGAATTAACAAGGTCTTTTAATGATAGCCAATATTGAAAGTTTTGTAAATTTCAAATATAAGTTTTCTCTTGAGGTCTGTTGGAGAAATTAATTAAAAACTGAATTTCTTTAAACTATATAATACCCCCCCCCCCCCTACCCTGTAGACTGGAAAGCTAAGAAACTAGTCAAAATATTAGTTATGGACTTAACGTACAATAAGCCAAGAAACTACATACTGCTGTTAAAAAAACTGTTTAAACTCTCTGATATTCATAGTCATTTGCCAGACATTACCTATTAGACACAGAGCTCCCCTCTATAAGCAAATATAAAGATCGGCGTCTGATTTGGCATTTAGCTACAAATATCAAATGACATTTCTTAAAAACGCCGTGCTATTAAAAAAAAAACCCCTTAGTAAGTTGAAAACAATAAAATAAAATATTACTAAATACACAAAAAATACTCAAAAATTAGAGTGAATAGAGTCCACAGCCATAAAAATATGTTTACTTTTGCTCTAAAACATTTAATTCGCGCAATTTTTTTAATATTCTGGCGCATTATACGTTGTACAAATCAAAACACGATACACGTCAAGAAATGTTTTATTCCATTTTGTTTAATTCTATTTTGTTAAACCGCGCGAAGCCTGGAAAATTGCATTTTTAGTTTTTTTTTTGTTTTCTCGCTCTTTTGTACAGGGCAACTTGCTCTGAATAAAGTATTGCATCAAATATACTGAAATGGCATTTTATGCATTTTGACAGGCTAAATGTCAATGTGACATTCTGGTTTCAGTTTTAAATTACGGGTAATTCCATAGTAAGGCGAGTAGCACTTTAAAACCAGAAATATATTGTCCTCCAGATGTCTCTCTCGAGAGGGTACGTGTATTGTGCGGCGTTGCCTCGTCCCATGTGGACCGCCTGCGAGGCTGCAGCGTGTAGTTTTTCTACGAAAAGCAAATGTTCCGCGACTGCTTCGCGAGGCTGCTCAGCCGATCTTGTCTCGGCTATTGATAAAATTTATAAATATTAGTAACTATGTGGGTAATGTCTGATGTATTTATTATTTTAAAGTGTCGATCGTTATCATAAAATTACTCTTTCTTATATACAAATCTACAAATTAACCATTAAAGAAAAAGTTTAAACAGTATAGTGAAGCCCAAAAAGAGTGAACACTATAGTGACGCCTTCGCCATTTCTTTTCTGATCAATAATTTGTTTTCTCCGAAAAACGGCCAAATATTCATTTTTTGGTAGCAATTATACCTACAGTTTTAAGTTAAAAGATATTTACTTGATAAATTATTAAAAGCAAAAAACAAAATTTGGTCAAATTTTTCCATATTATTTCCTTTTGTGCTTTTATTAATTTAAAAATCCAGCCTAAAATAACAAAATATTAATTTTAAAAAATGAAATGGCGAAGGCGCCACTAATAGTGTTTGCTCTTAATATAAGAATATGCAAGCTATTTTTTCTAACATGTTAAATATATTTCTATGGCCATTTATGAATAATTAATATTTTTTTAATATGTGCATGTGTTACTTTACTTATATTTGATATAAAATTGGTGTCGATTTATTCGTAACGTTAAAATTTTTTTAAGAATGACTAATAAACTAACAGACCAGTTTTATGGTGCCATTGCCAATGATTTACTTACAATGAAAGCTGCCTAGTTAGTAAATTAGGAAGTAAATTAAATAGGCAACTTTAATAATAATTGTTTTCATATTAAACCCCCTTAAGGGTAATTCCATGATAATATGTGACCAAACTCTACAGCTGTCTTGGAACCGTGGACATTACACATCTAGTTACTATATTTAAATTTGTTACCAATTTAGTGTGTAATGCTTAAGAGACAGCTGAGCTGGAGGGCGATACAATTCTGGTTTAAAAGTGTTGGGTCACCCCCGTTCCCGTTACGATTGAATTACCGTTTAATGCCAAAAGTGAGTAGTTAGTACTTTTTATGCTACATCATGCGTTAAGAGCGGGCCCTGCATAGAAAGACACAATAAATAATTAAAAATTTTTGAAAATTAAAACAGATAGTGTGATGCTACATTGATGACGTACGACGCTTTTTGTTTGTACCGACTGTACACTATTAAAATGTTCTGCTCTCACTCTTCCACACTGACATAGTCATTTTCGTCTGACAATAAAACTTCTAAATCGCTTTGGACGGTATGAATGTTTGAATCAATATCCACTGTTGCCAAGTCAATAGTATCATAAGGCGCTGGAACAGAAATTGCAGGTTTACTACTAATTTCCGGCGATTTAGACGACAAGGCAACACTGTCGGGAAGTTTAGGGGCGGTTTCGGACTTATCGGAATGTTTGACAAAGCTGCTTTGCACTAAAATAGCAGTCCTAGATGTTGATTTTTTGACTGGTTCTATTACTACGCTAGTTTTTTCGGGTTTCTTAAGTTTAAGGCTAAATTTAAACGGAGGTTTATACACTACTTGCACGCGAACTTTATCTTTTTCACTAGGAATATTGGCAACACTGCGCGATTTGCTTTTTTCCGGCCTGGTAGGGCGGAGAGTAGGCTTCTTATGAGGACTGCGGACAGTAGTGGTAGTCAATCCTACTGGCGTGCTTTTGGATTTGGGTAAATTGTACTGAGTTTTAAGCCAGTGGTGAACTTTGCCTACTGGGTCTGTGGTTTCTTGGGTCATTGTGGTGTGGACTACCGGCTTGGTGGTGTGGTCGTTTTTACCGTCGATGTCCGGTTGGATTGAGCTATAATCGATTATTTCCTTTTTCTTCTTCTTTTTTGACTTGGATGGAAGCTTTTTTACTTTGCTACAAAATAAAGGTAGTATATTAATATAAAAGAAGATTATAGTTAAGTATTTCGTTCCCGTAAGTATCCGGTTCCTAGCCGGCCGCGAGGTATACAGGGTGTCCGGGAAAATGTGGGAAATCTCCCGGATATGAAAAAAACACGTGAAAATAATACTACAAGTTCATATAAACTTCTTTCGCATCGGCCTCCTATTCCGAGATATGGGCTCCAAAAGAGCTTCTATGGAATTAAGTTTTTGACACATAATTATTAAACCAACAGATATATTTCATTTTTTTTTCATATGATCTATACCAGGTAAGACCATTCAAATTACTATCCCAGAAAGTGTTGCGAATTACACACAGCTGCAGAGACGGACTAGCTGTGACCCTAATGTGTCCATTTTTTTACGCCCTGTATGATAAAAACTTTGGACAACGTTTTTTACATACCTTTAACTATTGACTAAAAATTAAGTACTCTTCATTCATGTCGCTAATCCTAACCGTTTTCGAAAAAACGTCATGTTATTGCGATCATGTATTAATATTAAGCAGTTAAAAGTAAACATTTATAATTTATAGGAACAAAGATGTATCTTTTATTGAAATACGCTAAATATACATGATGTAAATATGTTAAAAGTTACGTTTTTCCGAAAACGGTTAGGATTAGCGACATGAATGAAGAGTACTTAATTTTTAGTTAATAGTTAAAGGTACGTAAAAAAGGTTGTTCAAAGTATTTATCATACAGGGCGTAAAAAAAATGGGCACATTAGTGTCACAGCTAGTTCGTCCCTGCAGCTGCGACTAATTCGCAACACTTTCTGTGATAGTAATTTAAAGGGTCTTACCTGGTATAGATCATATGAAAAAAAAAATTGAAATATACCTGTTGGTTTAATAATTATGTGTCAAAAGCTTAATTCCATGGGAGCTCTTTGGAAGCCCATATCTCCGAAGAGGAGGCCGATACGAAAGAAGTTTATATGAACTTGTAGTATTCTTTTCACGTGTTTTTTTCATATCCGGGAGAATTCCCACATTTTCCCGGACACATTGTATAATATTATATTGGCGCTTTCACACTAGTCCGGACCGGATAACCAGTAGCAATCATATAATATCGTATACCTCGCGGTCGGCAGTGACGGATAAAAAAAAAACGTAATTTTGGATGTATTAATGGACGAATTTCACGTTTCCCTTGGAAGTTATGTAAGTATGCAAAATATTCTTACAAATGCAAATGCGTGGCTAGTCTTGTAAAAATTTCACCAACAAAATAAAGACTGACCCTTCTTATTTTTAGAAGAAACGTTGCAACGTATGGATTCTCGCAAAAAAAAAGGGTTCCTATAATTCCTAAAAATCATGTAAGATGATGGACCGGCACTGGCCTGAATGCGTTCTAACTGAACGACTCTGTAGGCTTTGTAGTGGAAAAAGTAAAGTTAGGTATTTGCATTAAATGTGACGTAGGATTACATCCAAATATGTGTTTGAGAAGTTACCACACATTGTAATAAAGCATTCGTTTAGCACACGATCTAATATGTCTTATTGTGTTTTTATACTTTGCCAATTTCTCTACTTTCTTCAAGTCAAAATTTAAAAAAAAAACCTTCCTGCAAGTACCTGTTCTAAGCTTGCTACATACCTGTGAGGCACCTCCAGAACATCCTTCTTTCTTCCACTCTCCTCAGCCCCAATAGCCGCACTTATCCTCTTTTTCTTTCTCGGTGAATTCTTTTTCGGACTATTTACATTATTATTCGTACTTGACACATTATTTTCCTTAATATTATTGTTATTTACATAATTGCTATTATTACTAGCGTTAGCATTTTTGTTACTCTTATTATTACTTTCTTTGTCTTTGTTATTTTTTGCGTTATTTTCTTTAACTTTCCCCTTTCTTTTTCGTTTGATTTTTCCGTCGCGTACTCGTTTTTTCAGGGGGACTTTGGACCGGATCCCTCGATGCGTGATGACACCATCTTGTGTATCGGGTAGACGTACGGCTTCTGTCGTTTGGCTGTGTATTATTGTCACGGATTTCAGTTTGAGATTAGGTTTCTTGGCCAAGTATTTAGTGCTCAGAACCTAAAGAAAGAAAAATATTTATTTAACAAGTTTGAAAATTAAGCGTTTTCATGACACATCAAGTTCAAAACATACTTGCTGAATTAATTATTTAAATAAGAAGGTTTTATACTGGGTGATCCACGACGGGTGGCGATCGGCTGTAGGTATCTGTTAATCAATACATGCTACGACTTTGGGTTAAACAATTTATTATGAATTATGAGCAAAAAAAATCACTGGAAATAACTTTTAAGTTCCTAATTTTACCGCTAGGGTGCGTAGTCGGTATGCTATGATACAAAGTTCTTAATTTCTACTAGTAATTACTGTAATACGATACAGGCAGAAATTCAGTTTTTATATGCTCTGTAATATCCTCTGTAAATTTTTTAATAACATTTTTTTGTAGTTACCATGCGTGGAGAAGGGTAACGACTAAAAGTACTTAAATGCCTGTAACTATGGTCTGCGTTAACAGAATTTAACAAGTTAAGAGGGCCTTGCATCTAAGGACGTAATGCATAGCCGTCATCTTTGACAGTCGTTACAAGTAATTTGATTCATGGCAATACAATCCGGGTTTGTGCATGGACGATTTTCACGAACATTTTTCTAACATTGCTTTTATTGCTGAGGATTTTTATCATTGCCTGAAAAGAACCGTGGCTGTGTTTAGGGAAACAGGTTCTATACAACACAAAAAAGGAGCAGGAAGACCATCTGTAAGAACAGAAGAACGTGTTGCAAACGTTCGTGAAATAATGCAAAATACGCCAACAAATTGTATAAGCCTGTCCCAAGAAGTGGGAAGATCTTATGGAACATGCAGGACTATTCTTAAGAAGCAGCTAAATTTATTTCCTTATAAAGTGCAAGTATTCCAAGAAATACAAGCCGCAGATTTTGAAAGATGCAGGAATTACTCTCAATGGTTTACCCAAAATTTATTGGAAAGAAATGATTTATTAGACCTGACATTTTTTTTGGATGAAGCCTGGTTCCACCTCTCCGGTTATGTGAATTCTCATAATACACGCATGTAGAGTAGTAAAAATCCCCATTCTTTTGTAGAGTCCACATTGCACCCTCAAAAAATTGATGTCTGGTTAGCTGTTTCCCAAAGAAGAATTGTTGGTCCTATTTTTTTCCATGACACAGTTACAGCACAGCGGTATAGAGACAATATTTTGAATCCATTTGTGGAGGAATTACTTGACGACGAACTACGTTTTGGATATTTTTAACCGCCCATACAGCCGCCGAAACTATTAACTACTTACGCAATTTTTTCGACGACAGATTGATCAGACATTGAATTCCCACCTAGATCACCTTGTTTAACGGTTATGGATTACTTCGTCTTTTCTCAGTTAAAAACACTATTTTTAAAACACCAGTTGCAAATTTAGAACAATTACAAGAAAGGATTATCCAAGAATGTGGTAACATTTCTCCAGAGATGCTGGTCAACACTTTCGAAAATATGAAGAGACGTGTGAATTTATGCTTGGAGCATGGCGGTGGCCAATTTCAGCAATTTATGTAATTATTTTTCTTTTTCTTTCTGTATATTCTTACTTTGTCAATTTTGTAAACAACAAAAATAAATTTGTATTTGTCTACTTATTTTATTACTCATTAGTTTGGCATATCATGTCATAATATGAATTTGACAAAATTTTAACCTAGATTTGGTTAGATATATCGTCCCCATATCATTGTGATCTAAACCAAGCCCTGCCCCAACAAACATGGATTGAGGGATTTTAAATGGGCCATTGATGGTATTGATGGTTTCTTGCTGTTGCAAATA
Organism: Polydrusus pterygomalis; assembly: GCA_963969555.1. NCBI lineage: Eukaryota > Metazoa > Arthropoda > Insecta > Coleoptera > Curculionidae > Polydrusus > Polydrusus pterygomalis. Next base: position 40,690,441 of record OZ018383.1, on the reverse strand, counting down.
AGCCAACTATGGTCCATTTATTTTTTTTAATTGGCTGACCGTTATATTTTTGCCATTTAAAGAACATTAACAATTGAACGTTGGCAAAATTGTGATTTATTGCCGGCAAAGGAACTTAAATGGTTTAACGTTGGTAAAAAGTGAAGCCAACATGTATGACGTGTATTGTCGTTTCCCGGCTCCCGCTTTGGTTGGTTCGGACGGTTTGGTAGTTTAAGGTTAGGTGTTTGCGACGAACAACGGCGACGAACATGTATGGTGACGATGTGCTGTTTATTTTAAATATATTTGTAATCGATCTAAACGGTAAGTTTTTATAGTGATAACAGTGATTGGGGAAGATATTAGTGAAAGCTTAGACAAAAAACAGCATGCTATATGTGTTTTTCTTTTAATTTACAGGTTTGGGTCGGTGAGATCATTCAGAGTTTTTAAAGCATGTCTCAACTCAAGAAACAAAAAAGTGAGTATTTCTATACTTTTTTCTTAATAATAGATATAATAATAATGCCATTACCAGAAACTAGAGGTATTTATAAAAAGTATGGTACTAGACATTCTACGAGATTTCTTAAACAAAATGTTAAGCGAATTGTTGACTCGGTTAAAACACAAGTTATCGCACCTCAATATTATATAAGTAATTTTATCTAAACCAAGCCCTACGAATTTCATTGCAGGCCTTCTTGGATGAAAATATTTTTTGCTCTCTCAGTATAAGTCTTTACTAGAACCTGTGTGTTCGGGTTTATTTATTTTTATCTATATTACACTACGTTTTACGTAAGTTTTTGGGGAGTAAATATTTCTTATAGATTTTAGAAAAGAGGTTCTGCGTCTTTAATTTTGTACAATGAATTGCAGATACACGGTAAGAAACAACCTTTTGGCCCACAATACTACGCAGCAAGAAATATATACTGTTATAAAGCAGTGGCTGAGGGGAGCTATAGACCGAGGAGGTGGTCGACAGCGAAGGCAGAAGGTAAAATTTCACTTTTTCTGTTACATATAAGAGGTGAGATTACAGAAGGCCCTGCAGGTCAACTTGCAGATGCAAGTTATTTAGAATATTGCCTATTCTTCTCTTTTTAAATTACTGTGGCAATAAATAGTCTAATTTGCATTTGCAAGTTGACCTGCTTGACTGTAGTCAGTAGGAAGTTCGCAAGCGTTTATATATTTTAAACCACTGAAGGTAATAACAATTAGAAACTAATAGCAAAACTTCTCTAAATACTTCTATGAACCCTTTATATTTTTACAGTTAACTGATTAAATTACCTACACTTTGGGTTTAATTTAGCACCAAAAGTTAACTTATATTTTTGAACGCGTTTTAAGAAATTTTAAATTTATTAAAAAGACAGATATTGCACAAAACGATTGACAAAAAAATTTGACCGCAACAAGCACCCCTTCAGGGGATATATTATGTACCTACATGTAAAGTTTATTATTATTTTTGTTAAGCTTATTAACCAAGGCATAGTAAAAATGACGTTGTACAATTTATCCCAATATTTATTAAAAGGGAAATATGAATTGCTATTCAACTCTTAAAAGAGGCTATGACCTATGAGGTCTGGCCAAGTAAACGCCACCTAACTCATAGTAGGTAGTCTAAACTCCTTTTGAGCGGCTGCATTATGGTAATTTTATTTAATTTAATATATTGTAGTCACATATCATGTGTTTTTAATTAATACAACTAAATAAACTTACCTAATCAACATTATATTTAATGCACCTAGGTGTTACCACTTAGACTGTGTGTTTTTCGAGCTATTTTGAGCAAGCCTTGTATATTGCTTTTTTTTTGCAGGGAAATGAGTAATGAATCAGGCGACGATATTCACGATTATTACCTTATGTTAATGTATAAAACTGTTTTTATAAATATAGAGGCTTGCTAATGTATAATATTGTTATTTAATTTTTTTTGTTTAAAAGCCTCATCCTCTGGTTTACATTAAGAATTAAAACGTATTCGCCATTTCTTTTTTTGATCAATATTTCGTTACTTTCTCGTTTTATCCAAAAATTGGCTATATACATACCTATGTTCAGAGCATAATTACCTGCAGTTTAAAGTTAAGAGTTTAATTTATAAACAAATAAAAGCACAAAAAGAAATATCGATAAATTTCACGAAATTTCGTTTTTTACTTTAATTCATCTATAAAAATGGCTACATATTAAAACTGTAGGTAATTGCTACCCTACTTTTTGGATAAGGGAAAAAGGATACGAAATTTTGATCAAAAAATAAACTGGCGAATGCGCCACTAGCCTTAACTTTTAAAGGTTAAATACTGGAGCGCCATAATCAGATCTTAAGTGGCCTTACCAAGTAACTGTAACGTATCTTCATTCGTAAATGGACAACTAACCAGTGATGGCCCTACAGTATTAAGCCGCAAGTGTACCATTAATGGTTCTTTGGTGGACCACAAAAACACCTTAATCACGATCCTACTGATGGCCCATAAGGAAGCCAGCGGACATAATGTAGGTGGTCCATAAATGGTTGCTATTTAAATGCCCAACAGTTCAATTGTGGCAACTGTTTGCGTTTCCGTTAAGGGGCCATTTATTCATGTTTGTTGGGGCGTTATTTAATCCAAGCCCTCTTTGATGCAAATAATTTTTGCTAACACGGTATAAATATTATTAAAATTAATGCGTGAGGTTGATAATAGGAAAAATAATAGGTTCTAATTTAGACTGTCAATGCTGAATAGGATACTTAACAAAAAGCAACCATAGACAGGTGTTTTAGAGGCATAAAAGTACCACACAATTAGCAGCTTAATTCGTCATATTTTTTTAAAATTTTTTATTTAATCGCTGTTAAAATGCATGCTGCTTTTTAATCAGGAATAAATTTGGTGATTAGTGAATATGCGTAAAATATAGAATCTAATTTGTTGGGTGACAGTCACCATTCTTAATAAATTTCCATTTAACATATAAATGGTTAATAGCCAACTACTACTTAACTAGCGAAATACGCAGCAAAAAATATGTATTTGGTTTATTAAAGCAGCTACAAAAGTTTATGTGCTTTAAATATATTTTAATTTAATATTTTTTATTTAAGTGGCGTATGGTTGGCATCTGGCAATACTTAACAATAAATTTTTAAATTAAACTTACGTTGTTTTCCCAAATCTCTTAAAATTATTAGAATCATTACCTATTAAAAAATAATGAAAAAAACAATGTATCATATCTGATAACATAATATTGGATGTACCTAGGTATTTAAAATTTATATTTTAAGTTATTTTTAATTTATAACTTCCGTTAGTGTGCAAAAAATTTTAAAGCAACAATTAACTAACCATATGTAACTTAGATTTACACATCAATGACATTGGCTAAAGCATTGAATATCAAACTATAAGAAGGCCATAAGCAGATTTCCTTAATCTGCTACGTTAAATTCATAGATGGCACAATGAGTTCACCAAAAATAAAGCGTGTTGATGCAGCCACTAACGACAAACCTTTTCACTGCTAAATTAAAACATTGTTGCCGCCTGAGTTTTTTAAATTTATTTTTATAGCTTATCGTAAAACTTGCTTTTACATAAGTACCTACACCTATACATTAGATTTAAGTAGCTTACCTTTATTTTCCTACCTATAGTATAGTCTAGACCTAAAAATGTCCCTATTTTTAATTGCTTAGTAAAAAATATAATATTTTCAACCTTTTGACGTTCCAACGTTAATTACATGAAAACATATTGACTGCCATGTTTTCTATTTCTAACAGAATTAAATGACGACTCTCACTGTTCAATACATACCTAGGCTACACGTATATGGAGGAAGAAGTAAAGGATTTTGAAAATTTCATGTTTATTATGTTGTCAGGTTATTAGTATTACAAAATGGCGTTATTCATGTGGAAAGAATATAAAATATTTTGTACTTTTTTGCGGCTTGTCTCGTTCCAGTTAGGGGTCGAGAACAATCGATAGTTTGTGCTATCGAATGCCATCGATATTTTTTTTAAACTATCGATAGTTTTCGATAGTGGTTCACATCATACATCTCTATTAATAACATGAACATTTGCATCCACAGGCATAGTAGCGCCACTAAACGCTAGATGGGGCTTCCCTTGACCCGCAGTACCTCAGGGCTATGTTGTGTTCACAAACTTAAGAAGTTTAAAAAATAGAAGAATGGTGTTGAATATATAGGATGCGTCCTTTAATTCTCTGGTGACTATCGGTTGTATGCCGTCTTTCTTTAATTTACTTATACTTAAACAGTAATAGCATGTCCTCTGGTGGCCTCATCGGCGGAGAATTAAAGGATCCCCCTTATTAATAAATCAGAGAGAGGAATCAGAGAGATGCTTTAGTACAACGGGCAATATTATAACTGAACGGCGATCTCGCCTGAAGGCAGAAAATGTGAATAAAATCACATTTCTTCATAAGAATTTATAATCTGATACTAATCAATAAAAATAATACAATAATGTTTATTGTTTATAAATCATAGACGCAAAAGTAGGGTTAGAAACTGACTATCGATAATTCTTAGGGTTAGAATGTTATAAACCGACTATCGAATACTATCGATAACAATCGATAGTTAACGATTTGACTATCGGTAACTATCGATGGTGGGGACTATCGATAGTTCTCGACCCCTAGTTCCAGTTCTCTTGCCGCGGCGGCTCCTCGTCGATCGCGCCTGGCCCGTGATTGGCTCTACTACATCGGCCTCACTCGCTCAGCGTCGGAATGCGCGCGCACACATATTCAAAGTCAGTGGCGCCTTAATTAATTTATTTCACAACAGTATATTATATTATTATTATAATGGGTAAAATATGAATGACGTGTGGTTTGTATAACTTGGTTTTTATTTGCAATTATTACTACTTTTCAAAATGGTTAAAATAAGTAGGTTTTTACTTTCTTACTTAAGAAACATACAGTTTGTTTATATTAAGTGTATTACGTATTTTACTATTTTTCGACGAAATAAAACCTATTTTAGTTATACTTTTACTACCTTTAATAACATAAATAATACCTACTATACTTATTTTATTTACTAAATAACAAGTTTTAACGTTAACACAACACAATATTTTGTCTATTGGAATAAATATTTTCCATTACGAAAGACACTTTTCATTAATGAATTAATTTATCTCATATTTATTTAAGTACCTATAGTTAATTTTCGCATCCGTTTGTAAAAAATAAATATTATTATCAAAAACATACATTCGGCTGAAATTAAGAACCTCTTATTTTATTATCTGTTAAAAATGCTTGAATGCTTAAAAATTCCTATAAAATACGATATGCGGCAACACCACGACATCACATCAGTGAATTTGCGACATCTGTTGCCGAGGCGCTGCATTTATAACTATCGATTTAAGGTTAGATTTACGATCAACTCCACAATGGCGGCCAAACCATCTCCAATAATACGTCTAAAACAAGGTTGTCAAGTTTTCTCGAAGATCCGCTATTCTTATAGTTTGATATTCAATGGCTAAAGTGATTTAATCAGAATAATTACAGTTGTTGCTTGATTAGTAAATCAAGAATTAGTCTTACCAGGTAACTTTGTGAGAACATTATTACTGCTAATTTTATGTCGCAGTAAAAGTTGTCAGTTTAGTTAATCCTTGATTATATCAGCAACCCCGCCTTACTTAAATAGCAAAAACTTACCAGCAATGCTACTATAGCTGCTAAAATTGCTGCTACTGCATACCAATATTCTATAATCCACTTTTTAAAGCTGGCAATACTCTCTTCACTCAACAAGAGTTTTCTTAATGTCGCCAGTGGACCCGATGGATCTACTTCTCGACACATCTGGAAAACATCGCAGTAGCCGGAGTAGTCGTTACAGGGTGTCCCTAAAAAATATATAGAAGTGGCGGTCGTTAATATTTGGCGTTAGTCCAATAGCTGCTTCGAAAAAATCGGGGGACGGGATTTTTGGATATGTTGCATATTTTGTATACATAATAATATAACGTTTACTATCATTCAGTCCTATTCAGTATTGTTCAGCAATAGTCATTATAATTCAGTAGGTAGCCTCCTGTATCAATAGGCACCCATGAATTGGTCAATGATTGAAATCCGTTCTCTTAGATAAAAACTGCAATTGACTATAGAATATGAAGGAAAAAATTACCAGCTATGGATTTACGGATAAGCAAAATGTGACGTTACCAATAAATGCTTACCGGGCTTGGAATACATGTCAGGTATATCATAAGGCATATCGTTCCATTCAAAACTGGATATGCACGGTTGAGTATCTCCAGGCAATTTACAACATAGTTCACAGGCTTTTGTCTTCAGGTCACCCTTTCTGGGTATGCATTGGCAGGATTCCAAGCCATAAGCGAGGCAGATAGAGCCAGTACATTCCTATTCAAAAAATATAATTAGTATATGTACTCTAGTAACACCAAAACTGTCAACCAAATAGCAAAATAAGATATCAGTAAGGTCCAGTGGCGCACCCAGGGGGGGGGGCAAGGGGGCCTTGGCCCCCCCCAAAACCCCCAATGAAATTGACTTCAACTTACTATACCCACTAACCCACTAAAAAAAACTTTAATTTCCAGGCGCGATACAAAGAACGATATAATTTTTATTACTTTTGTTCAGTATTATAAGTAGAAAATTTGCAAAGCTTTCTCAGTCTTCATTCTTCTTATGCAAATTATTAATTTTTTGAAAATTTTTATAATGAAAGCATTCTAATATGCGAATTTAAATTATGGAACGACAAGTTTACAGATAGCAAAGAAATACCCTCCGATATGTTTAAGCTATATATTCAATGTAATGGTATGATATTTCCCAATATAAAAACTTTTGCAAATTTTTGTTACCCTTCCCGTCACCGCCAGTACCTCTGAAAGGTCATTTAAGTACTTAAAATCGTACTTAAGAAATTCCACCGGGCAAGTAAGACTTAATGGTTTGGCAAATTTATTTATTCATAAGAATGTTCCTGTTTCTTGTGAAGAAATTTTAAATAAACTTTCTAAGGGTCGATAAAAATTAGATTGACATATTTAACAAATGCAAAGGTGTTATAAAAAAGTTTTGGTTTCTATTATATATAAAATATTGTTTATTGTTGTGCTTTGTACTAATTTATATTTTTAAATAAATATATTTGTGTTATGGATATGTCGTCATTACTATTACCTATATTTTATTTGATAAAAAAAGTGGTATGTTTTGTCCGGAATAATTATTAAAGTGGATATTTTAAAAAGTCAATTTTTTTAGATATTTACTTGAAACTTGAACTTGAATTGAACTAGGCTATTGCGATCTTCTGAGAATACCTGTTAAAAAGCTCCAAAGTTCTAGAAAAATGCGTAACTTAAAAGTTTATTAAAAAATTTGCTTCCGGCACTGATTGGCGGGCCCCCCCTAACATAAAATCCTGGGTGCGCCGCTGGTAAGGTCTAGCATAAGTTTTACGTAAAAATTACATATTCCTGCACATAACCTAAAAGCATTTTTAAAACTACCTAAGTCAATGTTTAGGCATTGTAGGCATGGACTGTAGACCTCGCTTTTCGCATTTAATATGTTAAACTTGACAGTTGTCAAAACATATTACGACCATTAAATTGGAACTGCACTAAATGTATTTTAGAAAGCGTACATTGACTACGTATACAACGCATAATTACGATCCACTTAAACCGAGCTGATGGACGGTCCTTTCAATAAACCCTTAATTTATCGTGTGTTAATCGATCCGATTTAAAAACTTATTTTAATCTTACTTTTAATCTTTAAAAACAGAACAGGAGAAAATTGCATGAGAAAATAAAGACCGCGAGAAGAAAAGAAGAAGAGCTAGTGATTCTAACCAATTTTTTTAAATTTTATTTCATGAAAGTGGAAAAACAAAAATAAATTTAAAAAGAAAAGTGCACTTTCCAACAATATTCTTTTTTCTGATATTAATGCAGCAATTAAAAAACAATACTAACAGCACAGCACAGCTTATACCTGTCATTTGTGTTTCAAGTCGATTCGATTTCAATTCCGGCATTTATCGTTTTTTGGGACTTTTACATCCACTCATTCAATTTAATCCCAATAAATTAAGGATTGGCTTGATAGTTCGATCCACTTTAAAATTTGATTAATCGGAGGATCTAACGCGATTTTTAAGTGGATGTAACTGCATCCGATCGGTTTGATCGGATGTAAATACCCGTTGTATACGTAGTTATTGTATTTTCATATTTCTCAGTTTTATTTCAGAATGCGTTAATTGCATTTGAGATTGTCTGTTTAATTTCAGAAAGCGTCAATAATATTGTATTTCACATTTGTTATATAGATTTCAAAATTTATAAAAGGTATACCTTTTATTTGTTTTTATTATTTAATTAGGGTTGAAAACATTTTTATTATTAGTGTGGAAAAAATCGACACCTGGCTGCTTCAGCACGTTTACTAGAAATAAATATACAGTGTGAGTTTCTAACTTGGAATAAAATCAGTAAATCCAGTACAGTTCTTTTGTCTTTTTAATACAAAAAATATTGTTACAGTGTGTCTCAAATTAGAGATATTATTATGATGATATCGTTTTTTTAAATGGCTTCCCTGGTTTTATATTGAAGTGTATATTAAGTTATACCGTGCGAGCAATAAATATTTGCATCAAAGAGGGCCTTGCATCTAAGGACGTAATGCTTAGCCGTAGAGCTTAATACCTGTTGGGTGTCAGTAACTACCTAAATTAACAATCAATCAGTTATTCCGTCATCTTTGACAGTCGTTACAAGTAATTTGATTCATCGCTAATTTTTCCAATTTCTTGAACAATTCACACAATGGGCTTTACGGAACAGCACAAAACATTCATGGTTAAAGCATATTTTCGAAACGGGGTTAAAATAAATGGTGAGTGGCAATACAATCCGGGTTTGTGCATGGACGATTTTCACGAACATTTTCCTAACGTTGCTTTTATTGCTGGGGATTTTTATCATTGCCTGAAAAGTACCATGGCTGTGCTTAGGGGAACAGGTTCTATAGGTACATCACAAAAAAGGAGCAGGAATCTGTAATAATAGAAGAACTTGTTGCAAACGTTCGTGAAATAATGCAAAATACGCCAACAAATTGTATAAGACGCCTGTCCCAAGAAGTGGGAAGATCTTATGGAACATGCAGACCTATTCTTAAGAAGCAGCTAAATTTATTTCCTTATAAAGTGCAAGTATTCCAAGAAATACAAGCCGCAGATTTTGAAAGACGCAGGAATTACTCTCAATGGTCAAAATTTATTGGAAAGAAATGATTTATTAGACCTGACATTTTTTTCGGATGAAGCCTGGTTTCCCCTCTCCGGTTATGTGAATTCTCAGAATACATGTAATTATTTTTCTTTTTCTTTCTGTATATTCTTACTTTGTTAATTTTCTAGACAACAAAAATAAATTCGTATTAGTCTACTTATTTTATTACCCATTAGTTTGGCATATCATGTCATAATATGAATTTGACAAAATTTTAACCTAGATTTGGTTAGATATATCGTCCCCATATCATTGTGATCTAAACCAAGCCCTATGTTTCTTAATCCAAGCCCTCTTTGATGCAAATAATTTTTGCTCAGCACGGTACATAAAGTACCAAATTTCAAACTTTTATTCCTTGTTAAATGTTGAGGAGTAAAAAGCGCAAATAAGACATCAGTGTAGGTTAATTTCTTTTAAAGTAATAATTCGAAACGCGCGTGCGTTTAGGATATTGTCAAATAGTGAAAGGACAGGAACATTTTCAACATTTATTGACGAAAAACTATACAAAATAAATAGAGGTTTTTTTTTTACTTTTCAATTAAATTAATTTTTGTTTGTTTAATGCTTATAAATGACAAGGCAAAAAAGTTTGAAGTTTGGCACTTATGTGTAACTTAATATGCACTTTAAAAGAAGTCAATAAAAATCAGTGTTACCATTTTAAAAAAATATCGATATCAATCTAATTTGGGACAGACTCTATCAATATTTTTTTTATAAAAAAAAACCATAACCTAAAATGTTAATACCCGTGTCCAAGCATTTTTCAAAAAAAAAAACTGTACCTAGGTACTAGATTTACTGAATTTATTCCAAGTTACAAACTCACACTATATTTTCTATATCAGGGTATTTGGGCCAATTTCTTCACAATTTCATTATTTTGGCAATTAAGTATTTTATTGAATCTGCACTGTTGGTGCGTCTCCTCTTAATAATAAAAGGCAAAAATTTGATAGTTCTTCTTGTAAGTTACTCCTGTTTCTCAAGGAATGGTATAAAATTGTTATCTGGCCCTATCGTATGATGTAGCTACTCATTACGAGGAGAAGTACAAAGTCCGATCCTAAAGAAAGAGCGTATCAAGTTTAATAATGGCGAAATCAGTCCATAAAATTTTAAAGTAATCAGCCCCAATGCGTTGACATAGTAAGAAAAGCTAACAACTACTTACTTACAATGTTTGCTCAGACGTTGTAATATAAAATAAATTGTATCTTAAACTTCTGAGGACTTCAAGTTCCTATTTATTGCAACAAACTCACGCCAGTATTATTAGGGGCAGATAAATGGCAAACCAATATAAATATTGCTAAATCAATACAATAACTGCTTTCATGCAGAACAAGAAAAAGATCGGAAAAGGTAAAATTTGTAGAAAAGTAACGAATTATTTGCTTACCCCCATAAAACAAACAAATTCCTTATTACAGATGGTCTTGTTGGGTTTGTTAATGGATGGTGGACATTGAGGTTCTCTTCCATTACAGAAACTCTCGTCACGACAACCGTTGTCGTCACGGCATTTGTCTCCGAACTTGACTTGGCAATCGGAGGTACAGCATGGCCCCTAAAAATAACAACACCTATTAGTAAAATAATGTTACCAAAATAAGCATTAGTTCTGTAAATTAAGGCTTATTAAATGAATACTAGGGTATTTCCTAATAAATTATTATAAAAATATCAATTTAATTACCCTTATCCTAAAATTATTAAATAATCTCCGTTAGGTTTATTATATTTTGATATCTTGAAAACGGTTAAGTTTAGATGGGTTTGTAGTGTGACATATAGTACAGTATGTCTCCGTAAGTTTGCACCATATGGAAAACTTTTTTATTATTCATTTTACGAAAAAAAGTTATTCTTCATAAAAAGCTCTGCATGGTCTAAAACCTAAAATGCAACCATCAAATATTGAAATTTTCTAGTCGCAAATATGTCAAAAAATGTGAATTTTCCCCAAGAATGTGAATTTTTCCCAAGAGTAAAGTACCTTTATTTTTGACATTATCAACAATTGTTATTAAAAAAAGTTGATCAGAACTAAAAACCATGTCTAAATATGCAATAACACGCATTAAATTAATTAAATAATTAAAAAATTAAATAATAAGAAATTAATAAAATAATTTTTCAACATAAATGCGTAAAATTGCACATTTAGACGTAGTTTTTAGTTCTGCTCAATTTTTTTTTTTTAATTTTGGATAATGTCAAAAATAAAGGTACTTTACTCTTGGGAAAAATTAACATTCTTGGGAAAAATTCACATTTTTTGACAAACCTCGTATATGACTGGAAAACTTCAATATTTGATGGTTGCATTTTAGGTTTTAGACCATGCAGAGCTTTTTATGAAGAATAAAAAAGTTTTCCATATGGTGCAAACCACGGAGACATACTGTATATATTTTTTTTAATTTTGAAAAGAACATATAAATATATCGATTACTTAAGGTTGAATTCTCAACGTCATTCAATCTATTGCCAACCTATAACCTATTTCGCGTTGATTTTTTGAGTTTATTATTTTAATAACTAACATTTAAAGAAAATCAATATCGTCGGTACATTATTTAGGTAGTATCTGATATATTACAAAAATATAAATTTATTTAATTGCTAATTTTGGGAGAATTGTATAGTGAAAGAACAATGAGTGACAATGACATAATAATGTTAAAAAAATCTTACCCGATATTTTTCGCTATACAATTCTCCTAAAATAAGTTATGAAATTCCTTGATATTTATTAAATATGTCAATTATTACCTATAGAATATCAAGTCGATACTGATTTTCTTTAAATTTTGTATAAAAGCTAGAAAATATAAATAAATCTACGCGAAATAGGTTATAGGTTGGCAAGCATGTTGATACTCCCACCTTAATATGTGTTTTATTAAAGAAAAAGTAAGTTTGTTTGGCTGCGACTTTTTGGTTTATCCTGTATACTAATTTTTTTAAATTCTAATTGACTTTAACAACCCCTAAAACTTTTGAGTTTAACACTTTTCACTATTTTATTTTAAGAATCAATCGACCGTTTTCACACCATATCAGCGATCCTGTACAGTGTGACCAGTAAAGTCCGCATCATATGGGATTTTTTTTTATTAATAACTTTATTCGAAATTTGACTTTGGCATCAAGTTCTGCTTCGATCGAGATGAAAATTACGCAAAAAATAGTCGGGTTACGTGATTTGCATTATCTGTCAAATTTTAATTATTTCCAAAAAATAATTCAAAAGTGGGGTTATTTCTGAAAATATCGAAAAAAGTTACTGCAAAAAGTTTTTTTAAATGCAGTTTCTAGCCCACATGCAAAATTTCAGCTGCATAAGATAATTTTGATTTTTTACCCACCACTAAATGAACACTTTACTAATGACACTGTGTCCTTTTTTGTCTTGTGTATTACTTTCAGACACAAACTACGTTTTCAAAAATACTTATTAAAGTTGCCTTATACAGGGTCAAAAACAAATAAACTTTGCATCACATGCGACCAAATTTTAATAGCCCAATTTCGATTTTATATAAAAACACACATTTATTGGCGCTTCTTTAAAGAAAATGCATCTGAAATAAAGCATTGGCAAAACTAATAAGTTTTATGTGGGTTGCGTTGAGTCTTATTTTGCAAAAGTGGTGCAATTTACAAAATATGGGTAAAAAATCAAAATTATCTTATGCAGCTGAACGTTTGCATGTGGGCTAAAAACTGCATTTAAAAAAACTTTTTTTAAATAAAAGAATTAAAGAAATAATCAAACTTTTGAATTATTTTTTGGAAATAATTAAAATTTGACAGATAATGCGAATTACATGACTACTATTTTTTTTGCTTTTTTCATCTCGATCGAAGCAGAACTTGATGAAAAAGTCAAATTTCGAATAAAATTATTAATAAAAAAATCCCATATGATGCGGACTTTACTGGGCACACTGTATAATATATATACCTATATACCAATAAAAAATTGTAGAAAAAAATTGTAGAAAAAAAGGTTTGTTAAAAAAAAACCCAGTGGGTGCGTTTTTAACGGTGGTACAGAAGTTAGCTTACCTGGGATGGACTGCAGATGCTCCTAGGGGTCAGTCTACATGGCGGTTCGTCTACAGGTGGATACCTCCTCATTGGGAAACAGCATTGGTCTCTACAGTCTTCTTCCCATCCACAATCGCATTCCTCTCCTTCTTCTACTACACCGTTGCCACATATTGCTGCTTTTGGTTCTACAAAAAATAAATAAATAGTAATATTGAAAGCAAACACTACTGATGCATTCGCCATTTTTGAGCATAATGAATAAAAATGTAGCGATTGCTTTTGCTTATAAAATCGAAGTAATTTCTTGAAAGCCAATGAATAAAAACTAAAGTAATTGCTTTTGCGTCCAGCAATTGCATAAAAGTGCAGGAATTGCTTCTAGTCAATGCTTTTTCTTAAAAAATAGGCGCGATCGATATCGTTTGCTTAAAATGTGATGAATAAATTAAGGAATTGGTTTTTCTAGTAAAGAACTCGGTGTTCACCAAACTACTGTCTGTAAGACATACACTTCTGTAATGGATGCAGTTTTGGAGAAGGCCAATATTTTTATTAAATTTCCTACAAGTGCTGAAGCTGTTGTGGAAGCTAAACGGTTGTGGTCAGAGAGATTTATTTATATTCCTTCAATTTATGAACGAATATCAATTGTTTGTCTTTAATCACTACTATCACTTTCCTCATTTTCACTAAAATCTGCACAATCACAAATATAAGTTTTCTATTTTCCACAAAAACGTAACAGATTACTATTGTACTAAATACCAACGTTGTTGTATTTACGTCAACTCTTTTGTAAATTAGGCACCAAACTAAACATGAAATCTATAATCTGAACAAGTGGGTAAGCCACGTCTGAACTAGTGTTAAATAAGCATTTGCTACAGAGGTGTTGGAAAAACAGCAATTGCTTCAAAATTTTATTCATATCCATATCTAGTAATTGCTTTTACTTACCTATAGCATTTGCTAGTCAAGCAATCGCTTTTACTAAAAAGTAATTGGTTCAAGTAATTGATTAATTTTTATTCATTAGGCTCATTGTCTTGTCAATATTTCGTTTCCTCTAAAAAGAGGCAAAATACCCCTATTTGGGTAACAGTTACCTACAGTGTTAAGTTTAAAAAAAAGTGATAAATTAATAAAAGCATAAAACGAAATTTTCTCAACTATTCGAATAGTTATTTCTTTTTTTTTAGTTTATAAATCCAACCTTTTTAACGTAACACTGTAGGTAATTGTAATCCAACTATGGGTATTCAGCCGATTTTTGGATAAAATGAAAAAGTAAGGAAATATTTATTAAAAAACGAAATGGAGAATGCGTGTGTTTGCTCTTTAAAAAATAAAATATTTTTAATTAATATAAAAAGTAAATATGTACCTTGTGTGAGTAGCTTTAATTTTTTTTTGTTGATTGTAGGTATTTTAAATTTTATAAATTTATGAATTCAGTCTAATAAATTTGTAGCCCATAAACAATCTTAAAATCAGAATTTTTTTTTTAATTTAATTAAAAAGCAATTAAACTTGAAACGCGTTTCTATTCGATATTTCCCATTAAAAAAAAATTAATTTGTCTTTTCAACAAGTTTTCCCAATCATGTCTTTTAATTAATTTAAACCTTGTTTCTAAGTTTCTTAATTTAAATTTTCTTTGTGAGAGAGAAACTCTTCGCAGAATCCTCCGACTTACCGCGTAAAATGTTTCTTTTTCTAAAAAGTTTAATTACGTTTTTATATTTGAGTTTTTTTCCGGTTTATTTATAAACTGGGAATTTGTGGTGTCTGGATAGCATAATTTTTATTGACTTTAACGATAATTTAGTATATTAAGTACCTATATTAAATAATCACAAGTGTTGAGATCCCCACCGAAATTTTTTAATTTTTTATTTACTGTTACATACATTTTTATATAAGATAAACATTTACAAGGATCGATACAACCAAATTGGCAACCGTTACTTTTCAGCTGTATAAACCATAGTATTTTTATTATACATGTTTGTTATTAATATAAAAAAGTCAATGTCAAAAAATACGCGAACTTTGTTCCAATCATGACTTTTTTGTAATAACAATAACCGCAATTTGTGGATGTTTTAATTTACCTATATATTTTGTACACAATTTTACTTGCGTTTGAATGATATCATCGTTTTCTAAACACATTCCTACTACACAGGTACCACCAGTACCAATAATTATATCATTTTTTCCTCGATCAAAAAGCTATCTAAGCCCTTGTTTACTAATCATTTAATTATTATTAGTAGCAACTCAGTGAAAAATATTTCACAATAGTGAAAGTAAGAACGAAAACATTCAAAAGCCACTAAACATTTTTGAAACCTGCATGAAAATATCAGACATATTTCTGAGGTTAAAACTGCCTGGAAAGTTAAGAAAAAAAGAAACTAAGTTGTTGGAATGTAAATATTTTCCATATCGTTCAAAAAAGTATTCTCTGTCATCGTTTCTTATCTTTGTATAAATATTTTTAATCTTATAGATTAAACAATGAAAATATTATACTATTTTTGGCATAAATATGTGTGGCTGTGTTTTAAAATATCATGTACATACGGACGGGGGCAAGTCTTTGACTTCATATAAACATAGGCCGCAAGCGTTTCGTTACCTATCTACAGGGTGTTGAAATTGCAAAATTTAAAAATTATATACCACATGAAACTAACAAAGTTTTGTCATGTAGTTAAACTATGCACTTACACAATAGATACTGAAAAAAAAACAAGTGCTAATACATTTTTTAACATTTAATGTAATAAGTTTATAAATTATTTACAACAAAAATATATTTTATAAACATTTACCTATTAAGAAAGCCAGTCCGGACCTGTATGTTGCTGTTTATGAATCGCAATTTCACCAACTAACCTAGCGGCCAACCTACTCAACTAACATGATAATAATTGACAATTGGCATGCGCACTGCAGTGCTCTGGTGATCAGAGTCAATATTTTTATGGTTTTTGCATATGAAGAATAAAGAAAGATATATTCTGGAGCTAATAGAGCTACTAAATAATAAGACAGATGTTAGTCAGCCGGTCATAGGTTTGTTGCAACCCCTTTCCTGTTAAAATAAACACATATTCCCTAGAATACTTAGGATAGATGACATCTAAATAGATGAGAAAATATCGTGTTATCAGTAAAAATTGTTGTCATTACTTCAGTTTTGAGAATCAACGTATTTATTTTTAACATCCTGATAATTTACTTAGACACAATATTTGTTGCAACGATTTTTGAGTCATTGTTTTTAATAGGGCATGTGCACAACCTGACAGATGACAGTCGCCCTGAGGAAAAACATATTAAGGTTAGTTTTATGACGTTGACATCGGTATATTTTCAGGTTAGTTTGTTTGTCAAATCATGACAAGACGTTATGATTGCACAACCTGAGAGTTGACACTAAATGACAATCGCCCTGAGGGAAAACATTAAACATAAAACCAAAGCGAATATTCTTTATAAAACAAAATCCAAAAAATATGATACTGCCTACAATAATTATACTTATTATTCGCACAGAAAAACTACCAAAAAAAACACTAAAGAACATCCAAACATCAAAAATACCTGTAAACCTGTCAATATTCATAATACCTGTAACCTGTAACGGTAAAAACAGGTTTTGCTTTTCCTCAGGGCGTCTGTCTAATGACGTCACGTGCACATGCCCTATTCTCGATCCAGAAAGGCCGGGTTAAATATTTAGCCAACGAAATCTTTTTATAGGTTTATTTTATCAGTTAAAGTGAACGAATGACTGACTATGCATCACCTACCTGTGAAACAACCTTTTGCACTTCTCGCTTTGTAATTCAAAACTGGGTTAATACTCTTGAGACTGCAGGGTGAAAATTTGTTGTTATTTTTTTTGTCGCCAGAGGTCGCTCTTGCAAACATAATAAAGTTCCCGTCTTCTCCGCCAGGCGTGCATTGTTCTGGATCATGCTAAAATTGAATTGTTACATACATAACTCGTTTAATTTATAATATACAACTTATAATAATACATAAGATATTTTAGTAATAGTATATTCAAGGGGAGTCGGTTCTAAGAATATACACAGGGTGTCCCAATAATGCGACAAGGTACAGTAACTCTCTTATGGTGTTGGATATAAATAACAAAATACTCTTATCATTCAAAAAATGCAAAAGTTATAAAGTGTAAGTGTGAAAACCCCCCAATATAGATCGAAGCACTCTGCTTGCTGTCGTATTAGAAGTTACCCCGGTAGGTTTATATCAAATAGATTACATAAATGAATTGAAAACTAAGAGTGAAACAAACATACGCGCTCGCCGGCCGTCGACTTCGGTTGATCTCGGATTGTTTCGTTTCGAAGGTCGTTCAATAGATATGTATGGAAACACAGTGAAACCGCTTCGCGGGTTATTATTGCAAGTGATACTTTGCATTAGACAAAGAAAAACTAGTTAGCAAATATTATGCGGATTGTGTTTGCAACATTTGCCTAAACAGTTTTGCTTCATTAGATCATTAGGTAGGCTGATGCTGAATCGCCCGTAGACGAAGAAATCCGAACAAATCCTTTATAAAGTTCGGTTATGTTTGCGTTTTTTACTTGTATTAAAGAACAATGACTTCAACAGTCCAAGAAATATTACAGTTTAAAAACGAACGAAAGACAGAGGAAAAGACACCCTGTATATCAACTAAACGCATGTTCTGGATTTGGCATATTAGTACGTCTTGGGATGTTATAGAACATTAACATAAAAGGAATTTTTAATACTTATCTCTAAATCATATTCAATTTTTAACCTAATATAGACGTTGCAAAATTCCAGTTTGGACGGGACTATAAAAATAATCATTTAGATGTGGTGTCCGTCCAAAAGAGAACGCAATAAATGAAATGTAAAGCAGTGGGACTACCCAAAGTACTGTGTCCAAACCAGGTGTCGCATCAAAGAAGGTGTACTTACAGGTGAACCAAAATTATGTCCGATTTCATGAGCCAGCGTCACGTGACTAACGGCTGGTGGGACATGTTTTCCATAATTCAACAACGTCACTATGCCAGTGTTAAGTGACTTCATACTTCCTCGATAATGCTATAAAATTAAAAAATATATATTAGGCATTTTGTTATAACAAATCGATTAAAAATTATTTTTGAATTTTCAATTTTTAGTAATATTTTAAAACGTAATACTAGCAACAAATTTAGAACAAACCCAAACAAAATAGGTTGAAATTTTTTTTGACAATTTTATTTTTCAACATAGACAATTTGTTTTCCTTTAATTTAAAATTTAGGGATTGTTAGGGTAGTCTAGTCACTTCTGTCAGGGTGAGGCAAGGCAGATCAATATATTCTCTTCTCTTAGAACACTATATTTTAAAATAGAATATGGCGGAGAGTTTCATATGGGTGTCATGCCATCGCCTCCTGGACTATACCGTTTATTACTTATTTTTGTGACTTTACATTAAAGCAAGTGAAGGCAATATTTTTTTTGTAAAAAAGATGTCGCTTTACGATGGGTGTTACCAACTTAATAAAATATCATTATGAAGCAGATTGGACAATGTATCTTTAAAATATAACTGCTTAAAGTTAAAAGAAATATTTTTAAAATAAAATAATATAAGTAAAGGCTGTATTTTTTGTTAAACCGTATATGAATAAAATAATCTTAATATAAACTACTCGAGCTTTACGGTATGTTTTTATAAATGGTTGGGATAAGAGCCATCAGGAGAATGATAAGTAAGTAGTAAATTTTTTACACAATGACATATTCGAAACTGAGAACCAACCTTTCTTTTATGTTTTTAGTTTGATGGAGGTTATATTTTTTTATTTCAATAGATTTTATTATTATAAGTTGCTTCCTTTAAATTCACTTCCCTTCTGAAATCGATCTCAAAGACCTTTATCTCAAGTCTCAGTCACAACAATACACCGTTGTGGTAATATTTTAAGGAGCAAAGGTTTTTAATTGTAAAACAAAATCTCACTTAATTCTCCAAAATGTCTGTCGTAAACGGGCAATTGAGAAGACGAAGTGATTACATAATATCGGCAACGAGAAAGGTAAATTTGTGTGGGATCTTAACCTAGGATTCTAATTTTAATTATTTTAAAATAATTTACTATATTCAGTAACACATATATTCCTGGAAACGAAAACTGGACCCGGCGGGTGGAAATGATGGGACCCAATATGTAATTTTGAAAATTTAGAATTGAGGCTGATGTAGAACGCGTTTAGAGCATAACAACCCGAGCCCTCAAAAAACTCCGATTCCGGGGAGAATTTCCCCGTCATTTTCCCTCACGTCAAGCCTACCCATATTTGCTAAAGAATTTTAATTTCAAATATTTCTAATTTGACAATTTCGAGTTTAAAATGACAAGTGTGTAATATTGACAATCTCTGAGATTATGATTTGTCCATTTTAAAAAGTTCACAATCTTTCTAGCAACAGGTTCCCTTCTTCGACATTATGATTTACTACATTTTACAATATGTGAATTCATGATCAACTTAAATTCATACCATTCACACCTTTAATATTATGAATCACACATTTTAAAAACGTCGACAATCTATAAAATTATGACTCATACACCAACCCTTACAATACCCAGCTTACGACAATTCTAGCATTATGTCCCTTCTTCAAGTTTATAATATACTGAATTTTATATCATCTGAATTAATGGTCAACCCAATTTCATAACATACACGGTCTTTGATATTATGAATCCCACATTTTAAAAACGTTCATAATTTATAAAATTACGTACAGTTTATTAATGTTTAATCTATAAAATTTTGATTCATATAAGAGCCTTCACAATACCCAGCTTACGACAATTCTAGCTTTATGTTAATTCTTCGACATTGGGATTTACTGCATTTTACAACAGCTGAATTCATGATCAACTAAATTTAATAACATCACAACCTTTGATATTATTAATCGCACAGTTTATTAATGTTCAATCTACAAAATTATGATCCATATACCAACCTTTACAATACCCAGCTTACGACTATTATAGCTCAAGGTCCATTCTTCGACATTATGATTTACTGAATTTTTTAACATTGGAATTAATGGTGAATCTAATTTCATAACATTTACAACCTTTGATATTATGAATCGCACATTTTAAAAACGTTCACAATTTATAAAATTATGGTTTATATACCAACCTTCACAATACCGAGCTTAGTACAATTTTAGCATTATGTCCCTTCTTCGAAATTAGGATTTACTAAATTTTACAATATCTGAATTTACGATGAACTTAATTTTATAACATACACAACTTTTTATATTATGAATCGCAAATTTTAAAAACGTTCACAATTTATAAAATGATGGTTTATATACCAACCTTAACAATACCCAGCTTACGACAATTAGAGCTCTAGGTCCATTCTTTGACATTAGGATTTACTGAACTTTATAACAATAAAATTAATGGTGAACCTTTAATATTATGAATTCCACATTAAAAAACGTTCACATTTTATAAAATTATGGTTTATATACCAACCTTTACAATACCGAGATTATGAGAATTTTAACATTATGTTTGTTCTTCGAAATTATGATTTACTGAATTTTACAACATCTGAATTCATGCAACCCAATTTCATAACATTCACAACCTTTGATATTATGAATCCCACATTTTTAAAACGTTTACAAGTTAGAATATTATGATTCATACACCAACATTTAGAATACCCAGCTTACGACAATTCCAGCATTATGTTTATTTTTTAACAGTAAGATTTACTAAATTTAATAATATCTGAATTCATGATCAACTTAATTTCATAATACCCACAACCTTTGATATACTAAATCACACATTTTAAAATCATTCACAATGTCCAGCTAACGCGAATTTTAACATTATGTTCATTCTTGACTCCATGATGTACTGAATTTTACAACTACTAAATTTTAGGTACCAAGTTGATTTAATAACATTCACACAATTCATTCACCAATCTTTACAATTTACATAATAACAGTGTTAATATTGGTTACAAAATTGAAGTATTATTATTGATTTTAATATAAATACCAATTGGTTTACACTCAGTATATTTAAGTATAGTAGGTAAGTGATTGGATTTCAATTTTTATTATTCTAATTATAAGAAGCCCTGTTATTGATTTAATATTAGTTATATTTTAAAGAATGTGCATGAATATATTTTTGTACCAAATTATCTGGTTACTATTTATTTTAACATTCTTGTAGTTGTTTTAATTCAGTTTTATGTTTCGATTTTTCATGTCTTTCTAGCAACATGTCCATTCTTCGACATTATGATTTACTGAATATTGCAACATCTGAATTCATGACTACCTTAATTTCATAACATTCACAACCTTTGATATTATGAATCGCACAGTTTATTAATGTTTAATCTACAAAATTATGATTCGTATACCAGCCTTCACAAACCCAGCTTACGACAATTCTAGCATTATGTCAATTCTTCGACATTAGAATTTACTGCATTTTACAATATCTGAATTATTAACTTAAATTTATAATATTCATAAACATATTATGAATCCCACATTTTAAAAACGTTCACAATTTATAAAATGATAATTCAGATACCAACCTTCACAATACCGAGCTTTTGACAAGTTTAGCATTATGACCCTTCTTCGAGATTATGACTAACTGAATTTTACAACATCTGAATTAACGATCAACTTAATATCAAAACATCCAGAACTTTTGATATTATGAATCGCACATTTTAAAACCGTTCACCATCTATACAATTTTGATTCATATACCAACGTTCACAATACCCATCTTACGACAATTTTATTCTAGCATTATGTCAATTTTTTTTTAATTACCGATCAACTTAATTTCATAACATCCACAACTTTTAATATCATGAATCCCACATTTTAAAAACGTTCACAATTTATAAAATGATGATTCATATACTAACCTTTACAATACTCAGCTTACGACAATTATATTTCTAGGTCCATTCTTCGACATTATGATTTATTGAATTTTATAACATCGGAATTAATGGTGAACCTAATTTCATAACATTCACAACCTTTGATATCATGAATCCGACTTTTTTTAAAACGTTTACAATTTATAAAATTATGGTTTATATACCAACCTTTACAATACCGAGCTTTCGACAATTCCAGCATTATGTCCCTTCTTCGAGATTATGAATAACTGAATTTTACAACATCTGAATTAACGATCAACTTAATATCATAACATCCACAACTTTTGATATTATGAATTGCACATTTTAAAACCGTTCACAATCTATAAAATTATGATTCATATATCAACCTTCAGAATACCCAGCTTACGGCAATTCCAGCATTTTATTCATTGTTTGACATTATGATTTACTGAATTTTACAACATCCAAATTTATTAGGCACCAACTTGATTTTATAACATCCACATAATTCATCCACCAATCTTCACAATATACAGGGTCCTGCACCTCACCTCCCGTCTTCTATAGCTCACTTAGTCATTAAGTTAGAATTTTCATATTTTGCAGAACTTATCTGTATCTTGGGGCGCATTTCAGGAAAATATTTTTTTTTCATACAGGCTGTTCCAAAAAAGTGTGACGTAATAAGGGTGTATTTTTTTAAATTACATGCCATATATTTTCTTACATTTTTGGGTGCCTCCTATAGTTACCTACATACCCCTAAAATTTTAATAAAATTGATTCAGTATTATAGACGAAAAAAAATAAAAACTAAAAAATTTCAGTTTTGCGCCACTGGTATTAAAAATAAATAAAAAATAAAAATAATGCCTCGTTAATAAATTTATACAAAGGTACTTATTAAATAAGGTATAACAATTTCGTTAACCAAGTTTGGTTAACACGAATTGTACAGGGTGTCCAAAGTTTAGTGTCAAACTTTGCAAACTTTAAGCAATTTATTTTTCTTATTTCAAATGCAAACCCCTGTATATTTGTATGTCATTCAATGCAGAATTAAAAATCAAACTTTTTTCCTAATTGCAACCCTATCGCAATTTCTAACGCATCAAGAGTTAATTGCAGAAAACTAATTTTATCAACTATTCCAGCAGTCATTATTATGAATAAATATCGAAGGTGGCTTTGAAAAACAATTTATTGGTATTAAAGTTTATTAAAGTGACCAGACCATTTTGACTTTAGTAATCTAAAAGTTTTAAATACTGTGAAATTGTTAGTAAATATTTAAGCTGTTATAAATAATTTATATTGTTTTTTGTGATGGACTACAACCAAAAAGAGCTCGTAGATATGATTTTTATATTAGGAGCATGCGAAAAGAACTCTTTTATGGCAAGCCGAGTTTACGCACAGTGTTATCCGGACGACATCCAGACAAAAGGAGCCTGCAAAACATATTAGAGAGGTTTGCACAAACGGGAAATGTAAACTACCCAAAACCAGTGAGAAATAAACCGGTCCGAACTGAACAAAATCAATTGGCTGTGCTATTATCTGTTATAGAAAATCCTTCAGTTACTCAACAAGCAATCGCTGATGCCGTAGATGTAATCAAAAAAACAGTTCAACGAATTTTCAAGGATAACCATATAACGATTATCATTTCCAGTTAATATTTACTAACAATTTAACAATATTTGAAACTTTTAGATTACTAAAGTCAAAATGGTCTATGGTGACTTAAATAAACATTAATACCAATAAATTGTTTTTCAAAGCCACCTTCGATACTTATTCATAATAATGATTGTTGGAATAGTTGATAAAATTAGTTTTCTGTAAATAACTCTTTAATGCGTTAGAAATTGCGATAGGGTTGCAATTAGGAAAAATGTTTGATTTTTAATTGTGCATCGAATGACATAAAAATATACAGGGGTTCCCATTTGAAATAAGAAAAATAAATAGCTTTAAAGTTTGCAAAGTTTGACACTAAACTTTGGACACCCTGTACAATTCGTGTTAACCAAACTTGGTTAACGAAATTGTTATACCTTATTTAATAAGTTCCTTTGTATAAATTTATTAACGAGGCATTATTTTTATTTTTTATTTACTTTTAATACCAGTGGCGCAAAACTGATATTTTTTAGTTTTTATTTTTTTTCGTCTATAATACTGAATCAATTTTAATAAAATTTTAGGGGTATGTAGGTAACTATAGGAGGCACCTAAAAATGTAAGAAAATATATGGCATGTAATTTAAAAAAATACACCCTTATGACGTCACACTTTTTTGGAACACCCTGTATGAAAATTTTTTTTTCCTGAAATGCGCCCCAAGATACAGATAAGGTCTGCAAAATATGAAAATTCTAACTTAATTACTAAGTGAGCTATAGAAGACGGGAGGTGAGGTGCAGGACCCTGTTATATAATAACAGTGTTATTGTTGGTTACAAAATTGAAATATAATTATTTATTTTGATATAAGTACCAATTGGTTTATACTCAGTATATTTAAGTGGAGTAGATAAGTAATTGGATTTCAATAGTCATCATCTTAATTATAAGTTATTGATTTAAATGCTACTAATGATTTTAAGAATGTGCATGAATATATTTTTGTTCCAAATTATCTTGTTACTATTTATTTTAACATTCTTGTATTTGTTTAAATTCAATCTTTTAACGTTTCGATTTAGCACATTAATTAAATAATTATAAAGAGGCCTCAAAAAAGAGCAACAACACACCGTATTCTCCAGCGATCACCTATCTCAGGTAGTCGTGCCCTGAAGTTGCCGTCGCTTAACTTCAGTAATCGGATGGAGAATTAAATATTAATTATAATTAAATGGCCCTTGCCGACACCAATCAAAATTCAACTCATATAAGCAGCATAATTTAAACTCACGTATATTTTATTTCAATTGTTGCAGCATAATGAACAAAGCAGACTTATTACAATCTAGGTAAATTAAGGACACAGCAATCTGAACTCCCAATGGTCACATTTTAGGTTATGTGTTATGTTAAGGTCAGTCTCGTACTATTAAAGTAACAATAAAAGTAATAATGTCAATACATTTATGTTTCGTATTTCTCCAGTAATTTACTTATTATTAAAATTTAATAGGTAATTGGGTTTAAAATAACTTAGTTTTCTTTTGTAGTAACTTTATTTAAACCAGTTTATAACGTTAAGTAATTCCAATGTTTGTTTGATGTAACCTTATCGGGATTTATTAGTGAATATTTCTTCCATGCTTAAGATAATTATTGGTTTAACTTTGATTTATTGAATAACTATTTGCAATTCCTGCAAAATAAGAGGCTTTATTTGAAATTAATATAATACGTATAGTGTATCTTCTCTGTGTAAACGTTCTTAAACAACGTGATTAAATAATTTTTCACAGTTAATTAATAATTGTACTATTTCTTACACTACAACAGGAAAAAATTGTAAAAACAACCTATTCGCTGCGGCTGTGTCCATATACTACCGAACTGAATAAAAACAGTGAGGGCGAAAATAATTAAACATCGAACGTACCAAAGGTAGTAAAACTGAAATACTTACGCCATTTTTTTCGCACACTCCACCAGCATTCTTAAGATCTCCAGTCCACGCCAGTCCTAACGTTCCCATTTCAAAATCCCTGTATGTGAACATGTAGGCGAGACAAAATGCATCATAGTCTTCCTCTGTAAAGATAAAAAACTTATAATTATCATAACAAATATACTAATCAAAATACAAGAGCATTAAAATTATTATTTAAATCGCATCATTATTTTTCTAACGATTAGGTATTGTTTTTTCTTCTTGTTAAAACTCCTTCTTCTTTGACAGTCAGCATTTTTAAAACTTTTTTAAACGTGTGCAAGTTTATTCCTATAATAAAATTATTATTTACTAAGAGAATTACGAACCAAAGGGTATCTTAGGCGGTTGGTTCCGTTTAGATGTTATTTCAGTTAAGAAAACATATCTATTTAATTCATATCAAAAAAATTAATTTAATTCATGTTTATTTTGTGCTTTTAAGGAACCCTGTGGACCTGAGCAACAACCACAGATTCGCACTTCCGTTTTTGCAGGGGTAGGTTTACCAGGTAAAATTATAGAAACATTTTGCCATATTTAAATAGTATTTAACAATTTTTTTTTAAAGGGTAATGATTATTTCAAACATTAATAAAAAAGCGGGTGGATCTGAGCAACAACCACAGATTCGCGATTTCACTTTTGCAGGCGTAGGTTTACCAGTCGGAAATTTGCTGTAAACTAGTGTTAGTATTGTAACTGATAATTAATGACCGAATTTGCATAGCTAATGGCGCAAATTCCAGGGGCGGATTTACCACGACGTTTGTATTATTACCATGGCGTATATATATTAAATTAAGAATTTACATTTAAACTAAGGGTAACACAATCCGTACCTGGAAATTGTAATCCGGCCTGGTAATACTACTAAAATTTTTTTGGATGCCACGCCCTTTTTTCAATGATGTGACTTGCTTTTCAAATAGAAAAATAAATAGTAGGGGCGCAGATGAAAATTTTGCCACGTTTTTTTGTCAATGATGGTACTTTGTGCTCAAGTAGAAAAAATAATAAATAGAAAGTAAGATTATTTAGATTAGGTTTTTTGCATGGAAAAATAATAATTTAAAAAACTAGTCCATTAAATCTCTTAACTAAGGAAAAATCATTTCAAAGATCCAAAAATTGAGTTATGATAACAAAAAAATTGTATTTGCACCAGAAAACCGCATTATATAGCACAGCTATATTAACTAAAATACTTTTTTTTTGGCCATCGCCGGGCGGCATCGGCATCTAGACATTCCGCTATAGGATTCGGCACCCCTCTATTCTGATTGGATGATTTCAAATTCCGCCTAAAAGGTATATTGGCAACCGGTTTGTTCGTTGTTACCCAGAGCATTTTTTTTTAATTCAATTTTTTCAACTAATATTATTTTATAAAAATAAAATTTAAAAAAAATGCTCTGGGTAACAACGAACAAACCGGTTGCCAATATACCTTTCAGACGGAATTTGAAATCATCCAATCAGAATAGAGACGGGTGCCGAATCCTATAGCGGAATGTCTAGATGCCGCCGGGCGGCACCGAATAACAAGTTGTTTTTCATTGCGCATGCGGGCGCCACCAAAACATTAAATTATTAATTTATGTAATATTTTCGATTTTGGGTTTTGTTTTTCCTATTATTTTCACACGTTCACGTAAACCAAAAGGACTCCAGGCCAGGGCAAAGGGCGCAGCAAGGGCGCCAGAATAAAAGGCGAGCCCGCCGGGCCAGTCCGTCCCTGGCCGATATCAAAATCCAGTAAGTAGAGTTTGAGAACATATTTATTATTTCTTAGTTTTTGGAGCGGCTTGAAAGCAAATTATTCTTAAATTTTTAAACATTCCATGTAGAAAATAAAAGATATTTGACATTATTTTCCACGAGATTATCCAAGACTTCATATTCACACGTCTACGTATAATTTCATACACCAACACCAGTATGAATTGGCTAACAAATATGGTGGTGACAGGTCCAACCGCACTGTATAAGACACTCTGTTTAGCTAGTGCAGATTTATAGTGTTCATATGTTTATTCCAGGCTGGATGTCGGCGTATGCATTTGATATGAGCTTGTGGCTTTTCCGGAGAAATGCAATGGAAAATTGGATAATATTTTCTGGAATGCGGTACCGGATTATAAGGAAATGGCTACTAATAAAATCTCGTGGCGTAACAAATATTCAATGATGATAATGATCCTATCCTTTTGGTTAGTGCGAGATGCACTTAGGTACCGTGCGAACAAAAATTGTTTGCATCAAAGAGGGCTTGGATTAAAAAACGTAGGGCTTGGTTTAGATCACAATGATAGGGGGACGATATATCTAACCAAATCTAGGTTAAAATTTTGTCAAATTCATATTCTGACATTATATGCCAAACTAATGAGTAATAAAATAAGTAGACAAATACAAATTTATTTTTGTTGTTTACAAAATTAACAAGTAATTCCTGCGTCTTTCAAAATCTGCGGCTTGTATTTCTTGGAATACTTGCACTTTATAAGGAAATAAATTTAGCTGCTTCTTAAGAATAGTCCTGCATGTTCCATAAGATCTTCCCACTTCTTGGGACAGGCGTCTTATACAATTTGTTGGCGTATTTTGCATTATCTCACGAACGTTTGCAACAAGTTCTTCTGTTCTTACAGATGGTCTTCCTGCTCCTTTTTGTGTTGAATAGAACTTGTTTCCCTAAACACAGCCACGGTTCTTTTCAGGCAATGATAAAAATCCCCAGCAATAAAAGCAACGTTAGGAAAATGTTCGTGAAAATCGTCCATGCACAAACCCGGATTGTATTGCCACTAACCATTTACTCTAACCCCGTTTCGAAAATACGCTTCAACCATGAATGTTTTGTGCTGTTCCGTAAAGCCCATTGTGTGAATTGTTCAAGAAATTGGAAAAATTAGCGATGAATCAAATTAGTTGTAACGACTGTCAAATATGACGGAATAACTGATTGATTGTTAATTCAGATAGTTACTGACACCCAACAGGTATTAAGCTCTACGGCTAAGCATTACGTCCTTAGATGCAAGGCCCTCTTTGATGCAAATAATTTTTACTAGCACGGTATAAATTTAGAGGTTTACGAAAAGAAAATGTAACTGATTAAGTTATGGGATGGTATTGAAAAAAAATCAATAGAAATACTATTAAAAAAATTAAAATTCAGCCAAAACCAGCTCAGCTTAAAAAAATAATTTCGGGTATAGGTATTTTAACGAATTATCAAAAGATAAATTATAAATAAAAAGCAGTTTAAAAATAACAAATTCAATTCCTTTTTTATAAATTCAACTAAATACAACGGTTCTATCAATAACAAAATTATTGATTTTCATTCTAATAATATTGAACACTGTACCTAATAATTTATCATACTGTTGAATATACTGACATACTTGGAAGTTTTTAAAATATTAAAAGCAAGGTTTTTGGAACAGATAAACTTAATAATTATACCCTTGACTCATTTATGCGGTCCTTATATTTCAGATTTGATCATTTATATTGTAAACGAGTGTATCAGTAAACATTATTTTCCTATAGCCCGGAACGAAGCTCTCGTGACTTCATTATCAAAAGTTAGCGACTCTAAAGAATACAGTCAATTCGGGTCCATCAGTTTTTTGCCACTCTGTCCAAGGTTTTAGAACAATTTGGTTTTAGGCCTGGTTATAGCTGATTGCTGATTCTATAGATGATATCATAAGGATTCGCGATAATGCTCTATTGACAGTCTTAATTTTGTTAGATTACTCAAAAACTTTTGATTACCTTAATCATAAGATTTTATGTTCCTTTCTGCACTATGTTGGGATCACTGATAATGTCCAAAATCTTATTAGGCCTTACTTAACTGATCGTACACACAACGCGTCAAAATAAACTACTCTGTTTCAGACTATCTGCCTATCTCTACGGGAATGTTTCAAGGCAGTATACTGGGCACTTTGCTTTTTAGTTTATACACTTTTACAACTATCTTAAATATTGTAATTATCATTGTTATGCGGATGGCAGCAATTGTATAACTTTTTCTTTCCAACAGACTATATTACAGCTGAAAATATTATAAACTCTAATGGAGATTCGCTTTTTAAAGCGTTTTTCAATCATAGGTTAAAACTAAATCCGCCTAAATTAACTGTTAAGCTTTTTTCATAGTATAACTGGTATAGATGATGTTTCCACTAAAATTACCATAAAAATAGGTAATCAAGTGTTGGGGTTTGCGGATAAATGAAAAAGTCTTTAGTTTAGTTATAGACTCGCAATTAATATTTAAAAAAATTTACTGTGATTGGATAATACTAATATTGTTTTCAATTAAAATTATGTTGTTTAGAAATTTACAATTATTTTGATTATGTTTCTTATCTCCTGGACAAAATTTGACGAAACCTTAGCCTTAATGATGGCCTATTAATAGGCCGAAGGCGCTAGGTAATAGTAATAAAAATTACGCTAAATACAAAAATGTTAAATTTGATAAGTTACAAAGTTGCAGAAAGATTTCTCTCTTCAGTATACCTTAATAATACATGTTCTCTTCTCTAGAATGATTAGAGAAGCAAGTATTTGATACATTTAAAAATCTTATGGGATTTCCTATGTCCCGCCTAACGCTGCAATGATGCAACCCTCTATATTGTAATATGATCAACCTAATTTTTAACTAACTATATAATGCACAGGCTCTGTGACATAATGTACCTAATGCAAGTCATGACGCATTATCTAAATTAACTTGATTAGCAATTAGAGTAATTAGACAGCTTCGTAGTTGCTTTTGTTGTAGGCAAATGCAGGGGTAAGTGCAACAACACAACAACGTCAGGTTAAGGTATGTTTAATGTTCTGATTAGGGTGCGGGATGCCGGATGAAGAGAAAAAAATTACATAAACATAAGTCGTATCATAATGCTGTATATACAGGGTGGTATTTAAGTATGTGGCCAAACTCCAAGGAGTGCTTCTTTAAGTGATTTTAAGAAGAAAAGTTCATATAAACATGGGTCCGAAAATGCATAATTTTTACGATACAGGGTGTCAAAATTAAAAAAAAAATCGGATGTTCGTAAATATCTCAATACTCTTTTATTCGATTTTGTTGAAATTTGGCAATTCTGTTTGTAACAACAGGGGGATAATTTAGCCTCAATTAAATTAAAATTATTAAGTCCAGTGGCTTCCCGGAAGACAGTCCAACTAATATTTTTGACAAAAAAAATGGCGCGCCACTAACTTTTTTTTAAGTTTTTTTTTCGAATTAAGCAACTACAAATACAACTATTTTATCTCTTGAGTTTTGTTTATATCTTGCTTTGTTTTCGAGAAAAAAAAATAAAAACCAGTTTATTGCATGTCCCCGGGACAATAAGAGTTGGATATTTAAACTTTTATTTATGTAAATTAAAAATATGTGTTATTATTCATTTAATAACCATTCATCAAAAAAAAT
This sequence comes from Polydrusus pterygomalis, assembly GCA_963969555.1. NCBI lineage: Eukaryota > Metazoa > Arthropoda > Insecta > Coleoptera > Curculionidae > Polydrusus > Polydrusus pterygomalis. The sequence goes on along the minus strand of OZ018383.1, from coordinate 40,658,919 downwards.
CAAAAATCATATTTAAAAAAATTAATACTTTACATAATCATCCTACCCGGCAAACTGAAACTCTTTTGGCAGTAAAATATTAGAAGTAATTTCGGTAAACGATCATTATTATACAATGGGATTATGGTCTATAATAACCTACCAAGTAAATATAAAAACATTAAAAAACTAGTACTTTATATTTAAAAATCAAATTAAATTGTATTTTTTAACAAAATAAATTATTCCATTTTTTTTAAATTGAATAATATTTGACTTTTTTATTAATTTCGTTAAATATATATATTTATGTATTTTTATAAAAAAATGTTAATTTTTAAGTTTGTTATTGTTTATAATTTATATGCCCTGTAATGGACTTTTAAAGTTCGTTGGGAATTTGTTAATTAAAAAAAAAACAAGAATCGCCGTGATTTTAAAATCAAAAATTTTGGCATTACTCGAAATAACATGCAAAAAATGAATAGTTCTACGTTTTTGATTTTAACATAATATCTTTAAGTTAATCGTATATCCTAATATGGTTTGGATTCAGTAACACATGTCATAAATTTTCTTTTTTGAAAATATTTTGCTTCCTGGTTATTAATTGTTACCGAATTTAATTTGCAAACTTTTAATCGTTTCTTAATTAAATATTAAATCATGAATTTTTCCTCAATATTCAATTTGGGATTATGAACATAGTAACCCATTTTTCCTCATCTTTTCATCGTTTTCCGTGTTCAACAGCAAGATGTATGAAACGGCCAATTTCATCCGAAACCGGAAAAGGGAAAAAATACGCGGAAAACCGGAAAACGTATTCATTCTATACTTCGCATAAGTTTTGGAAAATCAATAAGTCAGGGGTGATACCATATAATATATACGTATAGAAGAAAAAACATATGTATAGCAACTATTGCTAATTAGTTACCTTTGGCCAATAAATAATTGTTGAAACTTTACTCTTTATCAGTATATTGACATGTCCTCTCTAATGGTGCTCTTATATAAAAGTCCTAAATTGTCGTTGTAATTTTTCCAAAATTTTAACATGTTACAGTAAATATGTTAAATGATCATTATCATCATGATGATGATGATGATGACTGTAAATATGGCAGTGAAAATGATTGCAAATGTAAAAATAAACAGCTTAACTAATTTTTGTAAATTTGCGGAATTTATTGGTAAGAACTGTTTTTTAATTTACAACCCACTTCAAAACGACTCCAAACAGTTTAAAATATTATAGGGATGTGAGCAATGGATTAAATAGAAGCTATTAAAGTTTGCTTGTGACGGTAAAGCGTACTAGAACACATAGCGCGAGAGCGGGCTATTCATACTACGTGACGTCATACGGCGAACTTTAATTATTTATAAAAAGAAATTATATTTATTTATTTTTTTATTTATTCCAAATAAAATTCCAAAAACATCTGTTCACGCGGGATTCTCTTCTAATAACAACATCAAAAATATAATTGTTAAATATAAATAATAAAAATACAAGGTAAGTCAAAATAATACTTAAAATGTTAATATTCAATAAAAAAATAAAAATATTTAAAATGTATAAAATTATTCAATTATTATTTCTTTTAATAAAATAATATAACTAATAATATCGTTTAGATATCATTTATAAATAATCTTGAAAAGAATAATTAATCATAAAATAAGTAGGTACACGTTTAAATATTTTATTTATTTATTTAAGTATTTTCTTAGTTATCATTTTAAAACGTTTTATATTTAAAAATTTTAATTTAATTTAAGACGTAATACTTTGTTTATTTTATTTTTTGGTGTTGCTGAACATATTTATACAACAAAAAAAATTGTGTAAGTTCCCTATTGCATCAGGCTTTGGAATTTGTATGAAAATTACTTCTTTAAAAAAATCACTTTTTTTAAATTATTCGTTTAAGTAGTAAACTTAAGAAATTATTTCTGATAAATAAAGTCAACATGAATTTATTTGTTGAATATGCTTGTTTTTCCACGGCCGCCTAGATATTTTGCGTATAAAACTTTATTACGGATAACGACATTTATGTTTTTTGATAAATACTATAATAACGTTTTGGAATTTTTAATAAATTGCAAATGTAAAAATTGTTTATATTAATATTCTTCATCAAATAGTAAAACAATATATAGGCTATTTAATTACTAACTAATAAACTCGAAAACAAACTAGAAAACAAATTTGTAATTTTTTAAACATCTTTTTGAACAACCCGTATAAAATATATAAAATCTATTTAATTCATTGTACTGCTCATTACTAATCTTACATCATGCCGTAATTAGTAATTGCATTTTTTAAAACCAATTTTGATGTAAGTGAAAATTGCACCAACTAATTTTTACTTGTGGAAAAATACTTAGCAATACAAAATATTTCACCACTTTTTAATTCTTTGCTTTTACAAAACGTATAATTTTCTACAATAAGTAAATTTCGGTTACGGGCATTTTATTAAACTGATTTTAAAAGATAACATAAAACATACAACTTTAGGAACTGAAAAGTAATTATTATAATTGGTCTTTAAACATAAATAAATACCCTTCGTCTCATTGTTATAACAAATTAATTATATCAACACCATCCCTAGAACTTTTTTTTATTTTTTATTTATTATTCATTTTAAAGCAAATTCTATTAAATTATAAACAATTATAATAATATAAAGTTAAATAAAAAAATAAACTTTGGGTTATCCTTCTTTTTTTGGGCCACCCTGTATATGCGAAAATATTTTTCTGAAATACATCCCGTGTCAAAATATAAGTAAGCATACGAATGAAATTCTTAACTTATTTCATACAAGTACGAATGGAAGCCTGACACACTATTGCAGGCAGGACCCTGTATTAAAACTGTCAAAAATACCACGCAGTAACAATGAAGACCATAAAATATAACAATTTAAAATAAAGTACTATTTTAAAGTGTCAAACCCAACAAAAAATGTATGTATGATTATATAAAAAAGAACATGTTGCATGGTATCGACCTGACAGCAGTTTAGGCTTCTACTAATAAAATGCGCTATTTTATTTCGTCGGAACAACATCGGCATACCAACGATCTCCTCCCCGCATTTTATTGGTTATTACGGCCGTGTTTTTACTCCGTTATTTACTGTCGGTATTGGCAAAACAAAGCAAAAGGGCTTACGTTGCGCTTAAATAGAGTTTTCCGAAAAATTTGGTTAATTCACAACGAAAAACAGAATTAGTCTCTTACTTGGAAAAAAGTTAAATATATAACAATATTGCATCAGCTAGCAGTCGTAATTTTGCCTGTTGTGACGCAATTTGAAGCACCCGTAACTTTGCCCGGTATGACACAATTTATTCGTTCCAATAAACACAAGAACGCAGATTAGAAAAAGAAGTTAGAGGATTCCCTGTCGATGTCAAGTTTTAATAAAATTCGAAAAATACATTGTTATTTTTATATAAAATCGTCCTTTATGGAATAGTATATTATTTCTTAGCGAGCTACGCCCCGAATCTAACCCGAAAACCTATTTTACATAAGTAGGTATAATAGCTGGTGTATGAATTATTTTCTAAATTTATACAAATTTATAAAAAAAAATTATTTCCTGCAGATTATTTCTCGAAGCCCGACCTACTCGAAGTTTTGACCTAACGGGATACCAGCGGATATTATTAAACTAGACTAGGTACATATCGCTAATCGTCAGCCGAGGGTGCATCTAATATTAGTACTAAAAAAAATTACATTAAAAAAATATTTTTCTTATTTTCTTTTTTTTATGTTTACTATTGCTTTTTTTGCCTCACATTCCTGCGGAACGTGAAGGGGAAACATATCGCCAAATCGTCATTATAACAACTGACCAAAATTGGAAAATGGAGCCAAATTTCCATTTTCTCGTATAGATAGGTAGTTTTTGAAGACGGCATCGTATAGTGCTCGACGTCCTATTTCCAATGCCATCTCGCTCGATTTGCTACGACTTTTCGTTACTAAAATATATGATATTTAATCTTATGACATTGATATTGACATGGAACCTGTCAGCACCGGCTCTTTCAAATCGCACAGCAAAGGTGTAGAATGTGGGATATACTTTCCAAGTTTATCCTATAAAAATATGTATTCAATTAATTTAAACATAAGGAAAGAAACTATTATTACATTGATAGCTGATAAATTGGTGAAAATGTTATTGTGCCGAGCCCTTTGGGCACGGCACTGTTCGAGTTTGTTCATTTAATTTCATACTTTTGACAAAATCATTTGTTAGCAACCTCTAATTGTAAAGCATTTCAATTCGCGATAAAAAATAAATTTAGTTTCTTCACAACCCAAGTTGGTTTTTTTCGTATCGAGGATTGTTCTGTAAGAATCCGAAATTTAAAAAAATTTCAGTACCTAAATAACGAAATATTTAAAATAAAATAAAAAGACGCGCCTGGAATTGAACCCGGGATTATTGTGACCACAAGTCGTAACCTATTATATACCACTAGGCCACCGACCACTTTGAAAATAAATTATAATATAGAATATTATTGCCGTAATGGAAATGTGGAGTATCGAAAATACTCACATTAATAAATATTTTTTTCCTTGTTTTTGGTCAGACAGGAAAGAAAAAGGTCCAAAACCGGTATTTCATACATGAGATATACCTAGATAGTCTCAAATCTTATTATAACTATAGAAATTGAAGTTAAAATACCTTCTGCAAGCTATTTTTATTATCAAAAGTACGGATATAAATGCGATATTTTTCCATTAATTTTGGTCAAACGCAAAAGATAAAGGTTCAATGTAGATATTTGATACGAAAGATAGTTTCGAAATGGTCTTATTACTCTAGAAATTCAAGTTCAAAACACCCATTTTTCTATAACATAAACATAATATTAAAATAAATAATATTTACCGCTAAACCTAATATTAAAATAAATAATAATATATCGATAGAGTAATACCCTGGTTTATATGAGAAACTATCACAGTAAGTCGCTAACAACAAACATAAATAATTCTTCATTTTCTTCACTTCTAACAGCTTATTACTGCTTCAGATCAGCACTGCAAGTACTCCCCTGAAATAGTGGGGTCCTCATAGTCGTGAAGCATGGGCACATGTTACCTCTTCTGAAGCACAAACACGTACCTACACTGCACCAAAAGCCTTACCTCTACACAAACATCTTCACAGTAAGCTGCAAATAAACACATAAGTACTATGACAATACCGAAACCTAGGTACACCGCTACCTAGGCCTAGGTGAATTACGAAGCAAAGCACACACTAGGAGTGCAGAGCGGAAATGCTAAGCGAGTGGTCTGAAGGTTTATACGCCTATGGCGTGGAAACCGCAGGAACACGGGGAGTTTAGTCGGTAGGCGACCCCATCAGGGTCGAAAAAAAAAACGAGAACCAGATATTTCTAGAAAATTTTCTTCTATTTTTACACGTTAATAAGTCCTATTATTTTTAATTATAAGTAAAAAACCATTAGGTAGAAATTTAGTTGTTAGTAAAAACAAAGTTATACATTATATTGAATAATTTATTGAAAATATCATCAATTTTTGGGAATGATAAACGTAGTCAAAAAAGGAAAAAAAATATTAAGTTTTAAAAGCTACTTGAACTCAAGGTGTGTCTTATCATGTAAGACCACCGTTACAGCGGTAGTACAGTACTTCCTAGTAGAGAAGAGTAAGTTTGTTATTATTACAAATCAATGGATATTTTATTATAATTAACTAGAAAAGTAAATGCTATGGAAAAAATTTACTATGCGCAAACATCAAAAATCTTAGCACAAGAAGTAGTAAGCAACATTGGATTATCTAGCCCCCTTGAACACGACATACCACCTCATATTTTTTGATTAAAAGTATTATTTCACCTCTCTTTTCTTTAACTTTTTTTAACAAAAAACGAGATTCGTTTGTCCGTTATCAATAACCCCGAAAACGATATACCACTCAACATCCTGCCACCCATACATGCGATATTTGGGACTTTAAACGGAGTTGTTAAGAGAGGAAATAAGTTTGGCGTTTTATTAAGGAAGAAAAGTGAAACATTCCGAGCAATTGGTCAAGCGGAAACCCTTGATAAGGATAAATTCCATCACGCTTTAAAGCAATATGTTTTCACAATGACCGTTAAACGTTTCATAAGTTGTTGTTATTGTGTATATAAACACAATTAAATTAAAGTTGAGGAAAAGCACCATTATGATAATTTATAATTGTAATTATGTTATTTATATTAGTAGTTTAATTAATTAAAAATGTTTATCATTCCAATGAACACGTGCATTTTTTTAATGTAATAACATGCCAATGGTTGATAAACCGTGTACGTTAGATATTATGTAACCTTTAGTTATTCGTTTTAAAAATACCCATTATTGTAAACGTGAAAAATATGTAATTTTTACACTAAATATGTATTAAGCAATTTTTGCAACGTTATATTAACTGTATATAAAATATTTCTTAAACAAGAATAGGCAACGGTAATAAAATGATTACTTTAACGAAAAATAAAATATGACACAGAACATAATTAACGTTTCCAAGTAGTTTTGCCGATACATAAAGCAATAATTAAAATAAAACGCTAATGATGTATAATTTTCACACCAACATTTCAAACCATCTTTGTAGTAACGTTTAACCAACCATAGTTCAAATATTTCAAATAGGATTTATATTAAAGGTTTATTGAACGAGTCTCTCAATAGTATATTAAAGTACACGTTTCATAAGAAGCGGTTTTAGCGCATGCATCTATTTTAAAAAACGAGCCACAAAGTGGCGAGTTTTTTTATTGACACGTGCGCTAAAACGCCTTATGAAACATGTGCTTTTTACATTTTTTTCTATTTCACCTTTTATAATCAAGAAAAATACATTTTAAAAAGAAAATAAATTCTTAAAAAATTTTGTAAATTTTTATGTCTAAATTTTATGTTGGTAATACTACTTTTTATCATAGTAGCCTCTGGACAACAAACATTATTTTGCAAACTGTCATTTTTTGATTTATTGACCCATTTTCACCACGAGATTCTTAAGTTATTTTAGCGATATGAGATTTAAAATTGGACGGAATACGTTGTGTGATCCTTGTGCAGGGTGTCCCAAATTTGAGCCTCATCATGGGGATCTCGGAAACTATAAGAGATACAGCATCGGTCAAATTGTGGCAAAGTTGCGCAATTTCGTACTGAGCAATATCGCAAAAAAAAATCTCGGCTATCTTTTTTAGTTTTTGAAATTTTTGCAAAAAACTAAAATTTTGAGTTTTTGTTTTTTTAAATTGCTCGACTTATTTTATCCGCTACAGAAAAACAAGCACAATATTGTTAAGGCAACTTTTTACGCTCCATATTGTGACATTTTTAGAATTTCGTTACACCGTTTCGTTTTTGTGGAACTATTATCAACTTTAATTTTTTAAATACGGACCTGCATTTTTTATTTTATTTTTTGATAGCCCTTTAACCCCTGAATTCAACCATGTACCACACTTAATTATATTTAGACGTTTTGATGTCATTATTACATCTTCAGGAATGTGATAATTATTTTTAAATACGGCCCTGTTGTTAGTTACTTAATCTTTTTACCACATACAACATGTAAATGGATCCAGAATTTTATACAAATAATTTACTATATTTATGTTTTTATATAAATCGTAACAAAGTAAAAAAAAAAATTGTGTGTGGTTAAGACCACACGACAGAAGTGAAAACGTCAACAAGGTGAAATTAACAATATTAAATACACGAGTGTCTAGACAACGCACACTGACTGTTTCCACGTCGATACGTCGATACTGAAAGCGACCGGTGGCAGCATGCTCTTTCATATAACGTTCATTCGGGTCAGGGTCAGTTCGGATTGAATATAGCAGTTGAATTCGAGCGTAGCACACCCGAGTCTGACGCCTGACGCGTGACGGCGACGCGTGACGGCGACGCGTGACGGCTCAGTTTAATTCAGTGCCCACAAAAAGTGCTAAACGCGCTTAAAGAAGTTTTCACTTCAATAAATCCAAACAAAACAAAGGTGGCTATGACAAGAACTTTTACTTGATTGTTTGGCTTAATTATCTTGACAACTGCAGTACCATTTATACTGAATATTTCAGCAAAATTATGTTTTCTGCTTTAGAAAAGCGCGACATGTTACGAGTTTATTATTCTTTCAATAGGAATTCACAAATTTCTTGTGACCGTTATTTACAGGACTATCCTGAACGCTTGCAGCCTCCTTATAGTTATTTTGCTACGCTTGATACTAATTTAGCCCAGTATGGTAGTTTTAATAAACCAAGAGTCAAATATTATGGTACACGAATGGAACGGAAGAACAACAAAATATTTTAAATTCTGTAACCCACCAAAATCCCGCTAAACGATATTTCAATCTAACAACTAACACCAGGGCCGTATTAAAAAATAATTATTACATTCCTGAACATGTAATAATGACATCAAAACGTCTAAATATAATTAAGTGTGGTACATGGTTGAATTCAGGGCTTAAAGGGCTATCAAAAAATAAAATAAAAAATGCAGGTCCGTATTTAAAAAATTAAAGTTGATAATAGTTCCACAAAAACGAAACGTTGTAACGATATTATTATTTATAATATTCAGTATAAATGGTGACTGCAGTTGTCAAGATAATTAAGCCAAACAATCAAGTAAAAGTTCTTGTCATAGCCACCTTTGTGTTGTTTGGTTTTATTTTTACTTTGTTACAATTTATATAAAAACAATTATCACATTCCTGAAGATGTAATAATGACATCAAAACGTCTAAATATAATTAATTGTGGTACATGGTTGAATTCAGGGCTTAAAGGGCTATTAAAAAATAAAATAAAAAATGCAGGTCCGTATTTAAAAAATTAAAGTTGATAATAGTTCCACAAAAACGAAACGTTGTAACGAAATTCTAAAAATGTCACAATATGGAGCGTAAAAAGTTGCCTTAACAATGTTGTGCTTGTTTTTCTGTAGCGGATAAAATAAGTCGAGCAATTTAAAAAAACAAAAACTCAAAATTTTAGTTTTTTGCAAAAATTTCAAAAACTAAAAAAGATAGCTTAGATATTTTTTTGCGATATTGCTCAGTAAGAAATTGCGCAACTTTGCCACAATTTGACCGATGCTGTATCTCTTATAGTTTCCGAGATCCCCATGATGAGGCTAGAATTTGGGACACCCTGTACATTCGGTACATATACAGAGCGTTAGGAAATTCGGAAGATTTTGCTATTTTTTCGAATTTCAAAAGACGTGATTTTACGTCACGGCATTGCAATTTAGTATGGGGAAGATGGAAAATTCAAATAAAGTTGAAGTTAAAATCGACATTGCAAGGTTAGTGGAGTGAATTTTGGATAGGATTTGGCAGAAAATGATAGCTTGAAGCATCTACAAAAGATTGATTTATAGATTTACGCAACCAACATACATGACTGCTATCCACACAGAATAAAAAAGTAATTTATCAAGCTATTTTTCCTCTGCAAAAAATGGGGTTTCTCGTGAATCACAAAGGCCGCGCAAGTCAATGAAATAAAACATTTAAATGTTAGAAAAAACGCGTATCGAAATAAATTCATTACGATACGCAAATGCGTATCGTAATAGACTTGTTACGATACCAAATTAGAAAAAATATTTTTTCTACTGACGTTTTATAATAACCTCTTTTCGATTGTCATTATGGTTTTTTAATAACCACCTTTTAAGCGCAGCGTGCTTAAAAAACTTTTAAGCACGTTACCAGGAGCAACGTGCTTAAAAGTAACGCAGGTAATTATTTACAATTAAAAGGTAACCACAGACTAGGTATAATTTAATGTTTTTTGGCAAGTGTCAATGAAACATAGGTAATAAAATGTTAGTATAATTAAGTTTTTTATTATAAAACCTCAGTAGAAAAAATATTGTATACAATTCGTTACGAAACAATGTCTTTTAGTCACTTTGACGTGTTGCCCAACTCAGCTTTGCCTCGTTGGACAATTTCACGTCGCGTGCCTAAAAGACACTCATTTCGCAACTTATTGTATAAATAGCTATTAAAATGTTTTGCAGATTCGTTAACCATTAATTAACACAGAACGTTAATATTATATAGTTTTTACACCAACTTTCAAACTATGTTTATAGTAACGTAATACCAATGGTAACGTGTAACCCAAATTAAAATATTTAAAATAATATAAAAGCCGCCGCGCCTTAAAATATGTTTATCAATTTTATTGATACATACATACCAACAATACTGGTAAATAAAAGGTGTTACGTAATATTAACATAATTTTGGATATTTAAGATTCCAATTTAATTAAATGTTTTTTTTCAAGGCCCATTTTAACCGAATAATATATTATCGAACAAGCAAGACCTGTTTAAAAAGTCTTACATATTCGTAGGTACTTACTGGTAGGTACACCTAGTTTCACGACCAACTTCCAGGTGAATTAAAATCGCTGCAATTTCTAGCCGCAACGGCTTATATATTTTTACGTCCGGACACTTCGTCTTTTAGCCTCATTACCGCGCATAAGACAAAGAAAGAAACGCCTTTTATTACTATCGAACAAGTAAGTTCGATTTAATGCTTTGCAATGACTTAAAAATAGACTCGAAGATACGAGAATACGGGTAGAAAGAGGAAGGGGGGGGGGGGCTGAACTGTTAGAGTATGGAATTAGTTACAATTTATTTATTTATTTTGATTGGAGGAGTGATGGGTGACGTCCCGCGAAAAATTGTTTTTTTATTGCTTGTCCTTTTAGTAATATACAGGGGGTGGCGCACTATTGCATGGGCGTCCGAAAAACTTTTTCATGGAGGGGCCAACAGATAATCGACTAAATTGCGATTAAAAATATTTAAACCAATTAAAATAATATCCAGAAAATCGATTGGTAAAATTTGCTAGGTGCTATCAATGTCAAATTGTAAGGATAAGCGTTATTGATAAAAATATAGACGCATGAGGTGATGACTGGGAGTTTTTGAGAGAAGTAAATTTTACTGTCAAAAATTTAGCGCGTAAAATTTAACAGGTGCTGTCAATGTCAATAGACTGTGACCGGAAAAGTTAGAAGAAAGAAATACGAAATTTTTTTGCAGCTCAATATCAAATTTTGATAATATTTTTTTCGATGTATTATGTCAACAAACATGAAAATAATAACAAACATCTCATACCAAGCGGGGTGCAGAGTCTATTTTCTCACATACAGTTCTTGCATAAGGTCCACTCCCCCCTCCCCCCCTTTTGATAATTTGGGAATGGTTTCAGATATATTTAAAGTCGGTATGCGTAAATGATAGGTAAAAAATTAACTTTTGAGGAAAATTTTGTTGTTTTTTTATTCAAAATGGCGGACATTCGCCATCTTGGAAAACGTTTTTAAATGGGAAGGGGATCGAGTAATACTTCAGTTAAAGGTCTTTTATGCCTGATATAGGTAGATAACCTTGTAATTTTTAATGTTCTAAAATGTGCCGTTTCAAAATGACGATTCCGAAAAATATGAGAAAACAACCATATTTTTGATGGATCTCATCATCTTGAAAAACAAATCAATAATTTTATAAGTGTAAATTATAAGTAAGCTACTTAAATTTTTTGAAATATTGTTGCTTTGGGAGCGAAGGAAAAATAAGTCTTCTCCATAATTTTATTTTTGTTTTTCTTTCATTCCCATATTTGCAACTCCATTTTAAGCATGGACTGTTACTTCCAATTAATGTTGTTTTGTTATTCAACATGGCGGAGATCGCCGAATATATTTATGTTTTCTTGTATAATTTCCGATTCGCCATGTTAAAGCGGAACATTTTGGAACACAATAAAAATTGTAAGGTTAAATTGGACGTGAAATACCTTTAAAATGAAGTATCACCCGACCTCCTTTTCCAGTTAAAAATATGTTCCATGTTTCCGCCACCTTGAATAACAAAACAATTCTCCTTAAAAGTAAGTATTTTGCCTATTATTTACGCCTACCGAATTTAAACAATATATCTTAAGCCGTTTATACAAGGAGAGGGGGGGAGATGGCTTTGTGCAATCACCGTTTAATTAAAAAAAAAACGTTTATTAAACAGATATATGCAGAAATTGGCACGAAAATACAAATCTACCGCTACACAGAAAATTAGTTGTCACAAAAAAACTGTCGAAATGGTCTTTGTGCATCAAAGGCCATTTCGATAGTTTTGCAGATGCACTCTGCACTCCATAGGTATTATAATACTTAAAATGCTGTTATCTGTAAAATATTCCTATTTTTTCAATAGTATTAAAACTTCTAAAAAAAAAATTAAAATTTGCTACAAACATGGAAAAGTCTATTCGCGCAGCTACAAAATTTGCCAGGGTGGAAAAATCACAAGTTGGAAAAACAAGGTCTTAACCAAGGCCAGCATAAAAATAGCACGGCAGACGATCGCGCAAGAACGTCTAGGCAAGACGAGACAATTTGCTGGCCAGCGCAAACATCGGAGCAGTGTTGCCAGACTGGCCAACGAATTATTCTGCCGAGTATGTCAAAAAATCTGCTGAATTCTTCACCACAGTCGTAGTATCAGAAATTTTTGTATTTATCTGTTGCCCCTACTTCGACCTCCAATAGGTATATATCAACATTTTTGTAAAAAAACACTCTTTTTAACTTTATTTTTGGTTTGTTATTTTTTTTATATTTTCATTGAATATTATATTTTTTAAATCTATTTGGTAAATACATAGTAATTCCTTATTTATTAAAAATTCTTTAAAAGTCTGCAAATTACGAAATTATTTTGCAACTTTGCAAAAAATACGATTTCAAAAATTTTGCTAAATGCAGAAAAGACTACTGTTCTGGCAATACTGAATCGGGGTAAATTAATATATTATAAGTGTTGCCAGGTCAAAAATAAGGAAAGCAGTCTGACATAAAAAAGCGATAGATTTAAAAATATTACGCTAAATATATTATATTGAAAACAATTAATAAATTATTTTATTAGTTAAAAAAGTATACATATTTTCAAACAATGGCCAATAATCTTCACTTTAAACGGATGATAATTAGACATATTATTATATAATATTACAGCACAGCTACCAGAAATATTGAAAAGAAGAGTACGCGTCCAAAATGTCAAACCTAATCACAGAATGGAGAAGAGAGAGAGAGAAGATTAGCATGCTTATTTTAAAAGCGTAAACTAAATCGAGTGTAATGTTAAGCGGAAGAAATGGTTAGCATAGCGATAAAACGGTAGTTCGTCCATCAAAATAGTGGATCAACCGCAAAAACGATATACCTGGCAACATTGCACATTATTAATATTAAAAACATCATTGACTCGCTGCCAGTGTTGCCAAAACTCACGATTAATCGTGAGATTACACGGTTTTGGGAATTATCTCACGATTTCATGAATCACGTCGCGTTTCTCACGATTTTTTATCGTATGTCAAACATAAGTAACTAAAAATAATTCTTAACAAACGTCACAAATTTATTGCATTTACATAAAAATCCTCGTATGATTTTCTACGTTACGACTTTCGCTACTATTACTGCCGCTACTGGAGTCATATTTGCATAAAAAAGATGATTCCAGCAATTCGGATTTTGATTTACTACCTACTACATTTTTTAATACTACATAATAATGCAAGTTTTTTTTTTACTTTTTAAGTTTTTAGAAATGTGTTTGGTTTTTAAATACAGAAAGTAAATATATATTTGTTGTTTATAAGCTTTCATTCTTTTCTTTAAACTACCTAGGTAGTTTGACCCCTTTTAAAGAATTTTTTAAAATATTACGAATCTCAGGATTTTAAGTATCCGAGTCTTACGATTTATCTTAGAACATTTTGGCAACACTGCTCGCTGCATTCCGTTCTGATCTTCCAAGAATTAATATTCGGTATTTGGTTACACTCGGCAGTATATAGTGCGTTTTGTATGATCAATCCACCATATTTTCAATATTTCACCTAGAAGTTGGTCGTGAAACTAGGTGTACCTAAAAATGTAATATTTTTACTATTTTTATATCATTAAATCTCATGATATCTTGCCGGGAACTCCGTAAGTTGTCACTAAGTAACTTTTGACAGACAGTAAAACGATCAAAGAAACGGTTTTTAAAATTTCAATCCAACAAACTTAAGACCGGGAAATCATATTGGTGGATGAAGGTCACGTGATAACATTTGTGTTTCTTTATATGAAGTGTTAGTATTATGTCGATAAGGTTCTGAGTTATAACATGTTAGTTCTTGCTCCGGTTTGTTCTGTGAGACGTAGAAGTTAAATGTAAGTAGAATGTTATTTTATATTACTACGACAACTCTGTTCGGTTGTTTGATGAAATAATGTATCTGTGTAGCGGAGAACTTCTAAATTAAGCCGATTTTCAAGACATCATCAGATACTAAGTGATATTAAAATTCTTCTTAATGATAATACATTTTTTATTTGAGAAAATGGGGAAAACTTTTTTTAATATAATTTCAATTTTATATTAATAATTAATTTTTTTTAGGTACATTGGGTACTTTAGAAGGCACAGGAGAGAAATTCATCCGAAGAAGTATGAAATTTTTGCTAGTCTTTAGTAAAGATTATTTCAAGCTATTTATATCTAATATCATAACGAAAAACCAACGTTTAATTTTAATCATATTTTAACATTTATTTTTAAATTATTTGTAACGTTGTTTTTATAACTAAACGTTAAAAAAATTGCAATTTTCAATATAATATGTCTATTTTATATGTACTGATTCTAAACGTTTTTACTACAACGTTACTTAAAACGTATAAAGCTGCGAAATTTTAAGTTAAATTTACGTAATAAAAATAGGCTTTAATGACTTGGTGTTAAAAAGATGCTATAACGAGGACCTTAAATCTCGAAATATCAAAATATTTTAAAAACTATTAGAGATAGGGATAGGACGTTCTTCACGAAAGTTGAATAGTTTATGACGAGCTATAAGATGACAGAAAAATATATAGGGTGTCACATTTAATAAAAGTGATATTTTTCAATTAGAAGTTATCTGACTTTGGTCCTAGAAAGTAAACACCCTGTAAATGAGACGTCAAATATTTCATAGTGAATAATATATATTTTTGTATTTAGTAAGTATAAAAATTTTGAATCGCTTATAGTCAAAATTTAAGAAGTATTTTCACAACAACGAGATGCTTGCAAATGCAAAATTTTCATTAAATTATCTTAAAAACTAGAACTTTTTCGTATATATTAAACCATTAATAAAAATTTATGAAATAACACGTAGAATTAATTAATGTATTCAAATATATAGGGTGTCCCATTAAAAAAAATTTAACTTTACCTATACTTACCCTATTTTTTGGGCGCACCCTGTATAATTCAAAATATTTTTAAAATGTGCCAGATATCCCACCATACCTTATATCAAAAGCTTATTATCGACAAAACATATTATTATTATAACAGGTGGTATACCATTAAGTTAAATGGAATTATACGAGTTTCTGAGCCTTGACTTAAGGATCCTCAAAATAAACTGGTAACCTGCTATACACATGCTTCTGCTTGAGTCCGTCCAAGTAACGTACCCTGGTTAGGACTGTCGTTAATCTTGACTGCGTACTTGATATGCTGCCCCTGTTTGGTGAAGGGGGATGACACCCCGATATTTTAGTTTTTTGACTGGGTTTATTGAAATGCCATTTATTTGGATTGGAACGTTAATGTTGTGGTTTATGGTAAACAGAGTGGAATACTTAGTTTTATTCTTGATATCCTAATCGGGTAACTTTGATTTTGAAGAAATTACTTCTGCCATTGATGTCACAATCAATCAATCAACAAAAGTAGCTGGTTAGTGCAACCGAGAATTATACTTATACTTTTCAACCTAAACAACTAATTGTTGAATTAAACCGTTTTAAATAAAAAAAAACTTGAGTGAATAGGTCTGACATTTGTAAAATGGGATCTATTTTACATCCTTAGGAGAGAGAGTATTCTTTTAAAAAGTCAGTTGTTCCCCTTTTTATATTTTCTTCGATACTTTATAGGCTTCGCTTACGAACTTTAAAAAGAATAAATTCTTTTTCCGGATTTAAAAGAGTATTTTCAAGTTAGCGAAACTTTTTAATCCGAACGCCTGAAAGGGACATTAAATAACTCCTAAATAAATAAGGAGTTAAACTGGAAAATGTGCTTAACAGTTAGTTAGACGGATTTATAACGGTTTTTTTTCGTATTTTCTTCCTAGCAAATTCATTGAACCGAGGTCAAATAGGAGTTTGACAGGAAATATCGCAAAAATATTTTAAATTATTGGCATCGGCTATGTTTTTTAATATATTAGATTTATGCCTGTAGTGAACTGAAAAAAAAGCTCTGTTTGGGACAAAAGAATTGGTTCTTTTGCGATCATTTTCCTCGTAGAAAGCAAATTAATTTAACTTAACACTCTTAGGATAAGAACTCATCTGATTTTGGGATTAGTTCAATGCTCTCTTAACCTTTGATTCTGTTAACATAAAAGAAAGGCATTCTTCCCAAAAACGTCTTTTCGTATTATTTGTCTATCAAATTCTAAATCACTTGCCCAAAAAGTAACAGCATTTATCAGCAGAGAAAGAAAGAATTTGTGACGGTTTTTTCTCAGGGTATATTTTTATTTGTGGGTTTAGACCAATAAAACTCAGAGCATGCCAGTAAATTTACTTTTAATTGGAGACAGGCTTTCTTGCTTCTTTTATCTTTTTGGTAAATCTGGAAACACATATAAAAATAAGGTAAGTCCCAGATAGGTAACCATTTTTCTAAGAACATAATAAAGAGTAAGCATTTTTAATATCAACTTAATTACAGAGAAATTTAAAACTCAATAAAATACCTCAATATTATGAACTGCAACATTCTATTTGAGAATTAGATATAATAAGGAAATTCACCTACCTGGTACTTAGCGTGAAACTTTTAATTAGGGTAAAATAATTAAATGAGTTCTCAAAGCCGAACAGCTACTAGCTTTGCCAAAGGTTCAAGAAGGAAAGGAATTTGTCGATTTTGGTAGGTACCAACGTAGTACTCGCCGTGAACAATAGCGCAAAAAAGTTCGCAAAAAAAGTACAGGATAAGGTGAGATAAAACGCGCGCTACACTGTAATTATTCAAAACTAGTACTCATAGGTCCCTCTGGTGTCTATTCTTCCAAGCGCAAAACCAACCAGGAAGGTAACCTACAAACTCGGTGTAATTTCAGCTATCTGCAACAACGCCCCCTAGAAGAGAGTAGTTAAACCTTGAGAAACAATAAAAAGAAATCCTACCCTTTAAACGAAACGACGAAAACTGTAAAGTAAACCGAAAGTAGATAGTAGATTCCTGTTTACTATAACATAACTTGACGGCAATTCTAAAAAGGTAGAAAACACAATAAGTCCACGGTATATTTGCAAGAAAAATGACAACAAACATTGTCCAGACTTATAAAACAAGAAAAGCCAAACCAAAGGTAAGAATTAGGGAAATTCTGCCTCAACTGGCCCCCTTTTTAGGTTTAATATGAAAGCTCAAAGCTCCAGTGAAACCTAAAAACAAACATTAACCTTCTCTCTTAAAATACGGTCTTAATAAACTGGCATGAAAAGAACCTCGTTCCTTTTTACCGTCTGTAGAAGACAAAACAAAAGTAGAAAAACTAATTTTCTTTTTAATTAAATACGGACCTTCAAACAGAAGAAGAATTTTTTTTGTTTCTGACTTCAGTTTAGAAGATATGTAGTTGGAACGTAAAAGTACCCAATCACCCTCGACGAATGCAGGGTAGGGCCTACTAGGGTATAATACCGCCCGTCGAGCGGCCTTACTAACCAAAGTTTCCTTGGCTAGAACTAACTTTACATCGGTGGATAAAAGTTCGGTACCTGGTATCAAAAAATCCTCGGGTAACAATTTTGGCGGTGAGGTACCATGATGCAATTCAGTGGGTGTGAAACCGGTGGACTCATGCACCACATTATTAAGGAAGAAAACGAATTTATTAACCTCGAATGCCCACCTGGAGTGTTTTTCATTACAAAACACCCGGAACAAACGACCCAATTCTCTCATAACCCTCTCAGAAGGGTTGGCCTGGGGATGCCGGATGGAAGAAAAAATAACTTGAACTCCCAAAGACTCTAAGGTGGATCTCCAGGACTTGGCCGTAAATTGTGTACCATGATCACTAAGAATTCTCAATGGTTTTCCCATGTTAGGAAAATAGTCAAGAGTCAGTCTACTCAAAACTGCTCGGGTAGTAGCTCGTTTAAGAGGATAAAGAGCAGTATATTTGGTGTAAACGTCTAGAACGACAAGCAAATAGGTAGCTCCACCACGGCTACGAATTAACGGTCCATAAAGATCCAAGGCCACTAAATCCCCCTTGGAATTTGGAATAATGGGATGGATATCCGGCTTTGGTAAGGAAACAGTCTTACTTTTTTGACAAATATCACAGCTACGAATAACTCTTTTAATTTCAGGGTACATATTAGACCACCAAACCTCGTGTTTTAAGGCTGACCAAGTTTTAAAAGCGCCATAGTGCCCCAAGGTTTCGTGATAAGCCACACAAAAATCTGATGTCAGTGTCTTGGGCACACAAAGCCGATAAGGTTCATCATCGGAGTGCCTAATGTACAGCGTATCGTTAAACAACAAGAAACGACTTTGCAGGTTAGAACACTCATTGGATTCAACTTGCAGTTTGATGATAATATCTCCTAATTTTTTATCTTCCCTTTGAAGACGAGGGATATCCTTTAATTTTTTCCTGAAATTACTAGGGAGAGTGAAGCTCAAAATTTTAAAACATTTATTATCTGGTACAGGTAAACGGACACAGGCAAAGCGTGAAAGGGCATCAGCTACAACATTTTGAGGACCTGGAACATATTGTACTGTAAAATCATATTCTTGCAGTAAAAGTGCCCACCTACTTATCCTAGGGGATAACAAACGACAGGAATTAATGAAGGTAAGACATCGATTGTCGGTATGCAAATAGAAATGCTTTCCTAATAAAAAAGTCCTCCATCTTTTTAAGGCCCAGACAGCACAAAGTACTTCTTGTTCATTAGAGTGGTACCTGGACTCCCGTGGCAGCAAGAGCCTACTTGCCCAAGCAACAACCCTCCTTTCATTTCCGGCTACCTGAAATAACTCTGCACCTAACCCGGTGCCAGAACTGTCAACAGACACGTGAAAAGGTAATGAAGGATCTGGAAAGTAAAGAAGCGTTGACTCCATTAGGATTTCTTTTATTTTAGCAAAAGCTTCCTTCTGTTCCTCCCCCCAACACCATTTTGTTCCCTTGTGAAGTAAACGAGTAAGAGGCTCCGTAGCCTCAGCAAGGTTTGGGCAAAAGCCCCTATCAAAATTGACGAGTCCCAGGAACTTTTGTACCTCTTTTTTGTTAGAAGGACTGATGTAATCCTTAATAGCTGAAACTCGGTCTGGATTAGGCTTGACACCCTCTTGGTTTAAAATATAACCAAGAAAAGGTAATTCTTGTTTAAAAAAACGACACTTTTTTATATTTAATTTAAGTCCTACCTGACATAAACGATTAAAAATGTTTTGCAGGTGTAGCAAATGAGAGTTGAAATCTGGAGACAAAACTAAAGAGTCATCCAAATATTTTACTAAAAAATTCTCAAAACCTTCACCAAAAACAAGATCTAAACATCGAGTAAAGGAAGAGACGGCTGTGCTGAGACCGAAAGGAAGAACCTTAAACTGATAAGTTTTAGTACCTACCATAAAACCTGTATATTTTCTGGATTCCTCTTTTAATGGAATCTGCCAGTAACCCATGGTTAAGTCTAGAGAAGACAGAAACTGTGAACCCTGAAGGCTCCTTAGGATATCCTCAATTGGTCGAGGCAACTCAAAGTCTTTGGACATAACAGAATTTAAATGACGAGCATCTAGACAAATTCTTACCGAACCATCCTTTTTAACCACAGTACTTAAGGGTGAAATATAGGGTGTACTAGCACGTTCAATTATACCCCACTTGACCATATCGGCAATAGACCTCTCCACAGCTTCTCTATGTGCAAAAGGTATTGGATAGGGTTTTATAAAAAATTCTGATTCATCTTTTAATTTAATTTCATGCGAATAAATTTTAGTAAGACCCGGAGTCTCAGAAAAAACCTCCCTGTTCTTTTGTAAAAAATCACGAAAAATATTTTTTTGTTCTTCTAAAAGCTGACTATCCCTTAAGACAGCATTTACTTGCTCCTCAAAGGTATTGTCAGGAAAAGACGCCGGAGAAACGATTTCATTTACCTTTTCCGAAACCAAACGAGCACAAATTTTTTCTGGCTCGCCCATGAAAGTAACCGAAGGAATTTCAGGGACTGTCAACGTTTTATCTTTTAAAAAAAATATTAGGCAATTTTTTCCTAAATCAATTTTTGCTTTTACTAAACGCAAAAAATCTATACCCAATATAACAGGGTAATTTAATTCATTAATAATTAAAAATTCATGTGTAAACTTCTCTTTCTCGATGGAAAAAGACATAGAAACTTGTTTTTCTACACGTTTGTGTTTGGTTTTAAAAGCCCCAACAACTTTAACGCCTGCACAAGAAAAAGAGGGGATGAAATGATGGTTAGGCTCTAGTTGAGCCCAAACATCTGAAGAAAAACATGAAATTTCACTGCCAGTGTCAACCAAAGCAGGGAAATTAAAGTTAAAAAAATTTACTGTTATTATAGGCGATTTAAAGTTCTCACTAGCTTTCAAAACATTATCGAGGTCAATTTGTTCATCAGAAAAAGTTTCTAGTACGGTCCTTTTTATTAAATTTTCCCGGATAGGACCTTGATTTTCCGAGAAAATTAACAGTTTTCCGACTCGTCGACGGTTTCTGACACTTCCAGATTAAAAGTTTGTTTTTTATTGTTTCTATCGTTAAAATATTTTTTAGGCTGAGTAGAATAATTTTGGAAGGTATCGTAACCGGTGTGACTACGTCATCATGACCCCTAAAATAGTACTCGGCCTGTCGTAGCCTCCTTAGGGCTTCCTCTAAAGTATTAGCTCCCACCAATAATACAGAAATACTGGGCGAAAAATGACGAGCTATAGCGGAAGTCAATAATTCAATAGGATATGGTGGGTCTAAAAATTTAGCTAGGCTTACAAAATAATTAAAATGGTCCACTAGGGAGTCACCTTCTCTGTACCTACCAGAATCTAATTGTAACCTAACTTGCAACTGCTTTGTTGCCCCCCAAAAATGCTCACAAAAATTTTGTTTAAAATTTATATAATTTTGGAAAGTATGTAAAAAGGCATCCGCCCATAGGCGTGCGCGCCCCTTAAAAGAATTAATGAGGATCTTATAAATGTCGTGATAAGGCAATTGATTGACTGCTAAACTACTTTCAATTCTACTCAAAAATTCCATGGGGTGCAACGAACCATTATTTTCGAAAACTGGCAGCTGTTTAATATCGAATGGAATATTTATGTTATTTAACTGAGATTGAGGTAAATTATTGTTACAATTATTATTTATATTTAAATTTTGCATTGTAGCTACCACTTGTGTTACTATTCTTAATATATCTTCGTTCTGAACATTTAACGGATTAGCAGGAGCAAAAAACATATGCTGTTGAGGGGGTGGAACCTCCATAGACGATGATGGGGGTGGCGGCACGTTCTGGGCAGACTGTCCAGCTGCGCTGATCGGCCCAGAATGATTGAAGCCCGCTGTGAAGGGCTCCATACGAAAAGTTGGGTTAGTTCGATTTAAATTTGGTTGGATCCTACCTTGAATATTGATATTCGGTATATTTTCAGTTGGTGGATCCAAAGACCATCTGCTTCTTCCAGGCAGAAGGCGAGGCTCTGAAGATGGCGGCCTTCTAGAGTTTGACATATCAAACTGGTCTAAGTAGGAAGGAAGACGGATGTTTCTACCACTTCTGGTGAACCTAGGTGTTCCTACACCCGAAGATGGATTATTTTCTGTCTCTGGCGAATGTTGTAAATTTGGCATCTCAAATTTTCTGGCCTCTTGATTGGGTGCCAAGATGTGACGGTTTTTTCTCAGGGTATATTTTTATTTGTGGGTTTAGACCAATAAAACTCAGAGCATGCCAGTAAATTTACTTTTAATTGGAGACAGGCTTTCTTGCTTCTTTTATCTTTTTGGTAAATCTGGAAACACATATAAAAATAAGGTAAGTCCCAGATAGGTAACCATTTTTCTAAGAACATAATAAAGAGTAAGCATTTTTAATATCAACTTAATTACAGAGAAATTTAAAACTCAATAAAATACCTCAATATTATGAACTGCAACATTCTATTTGAGAATTAGATATAATAAGGAAATTCACCTACCTGGTACTTAGCGTGAAACTTTTAATTAGGGTAAAATAATTAAATGAGTTCTCAAAGCCGAACAGCTACTAGCTTTGCCAAAGGTTCAAGAAGGAAAGGAATTTGTCGATTTTGGTAGGTACCAACGTAGTACTCGCCGTGAACAATAGCGCAAAAAAGTTCGCAAAAAAAAGTACAGGATAAGGTGAGATAAAACGCGCGCTACACTGTAATTATTCAAAACTAGTACTCATAGGTCCCTCTGGTGTCTATTCTTCCAAGCGCAAAACCAACCAGGAAGGTAACCTACAAACTCGGTGTAATTTCAGCTATCTGCAACAACGCCCCCTAGAAGAGAGTAGTTAAACCTTGAGAAACAATAAAAAGAAATCCTACCCTTTAAACGAAACGACGAAAACTGTAAAGTAAACCGAAAGTAGATAGTAGATTCCTGTTTACTATAACATAACTTGACGGCAATTCTAAAAAGGTAGAAAACACAATAAGTCCACGGTATATTTGCAAGAAAAATGACAACAAACATTGTCCAGACATATAAAACAAGAAAAGCCAAACCAAAGGTAAGAATTAGGGAAATTCTGCCTCAAACTTGACATCATGTCATCAGATATACATCGTGCGACTTCGTCGCAACTCGTCTCCACTCGACAGTACATAAAGGCTCTGCCCGGGATTCCCTGTTACGTATTGTGTTTTTTGTCTGTCCGGCAGTGATTTGTGGTACAGGAATTCAATAGGTGTTTATTTGGAAGTGTAAAGTTTTTGTTATATTTAAAACAATTTTATATAATTTATAATTCTTGTATTATTGTTTCAAACCTTTATAGGTTTGTTAATCATATTTTGTAGATACATACGTTTATCGACTTTTCCCTTTAAATTACCGTCTTCCTTGCATTTGATTTCGTTTTCAAATGCATAATGTTTAATTTTTAATAATTTATTTTTAGTCTTAGTCCTCCTAAAATTTAGAGTGTCCAGCAGGACAAAATATCATCATCAGAATCAAACGATTTTCTTTTGTTTTTAAATCTGACGACATAAAATACTGCAAGTTTGCTGAGGTAGTCTATAGCCTGTAGAGCATTGAAGTATGATATAACAATGGACTCAATCCTGTACTGAAACTCTGCTTTAGCATAAGAAACGAAATTAGTTACAATAAAATCAATTGCATGGCTTAAATTTATGAAGATTTTACAACTCAGCAAAGTAACAAGCGGCTAATTTTTTTTGGTCAAGATCACGATTAACTTGAAATGTAAAACGGTATTTGCAACAATTGAATGGTCAATAGTATTCATTTGATTACAAAGAAGTAGACGAAATTAGATACTTGGGTATCATACTTGATTGTAAAATGCTTTTTTCTTCACGTATAAATTTTGTTGTCACTAAAGCCACAAAAATGTTAGGATTTATTTTAAGACAATATAGACCGTTTCACTCTATAACTGCAATGAAGGCCTTAATTTACTCATTCGTATACAGTAGATTAAAATATGCTACACCTGTTTGGTGTCCCCAGTATGATGTTTATAAGGTTAGGCTGGAGAGAGTATACAAAACACTTTTTTGAGATTTTTATATTATAAGTCAACAGGTACCTACATATAGTTATACCGTCAGTACATCTAGACTTAGGCAGGAATGTTTTATTCTCTTGAAGCCCGGCGCGAGCAATTTATATAAAATATTTAATGGTCACTTCTTGGACTCGCCAGTAATTTTATCAAAAAATATTCTTTTTAATATTCAAGCAAGAGACCTAAGCAGTAATGCATTATTTTTTGAGCAATTCTTTTGAACTAATTTGGGCAGGAATTCACCCATTCATAGAATATTACGTTTGTATAATTCTAGATTTGCTGATATTGATATATTTCAGTATTCATTAAATCTGATTAAAATTAAAATAAAAAATTGTTTTGCATATTAACTTAAGTAGATATATGGAATTAAGGATTACTTTAGTTTATTACAGTAAATATAAATATAAACTTTATCATTATTTTATATTATATCCGCAAACACATGTTAAATTGTGGATATTATTTTGGACCATTAGGTCTGTAGACATCCCATTTGTTAATAAATAAATAAAAATAAAACATCATACCTTGTTACATCATCGTTCTACCTCCCCCCAAAGCAGGTAGTTCTCGTTAATTTACATTTCTTTGAATCAATAAATTATTTTTAACTTTAAATTAAAGAAATGTTGTCCTTAAATCAAATATATTATTCATTTGGCATATATCAAAAAATCACTCATTTTGGAAAATGTCAGTTTTATTTGATACAAATGATCTCGTTTTTCAGTGTGCTCTTATAATAAATATTTTCGAAAATTGGATATTGGGCAGTTGTTTGTGTAAAAAATACTCCTCCCAATACACTATACTTAAATAGTTTTAAAAATTGATTGAAAAAACCGGAAAATAATGATAGAGTTTTCAATCAATTTTTAGAAGAAAAATGTCTCAAACAGTCACTCGATTTTACATAAAATTAAAAGAAAAAGCTTAATGTGGAGAATATTGCAAATAATACAACGTAACAAGTAGAATTTCAAATTAAATTGCATAGTTTTTTCTGAAAACTGGAATCATTTTTTAAACTTCATTGTAATTTTCCGGCATTTGATTAAATTTTCTGAATATCTATAGAAGTGGATCCCAACAGGTGGTTTGTGAACCTCTATGGAGGTTCGTTACCCTGGTCACCGGGGCGGGGCTTACGACAAGTTTGTTATAATGGCGGATGAGAAGACAAAACAAGTTTAAAGTTTTTAGGAATATCATCCTTAACTTTACTTTCTCGAAAATATCATCCGTAACTTCTCTTTAAAGCTGAGGTAGAGACTGCTGCTGTTCCTCGAGCAGTCAACGTCTCCTTGTTCGCGTTTTTTGAAAATATTTTTGACAGCCCAGGCGCTGCGGGCTTCCATCAGGCTGCAGGCATCCCCCCTCTCGCTTAATTATAGATAACGCCAGGTGGTCCATTATTGGCAAATGTGCACACTTTTATGGATGCAACCGATTATTTTGTTCTGTTTATTCAAATCTAAATTCAAATGTATCATTTGATTAGCAACACGCAATAAACCAAACCTAATTTCTTCACCAGGACTTACCAATTTCAATTTTGTCAAATAATTACACTAAAACAATATACAAACGTAGAACAATTGGCAGCCATATGATATAAAAAGTTCGCTAACCAGTAAGCGGGCAAGGTAACAATAATCAATAATTCGATGGTCCATCCTAGGCAGGGGTTCATCAAAGGCACACTCTCCCTATTGACCTTATTATTGTAGCGTATTTAGTAGGGAATGGAATTACTTTAATCATTTCAGAATTGCCATCAGTAGTACTGATCTTCTAGGGTCCCCAGTTCAGTAATTTACTATACCATGTGCAAAAAAAAATTATTAACATTGATCATTGAATATCAAACTATAAGAAGGCCATATAAACAGATTTCCTAAATCTGCTACGTTAAATTCATAGATGGCACAATAAAGCGTGTTGATGCAGCCAGTAACGACAAGCCTTTTCAATGCTAAATTAAGACATTGTTGCCGCCTGTCTGTTTGACTGGCATAATATATTATATTTATTTTTGATTGAAAAAGGATCAGACTGAGTGACGCGATATGGCTGGCAACAAGTGTGCTTATTTTCAATGTGGGAAGTCGCCTCGCGCCTTCCCGGGATTAAGATTATTTCGTTTTCCGTTAGAAGAAGATGAGAAGAAGAGGCAGATGGAATGGATCGTAAATAGTGGTATGCAATTATGTGGTCTATTAGCAGGTCAAAAATAAATAAATATGGAATTTTCATTTTAATACCTTTTTCTGTGTCCTATTGTATTTCTTTCTGTATTTACCTACAGGGTAGGAAACATTTAAAATTAAAGTTTGTTATACTTATAAAAAATTTAGATCAAATACGATGTTACTGTCCCTACAGTCGACCGTAACCTAAAATACCTTATGTATAAATCTTAAAGTTAGCTTAATTTGCAAAAAATGGCTCCACTCGCATTTTTTCTTGCATTAAAATGTTTCATTACATCATGGATACAATAAAAATAAAGTGTATTTTACTTAATACTCTCCCATTTATATTTTTAACGTTAAATATTACATTACCTATCTGTCTTTAATTATTTGTTATTATCGTAACTAACCCAGAAACGATTAATTTTTGACGGAAAAAATCTGGCTGTCGCTTTTTATCTACTTTTATTTGTTTAACATTCAACACCTAATGCAACGGTAAAATCATTATGAAAATCGGTCCAATTACCCCGGAGTAATCAGAGTACACATATTTATCAAAAACATACATTCGGCTGGAATTAAAAACCTCCTATTTTATTGTCTGTTAAAAATGCTTAAATCCTTAAAAATTCCAATAAAATACGAGATGCGGCAACACCACGATATCACATCAGTGAATTTGAGACATCTGCTTTAGCCATTCCTACGTTGATAATCTTCACAGGTTACAAACAAACGAATATTTTCTACAGGAAATAGTGGAGAGTTACTTCTGTCCCGTAAAACAGTCGAGCACACAATTTAAAACGAATGAAAACCCTTAAAAATAAAAGTAGCTAAAACGAAATCCTTTTAAACAGCGATTTTTTTTGTACTTTTTCTTTCCTTTGATACTTAGCAGTCTCCTTGAGGCCAACTTTGAACGATAGAATGTCTTATTTTAAATTTAAAAGAGCGTATTCGAATTTAGCAAAACTTTTTAATACACCGCGCCGCGCTGAAAAAGGCATTAAATGCCTTTTAAATAAATAAGCAGGTAAACTGAAAAAACATTTTTTCTAATTTTGTTTTATAAGAAATCTATTACGATACCGTTTTCAGTATCGAAACAAGTCTATTACGATACCGTTTTTTTATTTTTTAAAAGTTGTTATAAGTAATATTCGAGGTAATATTCAAAGGTTTTATTCTGTTGACGTCTGGCGTGGGGCGTGGCCTGGCGTGTATGTTTGGTTGCGGAAATCAATATATTATATTTATTACTTTAATACATTTATTAATTTAGTTATAAAAAACACATAATACTAACTTTATTCACACAGAACTATAAAATTTTATAAATACCAGTTATAGAGGTGTATTCTGTGGCACTTCCGTTAAATTTTAGAGGTCGTCAAAATTTTGGCGGCCGTTATAAATTTGTTTTTCTAATTTTGTCTCGAAACAGATCTATTTCGAACGCGCTAGCGAGTTCGTAATAGATCTATTTCGAACTCCGAATTTTATTATTTAAAGGTTGGCCCTACATGACATGTTTTTTTTTCACCGTTTAGCATAGCATTCTAGATAACTAATATTTTTTAGTCCAAATATGCAAAATACTACACGAACCCACGTATGTATGTTTGGTTGCCTAGATCTACAAATCTGTATGTATTGTTTTAGTTCATTAAAAAACACTAATTAAATAATAACTTTATTGACGGAGAACTATTTTGTTTTTGTAGATGCTTCAGGCTATCATTTTTTGCCAAATCCTATCCAAAATTTAATCTACTAACCTTACAATGTCGATTTTAACTACAACTTTTTTTGAATTTTCCATCTTCCCTATACTAAATTGCAACGCCGTGACGTAAAATCACGTCTTTTGGAATTCGAAAAAAAGTAGCAAAATCGCCCGAATTTCCGAACGCTCTGTATATGTACCGAATTTATAAGGATCACACAACGTATTCCGTCCAATTTCAAATCTCATATCGCTAAAATAACTTTAGAATCTCGTGGTGAAAATGGGTGAATAAATCAAAAAATGACAGTTCGCAAAATAATTTTTATTGTTCATAGGCTACTATGAAAAAAATAGTATTACCAACATAACATTTAGACATGAAAATTTACAAAATTTTAATTATTTATTTTCTTTTTAAATATGCATTTTTTATTGAAAAAACTACAAATTAGAAAAAATAGTATAAAGTACGTGTTATATAAAGCAGTTTTAAGCACTTGTCCCGTTATAAAACTCGCCGCAAGCGGCTCGTTTTTTAACATGGACGCGTGCTATAAAATGATGCTTTATAAAACGTGTACTTTAATATACTATTATATTCTGTATCTTTCTAACATGTCAAAATCATAACCTATTCTTCTAAAACTACCGGCTAAAGCAATAATTTTTGGAGGGCTATTAAAAATCTCCTTTGATTTTTAGCAGTCCGTTAAAACTAGTTTTCTTAGGTAAGCTTTTAATATTATATTTTTTGATTTGACACTTTATTAGTAATTTGGGTTTATTAACGAAGATAGTATTTATTTCTTTAAACAATGGCATTTTATGATGTTTATGGCGAGGCCTTAATTGAGGAATTAATTGACAACCATGAAAGGTGAATATATTTTTTTTATTCAGTGTTTTCACACAATTTAAAATTACCAAAAGCATAAATGTCTGGAACACTCATTTGACTAGGATTCATATCTTCTGGCAAATACATTCTACTTTTTTTTTTTTGAGCTAAGGGCTGTTAATTTTTGTAGAGCTGAATTCAGATTCCATTAAAGAGGGTACTCTGAGACAACAGCGATCCTTTCCAGCTACCTAATACCACGTTCAAGAAAATATTTCGATTCAATAAGGATGTAGCAATATCGTAGCATAATCGATTTAATTATCCCGCATATGCAAGAAGGACAAAAAACTTCAGCAATTCCTAGAGAACTAAAAATTCTTGCAACCTTAAACTTTCATGGTACTGATAGCTATCAATTATCCACTGGACAATGATACAATATTGCTTTAAGTCAACCCAGCGTGAGTCATTGCATACATAAAGTTTCTGAAAAAATCTATTATAACTTAATGCCGAATTGGATAATATTTTCCAATAACGAGAACATGAGAAATACAGTTATAAATGATTTGAGAAATAAGTATAATTTTCCACAATGTTTGGGAGCTGTAGATTGTACTCACATAGCAATTATATCACCCCCAGAAGGTTATCCAGCACTTCCTTACTTTTGTAGAAAAGTATATTATATTGTCAAATAATTGTCGACAGTGACTACAATATATTGAATATGAATGCTCGTTTTCCTGGATCAACCCACGATGCGGCTATTTGGCAAGCTTCTAATATTAAAAATATCATGCAATATCTATACAGGGTTCCCCATTTAAAACGAAACAGGCTAAATATCTGGTTCCATGTTAATTTAAAAAAAAACGCTCGGACCCGTTAATTTTTATTTTGAGGGGGACATCTTTTGCGTATATTGTCAATCTTGTTACTTCAAGCCCCTAGGAGGGAGGGGGGGGGGGGTAAGATCTAAATCTTAAATGGATATCCCTATTTTATATAATTTTTTTGGATTCTGCATAAAATTCTGAATATTTTTTAATAAAAGCATTATTAGTCTATACTTAACAGTTTCCGAGATATTGACTCTTGAAAAATTACATTTTTGAACTTTGACAGCGTCTAGCCTTCTAACTGTACGTCTTACAGCAAAACGGTTTACATGTCACTATCTTCGATTTTTATTATCTTTCCAATAGTGTAAACTTCCGGTTAAACCGGTAGTACTATATTTCTTACAACCGGTTTAACCGGAAGTTGACACTATTGGAAAGATAATAAAAATCGAAGATAGGGACATTTAAGCCGTTTTGCTCTAAGACGTACACTTAGAAAGCTAGACGCTGTCAAAGTTCAAAAATCTCATTTTTCAAGAGTCAATATCTCGGAAACTGTTTAGTAAAGACTAATAATGCTTTTATTAAAAAATGTTCAGAATTGTATGCAGAATCCAAAAAAAATATATAAAATTTCCATTTCCATTTAAGATTTAGATCTTACCCCCCCCCCCCCCCCTCCCTCCTAGGGGCTTGAAGTAACAAGATTGACAATATACGCAAAAGATGTCCCCCTCGAAATAAAAATCGACGGGTCCGAGCATTTTTTTTTTAAATTAACGTGGAACCAGATATTTCGCCTGTTTCGTTTTAAATGGGGAACCCTGTATATATTCATGGTGCTAATTATTTTTTTATCGGAGACTCTGGGTACCCTTTACAACCGTTTTTACTAACCCGCTTTGAGAATCCTGCGGTAAATACGCCCGAAAGTAATTATAATTATCACTTTGTAAGAAGTAAAAACATATTAATTAAAAAGTTGAATGGAACACTAAAATCAAGATTTCGATGCTTTAATAAGCAAGCGTACTTTAAATTACGATCCTATTAAGGCAGGGAAAATTATTTATAGTTGTGGTATATTGCACAATATAACGGTTTTACAAAGATGATCTTCCAGAAGAAATTTTAGATTTAGATGATGACGGTGCTTTCAATGATATTGAAAATATGGCTGATAAAAATTGGCACAAAAGAGGAGAAGAAATGAGAACTGGATTAATTTTTTCTCCTAACAGTTTTTGGTTTTTTTCTAAGAAATGCACAATAAACTCTTTCTGGCATTTTGTAGTCCTCGGAGCGCGAGACATTTTAAAATCAATGAACTAAATCGTAAAATTTCACAATAAAAGTGTCATAATAATGTCAAATTTTGGCGAAAGTAATTCAAACAACTTAAAGTATGACGTTGCCATATTTCTGAACACACATTTTAACGGACTCCTCTAAAATTTATATTTCTTAGCCAAACTCTAAAATTTGCCTTTACAGAATATCAATTTTACCAAACATTTTTAGAGGGCTGTTAAAATTCAAATTTTTAATGGCCTCTAAAATTTAGCTGCTAGTTTACAGAATAGACCCCTATAGCTACTAAATTAATCATAGGTAATATAAAATATTATAATATTAATATATTAAAACCCAAAAAATGTCATGACAATACTGACAATATGGCGGTCACAACGAAAATATTAATTTATTGTCAAGGCTACTGATAGTAAATTTATAGTATTACCAAAGTAAAATTTAGAGATACAAATTTGCAAAATGTGATGGGTTTATTTTATTTTTAAATATGTATTTTTTATTGAAAAAACTACAAATTAGAAAAAATAGTATAAAGTACGTGTTATATAAAGCAGTTTTAAGCACTTGTTCCGTTATAAAACTCGTCGCAAGCGGCTCGTTTTTTAACATGGACGCGTGCTATAAAATGATGCTTTATAAAACGTGTCCTTTAATATACTATTATAGATAAACTAATCATATTTTTTTCCTTTTATAAACCTAAAGTTTATAAAACATAAATATTTGTGTTTTTGGCGATCGATATTTCTTTGATAATCCAAAATTGAATCTTCTAAATTTTTCTTAGAAGTTCGAAATAGTTATTTATATTACCAGGAAGGTAGGTAGCACATACCATTCGAGGACGTGGTATGGCAAAAATGTCGGAGACTGGTTAAGAGCACTACCTCCTGAGTTGTTTATTAGATTTTTCTACTCCCGTTGTTATATATTCAAAAAAATTGTTTTTATTTTAATGTATAATTCAGATAATCCATACCCTATACCACAACCACCTTAAAAAAAAGCCATGAAGTGACATCGGGCAACGCCGCATCAGCTGGGAGTTGCAGATCCGGAAGCTATTAATTATGACGCGCAGCAGCGGGAGAGTTTTTTATTCTTTCTGATATTTTTTTTGTTTTTTTGGCTCTATTGCCACTATATTAATATTGAAAAATGTACAAAAAAGTAATAAATAGTTTTGGATAACAAGAACAACTTACCTAATTATTAAATAATAGTAATATTGCGTTGAGAAGCTGTTTTTGTTTCACTACAAGTAGATTTATTTGATCGATTAAAAGTAATATTCTATTATACAAATTATTATCTTCTGCGTTTAAATTACAGGATTGACTATCGACTTCTTAAGTCTCAAAATTGAGCAAGCTTAAGGCTTTGTTTAAGAAATCTACGCTTGTTTTAAGAAAGTCACCTATTATCTGGGTAACTTCGTTACAATAAGTTTTCAAGCTGTTGCACCTGCTTAGTTTTATTTTAAAGGGTAAAATCCATTTCAAATCATTGTAAGCCAATTAATTACCTTCTAAAAAAAACCTTTACCTTCATATCAATGTCCACTGAAATCTGATTAACAATATTTATACAGTCATTGGTCAAATCTAAACTATAAAAATATATTACACTCTCTTCGCCAGCTTTTAAAACACTTTTATAGTTAGAGTTACACCCAGGAATACAGCATAGGCGCGATTTTACAAAATATATACTATTACAGCACAAGACACGCCCGAAATTACAAAATATAATCGGCCTCATCGCGATTTTACTAAATATAAACTATTAGAGCATCAGACACGTTCGCCCCGTGAATCATTGCAAAATATAATCCCGCTCAGCACATTTCTGTAAAATCTAATCGTTTGTAGCTCAGAGTGTTTGTTGTAGCATGACCGATGGCAGAAATATTTTTCTTAACCATCTGTACGAGTCCCACCGCCTGACGAGCCCTTGCTAGACAAATTCCGTCGAAAAGGTATATTGGCAACCGGTTTGTTCGTTGTCACCCAGAGCATTTTATTTTTATAAAATAATATTTGTGGAAAAAAAATGCTCTGGGTAACAACCAACAAACCGGTTGCCAATATACCTTCTCGACGGAATTTGTAGAAAAGGACTCGTCAGGCGGTGGGACTCGTGCGGATGGTTAGGAAAAATATTTCTGCTGACCGACGTGACGGATCTAACCTCAATTTCATCAAGATTTATTTATATGGATCAGCCACGTTGTGCTGCAAACGATTAGATTTTGCAGGATTGTGCTGAGGCCGATTATATTTTGTTATTTCGTAATTGGGGGCGTGTCTTGTGCTGTAATAGTTTATATTTTGTAAAACCGCAGCAGGGGCTTGGCATGTTGATAAATAAACAAACTGAAAGAAAAAGTAGTACTTACCTAAGTACCTAGGTATCTAGAGGTATCCTACCTACTTATGAACTATCTCTACTAGTGATATTTTTAAACGAATTCACATATACCTTAAAGTTAAATAAACACTCAATAATTTAATAAATTAATAAGTTTATCCCAAAGAGCTAACTAGTACAATAGTGGGTTGTATCCATTTTTTTGCCCTTTCCAGTGAGCTATCACAATACATGCCTTTACATTTGAAAAAAGAAGGTGGGGGCGGCTTCTACCCCAAAAAGAGGGGTAAATTTCATGAAGACATGAAAAAAGGATGCCAAACTAAAAATAAACGCAACTGTAGTTCTGTATTTTTTCAGCAAATAGAGAGGCTTGCTAATACTGAATTTATTCCAGTTAAAAATTTCACCCTGTATTTAAAGTAACATTTCTAGACTTAAGCCGCTTGACCAATAGAAATGTTGTTTTTGAGGAAGTAAAAAGAAAATTCGTGTCGTCTGTACGTTATCCTTTGCGAATATGTAATCTGCTAGTGTATATTAGGTGAGGTTAGAGTGGCAGACCTCTGGCATTGACCAAACAGTCATACGTAGTCTTCTAGGACCGTTGTGGTACCACACGTGTTCCGCGGAACCAATCCGCATCAGCTTCCTGATGGTTAACGCGACGTGACGTAGATCGTAGAAGAATCTTGACAGCTCATTCAAACCAGCCATAAACTTCGTGAGTCGACCCAGAGCAGCAGGCTGCTCACTTCCTCCAGATCATTAAAGAATGGTTCTCCCAGGGCATTGAACCTTCTTCTAGCCAGGCCGGGACATTGACACAAGAAATGCTGAATACTTTCCACCTCTTCTTCATCTCTGCAACTTCTACAAAAGTCGTTAGTTGGTATTTGCATACGTTCAACGTGTCTACCGAACAGACAATGTCCGGTGACTACGGTAGTGATGCTTCTTAGGTCCTTCCGACTGTGTTGTAATAGCACTGCGGTTTTCCTTACGTTAAGTAGGAGCCACAATTGCCTGGAGATGCTACAAGTTGCCATCCCTGTCCATCTGCTTTGTGCAAGTTGTTTAGCTATTCGATCTATATCCTCTTTGACTGATCCCAGTGGTCTAAGCCACAGTATTATCTGTTATTTCTGCAGATATGCTTGCGCCCTCCCTGGCGAGCGCATCACCGCCGTGTATATACATATAAGAATACACAAAGAAACAAATTAAAATAACACGATTTTATCATCCTCCCTTAGTGTTTTTTTAACCAGAAAGAAATATCAATGACCCTAATTTCCCAAACGAATTATAAAATAGGTAATTAATTTGATTAAAGAAAAAATAAATCAAATCAACCAATGGAAAAATAATTCTCAACGGAAGAAAATTATATAGGTACGTTTTCTTCGTTCAATTAGGAAATAACGGGCATATAAAATGGTTAACCGTCTCAATGGCGTACGGATTAACTTTCCTGCATTTTAATTTCATAATATTATATTAACGTACACGTTTTATAAAGCACTATTTTATAGCACGCGTCCATGTTAAAAAACGAGCCGCTTGCGGCGAGTTTTATAACGGGACAAGTGCTTAAAACTGCTTTATATAACACGTACGTTATACTATTTTTTCTAATTTGTAGTTTTTTCAATAAAAAACACATATTTAAAAAGAAAATAAATCCTTCAAATTTTGTACTTAAATTTTTATGTCTAAATTTTATGTTGGTAATACTATTTTTTATCATAGTAGCCTCTGGACAACAAAAAATATTTTGCGAACTGTCATTATTTGATTTATTGACCCATTTTCACCACGTGATTCTAAAGTTATTTTAGCGATATGAGATTTGAAATTGGACGGAATACGTTGTGTGATCCTTGTACATTCGGTACATATACAGAGCGTTCGGAAATTCGGGCGATTTTGCTACGTTTTTTCGAATTTCAAAAGACGTGATTTTACGTCACGGCATTGCAATTTAGTAAAGGGAAGATGGAAAATTCAAATAAACTTAAAGTTAAAATCGACATTGGAAGGTTAGTAGATTGAATTTTGAATAGGATTTGGCAGAAAATAATAGCTTGAAGCATCTACAAAAGATTGATTTATAGATTTATGCAACCAACATACATGACTGTTATCCACACAGAATAAAAAATAGGTTATCAAGCTATTTTTCCTTTGCGAAAAATGGTTTTTCTCGTAAATCACAAAGGCCGCGCAAGTCAATGAAATAAAACATTTAAATGTTACCAACATCAAATTTTAAAAAACGCGTACCGAAATAGCTTCATTACGATACGCAAATGCGTATCGTAATAGACTTGTTATGATATGAAAAAAGTTTTATAGGAGCAAACTGTACGAATTTGTTCCTAACTACTGCTGAGAGTTAGAAGGGTTGTCATTTATAGCTGATTTCAAATATCCTTTTAAATTTTTTTATTCCTAGTTCATTTTAATTTTGAGATATTCAGTTGAGAAAAGCGAAAAATAATTAAGTTTTTTTTACCTGGGCAGCACACTAATAAGTGATATCAATAATCGTTCGGGTTTATTCTTTGAATTAACAGATTGTCCAGTTTTTCAGTATGTTAATAAATCTAGACTATTCTTTATAACTCCCTTGTCAACTCCTTTTGTACATAATTTCTTTTGTTACATAACCAACAAGAAAATAAGTTTGACATATTTTCAAATTATAAATGAAAATTTGTTAGCAGTACACACTTTGTAAGGTTTGTTGCGAACAGCGGATGTAACACAAAAAAACGTGTTTATAAATTCGTGTATCGTAAATAATTGATATCACTAACAGCGTTGCCAGACGTCCCGCTTTTTAAATTAAAATTAAATGTCCCGCGCGGGACAGGCTCAGTCCCGCTTTTCGGGGATAATCACACCAGCTCTTTCATCGGTTTCCAAAAAAAGATACCAGGAATATGTTTAAACTAGTGTCTTTCATATTAAGTATCCTAACATTAAACTGCTTTCCTGAACGCGTTTTTTCCTAGATGAATTTAAAATGGTCGGATGCCAGAAATAAATGCTCTGTAAATTTAATGTAAGCAGAATTACTCATCCAGTTTAATCTACAGCTATCCTGTGAAGAGATCTTAATCTTTATTAAAGAGAAAAAAGAAACTTTAAAAGAAGTTAAATATTTACAGAAATATAATGAATAAGTAAATTCTTATAAATAATTATTCTGTAGGGTAAAGTACGGATAGTTGCCCCGGTGGGATAGTTGCCCCACTTCTCAGAACTCCATGACGAAATTAAGTGCCGCGGTAACAACAACTGGCAACCTGTAGTGCTCAAACGTCCTGCGCGTCTCAGTATCAAAGCGACCTTGGCGAAGCATGCATGCCCGTTTAAACAGCGTTTTTAGAACTACGTTGTGTAAAAATCAGTGAAAAAGTTTTTTACAGTTCGAAGATTCTGCTAGATTACGAAAAAACTTTTAGATGAGTTAATGTTTTTCGATTTTTTTGATGAAATACCTTTCAAATTTGTGCAGTACATCATTATTTAAACGTAATTCTCTAAGAGGTTATAAAACCGAAGTGAGGCATCTATCCGTACCAAAAAGTATAGTTGCCCCAGTTCAGCGCCCGGATAGATGCCCATAGAGGATAGATGCTCAAATAGTTGCTGGGTGGGCGATAGTTCGGAGGATGATTAGTTAGTTTATAAAACATTACAATAGCCAAAAAAAGCCAAAGAAATTGTTTTTTGTTATTCAGAAAAAAATATATTTCTTAAGACATCATATTTAATGGAAGAATGTGAGCCTTTTGACTTTTTTCTTCACCCTACTTGGCTTGTCCAGCTCTGCTTGTCACGTTGTTGTTAAGCATCATTTCTAGTGATTGCAAACGACGTGGTGACGGACAGCACGACAACAATAGTGCTACGAGTCAGATCTTAGTACTGGCATCTATCCGTACTTAGTAAGGCATCTATCCCACCCCATCAGGATAGTTGCCCAATTGTAACATCTTCACAATCTTGGTGATAGTTGTTCACTCATCACCCGTATGAAACTAAATTGTTGGTAGAATGAACATGAAAGGCAACGTAAACATATGCATTTGAAAGGACCTGTCTATTTTTAACAATAAAAATTTAATTCGATTTTTTTCAAAAGTAGGGCATCTATCCGTACTTTACCCTATATATTGTAAATTGCAATTTGTAACACTTACTCCTCAGACTATTGTTTGAAACGCGCGCCATATTTTTCTAATGGATAAAACTTTTTTGATTTTCATTTCTGTTTTTTTTTATTTTTTTTATTCAGAAGATGAATAAGACTCAACTATTTAACAATAGGGTAAATCTGATTTAAAATATCATATTTTTATTAAAATACATTTTCTATGGCTATTTTTGCTATCTATTGTCACGTAAACGTAATTTGAACTCAAATAAAAAGATAACTATTCAAAAACTTCTGATTAAATACGTTTTTTTACTATGTCCCGCTTTCGACGAAAGAATCCCGCTTTTTTCACTTAAAAAGTTCCAAAATCCCGACTTGGCAAAAAAAAATGTGGCAACGCTGTCACTAACATACCACCACACACCAACGCGTTGTTTTAAAAGGTGATACATCGGATCTGATTACAACTAATCAGGGTGTTGCTCAGGGCAGCATTCTTGGTCCTCTTCTTTTCTCTATTTATACTGCGGATTTCGGGCTTTTTTTGAAATATTGTACATCGCACGTAATTTATTGGTCCGCTATATTACAAAAAGATAAAAACAGTCTACAGAAAATTCAGAACGCCTGTTTGAGATTTGCTTATAATTTAAGAAAATTTGACCACATCACTCCCAGTCTTATCGACTCTGGCTGGATTAACATTAAAGAGCGCTTCGAGTTACATTTGGCCAGGTTAGTTTTTCGCATTGATTCGTCTGGTATCCCAATTTATTTAAGCGATCTTTTAACCAAAAGCTCTGATGTGCACAATCGCGAAACCCGGAATAGAGAACTTTTTGATGTTCCAAGACATCACTCTTCTTTATTTCAACGATCTTTTAGCTATAACGACGCCCTAATTTACAACCGCATGCCCATCGACGTGAAGATTGTACCCAGCCCAGCAGCGTTTAACGAAGCATTAAAAAAATATATTATGAATAGAAGAGATCCTTATGTTCCATCAGGTTTTTAAGAAAATATTCTTAAAAAATACTATTTTATTTTTATATTTTTAGTATTATAGTATAATTTCTTTTATTTTCTCTCTTTTTCTTAGCTTAGGAATTTTATTATGGATTTGTTTACATATTTTAAATAAACATTTAAATAATTTAGTTTTGGGTGGTTGTATATGAGCAACCATGTTTGATACCGCCACCCGATATCATTATTTCGTTATATTTATTTTGTCAATATGAAATAAATACATTTTTGATTTGATTTGATTTTAAAATATGTAAATGTCGTTTTTCATAAATACATTTCCCAATTGAATACTTTCAAACGTATTTTAGTATGCATTATTGTTCGCTTCCTTTCAAAATATAGGTAAGGTACCTAATAAAAATCAAAATGTCAATTTTAATGTAGGTTGATTAAAGGCGGGGGTCGGGTTTATGGCCCAAGCTTCTTACACCAGTGGCGGCTCTTTAGGAGAGGCAGGGGAGGCAGTGCCTCCCCAACAAAAACTTACAAAACAGCATTTTTTTTAAAGATAACTTTATTCATTTTGAAAATGATACTTTCATATTATTATATTCTCAGTGTATCAAAAATCCTGAATTAAATACTTCAAGAAAAATACTTTCTTTCTATAATATTTTTATTATTGCCGCTCAGCTTCAGGACTATTAGGTAGTGTCCGCCCAGGAAGAACCTAATACAAACATAATTTGTAATTATTATTTAAGAATGCAATGTGAAAATAAATATAGAACAATAAAGAGATTTTAAAAGT
This sequence comes from Polydrusus pterygomalis, assembly GCA_963969555.1. Taxonomy (NCBI): domain Eukaryota; kingdom Metazoa; phylum Arthropoda; class Insecta; order Coleoptera; family Curculionidae; genus Polydrusus; species Polydrusus pterygomalis. The sequence continues at coordinate 40,619,591 of OZ018383.1, read as the reverse complement.
AAAAAGTAAAGTAGTGCCCGCCCGCATCAGCGAATAGGCGCCTAGACTATTACCAACGGAGGCAAGCCTCCAACGGTCAAATATTTTCTGCACGGATAATACATAATTTTCCACTTGTTTCAATGCAAGAAGCGAGGGTAAGTACGATGGTGCGCGTTGCTTTTGTCGCGTAAAACCGAGAGCCGGAGGCAGAAACGCCCACAAATATTTTGCGGGAAGCCCAGAGCTCCGGATTTGGATTGTTCATTGTCATTGTACCTAACCTAACCTAATCTGTAATCTGTGTGATTGTTTTCCTCGTTGTTTTCGGACGTTTTGTAATGAATTTTTTCTGTTAGTGTGTGCCGGATTGTTAATAGGGTGTGGATTTTTGTTTTCGCGATTTTATTGTGCATAAAATATACTTGTCCATGTAAGTTATTATTATTTTATGGTTTATTTAACTTTATTTATTTATTTTATCTCTGTATTATTATAAAAATGGAGGTAACTGAAATTGGCGAATCTAGTAGAAGCTTTAATGCTGAAATCAATGTTCGAAATTGCAAAGATATCGTCGAATACGTAAGAAAATATAGATTTAGTGGACTGTCTTACGACGATAAATTGTGTATTATTTTCAAATCGCGAAGAAGCTTGGTCGAAATTTGGATACGATAATCTTAAAAAATTATCTCGCGCAATAGAGAGGCATTCAAACAGCGGCGGATTTAGGGGGGGGGGGGCTGTAAGGGCTGTAGCCCAGGGCGGCAAATATTAGGGGGCGGCATTTACAACATTAAACTTAAAACAAACCAAACACGCAGACCTTCGCAGAAACTTCATTATAAGCAGCTTTTCAATGATATTTTAGATACTACAAAAGGCCAGACTGAACTAAGATTTTTAGATTTGCATGAATTAGGTACCTACAATTTTTTGACTTAATGAATAAAAATCTTTTTTTAAGTTATTCAGAAAATTTCCCAAATAATCTTTTAGATAGTTTATGTCAACTTTATAAAAAAAATTTATCAGTTTAACTTATTTTTAACAGTTTTTTTATAGTGAATTTTTGAGAAATTTTGGGCGTGGTCCCGAAAATTTTTCTCCCGACACTATCCTGCTCGTCTCTTTGTAGGTAGGTAGATATTTCAGTTTTTAGTTTAACTTATTTTTAACGTTTTTTTTCAGAGTGAATTTTTGATTTTGGGCGTGGTCGCGCACGCGGTGCATTTAATGGGACCATTGTAAACTCCTATTCGTTGAAGGTGTTTTCTTAAGTCACAGTGACCTGTTAACAAGTCAGTCACTTGGGTTATTGCAGGTGCTTTCAAGTTAATTTAAAAGTATATCGATTTTGCCATATTATAACAAATTACAAATTTTACTTTAGTGGAAATAATTTTTAACTTTAAAAACTTGAAAGGAAACAAGTTTCTGTAAAAGTCCAAGGGATCCCAATGGTGATCATCGAAATTGGACTACACTGTATCATACATATTATTAAGGAAATACATAACGATTTTTCGGAGCTAAATTATTGGAAAATATATTATAATGACGCCCCGGAGTTTTATGAATTATTTTGGTATAATTATATAACACATAATGATATATTATTAAACCATAATAACGTTTTTCTGTTAATAAGTTTTGCCTCAAATCGGTTAATATTCATTCTGCACAACCATGCTTAGACTTAACATTTTTTTTGTTTTGTGGTTCATCATTCCGGTAAGCCGATAAATTAAAATTAGGTACACTTTGCGCACACATTTAATAAATAGATAAAGAGTTTCTTGACAACATACTTTTAGCATTTCATTTGTTATGCAATTATTTGCTGTTTGCCAATCCTTATGACCCACCTTGAGCTGTCTTGGAAAATGTGCTGTTATATTCAATTCGTCTGGTAAATTCTCCCATGGCAATAAACTCCTTTTGAAAATATTGAATTTTGCAATTTACGGCCTCATTGCCTCTCCAAGCTAGTTCAAATGAGCAGAGATGGAAAAACTTTTTTTGTGCTTCATCGTGGTTTTCTTCATTGTAGATTTGCATTATTGTTAGTAAATCTTTGGTAGATAATGCTTTCGAACTTACTTTCCTCTATTCCTGACAACTTTGGAGCTGCTTTCTCTTTGCGTCTCTTGCCATTCGCGCATTTTTAAAGGAAATATCCGTAAAAGGGTCAATCTTTATTTCGAATTCTGTAAAATACATTTCTTGAATCATTCTTGCTGTAGTGTCCATATAGCCTTTACAGAAGATTCTTTATACTCGTGGTCTTCGTCATTACCCTTCTTCATATTAAAGGCGTAATCTTCGAGGATTTTTACCAGTTCCATCACAGTAGTACATTTTTCCAGTTTATAATTTCTTACCATTAGAAACTATGAGAACTGTGCCCAAATTAAGTTCTTGGATTTCTGTTATCGATTTTTTAATTTCTTGGATAGATTGGCACCCAAATCTTGGATTTTCGTTTAAATTGCTCATTTTGTCTTTTTTTTTTGTCAGACTAACAATAGTTTTTACCTGACATTTATCAAAATTTTGCCACCGAAAAACCATCTTGTTGATTTTGTCCAGGTGTATACAATTAAGAGTTTTTCCACTAGAAAACAGGCCGTTGCTATGATATTTTGCCAGTATACTGTACACTCTAGTGAAATAATAATTATTTTATACTGTAAAATAAATACTTTATGAATTTAAATAAATTTTCGTTGGTTTAAGCAGGTACTTAACAATTATTGATTTTTAACTAAAATAGTAGGACTAGAACATTGGGAAGTGATCTTATTTTCTTTTTGACTTTTTTGACCTAAATTAAAACTATGAAATTATTTCAGTTTTCTTAATAGTCAATATGTTAAAAAAAATAGGTAGTTTATTTATCTTTTATTGTCCCGTTTTTATAACAATCTAAAAGGATTTGTTCAAACAATTAACCTTCTTTTTTTAGCTGTGCCAAGCTCTATCGAGGAGCGAGCGACTCATGCAAGAAAATCAAAAAGTTTTTCTATGGAACAGGACCTCGAAAGATTTTAGAAATCCACGTGGCAAATCCCTTTTTGAGTTTCACTTAAAATCGTTTGAGCCATCTAAAAGTTTTATGACAAAAAAACCAATCAGGGTCATTACTGATGATGTAAGATTTTTTCTCTTACAAAAGTGTAGAAAAGTAAACGTTTTAAGGATGAAGTTTTTTTAGTTTCTGTATTAAATATTATTATCAAAAAATGTTTGGAAGAGTGCCCAGTTTTTAAAAATGGGAAAACTTTTATGCCTCTTCCGGGAACCGAACCTGGAACCTTTCGACTATCAGTCGAACGCTCTGCTATTTGCGATGCGCTTCGTGTGTGTTTTATCACTTGTATATACCCTCAGGACATTACAATTTTTTTTCACTATATTTCCCTTATAAAATTTGGCCACTAACGATCTCTGAGGTTACTTACTAGTTGTGCCCACACATACCGGGTGTCCACGGAAGGTGGTTCGCCCCTCTAACTTTTTTGTTTTTCAAGATAATGAAATAAAATTTGGGGGATTTGTATACGACATAAAACTGCATTTTTTTACAGGTGACTCAACATTATGGAAGTTCCGGTTTAACCGGAAGTGACATAAACTCTCGATTTTTAAATGGGACACCTGGTATATTATATATTATGGTTTTATCTAGAGGGCTATGAATACCTTAAAATCACTTATTTCATTTCTTTAATCTTGGAAAAAATACAATTTTAATATTTTTGATTCAATGCCATGTGCTGTGTAAAATTTAATCTTTAAAGTTGTATAACTCATTTTTTTTAAACAGCAACATGGTGGCTCATCGGGTTAAGAAAAAAGAGGATTTTATTACGATTATTTTGATACCACACACTATTAGGTTTTAGAAAAGCTGCCATTAAAAAACTTTAAAAAGTTAACTTGGAACTTTCCTAAAATGAAGCATATTTTGAGAATAAATTTAGATTTAAATTTATCAAGAAGCCCGTGACCAGCAAAACTGATAAAACAAAATCATGTCTTGAAGAAAATTGACATGCCGACAGCTTCTGCCAAAGTAAATTGGGTTGTTATTTAAAAAACATGGAAAATAATAGTTTTACAAGGAGTGAATAAGTTGATATGTTGTTACTGTTTGAATGAAGGAATGTAGAAATAATTCATTTTCAATTTTTGTTTTATTAATTTTGCTGGATACAGGCATGGCATTGAACCCAAAATAGTAAAATTGTATTTTTCCCAAGATTAAAGAACTGAAATAAGTGATTTAGGGTATTCATAGCCCTCTAGATAAAACAATAAATTTGGAAAAAAAATATTTTCTTGGTGATAAAAAGTGACAAGTGACACATCGTTAGATAATATAGATTCGAATGAAATTATTAACCAATTTGCAGAAATGAAAATGCGCAAACGAAAAATTTAAATATTTTAATTTAATGACCATTTTTTGGTTATTTGTGTTCTGTGTTTGTTCTATTATTTATTCTGTGTTATGTTTATTTTATGACAAAATAATATAAATGTTAGTTTTTGACAGTTCTACTTGATTTTATTGTTTTTTTGAATAAAAAAAGGGCGTGGCTCCCAAAAAGTTTTTGCCTGCGGCGCTATTTTTTCGAGGGGCCCCAGAGGGTTAGTGGGCCTAGGGCCCACTTGAACCAAAAATAGGCCCTGTGCGCACTGCAACATTATCGTTTGACGAATGGGAAAATAGACAGGTCCGGGCTTTAAAATTTAAATTCTTGCCAAAAAATTGAAATTTCTTCTCAATTTTTGATCAAGTTGGGAAAAAAAGGAGTGATTTCTGGCATTTTTAGTAGTAGCAAAATCAGATTTTAAGGATAGAAAATAGTTTTTAAGGTTTTATTTTTAAAATTTGTTTAAAAATGATTCGTCGTCGTGTTTTTAGTTCGAAAAAGAAGAGAACAAGAACAAGTGAATTAAACTAGTCTTATAAAATCGAATATAAAAACAAACAAAACCAGCAAAATAACCAATCCACGGTGTTATCGCGTACCTAACCTCAAGTCAAATATTAATTGGTAAATAACTGTATTTATTTTTACAATTTGGCAAAAACGTGTAAAACATTTTTAAGCAAAATTTCTTGTTCAAGAATTTGAAAAAGTTTTTGCCTGAGAGCTTGACCCGTGGAGTAATATAAACTACCTTGGTATTTACATTTTTTTCTTTTATATAATAGAAGTATAGAGAAAAGTGTCTTGTAAACTTTTTGAAGATTGCAAGGCTGCAAATAAAACATACCAAAACATGAATCGGGATAATCTGTCTTGGTGTGGGTTTCACTTTATTTTCATACCTTGTTTGTGTAGCCTAGGCTAGTTTTATGTGTTTAAATTGATCATAATAAAATAAAGTTATATATCAAGATACATCACTACTCCATACTTAATGAAAATACGAAATATTTTACCCCTATTTGGGCATAATAAAATCACACAACGGCTGTTACTAGTCATTGTTTATATTTCAATCCGAGTACTAAAAGCAGAAACACAATTCACTAAACTACGCAAAAACTAGAAATCCGTAAATATTAAACACCCACAATCCACAATAGCTAAGAAAACTACAAGGAATCCACAGAGAAACCTTAAAACACAACAACAAAAATGGCGGCCGGGCCGGTTCTGGGAGGGTATTTTGAGCATGTCGGTAAAGTAGGACAGGCCGATAACACGAGGTTTGTGCGCATGCACGAAGGTGCCCAGAGGGAAGGCAGCTGACCGGCGAGTCATGCGCTCGGACGTATTTTTTCACCCATAAAACGTAACTTTTGTTTGCGCAGGAGATAAGCTGTACGTATAAAGGTAAATTGTCTATGTTCGCGACAGGCTTATTTTACTGTATAGTATTTGTAGAATTATGCCGTTGATCTTTTGACTGCAATAAACCCTCATTATCTCTTTGACCATAAAATAAATAATGAAATCCCAAATTTTAAAACCTTTTCGAGCACAGTCGGAGCAGGTACAAATTCAATTTATTATAGGTACCTACCTAAAACTAAAAATACCTATCTATTTATTTTAAATTATAAAAATAAATCATGTGGTGTAGGTACATTTTCAAGTCGACCCTGATCCCATTTAATCCCCTTTAAAGGGGTTGAGGCGTATACAATAGGGTTTAATCAGGTAGTTTATTTTTGGCAGTAAGAGTCAACGGTATAATTCTGCAAATACTATACTTTAAATTTAGAAGAGATATATTATTGAAATCCTAGACTTGTATGCCCAAGGGCATGTAAGTAATAGATTGTCCTTAAAGGGCTGCTTGGAAAGGGAACGCATGTTAAAGCAAGATGGATGATTAAGTTGCAGTCTTCTAAGTAGAACGCTGAAATGTATGTTTTAGATGGAACCCTATATTAAAATCAGCACTAAAGATTCAACTATAAGCGGATACTTAGGAGATGCCTGGAATATTATGGAAGAATTTTTAAATATTAAGTAAGTACCGGAAATCTCAAAATAATCAGAATGTCCCTTTTTAGACAGTTTAAGCAGATCATTTGTTTAGAATGACCGGAAAATTATTCCTTTTACAACTTATTATGGTACTAACATCGGAAAATGATTTGGTACTTAATTATTTATTATAAGCGGTTATTATGCCCTTTTTAAAAGAAAAAAGCCCATGCAAAGACTGGAAGGAAAAATAAAATAAATTCTATCATTAAACCCTTAACATTTAATAATGAAAATATTCAATATTCAAAAACGACCAAATTTTTAGGATTATTTTAGACGAAAATTGGAAAGGCCATATCAAGTATATTATAAACTCGATATTTCCGTTGATATATGTTTTGTACAGAGCTAGATATTACGTTCCTTTGAAATACCTAAAAAATATATATTTTTGTTTAATATATTCAAAATTACAATATTTAGCTTCTGTATGGGGATCTGCTTGTTTATCAAACTTAAAACCATTACAAAAATTGCAAAATAGAGTTAATAAACGCATACACAAATTACCACATTTAGAACCAACCAGACATTGTATAAATTATCAAACTACACCAGTAAAAAGTAAAGTAAGTAAGACTCCCTGGGAGTATAATAATAAAATGGGATAATCTCATGTCGGGTTGCACAAAGGCTTTTAACAATAATTAACTTACCAGGCTACTTATAAATGACATAGGGGTGTATTCTGTAGCACTTCCGTTAAATTTTAGAGGTCGTTAAAATTTTGGCGTCCGTTATAAATTTGTTTATATTCTGTATCTTTCTAATATGTCAAAATCATAACCTATTCTTCTAAAACTACCGGCTAAAGCAATAATTTTTAGAGGGCTATTAAAAATCTCCTTTGATTTTTAGCAGTCCGTTAAAACTAGATTTCTTAGGTAAGCTTTTAATAATATATTTTTTGATTTGATACTTTATTAGTAATTTGGGATTATTGACGAAGATAGTATTTATTCCTTTAAACAATGGCATTTTATGATGTTTATGGCGAGGCCTTGATTAAGGAATTAATTGACAACCGAATGAACGAATATATTTTTTTTATTCAGCGTTTTCACACAATTTAAAATTACCGAAAGCATAAATGTCTGAAACACTGATTTGATCAGGATTCATATCTTCTGGAAAATAGTTTCTACATCTTTTTTTAAGCTAAGGGCTGTTAATTTTTGTAGAGCTGAATTCAGATTCCATCAAAGGGTACTCCGAGACAACAGCGATCCTTTCCAGCTACCTAGTACCGCGTTCAAGAAAATATTTCGATTCAATATAATATAAGGACGTATCAAGAATCATAATCGATTTAATTAGCCCGCATTTGCAAGAAAGACAAAAAACTTCAGCAATTCCTAGAGAACTAAAAATTCTTGCAACCTTAAACTTTTATGGTAGGGGTAGCTATCAATTATCCACTGGACAAGGATACAATTTTGCTTTAGGTCAACCCAGCATGAGTCGTTGCATTCATGAAGTTACTAAAATAATCTATTATAACTTAATGCCGAATTGGATAATATTTCCCAATAATGAGAACATGAGAAATACAGGTATCTTAAATAGTTTCAGAAATAAGTATAATTTTTTACAATGTTTGGGAGCTGTAGATTGTACTCAAATAGCAATTATATCACCCCCAGAAGATTATCCAGTACTTTCTTACTTTTGTAGAAAAAGATATTATAGTATTAATTGCCAAATAATAATTATTGTAACAATTATTGTCGACAGTGACTAAAGTATATTGAATATGTGTGTGTGTGTGTGTGTATTTGTTTTATGGCTCTGGTGAAACCAACTGGCCAGCATCTCTCTTTATGTAAGGCCTGTGGAAACTTATATTGAATATGAATGCTTGTTTTCCTGGATCAACCCACGATGCGGCTATTTGGCAAGTTTTCAATATTAAAACTATCATGCAAGATCTATATTATATTCATGGTGTTAATTATTTTCTTATCGGACACTCTGGGTACCGTTTCTACTAAGCCCCTTTGAGATCCATGCGGTAAATACGCCCAAAAGTAATTATATATAATTATCACTTTGTAAGAAGTAGAAACATAATTGAAAAGTTGAATGGAACAGTAAACTTAAGATTTCGATGCTTATTAAAGCATTTGGGTGGCCCAATCTGATTTAATTCTGTAGTCATTTTTGCTCACAATCCATTAATGATTGGCAACTCAACTAGATTCATTTTTCCTCCTAACAGTTTTTGGGTTTCTTCTAAAAATGCACGATAAATTCATTCTGGCATTTTGTAGTCCTCGGAGCGCGAGACATTTTAAAATCAATGAACTAAATCGTAAAATTCCACAATAAAAGTGTCATAATAATGTCAAATTTCGGCGACAGTAATTCAAACAACTCAAAGTGTGACGTTGCCATATTTCTGAACACACATTTTAACGGATTCCTCTAAAATTTATATTTTTTAACCAAACTCTAAAATTTGCCTTTACAGAATATCAATTTTACCAATCATTTTTAGAGGGCTGTTAAAATTTAAATTTTTAATGGCCTCTAAAATTTAGCGGCTAGTTTACAGAATAGACCCCATAGTAGGTAAACATATTTCACTCACAATCAGAGTTGTCTGGTTACCTTAATTCTTGATATTAATAGGACAACTTTGATTGTGAGCGAATTACACTTGCCAATGTCACTTATATCGCAGCCAATATAGCCTGGCTAGTTAATTATTGTTAAAAACCATTCTGCAACCCACTATTATTGTTTTTGTTTTATTTTTAAGAAAAATATTTTTCGCTAATTTAAAATAATAAATTGTACAATATTAAAGAATAAAAAAACAAGAAAAACTTTTTGTAGTGATTTTTTATCGAAAATATATGTATAAATGTAATTGACAAATTACGACATTAAATAATACTGTTTTTAAAAAGTTAAAAATAACATCAAAATTCATCAATTTCTTTAAAATGTAATATAAAAATCCAAAACTTTAAAACGCTGCCCTGAAACTATACCCAACTAATACAGTATGTCAGCTCGTCTAGAAAAAATCTAGAAAAAAATTCCTCTTTCTTCCAGATCAAACATAACGCGTGTTCCTGACTTTGACTATGGCTTATTAATGATTTCCAAAGACGAAGCCGACGTATTTCTAGCAGCCGCGGTTCATTATGCCGGTTTGGACGGAGTCACTTTTTCCCAGCCGTATTTTTGGTCTTGGTAAGTTTTAGAAAAATAAGGTTAAACACAGTAGCAGTAACTTCGATTATCGAATCCTGTACCGGGTGGTCAAATAAGCGAGGACGTCGGCTTTATCTCGGAAACCATTAATCGTACAAGTTTCGGAAAGATTTTTTTTTGAGTAAAGTGGTCAAGAGAAATTGCTGGAAATTACTTTTAAGTTCCTCATTTCGCCGCAAGGTGGCACAATTAAAAATTGTTTTCTTAAATTCTAAATTTCTCCGAAAATTCCCATATTAAGGTATAACTCTGATTACATCATTGAAAAGCTTAGACAATTCTGCATCGTTTTGGTTCAAGGCTCATTGGCGTACCGACCTTGATACGAGTGGGAGAAGCTATTGAAAGTGTAAACATTAAAATCGCTGTAACTTTTAAACGACTTATCCGATTTTACCAAATTTAAGCTTGTTTGGAAGGGGAAAATAAGTATCTTTAACTGCCGTATCCAACAGTACACGATAGTGTTTAATAAAATTGCTAGAGGGCGCAATTTGTAATAATTACAGTTTTTTCGATTTTATCCCGAAAATTCAAACCATACGGTATAACTATGACATCATAGTCGAAAAGTAGATAAAATTTGCAAGAAAAGATATGAAGACCGCAGTTCGATATCTTTGTTCGTTTCAGAGTTATTGCCAAAACAATAATTTTTAATACAAATTGCGCCCTCTAGCAATTTTATTAGAAACTATCTTGTACCATTGGATACGACAATTGAAGGTACTTACCTTTTTCTTCCAAACAAGCTTAAATTTAGTAAAATCGGTTAAGTCGTTTAGAAGTTACAGCGATTTTAATGTTTACACTTTCACTTGATAAGAGTGGGAGAAGCTATTGAAAGTGTAAAAATTAAAATCGCTGTAACTTCTAAACGACTTATTCGATCTTACTAAATTTAAGCTTGTTTGGAAGTACTTTCAAATTGCCGTATCTAATGCACGATAGTTTCTAATAAAATTGCTAGAGGGCGCAATTTGTATTAAAAATTATTGTTTTGGTAATAACTCTGAAACGAACAAAGATATCGAACTGCGATTCACATCTTTTCTTGCAAATTTCATCTACTTGTCGATTATGATGTCATAGTTATACCGTATGATTTGAATTTTCGGGATAATATCGAAAAAACTGTTAATATTACAAATTGCGCCCTCTAGCAATTTTATTAAACACTATTGTGTACTGTTGGATAATTGAAGACACTTATTTTCCCCTTCCAAACAAGCTTAAATTTAGTAAAATCGGATAAGTCGTTTAGAAGTTACAGCGATTTTAATGTTTACACTTTCAATCTTCTCCCACTCTTATCAAGGTCGGTACGCCAATGAGCCTTAAACCAAAATGATGAAGAATTGTCTAAGCTTTCCAATGATGTAATCACAGTTATACCTTAATATGGAAATTTTCGGAGAAATTTAGCATTAAAAAAAAAACAATTTTTAATTGTGCCCCCTTGCGGCGAAATGAGGAGCTTAAAAGTAATTTTCAGCAATTTCTCTTGACCACTTTACTAATAAAAAAATCTTCCTGAAAGTTGTACGATTAATGGTTTCCGAGATAAAGCCGACGTCCTCGCTTATTTGACCACTCGGTATACTCGGTTACCTTAATTAATTATGGGAACAACAGAAAAACAAAAAGGGTTCCTACACAATTTTATCAGAATAAATAAATACTTCTTATAAACGTCTCGAGCATTTTCAAGCATAGCAACGCTCATCGTCAGAAGACAGAAAAAGTTGTTGCTATTATATGGTATTAGCGGAGGGAAATGGTTTATTGTATCCAAGCTTTGTAGATGTAGAATTCATAGAATAAAGATTTTAAGAAGGAAAGTCTAAAATACTTTGTAAACCTTTTTAAATTTCTTTAACAAGGCTTATAGTCCGGTCAATCTAGACCAAAAAATCATACTGAAGGTACATAAATTAACAACAAGCTGAAAATCAGTAAAATTGTTCAAAATATAATTATAAATAAAATTTATAAGTTCCCCATCATTCCCGTGTTTGGAAAAAATTTTACTCAAGGTCAAAGGTCAAAAAAATTAGTTTTTCCCGATTTTCAGCAAAACGGTACGTTTTATCATAAAAATAGTCTAGACAAAAATTGTAAACCATAAAATTATCTATAAAATATGTATCAACACTTTTTTTCTTACGAGCCACCGGTTCTGAGATATAACGATTCAAAAAGTTGTTATTGTCATAATATGCACACGTTATTTTTTCTAATAATTTTACCGCATAGATCTCTGCGAGTACTTCTGTCATGCCGCTTCCTTGCATAATATGACCAATTGCTCCCAGAAAAGACATCAGTAGATAAAATCCTCCGAGTCTGATGATAATTTTTAATACTTCAGAGCCCTCAGGTGTGGCTGATGCTGATACCATTTCTCGAGCTTTAGCATACAGGGGCTGGTCGAAAGTCGCGATGCATACAGTGTGGTCCTACCGTTTTGCATTCTCTAATGCACAAAGTAAAGTCGTATAGATAGTATTATAGTTACTGGCTGGTTGGTAAATAAATGGTAAAAATGAAATTTGAGATTTAGAATAATTCATAATAATATGGTTATTTGTTAAACGTTCAATTAAACCATTCCAACCGGGTAAAGACGCATTTTTCCATTTTTACGATAACAACTTTTAAAACTTTTTGAATCGTTATATTTCAGAAACGGTGGCTCGTAGGAAAAAAAGTATTGACACATTTTTTTAGATAATTTTATGCTCTACAATTTTTGTCTGGAGTATTTTTATGATAAAACTTACCGTTTTGCTGAAAATCGCGAAAAACTCATTTTTTTGACCTTTGACCTTGAGTAAAATTTTTTCCAAACACGGGAATGATGGGGAACTTATAAATTATATTTATAATTATATTTTGAACAATTATACTGATTTTCACCTTGTTGTTAATTTATGTACCTTCGATTGTCTAGATTGACCGGACTATTAATTTAGGTACTTTTGTTGAGGAAGAGAAGAAAAAATACGTTTTTAAATCAAATGTAAAAAAAAGTATTATTGGATTTTTTGAAATATTAATTTATGTATCCACAGCATAAATAATACAACAGTATTATTCTTTTAGGTATTATGTATACTTTAAGCTTCCAAAAGGAAGACCAAGTTTGTACGTTCATTTCAACGTATTTAGCCTGGACTTATGGTTAAGAATGATTCTTTCATTTTTAATTTTGGCATTGGTTTTATGGATAGTTTGTGTTATTTTAAAAAATACTTATAAAAGAGCAGAAAAACGACTTTCACCAATTACGTATTTATTGGGAACTATTTCAGCGTTTTTTAATACAGGTAAGTGAATTTTGATTTTTTTTTACACCAGCAGAACTTTCAGATTGATATTGCACCTTAATCTGTATCTTAGATTACATATTTCTACGAAGATGAGTATGGGCAGAAGAGAGAGAAAATATCCTTTTAACGATATATATAGGAATATCTTGGTTATAATTCCACGCCATATAAATGGTTTAAACTTATAAAAGACACCGCTCTTTCCGATCCGAAACATTGTAATGTGCAGAAATGTCATTATTTATTAATTGATAAGTAACATTCTATGAAGTTTTCTTTTACTTTTTAAAATTTTAAAGTAGATTGCTTATCGCGTTTTCTTGTTGTAAAATTTACCGGGTGATTCAATAAGAAAGGCAGCGGGCTATATCTCGGAAACTACTTAACGTAGAAACTTGGGATAAAAAAAATTATGATTAAAGCGGTCCTGAGAAAATTCTGGAAATAATTTTTAAGTTCCGCATTTTGCCGCAAGAGGGCGTAATTGAAAAGTAAATTCTAAAATTTTACATAACTCCGAAAATTCCACATTAAGGTATATGTTTGATAACACGATTTTAAAGCTTGGACAATTATGCATCATTTTGGTCTTATGCTCATTGGCGTACCGACTTTAATAAGAGTGGGGGAAGCTGTTGAAAGTGTTAACATTTAAATCGCTGTAACTTCTAAACGACTTATCCGATTTTAGCAAACTGGAGACTGTTTGGAAGAGAAATTATGCAATTATACATATTACGACATATTTTTTATAATAACTCATAAATAAAAAACAAACCTCATTTTTTACATTTAAAACACATTCAGGTGAAAAAAATATTTTTTGCTTTTTCAATTATTTTCAAAATTAATTCAAATTGTTAAAAAGGAAAAGAAAAAAGTTCGCAAACAGCGGCAGCGCTGATCGGCGCCTGAGGGACCGGCGCACCGGGAAATCTCCCGTTGTCCCGATGGGCCCATCCGCCCCTGACCTTGCTACTATAGTTTAAACCTAACCTACAAATAACTCAACTTTCTATTTTCTCACGTATGAGATGTAACAGCAGATTTATTATTTTTCGAAGTCTCGCATACTTGACACTTTCGACTCATTTAAATTAAGCTCGCAAAAATATCAGAAAACACTAAAAAACAGCAATTATATTACCCAAAACCGATAAAGTGAAGAAAATTTCAGGCCGCTGACAAATAACACCAATGTGGTTTGTATACATCGACACATCAAAAACATCGATATTCTTAATGCGATATATCGTTTTTAAGCTATGCATCGACGCCATTATTTGATAGTTCTGTTGTCGATACATAGATGTATTTTATTCGATGTACCGGGTGTTCCACCTAAGGAGGTAATCGGCTATATCTCAGAAAGTAATAACACTAGGGCTTTGGGAAAAAAAATATATCTATAAAAGCGGCCAAGAGAAATTGCTGGAAATTATTTTCAAGTTCGAAAAATGACCGCTAGGGGGCGTAAGAGAACTTTCAAAATAGAAATGCCGATTTTCTCTTGATTTTTCTTAATAAAAATATGTTAAAGCATTGTATTCTTCATAAAATAATGCAACTTTATGTTAAAAATCGTTTTTTTCTATTTTTAATAATAAAGTGGTGGGAGAAGGTCAAACCTTTTTTCTTTCAAACGCTGATATCTCTGCTTTGGATAAACCGATTTTATTCAACTTGGTCTTGAAAAAAGCCCTTCTTTTCCTCTACACGTAAATCTATTAACTATACCATATTGATTCTGATGGGGGCCACTAGATGGCGTTTTTCCGTAATTTCTCAATGAATAAGGATTTTCTCAAAAAAATCAAATGTTATGGTATGACTTTTTCATCATATTTTATTTTAGGCTTATAAAGGCTATTAAATAGTGGAATAAAAAATCCAGGTCCGTATTTAAAATAAAAAAAGTTGATGATGGTCGCTCGAATCCGAAACGTCGGATTAAAAAACTAACCCCCATCAGCTTGTAGAGAAGGAAAAGTTACTATAAGGAACTGAAAACCGCAACGTGATATCTTTTGTTAAACTAGAGAAAATCGAATGTTTTAAAAAATGGCCTATTTTTCCATATTAATTATTATTATCCCTAATTTCTCTAGTTTAACAAAAGATATCACGTTGCGGTTTTCAGTTCCTAATAGTACCTTTTCCTCCTCTACAAGCTGATGGGGTTAGTTTTTTAATCCGACGTTTCGGATTCGAGCGACCATTATCAACTTTTTTATTTTAAATACGGACCTGGATTTTTTATTCTACTATTTAATAGCCTTTATAAGCCTAAAATAAAATATGATGAAAAAGTCATACCAGAACATTTGATTTTTTTGAGAAAATCCTTATTCATTGACAAATTACGGAAAAACGCCATCTAGTGGCCACCATCAGAATCAATATGGTATAGTTAATAGATTTACGTGTAGAGGAGAAGAAGGGCTTTTTTTCAAGACCAAGTTGAATAAAATAGGTTTATCCAAAGCAGAGATATCAGCGTTTGAAAGAAAAAAAGGTGTGACCTTCTCCCACCACTTTATTATTGAAAATAGAAAAAAACGATTTCTAACATAAAGTTGCATAATTTTATGAAGAATACAATGCTTATATTTTTAACATATTTTTATTAAGAAAAATCAAGAGAAAATCGGCATTTCTATTTGGAAAGTTCTCTTACGCCCCCTAGCGGTCATTTTTCGAACTTGAAAATAATTTCCAGCAATTTCTCTTGGCCGCTTTTATAGATGTATTTTTTCCCCAAAGTCCTAGTGTTATTACTTTCCGAGATATAGCCGATTACCTCCTTAGGTGGAACACCCGGTACCTATTAGGCCTTAATTTTATTCGTAAAATAATTATTTTGCCTTTGCCTCTCGATCTTGATTATACCTTTTACCTTTGGTTTCAGTTAGGGTGTGAGCTTAGAACAATTAATTAGATTGGATTTGTTTTGTAATTCTGATTTTATTAAAAATATTTTTTCGTTTCCTCAATGTTTTTCCGCCAAACATTTTCTGTGGACATCCCTAAACGGATATGAATAAAACAACGTCATCTGGCATCAGACCAATGTCGTGGGGGTCGTATCTTTGGGGTCGGATCCTTACTGCTGCGGGAGTTTTTATAAGGTTTTAGACAAAGATTTAAATTTCCCACATCCTGTTAATACTGTTAACAACGTAAGTTTGGCAAACAAAGTGGAGGGGCGCAATTTGGATGTTGATTTACTTCAGAATGGAATACGATTTTGTCGATAGGTTAGTTTTGTTATTGTTTCGTCTAACCGGGTGTCCACGGAAGGTGGTTCGCCCCTCTAACTTTTTTGTTTTTTAAGATAGTGGAATAAAATTCGGGTGATTTGTATACGACATAAAACTGTATTTCTTGACACGTGACTCAACATGATGGAACTTCCGGTTTAACCGGAAGTGACATAGACTTTCGATTTTTAAATGGGACACCGGGTATATTTTTCTTTTTTTGACTCCATATTATTATGGCATTCTAAATACAACGATGTGTCACTTGTCACTTTTTGTCACCAAGAAAATATTTTTTTTCATATTTATTTATATGTTTTATCTCGAGAGCTATGAATACCTTAAAATCACTTATTTCAGTTCTTTAATCTTGAGAAAAATACAATTTTACTATTTTTGGTCCAATGCTATGTGCTATGTAAAATTTAATCTTTAAAGTTGTATAACTAATTTTTTTTAAACGGCAACATGGTGGCTCGTCGTGTTAAGAAAAAAGAGGATTTTATTACGATTATCTTGATACTATACACTATAAGGTTTTAGAAAAGCTGCCATTAAAAAACTTTAAAAAGTTAACTTGGAACTTTCCTAAAATAAAGCATATTTTGAGAATAAATTTAGATTTAAATGCATGAAGAAGCCTGTGACCATTAAAACTGATAAAACAAAATCATACCTTGAAGAAAATTGACATGCCAACAGCTTCTGCCAAAGCAAATTGGTTTGTTGTTTAAAAAACATGGAAAATACTAGTTTTACAAGGAGTGAAAAAGTTGATATGTTATTATTGTCAGGCTCATTTCGCATTTTCGGAACCAGTTTTGGGTACCTACCTAATAGTGCTGGGTTGGATGACGCCGATTACAATATCTTTGTGCGTAAAATCGTGCAGCATCGGTTGAATTCTTTCTACATTCTCCAAACACTAAACAACTTATTCACTCCTTGTAAAACTATTATTTTCCATGTTTTTTAAACAAAAAACTAATTTACTTTGCCAGAAGCTGTTGGCATGTCAATGTTCTTAAAGGCATGATTTTGTTTTATCAGTTTTGCTGGTCACAGGCTACTTGATACATTTAAATCTAAATTTACTCTCAAAAGATGCTTCATTTTAGGAAAGTTCCAAGTTAACTTTTTAAAGATTTCTAATGGCAGCTTTTCTAAAACCTAATAGTGTATGGTATCAAAATAATCGTAATAAAATTCTCTTTTTTCTTAACCTGACGAGCCACCATGTTCCGTTTAAAAAAAAATGAGTTATACAACTTTAAAGATTAAATTTTACATAGCACATAGCATTGGACCAAAAATAGTATAATTGTGTTTTTCCCAAGATTAAAGAACTGAAATAAGTGATTTTAAGTTATTCATAGCCTAGATAAAACATATAAATAAATTTGGAAAAAAAATATTTTCTTGGTGACAAAAAGTGACAAGTGACACATCGTTGTATTTAGAATGTCATATGGAGTCAAAAAAGGAAAAATATACCAGGTGTCCCATTTAAAACTAGAAAGTTTATGCCACCTCCGGTTAAACCGGAAGTTCCATAAAGTTGAGTCACCTGTCAAGAAATGCAGTTTTAAGTCGTACCTATACAAATCCCCCTAATTTTATTCCATTATTTTGAAAAACAAAAAAGTTAAGAGGGGCGAACCACCTTCCGTGGACACGCGGTATGTAACAGATCATTGGTCTACTAAGTGTTTAAGCGGTTTATTTTCTTAATTGTATATTTTTTTTGTTGTTAGTGTACCTATATATATTTAAGTGCCTGTATTTTGGCATTTCTAATAATTGTCCACATATTTATATTTATTTTTAAGTTAAGGACACACTTTGTTAACAAGAATGGTATTATTCTTTGGATAATAAAGTATATTGATGATAATTATGATGATGATGACGATGATCAACAGAAAAGCTTGAATTTTAGGTTATGATCTGAGACTTAGAAGTTGCACAGCTAGACTCATAATCTTTATGGCTCTAGTTTTTGGGACGCTTTGTTACTATGCTTTAAGTGCTAGCCTTGTCGCAAGACTTGCAGTCCTTGATAGACCAATGCCTTATAAAAATCTCAAAGACGTTGCAGCCAGAAAAACCCATTCCCTATGTGTAAGAAATGTATCTTTTGTTTACGGAAATTTTACGGTAAGAAAGTACTCGGTGTTGTTAAACTTTTTAAATCTTAACAAAATTTGGTATCTACGTATCCATAATAATTACGAGACAACCCAGGAGCAGTTTGGATCACAGACACGAATATACAGTGACCGACAGAATGCTGGCCCAATACGTATTTTTTTTTAATTATTTTATATATTTATATTTCTCATAAAATTATATTCTCGATAAAAGCATCCGTTTGAACTAAAAAAACGACCATTAAAATAGAAAAAAACCGTAGAAATATGTAACTTTTTGTTTATTTACTATTAATGTGTGTTAAAATTATCCAATAAATAAAATTGAAATGCCTGTAAAGCTGAAGATATCCGTATATACAGTGTGACCCGTAAAGTCCGCATCATATGATTTTTTTTATTAATAGTTTTATTCGAAATTTGACTTTGGCATCGAGTTCTGCTTCGATCGAGATAAAAATTAAGCAAAAAAAATAGTAGTCACGTGATTCGCATTATCTGTCAAATATTTATTTTTCCCACAAATAATTCAAAAGTAGGGTTATTTCCAAAAATATCGAAAAAAGTTATAACAAAAAGTTTTTTGAAATGCAATTTCTAGCCCACATGCAAAATTTCAGCTGCATAAGATAATTTTGATTTTTTACCCACCACTAAAATTTATTTTCCACTTAATGAACACTTTACTGATGACACTGTGTTCTTTTCTGTTTTAATATTAAAGTGTATTACTTTCAGACCCAAACTACGTTTTCAAAATACTTATTTTATAAAGTTACCTTATACAGGGTCAAAAACAAATAAACTTTGCATCTCATGCGACCAAATTTTAATACCCCAATTTTGATTTTGTAGAAAAACACACATTTAATATGGCGCTACTTTAAAGAAAATTTATTTGAAAGAAAGCATTGTCAAAACTAAGAAGTTTTATGTAGGTTGCGTTGAGTCTTATTTTGCAAAAGTGGTGCAATTTACAAAATATGTATATGTATATGGTAAAAAATCAAAATTATCTTACGTAGCTAAAATTTTGCATGTGGGCTAGAAACTGTATTAAAAAAAACTTTTTCTGATAAATTTTTTCGATACATTCAGAAATAACCCTACTTTTGAACTATTTTTTATTTAAATTAAAATTTGACAGATAATGCGAATCACGTGACTACTATTTTTTTGCTTAATTTTCATCTCGATCGAAGCAGAACTTGATGCCAAAGTCAAATTTCGAGAAAAGTTATTAATAAAAAAAATCCCGTATTATGCGGACTTTACTGGTCACACTGTATGTAATTTATTTTGTTCAATAACTCCGGTGCAAAAAATATTTAGGATTTAATTTTACCGTGTCCAAACAACCTTATAATAAATTGTATTTTTTTTTAGCAAAAGTCTAATATTCGCTTGTTTGTGCAGTTAATACCAGCAGCGACAGTAAAACTCGAGGATACAAAAACGAAAGCTTGTATTTTAAATTAAAGTCCTCTTAAACAAAGGCCTTGGTTTTTTAAAGATGGGTTATGCCAAGCCTGAGTAATCGTAGTTAAAAAAAATATTTGAATATCCCCCACAACTTAATTTTACTATACCGGGTGTCCGCAGAAGGTGGTTCGGCCATAAAGCTGCATATTTTAACAGGTGGCCCAACATTATGGAACTTCCGGTTGAACCGGAAGTGACATAAAATTTCGATTTTTAAATGAAACAAATAGTATTATTTTCCTTTTCTGACTCCATATGACATTTTATCTCAACTTTTTGTCAGCAAAAAAATTTTTTTTTCCAAATTTATTTTTTTTATCTAGAGGGCTATGAATATCTTTAAGTCACTTATTTCAGTTCTTTAATTTTGGGAAAAATATAATTTTACTATTTTCGGTCCAATGCTATCTGCTTTAATTGAAATTAAAATATAGAAATATTCTTAAGAGCAGTATGCCGCATTTAGGTAAAAAGGTGTGACAGACTACAACAAAACTATTGGATAGAAATTGTTAAAATCTTGAGTTTAGCTTCGAAATTTGATACTACATGTCTAAATTTTTAAATTGGAAAGAAAAATTTTAAAATATTTTTTTTTTTAAATTGATATATTGAAGGTGATATAGGCATGTAGTATCAAATTTCGAAGATACATTTCAAATTTTAACAAATTCTCTCCAATAGTTTACTTGAGATTTGTCACTCCTTTTTATCCAAATGCGGCAAGCAATAACTGTTTGTTGCCTAAACCCAAAACAGAATATGACAAAAATTGATAGATGACCCCTTAATAAAGTTAACGGTTTAATTTTAGGATCGTGCTCAAAATAGAACTGTACTCCCAAAATGGCGGGACGTCTTGAACACGAAAGCATGTGGGGCAATGCGTCCTTGGCAGAATATTTTAACAATCATTTGCAAAGATAAGGTGGCCGTTTTTGAAAATAGAATCCTGATGTCTTTGGTTTTGAATGATCCAAGGCTTTCTTGTGGCGTTACACATTTACCTCAAAGGTACAGATATACTTTATTGTATAAATTTGCTGAACAATGATGTTGCTTGCATGATAGAAGACGTTTAGACTTGCATTGTCTTTATTTGTTTTAAATCACAACGTTTCAGCTGGGATGTATCTGCGGTCGTCTTCAGGTTTATACTTATTAGGTAAGTAAACGTTGTAATTTAAAACAAATAAAGACAATGCAACTTCAAAACTTCTTTATCATTTAATGCATGTACGTATATGTAGGATATTATGTGTCACAACTATAAACAATATCATTTATAACCAAACTTTAATTATCTTTATTTTAGGCAATAATATAACCCATGAAAATCTTAAAAAAAGGTACTGAAGGCCTTACGGTAGGGTACAAACAATTTTAATATAATATGTGACCTAAGGGATCTTGGTATATTATACATTTTTTAATTGGGAGGGGGTTGTCAAAAAATTAGGAAAATTCCGAGAATTACATGCTCATTACAAAAATGCTCGTATACAGTGTTACCAGTAAAGTCCGCATCATATGGGATTTTTTTATTAATAGCTTTATTCGAAATTTGACTTTATCAGTAGTCATGTGATTCGCATTATCTGTTAAATTTTAATTTTTTCCAAAAAATAATTCAAAAGTGGGGGGTTATTTCTGAAAATATCGAAAAAAGTTAAGAAAGAAAAAGATTTTTTAAATGCAGTTTCTACTTTCTAGCCCATGTCGAAAATTTCAGCTACATATAGTAATTTTGATTTTTTATCCATATTTTGTCGTTGTAAACGTGTTTTTGGTGCATCCGAGGGTGCATCATTGTAATTAATTTTTTGGAAACTGCACTTAAATAATTAAAAACTCTTTTTACTTTTTTTATGACATAGCTTAGTAACAAATTTTAATAAAGGGGTTTTTAAATTAAATCGTTGAAAATAGGTACTCTTTACGTTAAGTTAAACTAAAATTTATTTTCCACTTAATGAACACTTTACTGATGACACTGTGTTCTTTTTGTCTTAATATTAAGGTGTATTACTTTCAGACACAAACTACGTTTTCAAAAACACTTATTTTATGAAGTTACCTTATGCAGGGTCAAAAGCAAATAAATTTTGCATCACATGCGACCAAATTTTAATAGCCCAATTATGATTTTGTAGAAAAACACACATTTAATATGGCGCCACTTTAAAGAAAATGTATCTAAAATAAAGCTGTGTCAAAACTAAGAAGTTTTATGTAGGTTGCGTCGAGTCTTATTTTGAAAAAGTGGTGCAATTTACAAAATATGGGTAAAAAATCAAAATTATCTTATGCAGCTGAAATTTTGCATATGAGCTAGAAACTGCATTTAAAAACACTTTTTCTAATAACTTTTTTCGATACTTTCAGGAATAACCCCACTTTTGAACTATTTTTTGGAAAAAAAAAATTGACAGATAATGCGAATCACGTGACTACTATTTTTTTGCTTAATTTCCATTTCGATCGAGGCAGAACTTGATGCCAAAGTCTAATTTCGAATAAAGTTATTAATAAAAAAAATGCCATATGATGCGGACTTTACTGGTCACACTGTATATTTTTTGTGTTTTCTGTCTTTAAAGATGATGCTAAACTAATTTTATATATCCATTTCCTGGTGTTATAAAATTTTTAGTCCTCCTAAACTTTGATCTGTAGGTGCCATTATCATATTTTATTCTAAATACGAACCTGTATTTTTAAAGCAGTTTTATAAACCTTAAATCTGATAAAATATTAAGAAACTCCATTGTAAAGTATCAACGTTTCGGCCCCAATAACATCTTTCATTTTTTCCCTTCATCTCGTATACGGTAGCAGATAATAAAAAGACAATAAAAAATTCTTGGCGTTTTACTATTTTCGGATGTAACCTACCTACTGCAAATTTTCCTAATTTTTTGACAGCATGCTAGGTTATAGGTTAGCTCCAAGTTGCTCAGAGACTTTTTATTTCGCAACTTTTTGTCAACTGATTTTTTTTGTATCTATTACCATTTAAGTCGAAGAAAAATTAATATTCTTAAAATCTGGTACCAACAAAATATAGAAATAGAAAGTGGCAATGGAAAAACACATGCAGAAAATACACTATCGTCGATATCGCGACCAGTGTCACTCTCTGCATTCGTTAGGTAAATAACTGGTAAATTACTACTGTAATATCCGGGTTAATAAAGCCAGAAATTAAATCTTAAACAGTAATTTTCGTTTTATTCCGAATATTTCTGAAATAATAAGAATTGTTCTTGTGAGCTCCCAATTATTGCGAAACTTTGCGTTTCGCCATATCATGATTGATTAGTAATGCTTTGGATCCGGAAAGGAAACGCAAGGTTTAACTTGCACCGGTACATAGTGGTACCGTCAGAAGAATGTAATGCAAAGCGCCATCTAGTATCGATGTTGGACACGTCTAAAGCATACCAGCGCCTCTAACAAACTTATATAAATAGGTAAAAATGTTAAGAGAAAATCACTTGTAAAGACACACGGGACAATTAAATTGGTCCCGCCAGGCAGCGCTACAAATCTTATTGCCAATTGCACAAAGCTTTTTAGGCCTAAGGCCTGTTGCACACCTGTACGGCCACCGTCCTATCGGCACCGTTTATACGGTTAAGGGATTAGGCATCATATGTGACCTTTCACACGCACCGGCACCGTGTACACGGTTCCGTTCCACCGCGATGTCACCGTGAGCCCCCACTACAATTCACGGCGACCGTTACCATGTTGACGGAGAGACATGCCCTGTCAGTGTTGCCAATCGGCGGACTTTGAAACTATTTCGGACTTTTCGGACTTCTTGATACCTGACGAAAATATGCTAAATGCACAAATTTGGAAATAAAAAAATAAAATCGGCAGGTAACTTAGTGTTTATTTACCAAGTGTTGGGTTGTCTTATTACTTATTACATTAACCTTTTTATTATTGTTTTTTTTGTTATTAAAAAGTAAATGTTTATAGAGTTATATCAGTATTTTTCATTATATAATATACCTCCAACAGTAAAAAATAAATGTCACTTATAGCGAATGCGCCAGACGAAGCATTTTCCTTTCGACGCGGACTAAATCGGACTTTTTCGTGCCACTGGGCGGGCCTTTTCACCTAATGTCATTGGCAACACTGTGCCCAGTAGAGTTTAAGATTTAATTGATGCTTGCACATGTGCCGCGCTTATGACATTTTCTTGGTTCATCGGCGGGAACATTATTTTATTTAGTATATTTTATCATAATCATATTTTTCGCAATGGCAGTAGATATAATCATGGATATGCTTATATCTTTGGTGGAAGCAAGGCCGGGTAATTGGGACAAAACAAGTTCTATTTATAAGGACAGAAACTGCACAAGAAGTGCCTGGAATGAAATATATTCAATGTATCAATCCTGATTTTGATTGTAATAGCCAACATTTCCATAGGCTGTATGCACTCTCTCAAATATGTATCTTGACGTTGAAGCGAATTTTTTAGTCGTTCGTGTAGGTCATCAAAGCTGTAGCACATCCTAAAATAGTTAAAAAAGCTTTTTTCGTCTTCCCTCAACTGACCAAATAGTACAAAGAATGCACCGAATTGTTTCCTTCCCATATTGATGGGATGAATCCACAAAATTCTGTTTCGTGCCTTTCTTCGTTTTTTGATACGCATGTAAGACATTAAAATCGCCACAGCACGTCTATGATCCATACTCGAATCAAAATAGAATCAAACTGACAAAAACCGTGCAGGGATAACACGAACGCGGTAAATCGCGTAAACTGTGCCGTTAGGACGGTCGCCGTGTAAGTGTGCAACGGGCCTAACGGCCGATTAACTTCTTAGAAACCGACCGAGTCCATAGCAACCTATTAATATCCACGACAACCTATTACATTTTGTTTTTAGAAGACTGTTATAATTATTTTAAGAAAAAAAACTGAGCTCACTGTTAGCTAATGGGCCGTTAATTTGGCAAATCTAAAAAACCACACATGTCAACTTTTTCATTTGTTTCTTAATCGTACCGTTAGCTAACGGAGAACTAAACTTACTTGTTCAATTAATTATTAATTAACGTATAAGGGTTATTTAATTATTAATAATTACCTTTTTATTGTTTATTTTAGATACTTCCCCACTGGTAACTACATAGCACTATCGAAAAAGTTTAGGGGAAAGAAAACTTTAATAGCACTGTAAGTTTATCAAAAGAATTATAATTAAGCTTATTCATACATATCTTTATTTACGATGAAAGAAAAAGAGCGTCGCAAATGAAAAAAATTGCACTAAATTTGTAGAAATTAAGGGATCGGAATTAAAAACGTAGCATCTTCATGTCCAATTATTGCAAAACCTGTAGGTTATCTGGTACAATCCAGTCCTACTAAAAATACGTTCTCCCTTAATTGAGCAGAAGACATGTTGGCACGGGCTTTTTCAGCTCACCACGTCTCATCTCGCCACACGAAGGATTTTTACCTATTTTAGTGCCAAGTCGTTACACGAATCGAATAACGAAATAACAGTGCCAATCGGCCACGCGACCCTCTTATATGATGGCTTTCAATAATTCTAATAAACTGAGACCTGGACCCCCAGATAAGTATCATTGTATAATTAGTTATCATACCATTTATAAAATTTAATGTTTTAGAATAACTTTAGACAACAGTACCTACTAGCTAAAATATTACAAGCATATCTAATACTAAAAATTAAAACTGAAGATTTTAAAAAAGCATACCTCTCTACACAGATTTAATAAAATTAAGTCAAATGTTAGGAGAAAATCACTTCAAAGACCAAAGTTACAATTACATGAGTCAGACTAGGCAGCGCTAATACCCGTAGGTCGTTGGTTGAAGAACCAAAACCAATGGAGACAAAAGAAAAGATTTCCTTCAATTTCGTCATATCCATTCTAAGACACATTTCGCCATATCATGGCTCATCAGTAAGGCTAGGATCTAACGAAATAAAGGAACATGTGTACAGCCTAAATGTAATTAATTATATAGGTACTAAAATTTGCATCTTTTAAATCTTTTAAAATTGAACCTGCTTGCTTTTGCCTTCAATTGCCACTTTTGTTCTCTTCGAATTTAATTTAATTGGGAACTGGTATATTTTATGGAGAAACGAATAGAAATGATTTATCTTTATGATGCCCAGGCTATGTGCTATTTGAGAAATGCCATTACTTTCAATGAAAGTAATCCTGACAAAACCGCCAGCCAAAACATGAGAGATTTGGTTTCAAATTATCACAAAACAGGATCCGTTGGAAATAAAAAAAGACAACCACCTAGAGTTTTAGATGAAGATATTATGCAGATTGAGGTTTTTGGGCAAGTCTCTATAAATTCAAAGGTTTTAATGCGTTATTTAGCAACAGTTACCGACATATCCAGAGATTCTGTTAGGAAAATACTGAAAATGCATAAAGTGTACACTTAAAAAAAAATAAAAAATTTTGCATCAACCTGGCGACAATGTAGCAGCAGAATTCAGTTGTGAAACCATGACAGGGAGAATTATGGCAACACTCGAATTTATAAAAAAAACATTGATAAATCTTCTTTTTACACAGACACAAGTAATGGCAAAAGTAAGGACGTTAAATTTTAAATGATGTAAGGTGCAAATTTTTTGAAGATTTTACAAAAACAGCAAAAAACTAGTATTTGTGTTAAACAGAAAAAGAAATTAGCAACACAATAGTGTATTAAGTTAGGATTGGGGCAATTTTTTTATCATTTATGTTTATTTTCTAATTTTTTCTGCCCAGTTTGCAAAAGGGAGTTTTAAAATATTTTCTTAAAATTTTGCTAACATTTGATACTTAAGCTTTCCAGAGAGACGTGTTACAAGTGGGGTAGTAGTAAAGGTAGTCTGCAAAATACATTATTTTTATTCATCAGCGTTTTTGTAGTAATTGTATTTTTGGGTTTTTGATATCTTCTTTCATGTAGACAATATAGCCATTATAAGTTTTCAAAAAGTCATCCTGTATTTAATGTTTTAGAATAACTTTAGTTTAAAGACAACAGTACTAGCTAAAATATTACAAGCATATCTAATACTGAAAATTAAAACTGAAGATTTAAAAAAAGCATACCTCTCTCTAAACAGAAATTAATAAAATTAAGTCAAATGTTAGGAGAAAATCACTTCAAAGACAAAAGTCACAATTACATGAGTCAGACTAGGCAGCGCTAATACCCGTAGGTCGTTGGTTGAAGAACCAAAACCAATGGAGACAAAAGAAAATATTTCCTTCAATTTCGTCATTATCTGCTTGTTTTCCCCTGATAAAAGTGGGAGATTTAGTTACATCGTAGTAGAAGTTCAAAGGCACATGTCGTTTATTTAAAAATATATACAGGGTGTCCCAAAAGTAATGGGACACAGAGCAACAGCATACTTCTTAAGGCGAAATAATGCGATTTATTTAAACTTGCCTTATCCCAAAATTGATAACATACCAGGATACAGGGTGTCAAAGTTTTAATTTTGTTTTCGTTTTTTTTGCGATTATTTCTTTATGAAACGACATAGCAGCACAAAATTAAGGGTTTTGGGGTTTTTTGAGGTGAATAATTCAAAATTATTTATAGTTTTTGTGTAACCAGTAGAGGGCGCTGCCTATAAAGCATGGCCCACTCTTTTTAGCTGGCATAACTTTATTTGGGCTTCTTATATCGATCCGAATATTAAAAAAATAAGTTACTTTACTTCTTTTACATCAAAAACGTATAACTTCTTGAAGTCGCTAGGATCAACCATTTTCGATATAATCGCATTCGATATTTTTAATGCAAGAATACTAAAATATTTAAAATAATTGTGTATTCGTTTTAGTATTATTTATCACAGATCACAGCTGGTCTTGATTAAAACAACGACGTTACTAAGGTAACAACATGTTACACAAAGTATCATCTGTCAAAGTTAATAAAATTTTTGATAAGAATAAAATTAATAATTCCGTATACGAAAAAGCGTTTTTATTAGAAAAAAATAGTCAACCTTAAGTATTTACATTAACTTTGTCACTTAGCAAATGTTGCTGATTTACAATAATTTTAAGTTAGAAATTCACCGTTGCTCGATTTTCCGTTGTTTTTTGACCACCTACTTGTTACATTTGTCGCATTGGACATATGCGATTATCTCGAACATGGTTGCTCCTAGCGACTTCAATAAGTGTTACGTTTTTGATGTACAAAAAGTAAAGTAACTTATTTTTTTAATAGTTGGATCGATATAAGAAGCCCAAACAAAGATTTGCCAGCTAAAAAGAGTGGGCCATGCCGTAGGCAGCGCCCTCTACTGGTTATGCAAAAACTATGGATAATTTTGAATTCCTGACCTCAAAAATCCCCAAAACTCTTAATTTTGTGCTGCTATGTCGTTTCGTTAAGAAATAATCCCAAAAAAAGGAAAACAAAATTAAAACTTTGACACCCTGTATCTTGGTTGTTATTAATTTTGGGATAAGGCAATTTTAAATAAATCGCATTATTTCGACTTTAGGAGTCTGCTGTTGCTCTGTGTCCCATTACTTTTGGGACACCCTGTATACTTTGTCTCTTTTACTTTTTCGAATAATAATTGTTATATAGGTAAAACGTGTTTTGTTACCAAAATATAATAAATAGCAAAACTATAAGCGTGTCTATCCACTTGTGGCTTTTACTAAAATTAGACAAAAATGATTTGTTATAGATATTGTACTATAGATTCAACTAGTGCTTTATATTATATTGTTATAAGGGGCTTTTGGTTCATAAATTTCATAAAATTTGTGCACAAATCGCCTAGTTTTCAAACACAGATTGTAAACGTAGTTTGTCCACTTTAAATTTTTGTTGCTAGATATAGCTATAATGCCTTACTTGCTAGTATTGATTTATCAATTTTTAAGTTCTGTTTTCAGTAGTTGCAGAGAACCGAGATAAGGCCTATTTACATCAGTAAAAGAGAACGCAATATAATATTTTGACTTATCTACGTTAAGCTCATTGAAATTCAGCCAATCTTTCACCATAATATGGAGACATCAAGTTCAGCCCTCGCTTTTGCCCCCTACCAAGTATCATCGTTGAAAATCAGTACTGTATCATCAGCATAATATGATAAAATTACTCCTTGTATATTTTTCTTAGTAGTGAAATAATGTAAACAATAAAATGAAGAGGCCCGAGTACAACTGTCCCCTGCGGAATGCCTAGCTGTATCCCATATAATTTGTTGCAGCTTGTTTTCAAATCAGGATTTGCAGATTCAAATCAAATCAAATCGTTTATTTTCCCAGAGACAATTTACAATTGTAGGGTAATAGTTAGGGTACATTTTCAATTTTAAAACTAGAAACTTAAGTATAACTATCTAAAAATGAATAGCAACAAACAAAATATTTCAATACGCAATATAAATAAAACATGTACAGGGTCTTCCAACGAGGAGTGAACAGGGGCTCGTTTTTGAGCTTCCTTAGATGAGAGATTGCAGATTGTTATCTTGTTCTACAAATGCCAAGAAAATGCAAGACAAGCAAGGAGAAGATTTATTGCAAATTTTCACAGAAATATATCCGTCAATACTATTCTAAGGATAAAGAACCTATTTGAGGAAAATAAAACATTACATGACAGAAAAAGAAATCCAGAAAGGAATAGAAATCGAGACCGTGCCATTGTGAATTATTTTCGACTGAATCCAACCAAATCAATTTCGGACGCAGTTCGGGACGTTCAATACGGCGGCGGTGTAAGACGCAGAAGAGTTACCCAAGGAACTGTTCACAGGACTTTAAGAAATCATAAATTTAAGTCTTATCATATCCTTCCACTTCAACATCTAACACCGGCACAAAAAGAACTTCGCTTCCAATTTGTTTCCCAAATTGTGATTCGGAAAGAAAACGAAGACCCTAATTTATTCAGAAATATCTTATGGACTGACGAAGCCACATTCACAACATCGGGGGTTTTCAATAGACATAATAGTCATCACTGGGCCGTTGGAAATCCAAGAAAATTTCAGACAATTAAATTTCAAGGAAGGACTTCAATCCATGTTTGGTGTGGCATAAAAAATAATAGAATTTTGGGACCAATATTTTTTTACGGTACTTTAAATGGACAGAGATACTACGAGTTCTTAGAAAACGAAATTGAGAACTTTTTGGAAGATATACCATTGGAAGAATATCAAAATTTAATTTGGCAACATGACGGGGAACCTCCGCATGCCGTGCGTGGGGTTACTCAATATTTAAACGGACGGTATGAAGAATGGATTGGTAGAAATGGAACCTATGCTTGGCCACCCAATAGTCCCGATTTGTCAATATTAGACACATTTCTTTGGGGCCATTTAAAGAACGTGGTTTACAAGCAGCGAAACCACGATATTAAAGAGATCATGCAGAAAATTGTGAATGAAATAAATCGCCTTAACCAGGAAAATCACAGTATAACAGCAAGTTTGGAAAGGCTACAAAGAGGTTATCGCACTTGTTTCGAGAACAACGGAGGTCACATTGAACGATTAAATTATTAATGTTTTTTTTTAATTAGTAGATATAGAGTTGGATTTCTTTTTCTGTCATGTAATGTTTTATTTTCCTCAAATAGGTTCTTTATCCTTAGAATAGTATTGACGGATATATTTCTGTGAAAATTTGCAATAAATCTTCTCCTTGCTTCTCTTGCATTTTCTTGGCATTTGTAGAACAAGATAACAATCTGCAATCTCTCATCTAATGCATATTTCATTTCGGCAATATTATAGTAAATTTGTCAAATTTTTTGACTGGCACAAAGGTGATTATACCTTTATTACCTAGTGTATGTTTCAAACAGGTTAAAGTTAAATTATACTGGATAAAACATTAAAATTTAATAAAAATAGCTGTCACAATATTAAATATTTTAATCAGAACGGACAAAAAAAAATCACTTGTTCCAAAAATCGTATAAAAAAAGCTATGTTCCATTTAAAAAACACCTTATCCATATCGTAACTCTTTTGTTTCTGGTTCCAATAAATTTTTTCTAACATCTAACAAACTTGGTCTTGTCTACATTTAGTAACATCGAATTCTCCCCAAACCAGGCACAAAGTTCAGACAGAACACCATTTGACATCTGCTCCAAAATACTTGAAAACTTGTTTGAAACCAAAAATGTCACATCATCGGCAAACGCCGTACAATGAGCCCCCTGTCCCACAAGATCAATGTCATTTAAGTATTATAAAAATAACACAGGGCCCAGAACGGAGCCCTGTGGAACGCCAATATTAGTTTTTAGGAGTGGCGAATATGTCATTCGTTTGGACTTACCATCAAAGTTGCTTAAACTAACATACTGTTGGCGATCAATTCCAAACGACCTTATCCACTCAAGTGCACAACCATAGCGGACTTTATAACTAGCGGTGAACAGACATTTGGCAACACCGCGCCCAACCAACTCAAACAGTCGACTGGGAACAACGACGGCGGTGCGGGTTTACGCGCCCGATTGGAATTTTGCTTGCAATTAAAAAATATTTTTAAAGCCACGCCTCGGAAAATAAACAAAACTAAATAAAAAACAAATGTTAAAAATAAGTTAAAAAACAAAAATTACCGTTAAATATCCTTCGGCTGCCTCATTAAGCCGTGAATAGACACGCTGTGTGCTGTTGCAAAATGTTAGTTGTCTCCTAATGATGATTTTTAACGTTATTTTTTTTTAATTCTTGTACTGTATAACTAATTACCACACCACCCTTGAGGTATAGTTAGTTCTTGGCGCGTTTTTTTTTAGAGTATTTTCCCTCGTAAGCCTAATCCACAGTAAACATTATTGATACTAAGTACTAGATTAGTCCTCAAAAAGAAAATGCTGAACATGAAGGCAAAATAGGGGTTAGTATGTCACAATAGGGGGTAGTTTGTCACAATAGGGGGTAGTTTGTCACATTAGGGAGTAATATCTCACAATAAGGGATAATTTGTTATAATAGGGGGTAGTTTGTCGCATATCGGGTTTTAATAATTATTATAGAAGACGTGTTTACATACTCCTAATATTTATTAAAAGTATTACGTTTCCATCTCTTCGGCCGTGGTATGCCGCTTAAAAATAAGCAAGAATACGTTTCTGTTGTTATAAAACATGTATTATTTGAGGTTGGCAGGTTATAATTTGTACCTACTTTATTTGGTTAATTAAAGGTATTAAGTTTTCGTCTTTTGTTTTTAGACTCAGCTTTGTTGGTCGCAAGTTGACTGTTTTTCATTTTTACAAAATCATGAAGTAAATCGTTGGAAAAAATGGAATGCAGAACTTTAAGAATATTCTCATACTCATTACCACATACACATTGTGAAAAAAAATCTTGTAAAGTTTCATCGTGTTTTATACTCGTGATAGGTAAATCGCACAAAATAATCTTTTGATTATTAGTTTTCAAAAAGTCATATTCAGTTGTCGGTTCATTAATAATTTTTTCAAAAATTTCACATGTGAAACATGACAGACTTTACTATTTCTGTAGGAATGCTCAATCCCCCTCTTTGCAAATTATTGAAATATTCATTCTCAGTGAAAGTTTCTTTACTTTCGACAACCAATGAAAGGCAGATATTACAATTATATTTTTTTGAAATCTTATGTGCCGCGTAGCCACAAATATAAATTTGAGCTGATTCGTCAATTTTACACTCAGTTAAATAATCTGAGTCCAAAATAAATAAAAATTTGTCGGTATCCGTTATATTATGTTTAGATATATCCCAGTTAAAATCAGACTCAGTACAACAATTATCGCTTTAATTTTGAATTTCCAGAAGTGAAAACTTATTTCCGGATGCCTTTTTGAATACGTGTTTTAGTCTAATTTTTTTTTCTGCATTGTTGACCTTGTCGCAACTAACATTATAATTACACCCACCCAAAATAAGATATTTACCAAAACGCTTCTCTAAATTCTCAGTTGTAAACTTACCTGGGAGTATATGGGAAATTGAAATTTTTTTAAAAGAATATTCAACAATTTCTAGCAAAACCAAAGTACTGTGACGTAGAGCGGAAAATGTGTCATTTGTGAGGTGTCCGTTATTATTATCGATGTTGTGCCAAGCATCTAACCACAAAAGAAATTTTTTTAAAAACTTGATGGCAAAGTCATCTGCTGCACTTGTTATTGGCTTGCAATATTCGTTTCTTTTCATGTTGCCTTCTGAACTATCTAGATCAACATCCGAATGAGGCCTATGTGCAGCGGCTGCTTTGTTTAGATATATTCAAACCCTTTTTTTATGTATTCTTCAGTAGAAGGTTTAAATTCCGAATCGTTATAATTTGCTTTAAAACGACTTAACAAATTTTCAATTTGTGACCACCTAGTAAGTTTCAAATCTATGGGTAAAACCCATTTTAAATTATTAAAACAAAATTCATTGGCATTAACAAAAACTTTTACTATCATATTTCTGTCAACTGAAATTTCATTACTAATACTTAAACAATCCTTTGTCAAATTTAGCGTATAAAAGGAAATTTTTGAATTATGTACTATTTTCATAGACCAGTTATCTGAAACCTTAATTTTATTTTTAATATTTAAAATAAATTCTTCAAAATTTTTAATTAGATCTGCTTTCTCAAATTGTTCGTTTGCTTTATTCGAACGAGCAATTTGTTAGCTTTGTCGTTCCTGAGGAGTTTTTCTAGGAGCTACAACCGCTTTCGTCAAATATTTAGGCAAATTTGGAAAAATACAGGGGAACGCATTTAACTTTAGTTTTGGTCTGCAGGGAATTTTTTTTAAAGTTCCATCAGGTTGGAGGTGGTCATCATCACGGATAATTTCACATTCTGGAAAGTGTTTACAGCAAACGACGGCTCTATCTGACGGCTTAAAATTTGCTCTCGGAATCGCACTTATCCATTTTTGTTTTAAATTATCATCTTTGGGAAGTTAAAAAACCGAAATGAGCTTCCCTCCTTGCTCTTGTTTAATAACGCTATTATAATTGGATTTGCACCCAGGAATACAACAACAACTAGGCATATTTAAAAGCTATAGTACCTATTTCATAAAACGTTATATTATAAGTAAATAACTTACCAGAAATCCCTCCGAACGACAAGACTACGTAGGTATTATACCTCGATATTATAAAATAAATTTTAATACAAACCTCGATATACCTAGTAGGTACAAAACGAAAAACGAAACAGTAGGTACCTAAACACCTACATACACACAGCACTGTTTAATACATTTTATTTCACTTTGATTATTAAAACTAAAAAATAATGCACTGCACCTACACAATAAACGCCATTGTTGCTACCGTATGAATTCGCCCGGTGACCGGCAACTACTATTAATCACATTATTTGGTTTAAATTAACTTAATTTAAGATTATAACACTTTTAAGACTTAGGTAATATCACTATACAAACTATACACTATTCGTTTTATAAAAATCGAATTTAAATTCGCGTTTTTCAAACGGATTTAGATACGAATTGCACGTGCAAAAAACGTATTACCATAAGAAAACATACCGAAGGTCGCGTTTCCAGACGGCAAAATGAACTGTTTCGCGGCGACGCCAAATTTCCTTTTTCATCGCTAGGTTAAAGAACACTGTGGCACAACCATTAATGTCAAAATTAATCAGCTTTTGGAAAATAATTTTATGATTGACAAAATCGATAGCCTTGCTAAGGTCGCAAAAAATCCTAACGGGGACAGATTTAAATAAAATAAGCCATTTTCGTAATACCATGTACAATAAAGGAAATTGTTGAAATTGTTTTATATGAGAAAAGAATAAATTCAGTACTAACTTTATGTAGAAATAGCTTTATTTTTTTTCAGGATGACGAGAATGAAAAGTTCTGGTATCCTTTCCAAACTGGCAACGAAATGGATTTTAAAACAAAAGAGCGAAAATCCATCCTTAACAGGAGCAAATCAAATAACTTTTGATCATGTCAAAGGAGTTATACGAGTCTATCTTATTATGGGTACAGTCAGTATTATAATGCTAGTTTTGGAAATATTTTATAAAATTTATTGGGAAGTTATAACAACTAAATTGCAACGCATGGTTGAAAAAATTAGACCGACGGGACAGCATATTATACCTTATAGAAATTAACTACATAACTGCACTGCATGCACTACTACTTGCCCTTTTTAACCTTTTCACAATTGTGCAGAGATAAGTAATTGTTGTAGTATCAAACATATTATTATATCCATTGATAATGACTCATTATATTATTAATTTTTCTTGAAATTATTAGTTATTTATAGGTATACAAGACAATTCTATAGTTGATTATAAAATCGAAACTAACAACACACATCTCGATACAGGTGATTTACGTTGAGTGACCCATTTAAATTTCTCGAAAACTTATAAAAAAATGTATCAGACATAATTGACTTTTAACAGATAATATTAGACAGATAAAACTTTATTTGCTCCATTGAGTTTTACAACTTATGCCATTAGGCGTGTAGAACGTATCAAAAATTTATAATTAATATCACAGTTGTATTATTAAAATATAAACAACTATATATCTTATGATATATAGTTGTTAATATTTTAATAATATATAAATACAATAAAAGTAAAATATTAAACAATTATATAAGTAGCTATATCAAAATATAAATACATAGCAATTACAACTAGTCAAGAATAATACAAACAACAATAAGTAAAGTTAACTGAGAAAATACCAAAAACCAGTTAGACAACCCAAGTGAAATTTAAATTATTTAACAATTAATTTAAGTTATAGTTCGGATTGTCGTAGAGATGTTTTTTTAATCTTAATAAAAATTTGTTGTGTGGTAGGGTTCTTAGATTAATATATACTTTGTTCCAGATTTTTATGAGACTGGATTGAACAATGTTCTGAATAAAACTGTATTTGGTTTTTACGCTAATGAAATTTTGTTTTTGTATTATAGAATGAACTAAATAAATGTTTATTTTTAGAATGAATTTTATTGCTTCCAGCACATAAATACCAGTTACTGTTTGAAGAGAGTTATTTTTAAATTCAGGTCTCTCAACGCTCTCTCCACCTCATTTCAAATAAGATTCACATCTTCTTTGAAAGATCTGCACTCCCCTTATATCAACAGAGTTGCCCCAAAATATTAACTTTCAAAATGTCTTTATTCCAAACTAACTTTTACAGTTCATTACATGGAAAGTGACAACATAATGTAGAAAATAATAACCATTAAAAAAATAAAATAAATATAACAATAAAAATAATTGAAGTTAATCCAATTTGATTCATTAATAAAATCAATTAAAAAAAAATAGTATAAATAATTTAATTTAGTAAATATCTCTTTAATTGTTTTTTTAAAATTGCCAATTTTTTAATTTTTCTGATATTTTTTGGACGATTGTTATATTTTATTATTCCGTCATATAAAAGCGATTTTTTTCCGAAATTACTTTTTACTGGTATAGTTTGATAATTTATACAATGTCTGGTGTTATGATCCTGTAATGTCTTATTCTCCTGAAGTGTTATGTTTGATTTTTTTTCTTTTAAAATGATGGAGTGAATTAGAATACAAATTTTTAATTTATAAATGTTTTGAACATGTAAATACCCTTTCGGTCTATATAGATTAACAGTTGGTTCTAAATGTGGTAATTTGTGTATACATTTAATAACTTTATTTTGCTATTTTTGTAATGGTTTTAAGTTTAATAAACAAGCAGATCCCCATGCAGAAGCTAAGTATTGTAATTTTGAATAAATTAATGAAAAATATATATTATGCCATAACGTATCCTTAAAACTATGCAGGCATGACAAAAGGTCATTGCTGCCTTTAAATCGACACATTCCCCAATCACTCTTAACGCGTAGCAACATGCACTCAGATTCTGGCATAATGCATTCACATGCACCTTCCAGTCAAGATGCTGGTCCACCTGAATACCTGAATGTCACATGCTCTCTACTTCTCATACTTAAACCATCCACTTCCACCTCACAAATATTATCTCCACGAACACCAAACTGCAGTATCTGTATTTTCTCAATAGTTATATACAATTTATTGGCAGAGATCTACTCCCGAAGATTTCACTGATAATCAGGGATATGTCATCGGCATAGATTGTCAATTTCTCATTTACTACTTGAGGTATTTCATTTGTGTGTAGTATAATATACAGCAGTGGTCCCAGAATGAAGCCCTGCGGTACACCCTTATATGTATTGTGGTTGTAGGTCCGACTTTACTAGGTTACCCAACCTATCATTATCTACAACTCACTCGAATCTATCGGGTTGTTAGCTACTCCCTTTATACCATATCGTTCCAGCTTCATCACCAAGATACCATGATCCACACTATCAAATGCCTTCGAAAGGTCTAAGCATACAGCCATTGTATTTTTATTAGCGTTCATTGAATTAAGTATCTCTACAAAAGCGTGAGCGTATTTGGAGGTATGTATTACTTCCGGTTTTACCGGAGGTTAGTGTCAATTTATTTTAAAACTCTCATTAGGCCTATTGGATAATGAAAAATTTTCTACTATTGACAATAAACTACTGTTGGATAACACAAATAAAAGACGAAATACATAAGTCGTCTCCCTTACCCTTTTATGAACGACAACAATCAAACACTAATACGATACCTAAAGTTATAATAAAGTTTCAAGGAAACGAAGCCCAAACCACGATAAAAATAAATTTCATTGAATACCTCAATACAATTTTGAACACAGATTTACAGATGGGTCATTAATAGCCAAACATACAGGATGTGCTTTTTATCATCAAAACAAAAACAACTCCAGGAAATTTAGACTACGTGACAATGCATCATTTTATACAGCGAAATTATGGGCCATCTTGAAGGCCCTTAAATACTGCCTAAATTTTACACCAAACAATTCATTCGTAATAATTTCAGATAGTAAAAGCGCCCTGTAATCTAACTGTAAAAATATTGCACTTACCAATTTCATTAGCGTGGGTAAAAGCCCGTATCGGAATTACAGGTAATGAAATAATCGATAAATTAGCGAAAGAAGATACCAAAATCAATTATATCAATGAAGAGTTTAAAATTCCTTTCTCCGACATATAGACCAGGGCTGAAGCCTTTGAAAATGGTAAAAAGTGAAAAAATAATAATAGTAGGATGAAACCCATTGGAAAAGGAAGAGAATATAACAAAAATGAAAGGAAAAATAATTTACTGGCGATCCGAGGTCGGGAAGTGGAAAGAGGTGAGTTTTTAAGGGTAGAAAACGATTTATCTTGATTTCCGGCAAAACTACAAGTCCTATGGAAAAACGTAAAACGGCAAAGTTGTAGGTCTAAGATCTACAACTTTTGTATTTACACTTTTTTTACATAACCTCAAAATTTATGTGAAAAATTCAAATAACCAAGTTTTTGGTTTTTTATTTTTATCTTTTACAAAAATTTTTGTTTTTTCACGAAATTTGGTGAAAACTTACCTTTTTATGTCCCAAACACATTGTAATTTTTTTGGTTTAAAATATTTATTTTTTCACCTTATTTTGAATTAGTATCGAAAAAGCACCCTAATTTTCAATCGAAAATTCTCACGTCAAAATATCTGCTTTTTAAAAAAGTCGGTGGGCTTCTTGTTCCTTGAAATCTCTACTTTCTGATGGTGTAAAAAAAATATACATTACTATGGTAAATGTGATAAAATCCCCTTTAAATCCTACCTTCAATTATTATAATTAGAACAACTATTTTCGCATGTTTTTTGCGATCTTTATGTTTTATGGATTTGTAGTTTTTTTGTTTATCAATGTAACATGGAATCTTACGTTTTTCGAGTAATTAAAGTATAAATTTTAATAAATAGCTCAAAATTGTACATAATGATTAAAAAAAAAAAATTCGGATTCGAGTTTTTTTCGTATCTTTGCATTTTTTGAGAACATTTACCATAGTATATTTTTTTACACCTTCAGAAAGTAGAGATTTCAACAAACAAAAAGCCCACCGACTTTTTTAAAAAAGCAGATATTTTAACGTGAGAATTTTCGATTGAAAATTAGGGTGCTTTTTCGATATTAAATCAAAATAAGGTGAAAAAATTAATATTTTAAATCAAAAAAATTACAGTGTGTTTGGGACATAAAAAGGTAAGTTTTCAGCAAATTTCGTGAAAAAAAAAATTATTTTGTAAAAGATAAAAATAAAAAACCAAAAACTTGGTTATTTGAATTTTTCACATAAATTTTTAGGTTATGTGAAAAAAGTGTAAATAAAAAAGTTGTAGATCTTTTTATTACCTACAACTTTGCCATTTAACGTTTTTCTATAGGACTTCTAGATTTGCCGGAAATCGAGATAAAACGTTTTCTACCCTTAAAAACTCACCCCTTTCCACTTCCCGACGTCGGATCGCCCGTAATTTATTTTTCCTTTCATTTTTGTTATATTCTCTTCCTTTTCCAATGGGTTTTATCCTACTATTATTTTTTTTGGTTTCAAAAATGATCGACCCTGGTCTAATAATAAAAAACGCGAAAGAAAAATGCCTGACTCGCAAGTGCATTATAATAAATATAATAAGAGATTATTTTATAAAAAAATATTTCCTATGATTCCAAAAACTCCATGGTTTAACAGAACATCGAATAGAAATTTAATAAGAATGCTCATGCTTTGTATCCAAAACATAAAAAAAGAATAGGTTTAGTTGAAACGAGTATTATTGTAGATGTGGCAAAATTGGCGTCATGGAACATTGTATTTTATAATGTAGTTTTTTATTGCAGCAAAGTATTATACTGATACAGAAAAGTAACGGGCAGGAGTAAACTCGGCCGCTTAAGATATTTTAATCCTCGCGGTCAAAATAAGGTCTTAAGCTGTACAGGTAAACTCGGCCTGGTCGTCCAGGTATATGTTGTGGCCATTAGCACACGTATCTAAAGCGGCCGAGATTACTTCAACTGTACTAATTGTGTGGTATTCCAATTGTGTTAGGGTAACGAAAATGTTTACTGTTACTACTTCTAGTGGTATAAATTAAAAGTTTGTGGTTTTCCTATTTTAATTTTAATATGATAACTATGGTTATTTGCGACCAGTTCAGTATAACAAATATTTAAAATTTAAAAAAATGCTCTGATAACAACGAACAAACCGGTTGCCAATACACCTTTTAGAACCGATTGGAGAGGGCGTAAATCATAATTAGGGTCACCTACCGGCCGAGCTTACCTATGAAGAATAAGGCATAAAATTTCTAGCAGGCCGAGTTTACCTGTGGGATTAGTACATAATCTGTTAAAGCGGCCGAGTTTACCATCGCCCAAAGTAACTTTATTTTAATAAAAACGACGCGGAAGGCGGAAGAAATTATCTTTGTTGTTCCGGCACAGTCTCTTTATAACCGATAGTAAGTGACTTTGAAAACGCAGGATTTTGTTTGATGGGTAACACGTAATCATTTTTTATAAAGCGACTTTATTACACCAGCAAAGAAATTACAACCAAATAAATTTTACTGTCTCAGGTAATTTTTCTTTTGTAATGTGTTCAAGAATGTGGTTATGTTATAAAAACTGTTGGTTTTTACTGACCTTAGTTACTGGTATTTTCATTTGAAACCATAGTATACTTACTTTACTTTCGATACTTATTATTAGACAAAAAAAATACTAGAAACTTTAGTATATTACACAATAACGATAATAACTAATCAACCTGTTACGTTCTCTATAAATATGTTTATGGAAAACTTTTTTATAATTAATTTGCAAATAAAATGCAAATTTAGCGACCAAAAGTGCATCTGTTTTAATCTTAAATCAGCTTTAAAAAAATTAGTTATTAAAAGTTGATTACTTTATCACACTAGGGGGACACAGATACAGTATGTTTACCTGTGTACCTATTCGCGTGAAAAATGCATTCTTTTTTTCTCTTAGCAAATAATATAATAAATCTCTTACCAGAAAATAATTCCAAAAATTTTTCCACGCCATAGTTGTTTGGAAACCTGTACATGGGATCCTTGAGGGATTCTAACGTGTGCACTTTAATCCGCTTTACCATGAATGTTATATTGTCCCTTTTTCCATCTTGATTGAAATCTAAAAGTTAAAAAAAAAATCAAAAATCATATTTAAAAAATTATTACTTTACATAATCATCATACCCGGCAAACTGAAACTCTTTTGGCAGTAAATATTAGAAGTAATTTCGGTACACGATCATTATTATATAATGGGATTATGATCTATAATAACCTACCAAATAAATATAAAAACATTAAAAAATTAGTACTATTTAAAACGCAAACTAAATTGTATTTTTTAATATAAAAACATTAAAAAATTAGTACTATTTGAAAATCAAACTAAATTGTATTTTTTAACAAAATAAATAATTCAATTTTTTTTTAAATTGAATAATATTGGACTTTTTTATTAATTTCGTTAAATATACCGGGTGTCCACGGAAGGTGGTTCGACCCTCTAACTTTTTTGTTTTTCAAGATAATGGAATAAAATTTGGGGGATTTGTATACGACATAAAACTGCATTTTTTGACAGGTGACTCAACATTATGTAACTTCTGGTTTAACCGGAAGTGACATAAAATTTCTATTTTTACATGGGACACCTGGTATATTTTTACTTTTTTTGACTCCATATGACATTCTAAATATAACGATGTGTTACTTGTTACTTTTTGCCACCAAGAAAATATTTTTTTTCCAAATTTATTGTTTTATCTAGATCTAAAGGACTATGAATACCGTAAAATCACTTATTTCAGTTCTTTAATCTTGGGAAAAATACAATTTTACTATTTTTGGTCCAATGCTATGTGCTGTGTAAAATTTAATCTTCAAAGTTGTATAACTATTTTTTTTAAACGGTAACATGGTGGCTCGTCAGGTTAAGAAAAATGACGATTTTATTACGATTATTTTGATACTACACACTATTAGGTTTTAGAAAAGCTGCCATAAAAAAAATTAACTTGAAACTTTCCTAAAATTAAACATCTTTTGAGAATAAATTTAGATTTAAATGCATCAAGTTGCCTGTGACCAGCAAAACTGATAAAACAAAATCATTTCTTAAAAAAAATTGACATGCTTGAGCATGTCATTGCATGAGCCTCTGCCAAAGTAAATTAGTTTGTTGTTTTAAAAACATGGGAAATAATAGTTTTACCAAGAGTGAAAAAGTTGATATGTTATTAGTGTTTGGAGAATGTAGAAATAATTCAACCGATGCTGCACGACTTTAAGCACGCATATTTTAATAGGCGTCATCCAACCCGGCACTATAAGGTTCCCAAAACTGGTTCCGAAAATGCGAAATGAGCCTGACAATAATAACATATCAACTTTTTCGCTCATTGTAAAACTATTAATTTCCATGTTTTTTAAACAACAAACTAATTTATTTTGGCAGAAGCTGTCGGCATGTCAATTTTCTTTAAGGCATCTTAAAGATTTTGTTTTATCAGTTTTGCTGGTCACAGACTACTTGATGCATTTAAACCTTATTTTACTTTCAAAAGAAGCTTTATTTTAGGAAAGTTCCAAGTTAACTTTTTAAAGTTTTTTAATGGCAGCTTTTCTAAAACCTAATAGCGTATGGTATCAAAATAATCGTAATAAAATCCTCTTTTTTCTTAACCCAACGAACCACCATGTTGCCGTTTAAAAAAATAAGTTATACAACTTTAAAGATTAAATTTTACATAGCACATAGCATGGACCAAAAATAGTAAAATGGTATTTTTCCCAAGATTAAAAAAACCTTCCGTGGACACCCGGTATATATAA
Source organism: Polydrusus pterygomalis (assembly GCA_963969555.1). Classification (NCBI taxonomy): domain Eukaryota; kingdom Metazoa; phylum Arthropoda; class Insecta; order Coleoptera; family Curculionidae; genus Polydrusus; species Polydrusus pterygomalis. The sequence goes on along the minus strand of OZ018383.1, from coordinate 40,576,753 downwards.
ATGTATTTTTATAAAAAAATGTTAATTTTTAAGTTTGTTTTTGGTTATAATTTATATTCCCTGTAATGGACTTTTAAAGTTCGTTGGGAATTTGGTAATAAAAAAAAATATCAGGTATCTGCTGCAATTTTTTTGACAAATTCTTCAGGTGTATTTCGTTGATTTCAACTGAACCTTTTAATATAAATGCAGTCCTTGTAATAAAAAAAAACATCCCTTATAAAACTGCTGACAATATTGGCATGGAAAGTGAAACACCTGGAGTCGTACCGCCCCCGGAGTGGCACTCGACGCTGATAAAATATTTACTCGATTTCGAGCGAAAATGTGGGTCGAGATTTCCGCGCAACACAATTCTGCTTTCAGCGTGCGGGAAGCGAAGATTTTATACACTTGAAAAGTGATAAGAGGCATCTTATCGAGCGTCAAGAGAATAAAGAAGAAAAATAGATTATGGGACGCAAATACGGTGTTTGAGGAGTACTCATACCTACAGTGCGTTTATTTATTCCTTTTGGGTAATTCTGGGGAAAGCGTTATTTTATTTTAATACAATAAAACAAAGTCCTTAAATTAATTTTTTTATAGTAGTTGTTGAGTATAGAAAACAAAAAGATTAATAAATCGTTAAATGTTTTTTTGTTTTCGGTAAATATTTTCAAATAATATATATTTTAAGTTAATATACCAAACGTTTTTATTTTAGTATAAATACAGGGAAACATATTATATGTTATATAAAAATAAAGGTATACAATGAACACAGGCGAACAAACCCGGCGCACCAAAGGGATTGTCGATCTTCTTCCCAAAAACCTAACCTAAACACATAAATATGTAACAATTTCTTTTTTCTAATAAATTTTCGCTTGCTTTCTGTGATTACTTTGTTGTTGGATGCTGTATTTTACTATCTAATTTTCTTAATTAAGCTAAATTAAAATAATATTTTCGACTTCGGGTCAGGGCGGCACTATTATCATGGCTTATTTGTAATTATTATCTATGGGGAAAGAAGAGATTAATATACAATTTGAAATGCATTTAAACAGCTCAATGAGCTAATAAAAACTGGCTATTACTATTATCTTTCGTGATTGTCATAAATTTTATATTTTTGAAAGGAATTTAAGTCTAGGTATATAAAATTCACAACTTAATGGGCTACGAAATACCCGGTATTCTACCCTTATTTGGGTCTACAATAGTCTTAACTACACAAATACGAGAAATCCATAAATATTAAACACCCACAATCCACAATAGCAGAGAAAACAACAAGAAATTATATGTGTGAAGTTAGCAACATTAGGTTAGGTTAGGTTAGAGTGGCAGACCTCTGGCATTATCCAAACAGTCACACGTAGTCCTATAAGAATCGTTGTGGTACCACACATGTTCCGCGGAACCTATTTGCATCAGCTTCCTGCTGGTTAACACGATCGTAAAAGAATCTTGACAGCTCATTGAAACCAGCCACTGCTGTTAATAAACTTAGTAAGTCGACCAAGTCGCAGGCTGCTCGTTTCCTCTAGAATCTACATCATTAAAAAATGGTTCGCCCAGTGCATTGAACTTTCTTCTCGCGAGGCCGGGGCATTCACACAAGAAATGCGGAATACTTTTCTCCTCTTCTTCTATTCATCTCTGCAACTTCTACAGAAGTCATTAGTTGGTATTTGCATACGTTCAGCGTGTCTACCGAACAGGCAATGTTCGGTGATTACGGCAGTGATGTTTTTTAGGTCCTTCCGACTGTGCTGTAATAGCGCTGCGGTGTTCCTGTTATCAAGTAGGGGCCACAATTGCCTGGAGATGCTACAAGTTGTAAGAAGCCCTGTCCATCTGCTTTGCGCAAGTGTTTAGCTATTCGGTCTATCTCTTCTTTGACTGATCACAGTGGTCTAGCCACAGTATTCTCTGCTAGTCCCTGGTTAGCAACATTAATCAGCTCCTTTTATGCAGCACCGAATTTTTTTGGGGTACGTGTCAATTCCGCTTGTAGCTTTTGTAAACGATTTTAATTTTTTTAGAGGCGAAGATTAAAATTCTACCCTTTGGGTTTATAGTCTTAGATCTGCAACCAACGGTTATTTAGTGAATTGGGTAAAGTAATGTAAAATGTAAGTCAATGTAAATCAATATATAGGTATTAAGGTACGACGGCTAATTTAATATAATAGCCATTTTGTCAAGATTGAGGTACTACTAATATATTTTCACGATACTAAGATAAAAGTGGTGGCGAAGCAATTGAAATGCTACAGTAGTCGTCGATCGTAAGCCAACTGTAAATGGTATTTACTTACTATTGTTCTTAAATTCATCTAAATAGCACTAACCAGTTACTTTCATTTTAAAATTATAAAAAATATGCGTTGTTTTATGTAAAAGTGTATTTTTTGCCTTTATTATGATTCCAGAAATAATTATTATAACGATTTACCCAAAACTGACAATTTGTTAAATAGTTATCATCTAAATAAAAAGGTCCTCGTCTGATCAAGAACTACTCGTTGCACTTTACTGGACGGTAATAAAATGTTAAATAATTTTTGGCAGTCATTCGACCATCTCATTGCCTAAAGTGTGCGGACAATACCCGAATGGCGGCGCCTCGCTTCGCCACGCTTCGTCCAAGTGAGCGAGCACCTTTGGGTCAATATCAATTTATTAGCGCTTCATATTTAAATATATAACAGAAATAATAAAAATACAGTTATTTATTAACCGTTCCTCATCAATAGACACTGGATAAAACAACGCAAAAAAATTTAAAAAAATGACTTAAATAAATATAGTTTAAAAAAACTAAAAAACACGCTTTGATTAATCAAACTAAAAAGCGGAAAATAAATATAGTTTAAAATATTTCTTGAAATTCCTAATATAGGCAAAAAATAATAATGAACGATAAACATTAGTATTATTGTGAAAAAAGGATGGTGCGCTTTGTGCTATATTTTTCGTATATCGAGCACCCCACTCTTTTTTACAATAATACTAATGTTTATCGTTCATTATTATTTTCTGCCTATATTAAGAATTTCAAGAATTATTTTAAATTGTTTTTTTCAGCTTTTTAGTTTGATTAATTATCAAAGCCTGTTTTTTAGTTTTTTTAAACTATATTTATTTTTAATTTTTTAGTTTGTTATTGTTAGGAATTTTTTTTTTTGAGTAGATTGAGCTAGATTAGTAGATTATTGTATTGTCAGCGGTTCTTGAAGTTTACAAAACTTAAATTAAATCTGACAGTTTAAAGTGGATCAAAATCGTGTTCAAAGAAGTCGGTTACAAACAAACATACAAACCCGAACAAACGACAAAAATTCTCAAAAATTTTTAAAAAAATTTGTCAATATTTTATTTTGACGGGTAGATTTTTTTTTAAATTTTTCTCTATTCTTAGCGACAATATCTATACAACCCCACATTTGTTTCATTACTATCGGTTATTGTAATAATTCTGACGTATTGACAGGTGTCAAATTTTGATAAGAGAATTTTTTGCGTATTTTTTTCAACTTTCCACCGTCAATATACATACGACCTTATAGTTTTTTCATTAATATCATTTTTTTAAACGATTTGACATATTGACAGCTGTCAAATTTTGACAGGAGAATTTTTGCTTATTTTTCCCGAAGTCTCCGCATCGAATACTATACGACCTTATAATTTGTTTCGTCAAAATCGCTTCTTCGTTGTATACCTGACAGCTGTCAAAATTTGACAGGAAAATTTTTTGCGTGTAGATTATTGTATTGTCAGCGGTTCTTGATAAGTCTACAAAATTTAAATTAAATCTGACCGTTTAAAGTGGGCCAAAATCGGGTTGAAAGAAGTCGGTTACGGACAAACAAACAAACATACAGATGAAGCTAATAAAAGCGTGTTAAAAAGGATAAAAATATTAAACAAAAAGTGCTGAAAAAGCACAAAATTTATCAAAAAAGCATTTTAGTAAATTAAGCAAAAAATAAATTTATCAGCTAATGAAAAAGAAATTAAAATAAGTTGCAATGACAATAAATAATATTGATAGGTATTTATTATTTATACAGTGTGTGTATAAAGTCTGGAAACGGCTTAATAACATCACAATTTACTGGCCGATTTAAACCAAATTTGGTACAGTTGTGTAAGAGGATCTAACGCACCGAATGACGATATTGGCGTTGTTGCCAGCTTTTTAGTTTGTCTGGAATTCGAACGAATTTTATATTTTTAAATATAACACCCAGTATATTTTTACATTTTTAAATTTCACATAAAATTATAATTATTTTTTATTAAATGCATTATTAGTCTATACTTCATAGTTTCCGAGATATTGACTCTCGAAAAGTGACATTTTTGAACTTTGACAGCTTATAACTTTCTAACAGTACGTCTTAGAGTAAAACGGCTTACATGTCCCTATCTTCAATTTTTATTATCTTCCCAAAAAAAATCAACTTCCAGTTAAACCGGAACAACTATATTTCCTGCTTTCGAGTTACATCCGGTTTAACCGGAAGTTGAAGTTGATTTTTTTGGGAAGATAATAAAAATTTAAGATAGGGACATGTAAGCCGTTTTGCTCTAAGACGTACTGTTAGAAAGTTATAAGCTGTCAAAGTTCAAAAATGTCACTTTTCGAGAGTCAATATCTCGGAAACTATGAAGTATAGACTAATAATGCATTTAATAAAAAATAATTATAATTTTATGTGAAATTTAAAAATGTAAAAATATACTGGGTGTTATATTTAAAAATATAAATTTCGTTCGAATTCCAGACAAACTAAAAAGCTGGCAACAACGCCAATATCGTCATTCGGTGCGTTAGATCCTCTTACACAACTGTACCAAATTTGGTTTAAATCGGCCAGTAAATTGTGATGTTATTAAGCCGTTTCCAGACTTTATACACACACTGTATAATACTTCTAATGTTTTTACACATAACTGCTATTTGTATTAACGCTTAAAAGAATCTAAAACTAAATGTTCCTCCAAAAGTATGTCTTCTGTCTGTTAGAAAAACTACGTTCTACACCTACCCTGGTTATTAGTGCATATCTAAATTTCGGTATAATTGCTGAATCTACTTCAAAATCAAAATCTTGCCCACCACTCAAAATAGTATCTACTTAGATATTTTTGCAATGTTATTCTTTGAGATAGTCCGAACCAATTTTTCTGTTTTTGTTTGACCAATATGTCCTGGAATAGTATTTGCGGCACCTTCAAAATTTTTAATAACAATTAAAGATTCCACTAATGAAAGCTACTATTTTTCAAAAAATTGAATATTCTGACTTACAAATTTAACCTACGACAGTGCCATAACGTATTTAGCATTATCATTTAGATGCCATTGTGACCTTCATAATAGCACTCAGTGCCATTATGAATTATTCATAATAACATCCAAATGTTAGATGTTTAGATAGGTCTGTTCGTACACCTGCCTTGACTTTTCGGGAAGTAGGGAATCTATTATGCTTTGCGCGATATCTTCGACATCTGAAGGGACACTTTCGGATTCAAAATCTCCCATATTTAAATTATTTTTGGCCAACACTTTGCATACAATAGAAAATTAGACGGCAATAATGACGTTGTCAAAATCGAAATTGAAACAATCAAAAATGCGGTTACCATGATATCGACTTATATGGACACCTGAAAATTTTAAAAATTACGAAAACGTTATCTGATATCAATGAAATTTAGACGAATAAAATCTATTTGCAGTGTCGTAGATTAAATTTTGAATGATACACGTTCGATATGAACTTTGTTAATGAAACTTGGGCAATTAAATCACTCGGCTAACGCCTCGTGGTTTAACGTTGCCGTTGCGCACGTTTCATCATAGTGTTCATATCGAACTAGTATCATTAAAAACTATAAAATGACTTTTAGTGAAAGCCAAATTGTGTGCAAGTTCGGGTATTCGTAAAACTTCCTAAAGTTCTTGAATTGATTTGCTTTTGTTCCTTTAAATTCAAGTAGGTATCAAGCTTCTAAATTCTCTAAAAGTATCGTAAGTATACGTAAAAACGTTTAATAAGCACGAAGGGAATAAACTTTTAGATGGCTGCAAGGTGGTAAGGTGGCGCCCTCTAAATTTTACAATAAAAATGAGAGCAGATTACAATTTTTCATCCCACAAAACCCCCCCTACAGACCAGGACTGAAGCCTTTGCAAATGGTAAAAAGTGAAAAAAAATAATAGTAGAATGAAACCCATTGGAAAAGGAAGAGAGTATAACAAAAATGAAAGGAAAAATAAATTACGGGCGAGCCGAGGTCGGGAAGTGGGGGGCGGTAAGTTTTTAAGGTTAGAAAACAATTTATCTCGATTTTCGGCAAAACTACAAGTCCTATGGAAAAACTTTAAACGGCAAACTTGTAGGTAATAAAAAGATCTATAACTTTTGCATTTGCGCTTTTTTTACATAACCTCAAAATTTATGTGAAAAATTCAAATAACCAAGTTTTTGGTTTTTTATTTTTATCTTTTACAAGAAATTTTTTTTTTCACGAAATTTGGTGAAAACTTACCTTTTTATGTCCCAAAGACACTGTAATTTTTTTGATTTAAAATATTTATTTTTTCACTTTATTTTGACTTAATATCGAAAAAGCACCCTAATTTTCAATCGAAAATTCTCACGTCAAAATATCTGCTTTTTTAAAAAAGTTGGTGGGCTTTTTGTTCGTTGAAATCTCTACTTTCTGATGGTGTAAAAAAATATACGTTACTATGGTAAATGTGATGAAATCCCCTTTAAATCCTACCTTTAATTTTATTTAGAACAACTATTTTCGCAAATTTTTTGCGATCTTTATGTTTTATGGATTTGTAATTTTTTTGTTTATTAATGTAACATGGAATCTTACGTTTTTCGAATAATTAAAGTATAAATTTAAATAAATAGCTCAAAATTGTACTTAATGATAAAAAAAAATTTCGAATTCGATTTATTTTCGTTTCTTTGCATTTTTTGAGAATATTTACCATAGTAATGTATATTTTTTTTATACCATCAGAAAGTAGAGATTTCAACGAACAAAAAGCCAACCGACTTTTTAAAAAAAGCAGATTTTTGACGTGAGAATTTTCGATTGAAAATTAGGGTGCTTTTTCGATATAAAGTCAAAATAAGGTTAAAAAATAAATATTTTAAATCAAAAAAATTACAGTGTGTTTGGGACATAAAAAAGTAAGTTTTCAACAAATTTCATGTATAAAAAATTTTTTTTGTAAAAGATAAAAATAAAAAACCAAAAACTTGGTTATTTGAATTTTTCACATAAATTTTGAAGTTATGTGAAAAAGTGCAAATACAAAAGTTGTAGATCTTTTTATTACCTACAACTTTGCCATTTAACGTTTTTCCATAGAGCTTGTAGTTTTGCCGAAAATCGAGATAAATCGTTTTCTAACCGCCCCCCACTTCCCGACCTCGGATCGCCCGTAATTTATTTTTCCTTTCATTTTTGTTATATTCTCTTCCTTTTCCAATGGGTTTCATCCTACTATTATTTTTTTTGGTTTCAAAAATTATCGACCCTGGTCTACAAGCCAAATATTGTGACAACAAACCAGTTATTAAAAAAATTATTTATGAAAAACGGAAACCAAATTAAACTTTTGACACTCTGTAACTCCGAAATCGTCCACTTTTAGACTGAAGTAAGTTGGGTTTGTTCCTCATATTTAGGTCTCAGTGTGGTAGCATTTTTTTCGCACCTTATAGAGACACCCTGTATATGGGGGTGTTTTATACCAATACAATAAAGGGCTTAAAGCCAAAAAAAGCGAGAGTTGCATCTTTAATTTTACAAATTTATTAAAAGTTGTATGCCCCAATATGAATAGGGAACTTGACAAAAATTTTAAATGGGGAAAAAATTCTATAAATCATAAGTACATATTGTCATAAAACATATGGCAGCAAAAAAAACAACATATTTCGTCCCAAAAGACCGCTAGAAAGATTTAAAAATGCCCCAAAATTCAAATTATTCCAAGCGGGTAAAAACGCGCTGCTAGTAGTCGTGACGTCAAGGGGTATCATTTGTCAGATTTGTGTGTGACATCCACGAAATAGGTTATAGGTTTTCAATAAATTTGATGATTTGTCAGATTTGACATCCACGCGTCAAGCGACACGACCTTAAAACAACAATACAATAACAATAACACACGGCAATTCAAATGCAAATTGGGTCGCTCGGCACCTGTCAGGAGTGTCAGGATGACGGATGACCAAAAGTCATACCCCCTGACGTCATCGGGCTTCGCGCGCTTTAGAGAACGTTTGAAATGCTTTCGACACGCGCGAAACTTTAAAGAATTTTTACCAAGTTATTTTTGATTTTTAAGGAGTAATAATTGGGGAATACTTTTTTCAGGCCTAACTAAATCATATTATTGAAAAAAAAATTGGAAAGTTCCCTATTGAAGATAAGAATCTATAGAAGATGATATAATGTCCTAGAAAATAATTAAAGAAAGAAAATATTGTGGCATATCGGACAAGTGTGTAACTATTTTTTATATTGGAATACACAGGGATCCAAGTCCAATGGATACCCTGGGGTGGGTAGACCACGACGGCCGTTTCGTCCTTGTTATGACTCGACGGGCAGCCATAACCCAAGCAATTCCAAGAACGACGGAAAAATGTACTAAAAGCCTCCCTGTAGAATCAAGGCGGCCCTCAATACACCTTAGCGCCATCCCACGGAACCAACTCCAATATAAAAGATAGTTACACTGGTAATACGAAAGGTAGACAACTAAATAAACTACGAAGTGCATCACAATCCAGTATAGGGAACGCTATTTGCGTTTTCACCGAAAACATCTGCCATTTTGCAGACCAGAAAACAGATCAACGCTAGCACCCACCAGAATGCGCGCAATCCGCTTGAGTTTTAAGCCATAAAAATGTTTAGAAGATGATATAATGTCCGCGAAAATAATTAAATAAAGAAAATATTGTGGCATATTGGACAAGTGTGTAACTATTTTTTATATTGGAATACATAGGGATCCAAGTTTAATGGATACCCTGGGGCGGGTAGATCACGACGGCCGTTTCGTCCTTGTTAGGACTCGACGGGCAGCCATAACCCAAGCAATTCCAAGAACGACGGAAAAATGTACTAAAAGCCTCCCTGTAGAATCAAGGCGGCCCTCAATACACCTTAGCGCCATCCCACGGAACCAACTCCAATATAAAAGATAAGTTACACTGGTAATAACGAAAGGTATCCATTGAACTTGGATCCCTGTGTATTCCAATATAAAAAATAGTTACACACTTGTCCGATATGCCACAATATTTTCTTTCTATAAGAATCTATTGCTTTTCGGGGTTGTTCGATTTTTGTTCAATACCAATCACGCAAAGATGAATTTCCCAAGCATCTTCGCCATATACATTTTTTTTCTTCAATTTTTATGGTTGAGTAAGGATGTTAATATAAAGGGAAAGAAACTCCACAATGGGCATTGTTGATTATAATCCTGGATGGATTTTGGATCATTATTTTGGGCACACAACAAATATTATAGAAAGTTAGGTTTTCTGGATTCTAGAATTGCAGTAATTCTTGGCTCATTTTTCGCCGTGCGCAATTTATCGCCTCCTCAAAGCCCGTAATTTGGGAAACGTCACTCAATTTATCACCAGAGGGCGCGGAACACATTATTGTCTAGGGTCTGGTAGTAACAAATTTTATTGCCATACCACAAGCCATGATATGTTGTCAGCTCTACTGCTATTAAACTTTGGTGAAATCAGAAAAGTTGTAAAAGTGTGACCGATAATGCACAAACCGTCCAACAAAATAGTGACTAGCGGCTGCGGTACCGTAGAGGATATAGAAAAAACTTACTATAATATATTGAAAATATACAGGGTTCTGCAATAGTGCGTTAGGCTTCCATAGCTCCTATACGAATTTAGTTAGGAATTTCATTCATACACTAACTTATACTGTATCATACGGGGTACTTCAGGAAAATATTTTTTCATATACTTACGAACAAACCCAAAAAACTGTGGTCATAAAAAGTTGTGATTTTGTAAATGGCATACCCCATATTTTTTTGCATATTTAGATTTATGCTATCGTCCTTTATAAATGCCTAAAATTTTGTTTTATTTGCTTTAGTAGTTTAACAGCAATCAATTAAAAACTAAAAAAAAATTATTTTGAAGTCGTGGAAAAAATTTCAAAAAAAAACAATCTAAAAGTAGTTTTTCAACCATGGTATTAAGTGAGTTTAATGACAAGAGGTTTAAAGGTACTATGAATAAAATAGTATTTATTTATTTTATACAGGGTGTTCATAATAAGGTTTCAAAACTGACACATTTCAAACATATTTTTCTCAACTTTTTCAAATGAAACACCCTGTATATTATTTCGGTATTTTATATAAAATACTCAAGCAATTTTTTTTTGTAGTTGAAGCATATAAGTTAGTTTTAGCCGTTTTCGAAATAAATGCAAATTTCATAAATTATGTTGATGAAACAGAGTTTATTTTTAAAATGAAGCGTAGGCGACTAGACTAATAATTGAAAGCTACAGTAATTGTTCAAAATGTCTTCCATTTTGTTCTGTGCACAAGCCAACACGCTTTCCAAAAGATCTGTTTACTGCCCCTAACATTTCAGGGGAAATGCTAGCAAACACGTCTCTTATCCTTTGCTGCATTTTATTAGCAGTTGTAGGTGGATCATTGCAAACAATTTGTTTTACGTGTCCTTGTTTTGTAAGATCCGGCGATCTAGCTGGTAGGGGGGTCCGTTTCTACCGGTCCATTGGTTCGGAGAGGTATTATCAAGATAATTTCTTATAATTTATTCGCCCGATATTATACCTTTTTAAAATGAATTAAAGAACTTGTCAAACTAAGTATAAGAATCCATGTTTTATTTCAAAGCCTACTATGAGTTTTAGAGATAAACCTTACTGATGAATCTCTTTGCTGGTATTGCAATTGAAATGTTAAAAGGAAAATAAACAGATCTTTTCAAAAACATATTGGCTTGTGCACAGAACAGAACAAAATGGAAGACATTTTGAACAATTACTGTAGTTTTTAATTATTAGTCTAGTCGCCTACGCTTAATTTTAAAAATAAACTCTGTTTAATCAACATAATTTATGAAATTTTTTATTTATTTCGAAAACGACTGGAAATAACTTATATGCTTCAACAAAAAAAAATTGCTTGTGTATTTTATATAAAATACCGAAATAATATACCATTTGAAAAAGTTGAGAAAAATAGGTTTGAAATGTGTCATTTTTGAAACCTTATTATGAACACCCTGTATAAAATAAATAAATACTATTTTATTCATAGTACCTTTAAACCTCTTGTCATTAAACTCACTTAATACCATGGTTGAAAAACTAATTTTAGATTATTTTTTTTTGATATATTTTCCACGACTTCAAAATAATTTTTTTTAGTTTTTAATTGATTGCCCTTAAACTACCAAAGCAAATCAAACAAACTTTTAGGCATTTATAAAGGACGATGGCATAAATCTAAATATGCAAAAAAATATGGGGTATGTCATTTAAAAAATCACAACTTTTTATGACCACACTTTTTTGGGCCACCCTGTATATGAAAAATTATTTTCCTGAAGTACCCCGTATGATACAGTGTAAGTTAGCGTATGCATGAAATTCCTAACTAAATTTGTATAGGAGCTATGGGAGCCTGACGCACTATTGCAGGACCCAGTATATAATGCAATGAAGGTTGTCATAAATTAAAGAAATATTGATAATAGTAGTGGAGATGATACGACCTGGTGGAAATAACGAATGTTTATTTTTATTTCAAGAAGTATTAATAAAAGAGAGAGGCTTAACATGAGCGATGAGGGGCGATACGATGTGGTGGGGAAACAATCATTTATTTACGCTTTGCGACAATTTATATTTTCAACGCCTAACTACTCATTATTAGAGAAATAAATTAATATCTTCTTGTAGTCTAAAAGGAAAATGGCATTATTAAAGTCATATTATTTTTTTCTTAAAGATTAACGGATTGAATTTTTTTTTGTATAATAGCCAGTATAGTGGAATTATCTTTGAGCTCTTAACTTTATAATATGTTTATATATCTATATATCTATATCACACAAATAAGACATACTGGGTCGTTTTTCTTTTTTCACCAAACTTTTGGTCATGGGAAATCATTATCGAATTAAATTAGAAAAAAAACATTTAGTATTGATAAGTTGTCAACATTCGAAATTTTAGTAAGCATATATCAATCATAATGAGAACTGTAAGTAGTAAATAAAAAAATGATTTGTAATTAAGAAGGTCATATTTAAAAAAAAAGGTACAGAATCATTAGTTTTTAAAAAATGTTTAGCTGTTTTAAGTATCTAGTTTTATAGAAAAAAGAAAAGCACAAAGTCTTTCTCCACAATTTTTTATTAGAATAACTAAGAGGACCTAGAATAATTCATAATAATTCAACTCGACATGTTTCGAGTGTAGAAACACTCATCATCAGGAAAACAAAGTAAAAGGCTAATGTTGTTAGCAATAGAGAAAATAATAGTGGGGTTGAGCCGTAATGGAGTTTTTAATGGTGTACAAGAGGTGTAAAAATTGAATAGTCAAAAGACCGACAATCAAGACTCCAGCATACTGGAAAATCAAGGGTTAGTGCAAAGGCCCTGTCGTGGGCAGAAAAATGAAGAGGGCAAAAGAAAAATTAGGGAGTTTTAACAGACTTTGTGAAAATAATTTATTAAGTTGTGGAAAATCTAAAGTTTTATTCAGCTTTGTCAGAGACATGTAAAAAGTATTGAAATAAGAGGGAAAGAACAAGAAAAAAAATTGTTTTTTATAAAAGTCAAAGCATCATTAAGCTTGAAGTAAAATACTGTTGGGGTACCAGGCTTTTTACGGCCCAGTTACCCCGGCATGAGTCAAAACATACACATTTTGTGCAAAATTAATAGTTTTAAAAAAATTTTAAAAAGTGTTTTGTTTTACTAGAACATCTTTGTTAATAAAGTTCCACTGCAACCAGCACGTGTCACTTCTGACACTTCGGAAATGTATCTAGTTTTAGTAAAAAGGATGTGCTTAATAAATGGTTTGTGCTAGGGTTTGTAACTTTTACAACAACACTACAGAAAATGCGTACTTTAAATAAAGGCTTAAGTAGGTTAAAATAGATTTATTATTCCTCCAAACCTTAACTCCGCGTTCAGTTATCTCGCATAGCGAATTGAATTACGCGAGCGAATCCGCAGGCTCCTGCAAGTAAGCAATAATTCATTACGTTCATATAATTTTTTTTACCTATTTAAAGACTGATCAAGCTAACTGAGTGCAAAATCAAAAATAGCCAAAAAACACAGAAAACTAATTTATATATAAAACACATGCATATTTTTAATTGATATTTGTCTTAAGTAACATACATGAACATAATATACGTCTTTTAGTATTATCCAATTATAAAATCGCAGTATTTTTATAATTAGCAGTGTAATATACCGTACGAGCAAAAATTATGTGCATTAAAGAAGCTTGGATTAAAAAACGTAGGGCTTGGTTTAGATCACAATGATAGGGGGACGATCTAACCAAATCTAGATTAAATCTTTGTCAAATTCATATTATGACATGATATGCCAAACTAATGAGTAATAAAATAAGTAGACAAATACAAATTTATTTTTGTTGTTTACAAAATTAGCAAAGTAAAAATATACAGAAAGAAAAAGAAAAATAATTACATAAATTGCTGAAATTGGCCACCGCTCCAAGCATAAATTCACACGTCTCTTCATATTTTCGAAAGTGTTGACCAGCATCTCTGGACAAATATGTTACCACATTCTTGGGTAATCCTTTCTTGTTATTGTTCTAAATTTGCAACTGGTGTTTTAAAAATAGTGTTCTTTAAATGAGGAAAAGCGAAGTAATCCATAACCGTTAAACAAGGTGATCTAGGTGGGAATTTAATGTCTGATCGAAAACTGATCAACTTGTATTTCTTGGAATACTTGCACTGTATAAGGAAATAAATTTAGCTGCTTCTTAAGAATAGTCCTGCATATTCCATAAGATCTTCCCACTTCTTGGGACAGGCGTCTTGTACAATTTGTTGGCGTATTTTGCATTATTTCACGAACGTTTGCAACAAGTTCTTCTGTTCTTACAGATGGTCTTCCTGCTCCTTTTTTGGGTTGTATAGAACCTGTTTCCCTAAACACAGCCACGGTTCTTTTCAGGCCATGATAAAAATCCCCAGCAATAAAAACAACGTTAGGAAAATGTTCGTGAAAATCGTCCATGCACAAACCCGGATTGTATTGCCACTCACCATTTACTCTAACCCCGTTTCGAAAATACGCTTCAACCATGAATGTTTTGTGCTGTCCCGTAAAGCCCATTGTCTAAATTGTTTAAGAAATTGGAAAAATTAGCGATGAATCAAATAATTACTTGTAACGACTGTCAAAGATGACGGAATAACTGATTGATTGTTAATTCAGGTAGTTACTGATACCCAACAGGTATTAAGCTCTACGGCTAAGCATTATGTCCGTAGATGCAAGGCCCTCTTGGATGCAAATAATTTTTGCTCGCACGGTATAACGGCAATAGCATCGAAAAACGGCAGATAATTATGACTACATTTGCGAACTATTTCCATAGTGTTTTTTACCCCTGGATAAGTTGACAATGAAATAAATATACTTTCACCTAAGTTACAAATACTGTAAATTCTACTGCCATAACTGAGCAAGAAATATTTGAAGTTTGAAGCAGTTAAATAACTTAAAAATAAACTGACAGCTGGTCCGGATGATGTACCTTCGTTTTGGGTTGAGGACTGCAAGCTGCAAGCATGAAAACTGATTCAGCCACTGAACGTTTTCTTTGACTTGTCAGTGCGATCCATTCTGTTTCCGGCTTCACGAAAGGAAACGAAAGTGTGTCCGGTGTTTAAGAACGGAAATTACGGCTGTGTCACGAACTATAGACCAATATTGATACTGTGTAATTTTTCTAAGGTCTTGGAGGTAATATCGTATTCTAGCCTCCACCATTCCGTTAGGAATTTTATTACACTCGAGCAGCATGAATTTATGCAGGGTAGGTAAAAATTTAACTCATTTAACAGAGTTTGTTGATACTAAAATGGACAAGCAAGGGTTGGTGGATGTAATTTATACGGATTTCTCGAAGGCCATTGATAGAATGGATTAAAATGTTCTTCTAAGGAAATTAATTGGAAATGTATGACTTTGGTTTGGATGCTATTGCCTATCTTAAAGATTACTTATCAAATCGAAGCATTTTGTCACGTACAGGAGATTTAACTCTAATAAATACATTGCTGTTTCCGGCGTGCCCCAGGTTCCAATCCGGGGCCACTTCTATTTCTAATTTTTATAAATGATTTAGCAGGGTGGGGAATAAACTTCTTTTGGCGGACGACTTAAAAATATTTGTTTTCAAGGGCTAGTGCAAAGGCCCTGTCTTGGGCAGAAAAATGAAGAGAGCAAAAGAAACATTAGATAGTTTTAACAGATTTTGTGAAAATCATTTAGATATAAGTAGTGAAAAATCTCAAGTTTCATTAAACTTTGTCGGGGACATGTAAAAGTAGTGAAATGGGAGGGAAAGGAAAAATAAAAAAATTGGTTTTCGTCAAGTCAAAGCATCATTTAGCTTGAAGTAAAATGCTGTTGGGGTACCAGGCTTGTTACGGCCCAGTTACCCAGTATGCTAAAGTATTGTCGGTTTCTCCTTCTCCCTATTCATTTTTTACACCTCGTGTTCACCATTGAAAGCTCCATTACGGATCAATCCCACTTATTATTTTCTCTATTACTAACAACATCAGCATTGTACTATTTACTTTGTTTTCCCGATGATGTGCTTTTCTTTTTTCTATAAATACAAAATGTTCACGTTACAAAGATACAATCGCTCCGTGATTGCAGGAGACAAAAATTCGACATTTAATTCGCATATTACAAATGTTGTTTTTTGAACCAGTAATGCTCTTGGCTTTATCGTGCGGAATTGCAGGGATTTAACAAATAAAGTAGCCATAAAAACTCTGTACTTAATACGTTTCGGAAGTTTTGAGCCCTTATTACGAAGTACAAGTCCAGTATTGAAAAAATTCGGCGGAAATTTTTAAAATACTGGGCAATGAAAAGTTACGGTGTTTACCCTGCTAGTGGTGTTGCTTAGGACTCTCTGCTTAATTGATTTAATTTTTGTTCTCTAGCACTAAAATGAAACATGCCATCGATCACTCTATTACAGAAAATCTTGACATGATAGAATTGATTGTCCTGATCTGCTCGAACAAATAATTTTTTAGTCCCTAGATTAAACTCTAGAAATAGCATAATATTTTATTGTCGAACAGCGAATACTAATTTATATTTCAATGGGCCTATTCACTATAATCGAGTTCATCATATTCAGAATAAATATCCTGAATTAGAACCTATTGAAAATATATCCCAATAATAAAAATCTTCCTAGAGGGTCACGAACCTTTTCTAGAGACAATTGAAAAGACGCCGCGAAAGTAGCAAGTTTAAAAATATTAGATCAAAATCTTATAACATCATCCCATTATCTGTGCAATTCATTTATTTGTCAGCCTCAGCGGATTATATTGCTATCTTTGTTTCGATAAACGAAATAGTCAAGAACAGCTTAAAAATAGAAAACAATCCGCCCGATATTCAGGTAGACGCAGCGTTCGACCTTTAGCTGAATAACTAGAACCCATAGGTCGAGGCAGATGTGACGTCAACGAGTTGATTCCCGAGATTTTATTAAAGTGTGTATTTTGTTTATTTATTTTCTTAGTAAATAATTTAAAATTTTAAAAACTGAAACCATAGAAAATTATATTTTTTTCTTCAATATATCGCATATCTGTGATAATATGTTTGTTATTTACCATTCATAAGGTAAGGAGGGTGTCTGTGCAATATCTGTGAAATATCTGTTGTTGATTACTATTTTCCCTAATTTTTTTAAATGTATACAATATCTTTATTTTGTGATAAGGTCTAGTTAGAACCAATTATTTGAAAATTACCTCATATTTAAACACTGCCCTATGAATTAAATAAATAAATAACAATTTGGCAACGCTCCAAATTGTGACTTTCATAACGTAGAGGCTGATGCGAAACACGGCCATTTACTTACGCGGAGCCAATAAAGAAGGCCGGAATTAGATTCTTGTTGAGAAGCTTATTTGTCGGAGACGCCACAAGCTTGGAAGACACATTTCTTTCTTATTAACTTCTAAATGATGGCTTTATTTTTGCAAGGTAAAAGAATTTTTAAATTAAAAAAGAGCTAGCTTTAAAATACTCTAAAAATTTTTTTTCTGTAAAAATATGGCGATATAATTCAGGAGCGGATTAAGCATTTAATCTTGGGGGGGGGAGCAAAAAGGGTGGACTAAGATTTTTGGCATGCGGAATAACGCTCCAAAAAATGTGTCAATTTTAGAACCAAATTATGTTTTCAAATCAGTGAATTGGAAGGAGAGGCGAAATAGAGTGGCCTGCCAAATCCCCAGACATCAACCCTTTGAACTTTTATTTGTAGTGCGATTTAAAAAAATAACGTCTACAAAATGGAGAGGTTAATATTTTAACTGTTCCTATGGCATTGCCAATATACAAAAAATTATATTCAGTAGTTTTTAAAATATTTGCAATGTTCTATCTAGACTTTATTCACACCTATCATCAAATATACCATCCATTAAAATAATAAATAAACTATCTATCTATACTGGTGACGAAAATCGTCTGTAGGTAGTAGGTACATAACAAAATATCGGAAAGGTTTAAATATATTTTAAATAAGTTTAAATATTTATTTTGAAGTTTGTTCGAGTTCGAAATTAGTTATTCTAAGCTATAAAATTAACTTACCAGTATTACTATAAATTGCGTTTACTCTCTGCACATGCCTTGTCATCACTTCTATGCATGCCTCTTCAGTGCCATATTTTTGAAAAAACTGATGGTCAGCCTGAAAACAACAATTAATTATTGTTACAATATTATCAAGTTATGTGGTCAAAAACTTTTACAACGGTAAAAAATATAACGGTATTTCGGTTTAAAAAGTGTTAAAAATAGTTTTTAAAGAAGTATTTTTATTTCAGGAGACTAATCACTCACTATTTTGACCGGTTTCGTCCCAAAACCCTCATCAGAAAAGTTGACAGGTTCGATGGAATAAGGTGATGTTGTTTTCCTGTTCAATGACATCTGACCGTTACGTCACGACTAGTGCTTATCTTTCTAACATTCGTGAACTAGGTGAGATAGTCAATTTGCGTGAATAATGAATCTCGTATAATTTTAACAGTCAAAAATTTTTGACAGTGACATTTTTAAACAAGGTTATTTAAAAAATGTCACGGTATTGTAAAATAGTATATTATATAAAAAAGTGGTAAATCTCAAACGAGGAGATCACGAGGCGTTAGCCGAGTGCGGAAATTTTCCGAGTGTGAAAAAATCACTTTCACACGAGTATTGTACAAAATTTTTCCTACAACCATACAAAATAATCAAAAAAAGTTTGATTTGTTTTTAATAGTTTGTAGGTATATCACCATTGTGTTAAACAAATTTTTTTTAACACTAGTTGAAAAAAATAAAAACAATGCCCACTTACACATTTTACCTTACCTAGATTTAAATAAAAAGAATAACTTTTTCTCCTATTTGCTTACCCACATCATAGCTACTAACTATCTATGTACAGTGAATAAATTTGGTTTCTGAATTTTTAGCTGCTTGCAATCTTTCAATAAAACAATAATATACCTTAATATACATTTATACATACAAAAACAACAAAACATAAAACCAAAACATAACCTCAACATTATAAAAAGATAGAGATGGAGTTAAATATCGATAGCCTGTTAATTATAAAAGTTTTATCTATAATCAATTTGTTTTGAAAATTGCTAAAATAAATTTACTTACTTAAAGCACATTCACTTGTCCCATATTCTTAAACATTGTATTGTATGGATATTTTTGTCCGAGATAATTGTAAAATTATAAACTGGTATTTCCTAGGGTATTCTATTTCTGCTCTATAGATGTCCCTTTTTTTTCTGTGGTTTAACTCAGTTGACAATGTTGACAGGTTTGATGTGTTGCCTGACATATTTCCCCTTTTTAATATATTATTATTTTTATCATAAATACAGGGTTCCCCATTTAAAACGAAACAGGCTAAATATCTGGTTCCACGACGGCGGTGGAGTTTTGGTGGCAGTCAGGAGTGTTTTGCAGTGCAAGAGGTGTCCCGAGCTTGAGTCCGACGCTGAAGATGTTTGGGTATCCATCGATTCCAAAAATGGTGAAAAATTATATTTGTGTTGCGTTTATCTCCCTCCAGGTGACAATTCTGCTTTTTCATTATTTACAAATCAACTATATTTTCTTGAGAACTATCTTTAGGATAAGACAGCAACCATTCTCGGATACTTCAATCTCTCAACTGTTTCTTGGAATTCCATTAAAAAAGAAGTTTATTTTCAGCCCTCAAATGTTGATATCAGGTCTGCCAACATGGTTGATGCTCTCTCCTACTTTCAATTTATGCAGTATAATAATATAGTAAACAATAATAATAAAATACTAGACCTTATTTTGTGTAATCAGGATTGCATCAGGGAGGTGACTAGGAGTAATGAATGTCTGGTAAGGGAGGACCTTCATCATCCTGCATTAGAGTTTATTTTAATTAATTCTCCTTATGTTCCACTACGTCACAATACACTTAGAATCCTGAACTTTAAAAAGGCCGATTATGTGGCTATAAATGAGAAATTGGCCAATATTAACTGGGAAAATATTTTTACCTCATCTGACACAAATAATATGATAAATAAATTTTACTTAGTAATTGATAAGCTTATTGATGCACACGTACCTTCTTTTACCGTTAAAGGTAACTTTCCTGCTTATTTTAAGCCGGACACTATTAAAATAATAAAAAATAAAAATATGTATCATAAAAAATACAAAAAATTCAATAGTGTAGAACACTACAACGTTTTTTCCCGGTTAAGGACTCTTTCTAAACAACTAATTAGGAGAGATTATACCGATTTTGTAAATGGTATGGAGGTCGAAATTTTAAACAATAATAAAAAATTTTGGAATTACGTTTCATCTAAGAAAAAAACACAAACTTCCATACCCAGTACAGTTCGTTATGAAGACCGGGTCGCTGGAACTGGACAAGATATATGTAACAGCTTCGCGGACTTTTTCAAAAGCGTATATATTCCAACCACAATATCGTCTTGCCCAGTTTCTTTGTGCCCAGGTCCTACTGTTAACATTAACAATAATATAATTTTGGACCTTATTAATCAATTGGAGCTAAAAAAAGGTGCAGGACCTGATCGAATACCACCTATTTTTATAAAATCCTGCAAGGAGAATTTGGTTTATCCACTTCGAATTATATATGAGTCGTCATTAAAAACAGGAATATTTCCAGAAAAATGGAAAATATCTCATTATAACTCCTATATTTAAAAGTGGCCCAAAAGACGACGTTACAAACTATAGAGCAATAAGTAAAATTTGCATCTTTGCCAAAATATTAGAAAAAATAGTCTATAACGATATTATGTCAACTGTCAAAACCATCATTATTAATCAACAACACGGCTTCTTTCCTGGCAGGTCTCTAGAAACAAATTTAATGTGTTACTATCAAAATATTTGCAGCTTAATAGATCGTGGCATTCAGGTAGACTCTGTATACACCGACTACAGTAAGGCTTTTGACAAGATTAACCATAAGCGGTTGATTGAGAGACTTGCTGAGGTTGGTGTCTGCCAGCGTCTGCTCAGGTGGATATGGTCCTATATCACAAAGCGTTCCCAGATTGTTTCTGTAAACGGTTTCCAGTCCGAGACCTTCTTGGTCAGCTCGGGGGTTCCTCAGGGTAGTCATCTGGGTCCCTTGTTTTTCATAATTTATATTAACGATATTGCAAAGTGCTTTCATCACACAATATTCTTACTATATGCAGATGACCTAAAAATATATCGCCCCATAAGGGGGCTGGATGACTGTCTGAAAATACAAGCGGACCTCAACCGACTGTCCGAGTACTGTGATAGGAACAGTATTTTCTTAAACGTAACAAAGTGTTGTTTTATAACATTCACTAAAAATATTTATACTTGGGAATACTCATATAGCATAAATAATTCAAATTTAAAGAAGGTAAATCAAATAAAGGATTTAGGAGTCATTCTGGACACCAAATGGTTATTTCAAGAACACTTTAATAAAATCTTCACCGATTCAAACAAAATGCTGGGCTTCATTACTACAATCTGTAAAGACTTTCGAAATCCCAAAACAATGATCTCACTATATTTTGCTTTTGTTCATAGTAAGCTCTCTTTTGCCTCTGTCATCTGGAATCCTCAATACGTCACACTGTAGTCACACATGTTAATAGGCTGGAAGCAGTACAAAACAGGTTTCTCAAAACCATTGCATTTAAAGCGCATTGCACAATAGATCTTGTAAAAGAAAAATATAAATTTATTCCTCTGTCTGACCGCAGAAAAATTTCTGACATATCGTTTCTATATAAAATAATTAACTCGAATTTCAGCGTCCCAGAAGTATTATCAGCACTAAGCTTTAACATTCCCACCAGAGAATTAAGACATACAACCTTATTTAATTTACCTTACAGACGAACTAACTTGGGTTTAAATATACCATTGGATAGACTGCAAAAAACTTTTAATTCATACTGCCATGAATTTGACATTTTCAGTGCAACCTTGCAGAGTTTTAAAAGACTTTTAAAAGGACATTTTATACAACAAGTGTTTGGATAGCCGTAGGTAGAGTTAGTTAGGTTAAGTACCTATTGCTATGTTAATCAGTAAAATGTTTTCCGCATAAACTGTTTGTTGTATATAGTGGATGCTTCTTTGGAACTTCTAGTTCTGTCTGCATCCCAAATGTAATAATAAATAAATAAATAAATTAAAAAAAAAACGCTCGGACCCGTCGATTTTTATTTTAAGGGGGACATCTTTTGCGTATATTGTCAATGTTGTTACTTCAAGCCCCTAGGAGGGAGGGGGGGGGGGGTAAGATCTAAATCTTAAATGGATACCCCTATTTTATATAATTTTTTTGGGTTCTGCATAAAATTCTGAACATTTTTTAATAAAAGCATTATTAGTCTATACTAAACAGTTTCCGAGATATTGACTCTTGAAAAATGAGATTTTTGAACTTTGACAGCGTCTAGCTTTCTAACTGTACGTCTTAGAGTAAAACGGCTTACATGGTCCTATCTTTGATTTTTATTATCTTTCCAATAGTGTCAACTTCCGGTTAAACCGGAAGTACTATATTTCTTACAACGGCCATCAGCTGTTTTATATTTCAACATACGTATTGAAAGAAAATATTTCAACACGCGTGTGATATAAAGGACTTTATAGCCAAGTTAGGCGTGCTTTATTTCACATTTTCATAGGTCGTAGGAAAACATAAATAATAGACATAAAAATATATGACAATGTTTTTATAAATACCTAGGTACCTATCTGTTTTAGAGAGTTTCTGATGCTTTGGGAGTTTCATGTCTAACAATCCAACGAATTAAGGCAAAGGGAATAGAGAAGGATGTAGATTTTAAGAATCGCAATAATGAAGCTATTTCGCCATCCCGTGGTCGACAACTTCACGAAATTTATGAACATACTATAAGAGAGCGTATATTTATGGGATGTATAGAGCAGATAAAACCGTTACCATTCGCTAAATACAACTAAATCTTAAAATCATTGATGGTGTTGAAATATCCACTGATTCATTAGTTTAAAGAAATTAAAATTTAAATGGCGCAAATGTACTGTATCAAACAGGCGTTTTTTTAATAGCAACCCCATATAACTCAAAAACGTGTAGAATTTTTAAGAGAATTTAAGAATAACGGCAACTCTCAACCTGTTTTTCTGCATGAAACCTGGATATGCAGGCTTTTAGGCGAAGTTGGCAAGATGATACAGAAAATGGATTTGTGAATAATGCAAGTTTGATATCCAAGTCTGACCTGAAATCTGGTAATTATCATGATTTTTGATGACTAGTGAAAACTTTAAATGGTTTGAAGAAAAATTGTTACCAAACTTGCAAGAACCGTCGCTTATTATCATGGATAACGCCATGTTGTATAACGACCAGTGTGTCAAAACGATTACTTACTTATTGCATGGTTAGAACAAAGACAAATTCCGGTTTCACCATTTGCAATAAAGGATCGGATCTGAATAATAGTGAAGCAGCATATCCCATCCAAACGTTACAACTAATCTGGAAACCGCTATTTATTTTATTTTTTAATTATTTTTATTTTATTTTAATAGGTTGGGCCCTGGACATCGAGTTTTACGACTTCCTCCATATCAATGTCACTTTAATCCTATTGAAATGGTTTGGTCGGAATGTAAGCGCTATTATAATGAAAAAATAAGTTCGATGCATCCTGTAACAAATGGCGTAGTTTTGGGTCTGTGGAATGAAGCCAAAGAAAATGTAACAGTGGAAAAATGAAAAAAATTATGTAACACACCCTAATAAAATGGGAAATGATGTGTGGGAACGGGAAAGATTTATCGATGCTTCAGATACTCTTCCCCTTACTATTACCTTGGACGAATCTGATGATGATTTTAATTGTTAACAAACTGTATTTTGTTTTGTCGTCATTTTTCAATATATTTTTTTCTTTATGATGTTATAAATAGGAGAAAATATTTGAAACAAAATTTATAGACTGATGCACTAGAGATGCACAAGAGAAATAATATATGATTCAATTTTCAATTTATAAATGAGTTTTATTTATCTTTTAGTAAATTGAAATTAACTAAAATTTTCATGAAGGTTGGAGACAATGATGTTTCTTTTAGTATTCACCTGATGACGACTGGAGATACTTACCAGTTGAAACGTTGTAATTTAAAACAAATAAAGACAATGGAAGTCCAAAACTCTTTCATCATTCTAAAAATTTCATACTGATTTTTAAAAACAAAATGTTTTATCCCATGATACCTTTTACCCTAAATAAACTACTTATTGCTGACTTCATTAACAGTATATAAAAATAATAATTAAAAATTTGAAAAAACGCGCTTCTATTTCACTTGTTCACATGCATCCGTCTTTATGTAGATCAAGCCTAAGAAAAATCATAACATTTACCACCGATTGGTCAAACTGACTGAATTGTTTTATGACGTACCGCAAATATGGAGAATATGACGTAACGGTCCGCGGTCATTAAACAGACTTTACACACAAATTCCATTAATTTATATCCATATTATCGGATATTGTTACAGTAGGAAAGTAACTATCATAAATTACACTAATAATAAAATATGATACTTCGAAAATTTGTACCCCAAATTTATTTAATTTTACTAATTAAATTTGTATATAACCTATTTAGAAATTATAACACAGGTATGCTAATGGGAACAAAACAAAGATTACATATTTATGAAATAATTATTAGTTAAAGGGTTGTTTTGTTACCTATCAAAAATTAATACTAAAATATGGTAGCTAATATTATTTATCCATTACTCTTTTATGATTTTGTGAATATATTGTATATACCGGGTATTTCAGGAGGAAGTCTCACCCCTATAACTTTTTTATTGTTTTAATTAAAGAAATAAAATTTAAAGTTTATGTGATATAATTTTGCATTTTATAACATGACGGATGACATTAATTTGTCACTTCCAGTTTAACCGGAACTGCCTCAACATTAGCTCTTTAAATTAAAGATCCTGTATATTTTTGATTTAATCCATTCATCTGAATCCATTCCAAATTCAACGACACCCCCTTCGTTACTTTTTGACACTAAATAATTTTTCTTTTTATTTTTTCATCTAGAGAACCATGAACTCTCGTATTCAGTAAAATGGTTTAGGTACTTCTAAGCCAAAATCTTAATAAAAATGCAATTTTCAAGTTATACAGTGTCCGCAAGAAAGTTCGCATCAAATGGGATTTTTTTTTTATTAGGTATAGGTAAAAATTGAAAAAGCAGTTGGTTTTTGCTTACCTAAAAACCAAAAATAACGTATACTGAAGCAGCTGCACGACTTGCGTTACCTGTCAAATTTGACATTTTTAATAAAATGAGTTCAAAAATGCCCTTATTTATCAAAATATCAAAAAACTTTATTTGAGAAAGTTGTTTATTTAGGCATTTTTAGTCTCTGTACGAAATTTTGACAGTCTTATACAATTTTTATTTTTTGCCAGGTTCTTGAAAATTTTGATCAACCCTCGTAGATTAACTTTTATACATCGATGTAAAACCATTTGCCTTTACTTCATTTGTAATCTTAATGCAATTTTGTGTAAAATTTTTGTTTCCAATTATTTATTTTGCTTCAAAAACTGAAATTGGTATTGAGCAGTATGTAAAGTTTGATGCAAAGTTCATCTAATTACATCGTTTTGCCAAAACCGACGTTTCTCATTTTTCATAAGTTAGTAAACAGATGTACAAAAAGAAAATATTAGGAAGCTTTCGTTGACATTTTGATCAAAAAGAATAAATATTAATCGCTCGAAATATTTTATTCAACAAAAATATAGTTTACAAGTAGTAATATAGGCGATGCATTAATAATTATTCTTTTTGATCCAATATTAATTAAGTAAAATTTCAACGAAAGCTTCCTAATATTTTCTTTTTGTACATCTGTTTACTAACTTAAGAAAAATGAGAAACGTCGGTTTTGGCAAAACTGATGTAATTAGATAAACTTTGCATCAAACATTACATACTGATCAATAACAATTTCAGTTTTTGAAGCAAAATAATTAGAAACAAAAATTTTACACAAAATTGCATTAAGATTACAAATAATGAACTAAAGGCAAATGGTTTTACATCGATGTATAAAAGTAAATCTACGAGGGTTGATCAAAATTTTCAAGAACCTGGCAAAAAATAAAAATTGTATTAGACTGTCAAAATTTCGTACAGAGGCTAAAAATGCCCAAATGAACAACTTTCTCAAATAAAGTGTTTTGATATTTTGATAAATAAGGGCATTTTTGAACCTATTTTATTAAAAATGTCAAATTTGACAGGTAACGCAAGTCGTACAGCTGCTTCAGTATACGTAATTTTTGGTTTTTAGGTAAGCAAAAACTAACTGCTTTTTCAATTTTTACCTATAGCTAATAATAAAAAAAAATCCCATTTGATGCGGACTTTCTTGCGGACACTGTATGGCGTTATATAAATTTTTTGCAAACTTTTAAATTTTTTCAAACGAAAACATATTGGCTCACTCGGGCAAAAAGAAAGAGCACTTTTTTTCTAATAATTCGACACATGTCAAGTTAAAAAAGCAGAGATAATTTATTAAAAATGCCAATTCATAACAAAAAATAAAACAAGAAGCGCAAACGGCTTTGCGCTTATCTTGGTACCCATGACGTCATAATGCTAGCAAACAGAATAAAAATAATTACAAATTTAAAATTCGTCATCACTGAAATTAGCTTTATAGTCAGATCTGGTCTTAACGTGCGGGTCCAAAGGTCACTGATCATATGCATCAAATCAGACAACACAAAGACTATCAAAATGTTGTGAGATTATTTACAAATATAACGAAAGAAGGAAAAATAATTTCATTATTTTAGCTATCGCGAAGATAGCCACATATACCTAATATTATTAGTTTTGTAAAAATTATGTACAGGGGAGTTGAAAAAGTTACAAAAAAATTATATAATCGTTAATTATATACCTACTGTACCCTTTAATTAAAAACGACAGTAATAAACAGTGCAATTTATTTTAACAATTTTACTACTAAAACCTAAAAATACAATGGCATTTAGTCTGATAAACTATTTCGATAATGAAAGAAAAAGTGGAAATTCGCAAACCAATATGCAGGAAACCGTAATGAAAACACTGGGAATTAGTTTAAGGACTATGCAGAATAATGTGCATGAAAAAAAAGCATAATATAATACCCAAGAATACTAAAAAATGTAAACGAAAAACACGTTTATAATTATAGCCTAAAAACTATCATCGTCACTTATAAAATCTGAAAAGTCCTCGTCGTCTGAGTCGTATTTGAATGGAGCAATTATCATTGGCACTACTTCGATATCTAGTACTTGTTCTCGATCCCACCAATCCCTTATTAATATTTCTGTATGTTCCACCGATTTCTTCCAGTACTCTTGTGTAATATGATCTATAACGAATCTTGCCAAACTATTTGTACTTGGTCGGATTTAAGACCATCACCTACATGTTTTTCATAATAAGACTTTGCACCAGCCCATATTAATTCTATTGCGTTAAACTGGCAATGATATGGCGGCAGTCGTAGAACCTCATGACCATATTCACGCAGTATTTCATCTACCGCGTATATTTCGGGTTTTTTAACAGACTTTGCTATTGATAGAAGGTCTGATTTAAGCATATTTGGTAAAGGATTTTGGTTGTGTTTTTCCAGCCACTCATAAATATCACTTTTCCTTCAAGATGAAGTAGGCTGTTTATTTAAAATTCTTGAATGATATGATGCATTATCTAATACAATTAAAGACGGAGCATCCAAATTTGGTATCAATTGAACTTTTAACCATTTTTCAAACATTTCGCAATTCATATTATCATGATAGTCAGCACTTTTTGATATTGAAGAAAAAATTAAACTCGCACCTGCAACATATCCTGTTGCAGAACCGGCATGCAAAATAATAAAACGCTTTCCCGAACCGCACCCCTTTTTCGTTTTAACACTTTTTACAGACTCATCTTGCCAAGATTTTGAACCACTTCCATTCGAAAATATCCACGTTTCGTCTAAAAATACCACTTTTCTAAATTTCGATTTGTAATTGTCGGTATATTTTTTTTTAAAACTGAACACGCTGACTCACTATCTGTGGCTGCTCACATAAAAATCTTCGGTTACAGTCTTTTTTATAGCAAAAACCTAAATTTTTTATTAATTTTGATAACGCTTCAAGTCCAACTTCCAAAACACAACGAATTTTTAATGTTTTTTGTAAAACTGGAAGAGTTACATTGGTTTTTGATTTGTATAAATCGTAAATCACATTTCGAACTTCCATTTTAATATTTTCGCTTAAATCCTCAGTCTTTGGCTTTCTCTATTTACACTTTTTAGTATTCTTGGGTATTATGTTATGTTTTGTTTCATGCACAATTTTCTGCACAGTCCTTACACTAATTCCCAGTGCTTTGGCTACTGTTTCCTAAATATTGGTTGGCGAATTTCCACTTTTTCTTTCATTTTCGAAATAGTTTATCAGATTAAGTACCATTTTTTTTTGATTGGGGATGCAAAAACCCAGAAAATTGTTTAATTTTGTCACAAACTGTCAAAGTCACAAAACTGGCATATTTAAAATAAAACGTAGCTGGTGCTATTATAAGCTTTTTTAGAATCGCTGGAAAGTAAATACATATCCTTTTCTTTCATGTCAAAATGGAATAAGTCTGTCTCATTTATCTTACGTATTTTATTTAGAGGGTAAAATTAAACGCAAGTAAAGAAAACAAAAACTGAGAGTATGTCTTTCTTGAATCGTATGACCCGCACGATAAGACCAGATCCGAATATACAACAGTAACTTGGTATTTTATCGTTTGATTTTTCGGTCAGTGTGTATTAAGTACTTAATTTGGAAATAAAATAATCAAATGGAATCGCATAACCGAAACAAAAAATCGATATAGAACTAATAATTTATGATGAATGTTTGTAAAATATGTCCCAAGCGGCCAGGATGTATATTATGGTATCCTGAGAGACGACACCGTTCGAGACATTACTTTCCTAGGCTAGTTCAGAAGTTGAGGAATGAGCCCGAACCCGAAGAAGAAAAATCATTATTAACGAAGACAAGGAAATTGATGTGTTGTTATATGTTATGTTGTGTACAAAACAGCATCACTTAGAGACATTGCTTTAGAAGTGCGATAACTATCTCTTTGGCTTAAACAATTTTAAATAAATAGAAGTATTACTCAATAAAATATCAAATTCCCCAGGATCTTCACGAAAATGATTTTGCCAGAAGACTGGAATCACATTGAGATAATAGGTTTTTGGACAAAAATGATAAAGATCCGACATTTTCCTGTAATATTTTATATTCGGACAGTAGAAAAAAGTAAATTTACTAACCTGGGAATTTTTAATCGAAATACTAACAGACATTGGGATCAAGATAATCTACACCTAACGCAGGAAGGTTATTTTCAAGCGAGGTTTGCATTTAACTTTTGGTTTGAATTATTGGAGATACACAATAATTACCCATTTTTGAAGTGAAAACTTCTTTAGGCGCGTTTAGCACTTTTTGTGGGCACTGAATTAAAATGAGCCGTCACGCGTCAGCGTCAGGTTCGGCTGTGTAACGCTCGAATTCGACTCCTATATTCCGAACTGACCCTGACCTTCCGGTCTGTTTATTCGTAAACGTTATATGAAAGAGCATGACGTGGAAACAGTGTGCGACACTTGTTGCGTCTCAGGTATGCTCTGGCATTTTTTAAATTATATATTTACGTAGGGTGAAGTAAGGTAATTAGTTTTACCGTAATTGCTTATTCCATGGACCTAATTTATTATGATTTCTGACTTCTGTTGAAGATGTAAAAATTCAAGGGTTGTTCAATTTTAGGAAATATCTTTTTTCGTATGCAGTAAAGTTATCTCGTATTCCAAGTTTATGTTATTTTTGAAGTGAAAACTTCTTTAGGTGCGTTTAGCACTTTTTTGTGGGCACTGAATTAACTTTGTTGAAGTTTTCACTTCTGTCGTGTGGTCTTAAGCACACACAATTTTTTTTTATGGGCATTAAGATACCTTAAATTCCTCAAGGATGAAATAGAGCAGTTTTTAGATGAGTTGCTGCTACAAAACAGGACTAACATTATCCTCCAGAAAGATGGTTTGCCGGCACATAATGCTAGTGTATTCTAAGAGTATCTAAACTACAGATTTAGAAAAAAAAATTGATTGGTACTACTGGCCCTGTTAGATTGCCTCCTATGCATGTCAGAAATAATTCTACATATTAATAGTGTCTTAAATAACAAATGATTTTATTTATCAGGTCGCCTGTTGGATTTTTTTTGCGTGGGGCACAATATAAAAAATGAGCCATACTCACTCCACCTGCCAACAGGGAAGGGTTGGAAAATCGTGAGTCAATCGAATTACACTGGAAAATTTACGAAATGTAGTAAGGAAAACAATCCAAAACATTCGCACTTACTGGACTATAATACCTAAACTGTTCTATTGTTTCAATGATGATGTTAACTTTGTAATTATGTTCATTTTAAAACACAATGAAACTTGAAAGTGACATTTTCATCAGGATTAGGGCTTGGAAGTAAACTCTTTTAGAGAGTTCATAGCAATCTAGATGAAAAAGAAAATTTATTTAAGTGTCAAGAAGTGTGACCGAGGGGGAAATCACTTGGGTATTTTAGTGTACAAAGTAAGAAATTGCAGGGGCATTTCGAGGTATTTCGGGGAATTTCGGAGGAATTTCAAGGTATTTCGGGGTATTTCGGGGCATTTTAAACGTATTTTTCATAATATTTAATAATATCTTCTACAATTT
Source organism: Polydrusus pterygomalis (assembly GCA_963969555.1). Lineage (NCBI taxonomy): Eukaryota > Metazoa > Arthropoda > Insecta > Coleoptera > Curculionidae > Polydrusus > Polydrusus pterygomalis. The sequence goes on along the minus strand of OZ018383.1, from coordinate 40,545,913 downwards.
AGCAACTTGTTGTAAATGTAATCGGCCGGAATTCAGGGATGTCAAAAAAGAAGATACTACTATTTTAAAAGATTTTTCACACAAAAATATAAAAATAACAGAAAATAGCCCATTTATCGCAAAATAATTTATCGCAAAATAAAACGTCTATAATAAAAAAATCAAGTTACTGTTGGTTACTTAGTGACAACAAAGGAAAAGTTAGCAGTGATAGACTAAGAAGGTTTATAATTTCAGAGAAAAAAAATGTGCGCAAGGCAACCTTTCACACGAAGCTAGATAAAAAGCTCGACAAAAAGCAAAACCCTCGGCAAAACCCGAGAAAAAAATTTAGGAAAAACTCTAAAAGTGAAAATACTGCAGACGATGCCGTAAATGAAAAGACTCGGAAACTGATGAGGACACGGAGAACGAAACAGATAATAGTGATAGTATAATATACGACGATTTAACTGATACAGAAACATTTTCAGATTTAGAAACAGAGAAAGACTCGGAGAAAGATATAGTCGGTGACACAGTGGCAGAGGTAAACAAAAAGGAAATTCACTGCGAATTCTACTATGCAGTTTTTTATGAAGAAGATTGGTTTATCGGAAAGGTGTTGGAAAAGGTAAGAGATACATTTAAAATTATTTTTTTTAAGAAAGAAAGCAAATCGGAAAATAATAAGTTTGTATGGCCAGAGAAAGAGGACATTTCTAAAGTGGAAAAAAAGTATATTTTTTACGGTCCAATAATTAATCCATTGGGTTTCGACCCATTTCAGCTAAAACGGGTTGATTTTATAAATATTAATAAGAAATATAATAAGTTAAGAAATAACCACGAAAATAAATTATAAAAATATTACGTTACAAGAATATATCTTAATAATATTTAATATTTTTGATTATTTTATTGTTATAAGCTTTTTGAGTCTTGTGTTTGCTAAGTCGTAACTACATTATATTTGTTAAGTCTAAAATATATTTTTTACTGACTTCTTTAATTGCATATATTTAGGATATTAGGATTTTTTTGTTTGTTATGTTAGAAAGTAACATGATCTCTATAATATTATACCAAATATATTTTGTGATGTGTTTCATATTTTATCTTAGTTTTTGCGAGGGTTTATTTAAGAATGCTATTTTCATTTTTGTATTTTTAATTTTAACACAAAAGTATCTATTTTATATGAGTATTTCTTGTTTAAGAACGTTTTGTGTTGTATTGTTGTTACGTAAGTTTGTTTTGTTTGCAATTTAGAGTAAATAGAGGTTAATGTCGAACATTATTTTTTTCTTGCTAAATAAATTTTAATTAATAATATTTAACCACAATATATATTGGACTACTTCAGTTAATTATTATTTTTCGGTTAGAGTAAGCATCTCGGTAAGCATTCACAGATAAAATTTTGTATGATAATATTGACGTTTTAATACAGAATAATAGTTGAGACAGTTGTGACGTCAAAAAATAAGTGGAATTTTGCTGGGAATTTCAAGAGCGCTTTGGGGAATTGCAGGGAATTGCGGGGAATTTCGGGGAACTTTTGGGGAATTGCAGAAAAATTAAAGGAATTTCCAAGGTATTTTTGAAAATTAGGGTATTTCGGGGAATTTCAAAGAATTACCCATATCGGGGAATTTTTTCTGAAAGGGGAATTTCAGTGTACAAATTTTTTTAGTGATTTCCCCCTCGAGTGTGACTATAGAGTTTAGAGGGTGTTCGATTTAAAAATCCAAAGTTGAGCTAATTTTCAGTTAAACCGGAAGTGACAAAATACAATCCATCATGTCATAACATGCAGAATAATATTGCATACAAACAATACAAACCCACAAATTTTATTTATGTGATTTCAACATGAAAAAAGTTATAGAGGAGAAAGCTTCCCCCGAAAACCAGGTATATTTGTATAAATTTTTTTGTGCAATTGAAAAACTGTTTAAATAATTATGATGGTCGAATGATTTATTTCGTCCAGGAAGGTGAGATATTTCCAACGACCCTTTAGTAACACTCTAATGATATTCTTTAGAGCAGTTCCATAAAAATTCTTATCAGAGGAGGCGGTTGTAAAGTTTATTAAATTTCTCATAAATTTGTTAATAGTCGCCCGACTACTTTTTAATGTATTATTTGTTTAAATAAAAGGATTTATGTTTCTATAAAGTTTCAACAACCTACCTGAAGATACAGCATACAAGTAGTTTTCTTCGGATCAATAGTAGCCCTTTTAAATACGTTTTTAAAAATCAACGCCGACGCATCCACATTTGTTCGGTTCCCCAATTCTAATTCTTCGTCGATTTGTTGTTGGTTTATGTCAAAGCTTGACATAAAGGGCCTTCGGGTTCGGTTTAAAAAAATTAAGTCGTCGTCATAGGGGATTTTGGCTTCTGCTTGCAGTAACCACCTGCAAATAAAAATTGTGTTAAATGTAAGAGTATTGGTGCTGATTATTTTGTCAATTATGAAATCTAGTATAAGGTTTTTGGTTTTAACAGTTTCTGTATTTCTCTTCCTTATGATAAATTACATCGACATCGGCTAGTATTCAGTATTCACCTGAAAACGACTGGAGATACATACCAGTTGAAACGTTGTGATTTAAAACAAATAAATACATTGCAAGTTCTATCACTCAAGCAGTTTTATATTTTTCCGCGGTAATGATATAAAATATCATGCTGTCTATCATCATTATAAAGGGAAATACAAAGCCCAATTTGAAAGAAAAAACGTTACAAAAACCAATTTATTAATATGGTATAAGGCCTCTGTTATATGTATACACAGCAAGAAAAAGTATCTTGAAGATACTAGCTTTTAAAAATATTTTCTTGACTTCTATAGTATCTAACACCAAAAACAGTAATCATTGGTTGAAATTTAGAAAAAAATCTTTTAAACAAATTATTTTTACAATTCGATATTATACAGGCGATTTTTTAAAATATTGTAACAAAGTTATATTTTCTAAAATAAGAATTTTTATAAATATCCAGGCCGTGTACTTTAATTTAACGCTGAATTATAAAATTATAAATTTCTAAGAAGTTTACAATATTTTTTAAAATAGAAGTAACGGTAACTTCATTGCCATTTTCCTGCTTTTCTAATACATTTTTAGAAATGTCTATTATGTGACATGAAACATACTTTTGTGTACAAATCAAGAACACATAATTAACTTTTATTACATTTATAATGCAACCAATGTAAAATTGAATTATCTTAAACATTTTTTTTGTTTTTTCCGAAAAATTGAAATAGTTTTTAAACCTTTTTGTAATTTAGGGTTGTTTCCTAAAATGTTACGAATCATCAATAGCGTCTAAATTATAGCTAACGTTTCCATCCGGTTCTATAACCATTGTGTACCGGGTGGTCCAATAATCGAGCCGACAACTATATTTCCTGCTTTCGAGTTACATCCGGTTTAACCGGAAGTTGATTTTTTTGGGAAGATAATAAAAATTGAAGATAGGGACATGTAAGCCGTTTTGCTCTAAGACGTACTGTTAGAAAGTTATAAGCTGTGAAAGTTCAAAAATGTAACTTTTCGAGAGTCAATATCTCGGAAACTATGAAGTATAGACTAATAATGCATTTAATAAAAAATAATTATAATTTTATGTGGAATTGAAAAATGTAAAAATATACTGGGTGTTATATTTAAAAATATAAAATTCGTTCGAATTCCAGACAAACTAAAAAGCTGGCAACAACGCCAATATCGTCATTCGGTGCGTTAGATCCTCTTACACAACTGTACCAAATTTGGTTTAAATCGGCCAGTAAATTGTGATGTTATTAAGCCGTTTCCAGACTTTATACACACACTGTATTTAGTCACAATGAAATTTTTATTAAATATATCAATTTCAATAAATTGAAAAAAAAATTTACCTAGTTACGACTTTTCGTGTGATTTTTTTTTGTGCAAAGTAGATAGGTACGTGGCACGTCATATTTTTGGGTAAGTATTTGCATTTTAACCAAAAATTGACTCATAAACAACACTAAAATCATTTGCTATTTAACCGGGTAAAATACTGAATTTTACACGCAAAACTAAAAAAAGGAGCAAAACACATTATGTCTAATCTGTGGCAGTTTTGTACGGTATTGCATATTAAATATGTTGAAATTCTTGCTGTCGTATAACAGGTGTATTACCGGAACGTAGAGACACTAAATCTTCAAATTTTTTTGCACTTGCGTCGGTTCGTGAGAGATTTTTCGTAAATATTGACACATACGTCGTCAATCAGTTTGACCGTTGTGGCGAAGCTAGAAGAAATACTGTCACGTGATTCGCATTATCTATCAAATTTTAATTTTTTCCAAAAAATAATTCAAAAGTGGGGTTATTTCTGAAAGTCTCGAAAAAAGGTATTAAAAAAAGTTTTTTTAAATGCAGTTTTTAGCCCACATGCAAAATTTTAGGTGCATAAGATAATTTTAATATTTTACCCGTATTTTGTAAATTGCACAACTTTTGCAAAATAAGACTCAACCAGGGACGTATCTAGGAATTTTGGCGCCCCGGGCGAATAGTAGTGCTGCGCCCTACGAGACAATCTTAAATCTAAAATTATTTTAGTTTAAAAAATATATTAACAGACTTAAACGTTCACAGTTACCTAAATGTTATTGTATTAGTAAAGTTTTAAATTCCCATATTTCTAATGAAATTAAATTGAAATGAGCGGTTGCCCTATTCGCACCCCCTTGCTACGTCACTGGACTCAACGCAACCTACATAAAACTTTTTAGTTTTTAAATGTGTGTTTTTCCACAAAATCAAAATTGGGCTATTAAAATTTGGTCGCATGTGAAGTATTTTTGAAATCTTAGTTTGTGTCTGAAAATAATACACCTTAATATTAAGACAAAAAGAGCACAGTGTCAACAGTAAAGTGTTCATTAAGTGGAAAATAAATTTTAGTGGTGGTGGTAAAAAATCAAAATTCAAAATCAAAAATCTTATGCAACTGAAATTTTGCATGTTGGCTAAAAACTGCATTAAAAAAAAAATTTCTAATAACTTTTTTCGATATTTTCAGAAATAACTCCACGTTTCAATTATTTTTTGGAAAAAATTTAAATTTGACAGATAATGCGAATCACGTGACTACTATTTTTTTGCTCAATTTTCATTTCGATTGAAGCAGAACTTGATGCCAAAGTCAAATTTCATATAAAGCTATTAATAAAAAAAAGTTCCATATGATGCGGACTTTACTGGTCACATTGTATACACATTACGAGTTTAAATCCAGTTTTATTTAAAAAACGTATGTCTATGATATTAATAAATAATGTTCATAAATAATATACAGGAGTATCTGCAGATGAAAAATTCTTACTATGATTTATGTTGCACACATGATTGGAGAATATTTATAGAATTTGGCTTAGTCACCAGTGGTTGGTTTTCCGGTGATTTCCACCAATTTCTCTTCGCCACTTTCCTCATAAAATATCGGAAAGCTGTACGAATAATGATTTCAAATACCGTGCGAGCAAAAATTATTTGCATCAAAGAGGGCCTTGCATCTAAGGACGTAATGCTTAGCCGTAGAGCTTAATACCTGTTGGGTGTCACTAGCTACCTGAATTAACAATAAATCAGTTATTTCGTCATCTTTGACAGTCGTTACAAGTAATTTAATTCATCGCTAATTTTTCCAATTTCTTGAACAATTCACACAATGGGCTTTACGGAACAGCACAAAACATTCATGGTTGAAGCGTATTTTCGAAAGGGGGTTAGAGTAAATGGTGAGGGGCAATACAATCCGGGTTTGTGCATGGACGATTTTCACGAATATTTTCCTAACGTTGCTTTTATTGCTGGGGATTTTTATCATTGCCTGAAAAGAACCGTGGCTGTGATTAGGGAAACATGTTCTATACAACACAAAAAAGGAGCAGGAAGACCATCTGTAAGAACAGAAGAAGTTTATTTCCTTATAAAGTGATTCCAAGAAATACAAGCCGCAGATTTTAAAAGACGCAGGGATTACTCTCAATGGTTTACCCAAAATTTATTGGAAAGAAATGATTTATTAGACCTGACATTTTTTTCGGATGAAGCCTGGTTTCACCTCTCCGGTTATTTGAATTCTCAGAATACACGCATGTGGAGTAGTGAAAAACCCCATTTTTTGGCGGTGGCCAATTTCAGCAATTATTTATAATTATCTTTCTTTTTCTTTCTGTATATTCTTACTTTGTTAATTTTGTAAACAACAAAAAAAAAATTGTATTTGTCTACTTATTTTATTACTTATTCGTTTGGCATATCATGTCATAATATGAATTTGACAAAATTTTAACCTAGATTTGGTTAGATATATCGTCCCCATATCATTGTGATCTAAGTGTAGGACCATACATTGCGTTTTGACGGGAGCGTTTTAACCGGACCCGTTTGGCGGGTATTGAGTCATCGGAACATACACGTCCCGCTAAAAAAATATGCGGCAGCGGTAATTTCTTTTTAGCACTCGGACGAGTAGTCGGTTCGAATGTCATCAAATATTACTAAAATTGTTTGCGCCCTTGAAGCTACTGGCTTGCTTAAAACACCAGTGGAAAGAAGATATTATAGCGTTCACCATTTTTGAGTCAACGATTTTTAAAAGAACCCCGCACTTCTCTTATGGAAAATGGCCCTCGGTTAAATTTTCTAAATTTTTAGTATGTTGTAGAGAATCCCATTCTGATCAAAAGTGTTCATGACCACAACAATATCTGCCGACCAGTTTTTCAGATACAGGGTGTCCAAGTTGCAAAATATGAATTCCCAATACATTATATTTTCGTAGTTTATAATATTAATTCTTTTTGTTTTTCTAAATTTTTGTTGACTCTGTCGTAGAAAGGATAGAATACTATAAAAATAGTTTAAAAAAAAATTATTATATACCGGGTGAGTGACGAAAATTATTTAATATTTTTTCTTAAATCATTGTATTTTCGGCATTAAATTAAATGTTAACAAAGTAATACTGTAGATGACATTAGCTTGGAGAAAACTATTAGAATTTATATTATTGTTATTTATACAGGGTAACTCAAAAAAGTTAATCTTTTTTTTATTAGTTTTGAAAGAAATTTTGTAGATATTTCTTTATGTACTCCTTGTCGCTTATCGTATGCTCCCAAATATATATAATTATCAAGGTTATACAGGGTGTTTTAGATGATAAGTGATAGAAAAATAGCATAAAAATGCATGTATTTATAAATCACCCGGTATATTAAAAATGGATCGGTTAAATTTTGTTATTTTTTAATATGTTCTGCTTGAAGTGTCTTACTTTCATGTTTGCTATTGATTTCCCTATTCCTATGACCCGTTCTGGAGATATACAGCGTCGAACAGACTCAAAACTCAAAAAATAAGCAAATAAAATAACAATTTTTTTTAATTTCAATAAAATTTGTTATGTAAGTTTATTTTATGGTTAAAATAAATATATTTAATGCTATACAGGGTATTTCGAATAATGAAAAAATAAAATTGTTATTTTATTTGCTTATTTTTTGAGTTTTGAGTCTGTTCAACGCTGTATATCTCTATAGAACTGGTCATAGGAAAAGGGAAATCAATAGCAAACATGTAAGTAAGACACTTCAAGCAAAAAATATTCAAAAATTACGAAATTTAACCGATCTATTTTTAATATACTGGGTGATTTACAAATACATGCATTTTTATGTTATTTTTCTATCGCTTATCATCGGAAACACCCTGTATAACGTTGATAATTATATATATTTGAAAGCATACGATAAGTGACAAGTACTACATAAAGAAATATCTACAAAATTTCTTTCAAACCTAATAAAAAAAATATTAACTTTTTTGAGTTACCCTGTATAAATATAAAAAATATAAATTCTGATAGCTTTCTCCAAGCTTATATAATGTATTGAGAATTCATATTTTCCAACTGGTCGGCAGATATTGTTGTGGCCATGAACACTTTTGATCAGAATGAGATTCTCTACAACATACTAAAAATTTAGAATATTTAACCGAGGGCCATTTTCCATAAGAGAAGTGCGGGGTTCTTTTATAATGACATATTACGAAAGTATGAAATTAAGTTTTTCGGATATTACAGAATGTCGGAACATAATTAATATTTTGTCACAACAAATCAAATGCAACTTAAAATTTTCCAAATCAAAAAATATAACCTCAAATAAGAAATAAACGCTCCCGTTTAACCGCAATGTATGAACGCTACCGATGAAGTTAGTGTGTTCTTGTTGCTGTGCGTTCCCGCCAAACGGCAGCAAGTCGCGGTTGAATCCTGTCTGTCCGGCGGTGCCGCACATGTATAGACGGTCTCATTTAAAACAATATGTTGCACACCGGTGAAGCTTAAATGGACAATTTCGCAACACAGTAGAAAGAGAAAGAAGAGAGAGAGAGAGAGGGGTGTTAGTGTGCCCGTCGGCCATCAGGGCAAATTAGCGCTGTTGTCGCCAGCTGGCCGTGTAACCGGGTTCTGTCGCACATTTTTGACGTATAGAAGAGAAGGACAGTTATATTCTAACCTACTATAACGCTTCCCAAACTACGCCAGGTGCTAATTGGAACAAACCAGCCAGCCGCCAGCCCGCCATCCATCCATGTCACAACTGTCAATTTTTCTTGTCCACGTTTTTTTCTGAGGAAATTAATTAATTTTTTATTATCATTTTAATATACAATTTTATTAGTTTCTATTCTAGAAAACTTCGCCGATGTGTGTAATCTTTCAGTTATTATTCCAGCCTACTATGCAGGTAATTATTTTTTATTGTTTATTAAATTGATTTTACACTTCCTTACCTATTTTTTATATAGGAATATAGGAAATGTAAGTTTACAATAAATAAATTAACATGAAATGTTTCACATACATAATAGGTGTTGGTTAACAAGCCAATCTTAACAAAATATCACTGGGCAACCTGCAGATAACTGCAACACATTGTGCCCGAGGTAATACCTAAGAATCTATCAGTTACGAACAGATAAGTTTAGTCTCTTGAAATGGTAATTTTAACATTTTTGTTTTACTGAGTGGATTAAAAATTATAACATAATGGCACAAAGATAATGGTTTAAGCTAACTCGATAAGTAGATACTTGGCCATCGGCCATATTTTACAGAGAAATTTAATGTCTACCCGATACTGTTTCTTTTGTTTCAGAGAACGCTGTAAGAATCACCTGATAGTTTATGGATCTTTTAGTACGTGTCTCAATGAATCCTAGTACTTGTGTTTATACAGTATTTGTGATAATATTATATGAATTGAGACAATTCCAGATGAGTGAGACCTGTGAGACGTAACCTAAGGACATTCGTTTATTCTAAACAGTTATTTTTTGTTATGGTTGTCAATGCAGTTTTTATTTATAAATAAACGTACAAAACATTATTTACGATAAAGTGCTTCCATCTTTATTTTCTAAATCTGGGTTAATATAAAAATGTGCATTATTTATTCCATAAAATAAAAACTTTTGTGCGTCTTTTTATTGATTTAATTTGTGATTTAATAATATTTATATTGAATCACAAATTAAATCAATAAAAACTTGTTCAAAAGTTAATAATTAAATTAAAAAGTCCTAAAACCGCTGTTCAAATTTCCCGCCATTGCGCCTCTGATGGCCGGCGGGCACACTAACACCCCTCTCTCTCTCTCTCTTCTTTCTCCCTCTACTGTGTTGCGATTTTTTAACAAGGAGTTAACATTTCTAACCGTATAAATTTTCTTTGATATGTTGTACCTATCCCGCCAAACGGGTCCGGTTAAAACGCTCCCGTCAAAACGCAATGTATGGTCCCACACTTACCCAAGCCCTATGTTTTTTAATCCGATGCAAATAATTTTTGCTCGCACGGTATAAAGCCGGCATCCTGGTAAAAATAATTAGGTATACACTCAGAAAATATTCATACAAATCAAAATGTGACCCATGTCCTAAGAGATAGCTTTTTACCTGTAGCCCAGAAACTACTTTTTTGTCGAGTATTAAAATAATTTGGAACTTACCGTTTTTCTCTCATATGCCGATTTTCCTCACTAATTAAATTTTTTGTATGCAGTCCATGTGATGCACATGGAACTCCAACTCTAGGATCCTTTACATCCGACACCCGGTATATTATTGTATGAAACGTCGGTTCCTTGGTTGCATTGTAATTAAGGTATCTGCTAACTGGTTCTATGTGAAATTCTTCGGTTGGTGTTACAATGGTGCCGTCAAAAAGGCCATCTTGGGTGATGATACCGTGTACTTCAGTGTTTTCGTCATCTGAAATTAAAAAAAAATATTATTAATCATAATTTTTATCGTGCAATGATTGACATCTAGAAAAAAACATTAAATATTAACGGTGATTTCTTTGCACAAAATTATTAATTTAATTTGTAGTGCCGCAGTAACAACTTACAGAGCTATATACCATTAAGACAGCTACGTCGGTAAAACATTTAATATACATTGTGTTACAAATTCGACATACCAGCATTAAAATCTCGGAAACCATAGGAGTTAGAGAAACAGTTAAATGGGGGCAAAGTTGTACAATTCGGTGCTGATTATAATGCCGCTTTAAAAGTTTTCAAATTCCGATTACTTCCGATTTTATTCGAAAAAAACCGAAATTTTGCAAAATCGTTTTTATTTTTTCCTGAGCTCATTTGACTAGCTATTTAAAAAAAAAATGAAACTCTGTCATTGCCATTTTTTCTCCTCTACAAAATAACGTTACTAAACTAAAGATCCGCCGTTTCGTCTCCGAGCGGCCATCACCAACTTAACTTTTTTAAACACGGACCTGAATTTTTTTTAACCGATTTTTAAACCCTCCTACCCTCAAAAAGAAATGGCGATATTACTTTCTCTTATTGATGAATTGTCCTTACTCTTTTTTTTAAATTCATATTTTTTACACTTCTTGTCAGTCCGGTCCTGGCAACGAATCACTATATTAATTAAAAACTTTATTTGATTTAAAACATTTATACACAAGTAATATAATTTATTTTATAAGAATTTTCTAATAGGTAATTCTAAATTTACTAATTATGAATTCTAATTTTCTAAATGTTCAAATAGTCAAAATTTATTTTGGGTATTACATGTATTACTTAAATACCTAACATGAACTTTAGACAAACTTTTTCATAAGACTTATTTGTAAATGTTTTAAATAAAATAAAGTTTTTAATTAATATTGCGATTCGTTGCCAGGACCGGACTGACAAGAAGTGTAAAAAATATGAATTTAAAAAAATAAGTAAGGACGATTATGAGAAAGTAATATCGCCATTACATTTTAAGGGTAAGAGGGTTTAAAAATCGGTTTAAAAAAAAATCCAGGTCCGTATTTAAAAAAGGAAAGTTGGTGATGGCCGCTCGGAGACGAAACGGCGACTCTTTAGTTTAGTAACGTCATTTTGTAGAGGAGAAAAAGTGGCAGTGACCAAGTGTCATTTATTTTTAAATAGCTAGTCAAATAAGCTCAGAAAAAAATAAAAACGATTTTGCAAAATTTGGGTTTTTTCGAATAAAATCGGAAGTAATTGGAATTTGAAAACTTTTAAAGCGGCATTATAATCAGCACCGAATTGCACAACTTTGCCCCCATTTAACTGTTTCTCTAACTCCTATGGTTTCCGAGATTCCAATGCTGGTATGTCGAATGTGTAACACCCTGTATACAAAAAAGTGAAAAAGTAGTGACATGCCGGACACGTGTGCAACTGTATTTTGTATTAGAATAAACAGTTATCCAATGATAATGGATAACCTGGGGCAGGTAGACAACGACGCCTGTTTTCTGTGGAGTTGCTTTAGGTTATGGCTGCTCGTAGAGTCCTAATAAGGACGAGGCGACCGTCATGGTCTACCCACAAAGTATCCATATGCTTGGATCCCTGTGTATTTCAATACACAAGACAGGTGCACAATTTTTTTATTAACAGCTTTATTCGAAATTTGACTTTGGCATTAATTTCTGCTTAATCGAGATGAAAATTATCTTTCACATTATTTTCAAATTTTAATTTTTTCCAAAACAAATTCAAAAGTGGGGTTATTTCTCAAAATATCGAAAAAAGTTATACGAACAAGTTTTTCTAAATGCAATTTTTGGCCCACATACAAAGCGCATAAGATAATTTTTATATTTTGCCCATATTTTGTAAATTACACCACTGTTGCAAAATAAAACTCAATGCAACCTACTTAGTTTTGGCAATGCTTTATTTCAGATTTTCTTTTTCTTTAAAGTAGCGCCATATTATTATTAAATGTTATTAAAAGTTTATTTGTTTTTGACTCCGTATAAAGTAACTTCATAAAATAAGTATTTTTGAAAACGTAGTTTGTGTCTGAAAGTAATATACCTTAATATTAAGACAAACAAGTACACAGCGTTATCAGTAAAGTGTTCATGAAGTGAAAAATAAATTTTTGTTTAACTTAACGTAAAGTTTATCTATTTTTAACAATTTAATTTAAAACCCCTTCAAAAAATTTGTTTATGAAGGTATATTATAAAAAAATAAAAATAGTATTTTATTATGTAAGTGCAGTTTTTAAAAAATTAATTAATATTGTACCTTACAACAAGGGCGTCCGAAGGAACTTTTTCAAGGGGGGCAAATCATAATTGGAATTATTTTTGTTTCTAGCACTTCAACAAACCTTCAATAAAAGAATAGAGCAAAACACCTAATACTTATATTAAATAACAAAAAATAGCTAAACAAAATATTTAAAAATGTTCAAATATAACAAAAAAAATACAACAAAAAACTTATAAGTTATTCAGATTTATTGGAGAAAAGAAATGTTAATTTTCTTGAATCTTTTGCAAATTCATCAATAATTTTTTCAATTAAATGTATTTTTTTTTCTTTTACAAATTTGCGATGAACACTCATCATACATAAACCGTCCAATCGGTGCTCAGTCATAGTCGAGCGAATCCAGGTTTTTACTCTTCTGAGAGTACTGAATGATCTTTTGTCTGTACATATAGTTGGAGGTAAACAAATTGCTATCGCAATTGCCTGACCAATAGTATGTCTATTTGTATATTGCTATTATGACTAGCTGTGTAAATTAAAATAAAGCTTTATTTATTCTATTCTAATATTTTTCCTACGCTATTTAGTGAAGATTTTTGAATTCTACATTTCATTTTATGCAACAAGAGTTCGTTTTACCAATTTTGTCAATTGAATTGTATCTCAATAAATATGTATATTCCAGTTAAATAAAATATCTCAAATCTACTTGGGCCAGGATGGGGGGCAAGCGCACCCCCTTGCCCCCCCCCCCCTTCGGATTCCCTTGCCTTACAATGATGCACCAAAAACAAATCGGCCGTAAAACAAATGATAAAAAATATCAACAGTATCACGGGCCCTTGCTTTAAGCTTTAATAATTGCAGTTAAATCGCTTTCTGTGTGTCACAGTGGCTTTTAATTATTAATACTGCGTATTAAATTAAAAAAAAAGCTAACTTTACTTTATTTTAGTTTAATGATATTAAAAGGCGTATATTTAAACTATATTGTTAGAAATCCTGGACGTGAGAATCAAAAAAATTTATAATCAATTAAAATAAATCAAATTTAACTTAAAATGTATAGTTATTTTAACTCTTTTGTGTTTAGTAAAAATCAGATTTTAAGAACTAACTTTTCTGGAAGTCGTTTTAACATAACAGCTAACTAAAATTAACATGCAATTCTTTTACGGTTCAAATGAATCAAATACTAGTAACTTTGATAAAGTTTATAATCATTATCAATATCTTTTTTAGTTAAAATTTTAAAAGAAGTTAATACTAACATAAAAAATGTGTCAAATTAACTAATTAAGTTGTAATTTTTACTGCACAATAAAATCAGATTAATGTCAAAATAGTAATAACATATTTTATGAGTTACTGATTGACTGAAGCGGTTTTAGTTAAATTGACAAAAAAAAACGGGAGTGGACTTTCTGGGACATAAAAAAAAAGTTAAATTTGATTCTTTTCTTTTAACAGTGAGCTGAGCACGTAATATATAGCTACGCTGCGTAGCATTATATTCTGTGACTATACTTTTTATGTAATGGATTTTTAGGTTTACCGTTTGTTTCAAAATATACAATAATTTATGCAAGTTAAATAGGGCACCTTAAAAAAATTATTTTCTCCCCATGAAAGCCAAAAATTATAAATCGATTTCCTGACAAATAACGTTTAAACCTTTAGCTATTCAATGATACTATATTTAAACTTGTCTAATTAATTTGAAGAGTCCATGCTTAACGTGGAGTTAAAGTATGGGAAAGAAAGAAAAACTAAAAGTCTTCCTGCACAAAATTTAATAGAATTAAAAATTATTCAAGGGGAGAATTTTAGAACCTTAATGTAGCTTTTATGGACTTAAAAAATGAAAGTGTAGAAGAAACATGATATGAAGAAAATTGATAAGGCTAAACCATACTGAGTATGTGAAAACTGGTGTTTTAAAATGGTTTATTCGCAAAAAAAAAAATTAAATTATTTTATGGCATGCGAGATCTGAAAGTGGAAAGTACTATATTTCTTACAACCGGTTTAACCGGAAGTTGACACTATTGGAAAGATAATAAAAATCGAAGATAGGGACATGTAAGTCGGTTTACTCTAAAGACGTACAGTTAGAAAGGTAGACGCTGTCAAAGTTCAAAAATCTCATTTTTCAAGAGTCAATATCTCGGAAACTGTTTAGTATAGACTAATAATGCTTTTATTAAAAAATGTTCATAGTTTTATGCAGAATCCAAAAAAATTATATAAAATAGGGGTATCAATTTAAGATTTAGATCTTACCCCCCCTCCCTCCTAGGGGCTTGAAGTAATAAGATTGACAATATGCGCAAAATATGTCCCCCTCGAAATAAAAATCGACGGGTCCGAGCGTTTTTTTTTTAATTAACGTGGAACCAGATATTTAGCCTGTTTCGTTTTAAATGGGGAACCCTGTATACCAGCGTTTTATTTTTTAAATAATAAACAAACAATTTAAAATAATTGTTGCATTTTTAAATACAATAAACAATTAGTTAACTTTTTCTTAAAACAAAGCGTTTCGACAGAAGACAGCGACATTTGACATTAACAGCTGATCTGGTTTCGTCGTTAAAGGTCCCAGATCAGCAGTGGGCCATAGCAAGCTCACGCGTCAGGTTGCGTCATATTATTTTCTTCCGATTTGCTATTTTTTAAGTGTTTTCGTCGCTGTTTTTTGTATAGCGTGTGTTTTAAACGTTTTGCTTTCGGATTTTATATATTTCAGAGACAGGTTTTCTTGGTGTTTATTATTAGAGTTCAATAGTGAGTACAAACACCATTGTGGTTAACTCATCTATTATCAAATCAATAAAGGGCAGTTAAACCATTTACTTATCGTTATATACAGGATGTCTCATAACTGAGGGCACATACAGCAACAGGGAATAGTAGACTTGTCATATAATATGCTTAAGGACGCACTGATAATTTTCAATAAATATATTTCGTTAAGAAAGGTGTTTATTTACATGTTTCTGGCCATCAAGCATCGCAATTATCTTAAAAAGTAATTGAAACATTGAGATTAATAAAGTACAATTTTTCCACGTATCCCTATTTTATAATTGGAGGAAAAGCAGTCAGAATACTGAGAGACAAAAAATATATGCGAGAATTTATGAAACTTATATTGTGTAGCTAGCGTTCTCTAGAAGGTGGATAGGATAGAATCTTCCTTATTGACCTCAAAAAACATAAGTACCTACATTTGATTCATATCCGCTTAACATCAAATCATCGCCAATTTTACAAAGTAAATATTTACTTGGATCACATTAACCTCTTGGATCTCTTTAACCGTCTAAGAAATTAAATTAAATGACAAATGACATATTTTCAAGTCCACTATCTCCTGTTGCTGTATAGCCCCTTAGTTACGAGACATATATAAAATTCCTACAAAAGTAACAATACAAAAAGGATTCCCAATATGGTGTTTTAATTAGACGTTCACCACAAAGCTTAAACGTCGCCAAAAATGTATTACTTTTTCCATTGTATAATAAATACATAAAGTAAAATCAAAACAATTTCCGTTGCACGTCATACCTTCGAGTATCAGCAGTGTTGCCAGTTTGAAATCAAAATACCCCAGTAAGGGAATTGCAAAGTATTTTTTTTAAATAAAAACAAGCCAAATTTACCTAAACAAACGCAGATTTATTTATTTTATTTTAAAAATCTTCCATGACAATATAAACACATTTTATTAGAATATATTATTATATTATTATTAGACCTTAACATTTAACTTTAAACTTACTTCTCTACCTGCTGTCAAGGGTGATAATGGACCATTGTTTTTACGTTCTTCATCAAAATTCAAAATAGCTTATTAGAGAAGCTATTAGCTCTTTGCAACGGCTAATTAAATTTTTCAATAAAGGTAAACAACGTAATCAGCAGAAATGTGTATGTGTCCCTTTGTTGTTCTTAAAAGAACAGTTTTTAATCTTATTTATAAAAGGATTTGCAGTTTTAGTTAAAAACGACTTAAATAAACTCACGAAAACACGAAATGAAAACAATAAACGTCAATCAAAATTCGCCAAGAAATAAACTGGCATCACACTTCTGTTGCCAACTGTTAGCCCGAAAAATTCAAATGATATTAATTTTTAAAAGGTTAAATTTAAAAAAACATTTCCTTTAAGCGGCTTGGTATCAAAGAAGAATACATTAAGTTTCTTTTACATTCAATATTACGAAGGCGTAGAAGGGCCACATAATTTTTTTTTTTAATATTCCGACTTTAAACTCGGAATTTAACTAAATTCCGACTTTAAACTCGGAATTTAACTAAATTCCGACTTTAAACTCGGAATTTAACTAAATTCCGACTTTAAACTCGGAATTTAACTAAATTCCGACTTTAAACTCGGAATATTACTAAATTCCGACTTTAAACTCGGAATTTAACTAAATTCCGACTTTAAACTCGGAATTTAACTAAATTCCGACTTTAAACTCGGAATTTAACTAAATTCCGACTTTAAACTCGGAATTTAACTAAATTCCGACTTTAAACTCGGAATATTACTAAATTCCGACTTTAAACTCGGAATTTAACTAAATTCCGACTTTAAACTCGGAATTTAACTAAATTCCGACTTTAAACTCGGAATTTAACTAAATTCCGACTTTAAACTCGGAATTTAACTAAATTCAAATAATTCAATACGATACATGAGCTGGGTCTACCGTTAATTTGAGAGAAAAACAAAAAACACCTAAATTTTTTTTTATTTTTTAATAAGAAAAAAAGTTGAAAAAATTTATATGTCAATCTGTCAAATTTTGACAGGTGTCAGTCACATCAACTTTCTTATTTAAAGAGATAAAAAAATTTTGATTTAAAAGTTTTTTTAAATAAAAATTTTCATTTAGACTTCATGTAGCTACCATCCCAGACAAGAAAAAAATGTAAAAAAATTTGACATTTACCTGTCAAAATTTGACAGCTAAAGTATAAATTTTTTTTTCATATTTTTGATATCAGATTCTTGCAGTTACGATCCTGGACAAAAGAAAAAAGTAAAAAAAATTGACATGTCAGACCTGTCAAAATGTGACAGCAGTGACATAAATTATTTTTATCTAAATTTTAAATCTCGCAATCTTGCAGCTATGATCCTGGAGAAGAAAAAAATATAAAAAAATTTTACAGCTCAAGTATAAATTTTTTTCCCCTTAATTTTGATATCGCTTTCTTGCAGCAACGATAGGCGACAATAAAAAAATGAGAAAAAATTTGACACCCATCTGTCAAAATTTGACAGTTCAAGTATAAATTGTTTTTTTTTTGGATTTTTGATATCGGATTCTTGCGGTAATGATCTAGGAGGAGAAAAAAATGAAAAAAAAATTGACACTTACCTGTCAAAATTTGACAGTTCAAGTATAACTTTTTTTTTCCTTACTTTTGACATCGCATTCTTGCACCTACGATACTAGACAATAAAAAAATGAAAAAAAAATTTACACCTACCTGTCAAAATTTGACAACTCAGGTAAAAAATTTCGTTAGTTAGGTACTGACAATTTCTTAAATTTCGTTTTTTTAAGCAGCAATTATCGGTACCAGACAAACGAAATGGATTTGTGAAAAAACTATACATATTTAATAGGACGATCTTGGGTTGTGAAAAAACTATACATATTTGATAGGACGAACTTGGGTTGTGAAAAAACTATATATATTTGATAGTACAATCTTGGGTTATGAAAAAACTATACCATTGTGAAAAACTACAGACACCCGAACAGTATTGTCACAAGTATGCAACGATCTTAGGTTGTAGAAAAAATGACACACACGGGAATAGTGTCGTGTTCACATATATTTATTACGAATTGAAAAGATGAGAGAAAGAGAGAAATAGGTAGTCAAATATATGGATGAAAATTTAAACGCAAGGATAGCTCTCTGCCTTTGAAATGAATGCCAAAATATTAAAAAACAAAAACATTTACCTACAATTTTTTTTTTTAAATGGTGTAAAATATTTATTTGACCCTATTTTTCAGTATTTCAAGTTTTCATATAATATTAGAAGTATATTCTGTCATATTTTCAAGTTTTGAAAGAATTTTAAATTTCGACATTTTTTCCATGCATATACAGGGTGATTAATAGTGGATGGCCTATTAGACGTTTTGGACAAACTAACCAACGGATCACTTTGAAAATTTGGTTACATGCATAAGTGGACGTGCTCCCTCCTTCAAAAATATTTTTAAATATGCAGTGTTGCCAGTTCTACTAAAAAGTACTAGCTACTTTGATATTTTAAATGGAACACCCTATATATTATTAAATTTTTAAATTCTACATAAAATTATAATTATTTTTTATTAAAAGTATTATTAGTCTATGCTTAATGGTTTCCGAGATATTGTTTCTTGAAAAATGACATTTTTGAACTTTGACAGCTTCTAGCTTTTTAACTGTACGTCTGAGGGCAAAACGGCTTACATGTCCCTGTTTTCAATTTTTTTAATCTTTCCAAAAGTGTCAACTTCCGGTTAAACCGGATGTAGGAAATATAATACTTTCGGTTTGACGGGAAGTTGTTACTTTTGGAAAGATAAAAAAATCGAAGATAGGGACATGTAAGCCGTTTTGCTTTCAGACTTACAGTTAAAAAGCTAGAAGCTGTCAAAGTTCAAAAATGTCATTTTTCAAAAGACAATATCTCGCATAGACTAATAATGCTTTTATTAAAAAATAATTATAATTTTATGTAGAATTTAAAAATTTAATAATATATAGGGTGTTCCATTTAAAATATCAAAGTAGCTAGCATTTTTTAGTAGAACCAGCAACACTGCATAGTTAAAAATATTTTTGAAGGAGAGAGTACGTCCACTTATGCATGTAACCAAATTTTCAAAGTGATCCGTTGGTTAGTTCGTTCAAAACGTCTAATATCCATCCACTCTCAATCATCCTGTATATATATATGGTCATGAAAATATTATGAAATCCATAAAAGGCAAGTTTCCTCGAAAACTGTGAGAGATACGGCAACAATGTATATAACTATTAAGTAGCATCTCTATGAGATCTTCACTTCTACTTCCTAGAAATTTTTGGTAAGTCTTATAGTTTTCGAGATATTGACTGAAAAGTGGTTTTCACATTTTTGCCAATATCTCGAAACTGATAAAACTTAGATGGAAAGTCTTTAAATAAAAAAGTTGTCTTATTCTTTGGTCCACATAAAAGCTTATATTGACTTTTGTTCCAAAGGCCGTAATAAGGGAGGTATTGAGGAAAATATAAAAAATGGCAAAAAAATTTGAGATTATAAAATTCCGAGTTTAAAGTCGGAATTTAGTTAAATTCCGAGTTTAAAGTCGGAATTTAGTAATATTCCGAGTTTAAAGTCAGAATTTAGTTAAATTCCGAGTTTAAAGTCGGAATTTAGTTAAATTCCGAGTTTAAAGTCGGAATTTAGTTAAATTCCGAGTTTAAAGTCGGAATTTAGTAATATTCCGAGTTTAAAGTCGGAATTTAGTTAAATTCCGAGTTTAAAGTCGGAATTTAGTTAAATTCCGAGTTTAAAGTCGGAATTTAGTTAAATTCCGAGTTTAAAGTCGGAATTTAGTTAAATTCTGAGTTTAAAGTCGGAATTTAGTTAAATTCCGAGTTTAAAGTCGGAATTTAGTAATATTCCGAGTTTAAAGTCGGAATTTAGTTAAATTCCGAGTTTAAAGTCGGAATTTAGTTAAATTCCGAGTTTAAAGTCGGAATTTAGTTAAATTCCGAGTTTAAAGTCGGAATTTAGTTAAATTCCGAGTTTAAAGTCGGAATATTAAAAAAAAATTTATGTGGCCCTTCTACGCCTTCGTACAATATCGCATGAAATTTATATATTTTTTGCCCAAATTTAATTTTCTTATGTTTCCTGACCGATTTTCAATTATCAGCTGATTGATGACGTGCAACGGAAATTGTTTTGATTTTATTATAAATACGTATTTGTGCTTTTTAGAAATAAATACTGAAAGAAGTAAATGGTGTTTTCTTTTTTTCCTTTAGTTTTATAATGTTTTCACATACTTATTTTGGTAGGTACGGGTTTGTCAATATTTTATACAAATAATATTTACGCTATATCTTTACAAAATATTAAGACTCCCTTACAAAATTTAACAGATGGCGAAGGCGAAGGTAGAAGAACTTAGTCCGGTTCTGTTTCTGTAGCCAACCGCTTAACGTAAAATATACCAGATTTCAACAGGGTGCCATTAATGACAGGTGATGCGGCGAGTTCTTAGATTAATATGACTTTACATGAAATGGAAAATGCGTAAAATAACTCGAGTGTAAATAAATGCGCTGCACAACCAAAACGAACATCCAAATATTACTGGATATTGTCTGAATATCTGTCGAGCTGAATTCGCCAGCACAAATGACCCCCTCTTTTTAACCGAGGGATCGACTCGCTATGCATTGGTCAGTTGGTCACGTCGTCGGCAACACTGATTGATCTGTTGTCCTTATCATGGGCATCTAAACATATTATTCTGTCTCCTATACCGCATAAAATGCCACTGTACCGGGTGGTCAAATAAGCGAGGACGTCGGCTTTATATTGAAAACCATTAATCGTACAACTTTCGGAAAGATTTTTTTATGAGTAAAGTGGTCAAGAGAAATTGCTGGAAATTACTTTTAACTTCCTCATTTCGCCGCAGGGGGCACAATTAAAAATTGTTTTTTTAAATTCTAAATTTCTCCGAAAATTACCATATTAAGGTATAACTCTGATTACATCATTGGAACGCTTAGACGATTCTGCATCATTTTGCTTTAAAGATCATTGGCGTACCGGCCTTGATAAGAGTGGGAGAATCTATTGAAAGCAGTGGCGGCTCTTCCTTAAGGTCATTTGGTCAATGACCTCCCTCACTAATTCTCTTCTCATGTAACCACTTATTAAGTTTACAAACATCGTATGTTTCGTATACTATTACTATTACCTCTAAAATATCCCTCGTATTGTACCAGATTCGCGTTTATGATCGCAGCCACGCACTTCAAATAACGGTACTTATCGTATGTTCCTCGTATATTCGGTCCAGGCAACGCTTGACCACCGCTGTCTGTGTATTACCAGTGATGTTTTAATGCGCAAGCGTGCAAGAAAGAAATAAACATATGCTGCTACTGGAAGGAAAGACAAAGAAAAAGAGTCCGTCCGGGCTTCAAGCCGTATCAATTTTCGATGAAGTTCCGACAAACGTCGCCATTTTGCAGAAACGTGTAGGAAGATCTTGGGAGTTACGTTGAGGTGCAGTTCGTTTATTTTAAATTTATTGGCTTAACTGATTGCTGCAGTAAGGAGGGTTGTATAATGTATATTCACTATATTCAAATATTCATTGTCAGTTTGCCATTGTTTACATTTTTTAATTACTTACGGGTGCCGGTCGGGTTTAATAAATTGTTGTTTGTTATTATTTAAAGTATTTAAAGAGTCTTGTGTTAAATAATTTATTGTTTCTCTCTCAAAATAGTCAAAATGTCGGTTGTAAAAAATATTAAAGACTTAAAAAGCAGTAATAGTTTGGATTTTGATAAACGCTTAATGTTTAAAACAAATGGTCGTCCTCAACCGAATTTAATAATTACACAAACAAGTAAGGACAAAAATAAGGAAGCGCATAGAAATTTTCGTAATTGGTAATTGATCACTTTGCAGAAACTAAGGAGAGAAGAATCCACCTTAAATTCAAATCTGTTTAAAATCTAAGTAGGTATAGGTTATTTTTTGATTTTTTATCACAAAATTATAGTACTTATTAGTTCTTTTCCCGCGAAAAAATAATACAAGTAGTGTAAATAAATCAAAATTAAAATTTTAATAGGCCAAAAAAGACTTTTATGGGCGGGGCACTCAAAAAAAATTTTCGCCTTCGGCGATTTCATTAGCCTGCGGCGCTGTTGTTATATCCTTACAATACTAAATGACCCCCCACTTCAAATAACCACGAGCCGCCACTGATTGAAAGTGTAAACATTAAAATCGCTGTAACTCCTTAACGACTCCGATTTTACTAAATTTAAGCTTGTTTGGAAGGGAAAAATAAGCATATTTTATTGCCGTATCCAACAGTACACGATGGTGTTTAATAAAATTGCTAGAGGGCGTAATTTGTAATAACAGTTTTTTCGATTTTATCCCGAAAATTCAAACCATACGGTATAACTATGACATCATAATCGAAAAGTAGATAAAATTTGCAAGAAAAGATATAAGACCGCAGTTCGATATCTTTGTTCGTTTCAGAGTTATTGCCAAAACAATAATTTTTAATACAAATTGCGCCCTCTAGCAATTTTATTAGAAACTATCTTGTACCATTGGATACGACAATTGAGGGTACTTACCTTTTTTTTCCAAACAAGCTTAAATTTAGTAAAATCGGTTAAGTCGTTTAGAAGTTACAGCGATTTTAATGTTTACACTTTCACTTGATAAGAGTGGGAGAAGCTATTGAAAGTGTAAACATTAAAATCGCTGTAACTTCTAAACGACTTATCCGATTTTACTAAATTTAAGCTTGGTTAAAAGTACCTTCAATTGCCGTATCTAATGATACACGATAGTTTCTAATAAAATTGCTAGAGGGCGCAATTTGTATTAAAAATTATTGTTTTGGCAATAATTCTGAAACGAACAAAGATATCGAACTGCGGTCTTCACATCTTTTTTTGCCAATTTCATCTACTTTCCGATTATGATGTTATAGTTATACCGTATGATTTGAATTTTCGGGATAAAATCAAAATAACTGTTATTATTACAAATTGCGCCCTCTAGCAATTTTATTAAACACTATCGTGTACTGTTGGATACAGCAGTTGAAGATGCTTATTTTCCCCTTCCAAACAAGCTTAAATTTAGTAAAATCGGATAAGTCGTTTAGAAGTTACAGCCATTTTAATGTTTACACTTTCAATAGCTTCTCCCACTCTTATCAAGGTCGGTACGCCAATGAGCCCTAAACCAAAATGATGCAGAATTATCTAAGCTTTCCAATATTATAATCAGAGTTATACCTTAATATGGGAATTTTCGGAGAAATTTAGAATTTAAAACAACAATTTTTAATTGTGCCCCCTTGCGGCGAAATGAGGAACTTAAAAGTAATTTCCAGCAATTTCTCTTGACCACTTTACTCATTAAAAAATCTTTCCGAAAGTTGTACGATTAATGGTTTCCGAGATAAAGCCGACGTCCTTGCTTATTTGACCACACGGTAGATGAAAATTAATATTATGAAAAAATATTCTCGTGTTTCGTTGTCAGCGCGAAAATATTTCTAGTATCCAGTGTGTATTTTTTGTAAATTCGAAATAAAATTCGTCATTAAACAAATTTTTATTATTATTGTACAAAATCGCAACAAAGAATCTACATTAAAATAGCTATCTAGAGAAGTTATTGAATTTAAAGTTTGTTTTTGTCAATTTTCCCATAAAATAAAAGGTTGCTTAATTTGAGACACTACACCAAAATCTTTTGAGGCTTTTAGATATCCCATCTCTTTATTACGCACAGCTTTCACCATAGCGTAAGGGTCCAATTTCTTGTGTTTTTAGGCATCTGTAATAAAATATCAAAATATTGTATTGGGTGCCTAATTTGAGATAGTCTTAAATACATCACCATTTAGTATCCCAAATTAGGAATTCTCGTTATAAAAATTGACAACAATATTTTAGGTTAGTTATGAAAGGACACAGCCAAATTTTAATAAGACATTAAACTAACTACTTCGACACATAAAATATTTTATCGTCAACCGGCAGTAAAGCCTTACATTATCAGAGTGATTTCCGGAAGTAAAGGAACACTTTATTTTATTGTACAATAAAATACTTTACCTGCAGATAAATACTTTTTTCTATTTCACGTTCATATAGTGGATTTCACCTTAGTTTTTAATGGCCGCCGCTGACACATGTCATTTATAACATTTCTTTTTACAGAACTTAAGGTTTGGCCAGGGCCGGACTTAAAAATTATGTGTGAACATGGGTCAATTTATTTGTAGTTGTAATTATGGATGGAAACGAGAATTACCTAAGCAATTTTTAAGATATTTCAAAAAAAAACACTGAAGGGGAATGGAAATAGGATAGAATATCAGAAAAACAATTTCATTTAATTTTTATTCATAATATAATAAAGTGCTGTTATTTTGGTAAAAACACACTCTTAATTTAGTACAATAAAAAATATACAAGGGGCAGTCGTGAATCTAGTATCATCAATAATTACTACGTTATTTATTAAAGAATTATTTTGTTTTTTAATTTGATTTTAGACCATGCAGTGTTAAGTTGAAAAAATCTATATATTATATTTAATAGCTTATTGTTTACTTTTTTATTTTCTTATTCACGGGTAGATATTTTTTTCTTTAGACTAGTTCTAAAGAGTTTGAAGTTTACAATAGGTTTAACTTTTCGGTGGTTTATAATAAAACAACAAAAGTTTGTAATGTTATCGAATTAGGTATTTTTTTTTATTGAATAAAGAAAAAATAATGTAAGTAGATACTACAAAAAAAGATTTTTGTCCATGCGTTAGCAGAACAGATACCTCAAGCACTCTTCAATACAACTGTATGTAAAACTTATTTTAGCATAATGGTTCACTGTCGTTTTCAAATTTAATTTTGTTGCAAGTTCCCTATTATTTTTGGTCTTCATCTGACAAGCTGTCTATGTCGTCGTCACCGTCCGAGACATTATTAATTATTTACTTACTTTTGCATAAAAAGAAACACGTCACAGATACACACAGTCCAGCAGTTTAAAACCAAAAAGTCTAATACGCACAAATATAAGCAAAATGCTGTCTGAAAAATACCACCGCGGTGCGCGGTGTGTCCCAATGCGGCTCTGTGATATTTAAAGAACGCGACGAGACAATCGAATTAATGAAGTACGAAAAGAGATATGCGAGAGCAAATGCGTAAGACAAAGATGCACATACTAACGGCATATATGAGATATGCTGTGCTTTTGACGAGTTTGAGCTCATTGAAGGGCAACGTATTGAACTGTGTAGTGTGCATCTTCGTCATGTACATGTAACTATACGGTCAGTTATATATCCATCTCTTGTTAATCTAGCCAATACCCGTGCCTGAAAGCCGTTTATAGAATTAGGGATTTTAAAATCACGTGTTGGCTAATATGTTTGACAAGAGAGACGTCAAAGCATTAAAAACTAAGGTGAAATCCACTATAATAAGCTCAGTACGAACCGCATTTGCGGATCGTAATGAAGCTATTTCGATACGCGTTTTTTCTTTATTTGATGTTGGTAACATTTAAATGTTTTATTTCATTGACTTGCGCGGCCTTTGTGATTAACGAGGAAACCCATTTTTCGCAGAGGAAAACTAGCTTGATAACTTACTTTTTTATTCTGTGTGGATAACAGTCATGTATGTTGGTTGCATAAATCTATAAATTAATCTTTTGTAGATGCTTCAAGCTATCATTTTCTGCCAAATCCTATCCAAAATTCAATCTACTAACCTTCTAATGTCGATTTTAACTTCAACTTTATTTGAATTTTCCATCTTCCCTATACTAAATTGCAATGCCGTGACGTAAAATCACGTCTTTTTAAATTCGAAAAAAAGTAGCAAAATCTCCCGAATTTCCGAACGCTCTGTGTATGGACCGAATGTACAAGGATCACACAACGTATTCCGTCCAATTTCAAATCTCATATCGCTAAAATAACTTTAGAATCTCGTGGTGAAAATGGGTCAATAAATCAAAAAATGACAGTTTGCAAAATAATTTTTGTTGTCCAGAGGCTCTTATGATAAAAAATAGTATTACCAACATAAAATTTAGACATAAAAATTTGCAAAATTTGAAGGATTTATTTTCTTTTTAAAATGTATTTTTCTTGATTATAAAAGGTGAAATAGAAAAAAATGTATAAAGCACATGTTTCATAAGGCGTTTTAGCGCCCGTGTCAATAAAAAAACTCGCCACTTCGTGGCTCGTTTTTTAAAATAGACGCGGGCGCTAAAACCGCTTTTTATGAAACTCGTACTTTAATATACTATTACCTGCCGCAAATTTTTTCTTGAGGGGTGCTTTGGAATACGCACGTGGTCGGCAGAAATTTTCTGACATGTCATCAAAAATCGTCTGTCACTGTCACGCCTTTCCCTATTACAGCTCGATAAATAGTAGGTCAAATTTTTTGAGGGGTGCTTTGGAATACGCACGCGGTCAGCCGAAATTTTCTGACGTGTCATTTTTGACGTGTATATTTGCTGTTTTCTTTGTTATAATAAAATGCGATGAGTTATACCTCAATTTTTTATATTATAAATTCTAAACGGTTGGCGATAAAATTTTGTATGCACCACATCAGTAAAGTGTCTTTATCGACTCGCCTGTTATCCGCCTCGCTCGCTCATCTCATAATTTCAGACTCGTTCGATAAAGAATCACTTTACTGCCTTGGTACATAAATAACTATTATTTCCACTTACGTTGACTGCAAATGCCGGTTTATTTACACTATCAAAAAAACTTTACGACTCAAATCGAAAGAAAAACGTACCTGCGCAGAAATAAACAAACTAACGCGCTCAACGAACTCTTTACCACTGCAGGCTAGTTTATTTTAGTAAGTTTACGCCACTCTTGTTAGATGGCGTTACATACACGTTAATATGCGGAGCTATCTCAAATTAGGCGCCTATCTCAAAATTGGGTCTCTTCCTCTACAGCACATTTAAAATGAGTCATTTCTTTTCGGAAAGTTCTCGACGGCAAAACTGTTCTTAAAAGTACCTTTAAAATGCAACGAAGCCTTACTACTTTCACAAAATTTTAAAACATTAATCCATGAAAAATGGAACCGACTTTTCATATGCACCGTAATCTCGTACACCGTGAAAAACAAATTAAACTGAGATATTTTCGAGCGTATTTTCCCATTAAGTTCGTGCTCGGGAAAAGTTATAGCGCACCTCTTTTAGTTTTAGCGGGTAAATTTCCTTTTATTTTTCATAAATTCGTAGGGAAAAATTAAATCTGTCGGGAATAAGCAGAACCCTAAACATTCTTTTCTTTATGGCTTCTGATAAAATAGTATTGTATGATTTTTTGTTTGAAGGCGGTAAACAATATAGTATTATCGAATGTAATACCACAAGATGTTTCGGGATTACCGAATAATACTTTTACCTGACACGAAACGTGTTACCTAGCAACACCACGACTCCGAAGGAGGAGTGGTGTTGCTGATGGTAACTCGTTGAGTGCCAGGTAAAAGTATTAGGTAATCCCAAAACATCGAGTGGTATTCAAAAGATTATATAACGAAATTATTCATTTTTATTATTATTGTATTTTCTGGCTTCAAAGTTTTTATATTTTCATCCACTTCGGACAATGAAACGCTTCCAAATCTCGTTTCGTTTGACATTTTTTTTAAAATTTAGTCACAATTAAATATTTGATCATGTGTTAACATGATAATCCCAAAGGCTTATCACTTATTAAGCCTCTCGAGCTATATGGGAATTATGTACATTGAGATGTATAATCAAAATAATTACCGAGTCTCATACAATCTTTGTAGTGTTTATGGCTTATGCCGCTGCCATTGCACACAAATATATTATCTTTATAATAATTATAGTCCGCCTTACGACTCTGGGGCTACGATGCCTGAGAAGACGGGGGTGATAAACGGCGTAAACTAGTCAATTATCATCAAATATGAGACGCTGTTATCGTGACAATTTGAGAGTATAGGATATTTAGACACAATATTATTTGCTGAGAAACGTTATAAAAGATTTTTGATTCAAACATCAAAATTGTGTCGCGACACATGTGTCCCGAAACTTTTTCTATTCTGTTACTTGAAACATTTTTAAACTGTTTGTTTCAAAAACTTTAGAAACCACAGTGTCGATACATTTAACACACGCAAGAATAAATATTTTTCTAACCATTTTTAGATAAATTTGTGAAGGTATCTATGACACATGCGTTCCCAAATCATAATAACATCGGAAGCCATCCGTCTTTCAGTAAGTGTCATTAATGCATATTTTTTCATAATAGGTTTATAATCGCAATTGACTATAGCTATGTCTGTCTTACGTGATAAGAACCGTAAAAAAATATTTTGAATGCTTTCCAGCCTTCGCTGGTAAACCACGTACTGAGGGTTACAAACAACTGATGCAAAATTAAGTTTACTAAATATAAACGCGTAATACAAGTTTAGAACTGTTTGTAACGTATTCTTTTGTCGTTACAAGTATAAAGACTATTTTAAAAACAAAAGAATAATAAATGATTATTTGCATCGACCAATTTATTAATTTTCTAAAATCTGTTATCATCTAAAGTCCGAAAATAAATAAAATATATTTAGTGCGGACCTACTATTATTTAATTTTTAAATTTAACTCACCAACAAAGAAAAATAAATCCAAAACAGCAGGAAAATGTTGAGGTCTGCAGTATCCTATTATTTTCTTATTACTTTTGAACCATTAGCACTTAACACATCGCGTTTTAGTTATTTTATTTACCTACACCACCGATTAAACTTAGTTTCTTATATAATTTTAGCTCACTAGCACTAAAGGTAACTTGAAAAATAAATAAAATTTACCGAAACTATTAAAAATTGTTGTTGCAACTAGCCATTTTAAAATTAACTGTCAGTTGTACCTGCGAAAAGGTGCGCTATAAAAATTTACGCACAAAAGGGTCACTGATAAGGATACCTGTTGCCAAAATTGTTTTGTTATCTGCAGGAACCAATTTGATTCAGGAGCATTAGATACTAAATATTTTATTACTTAAATATTTATGTTACAATTTATAAAATTTATGAATGTTATTCTACCACCCAAATGATATTTTATGAATTTTGGTTGTATGAAAGTTAAAGGTGGATAATTATGAATACCTAAGTGGAGAAACTAATTTATGACGTCACTACAATAATTGTATTTGCAATTATTTGTGATATTTGGCAATTGCGTTCTTAAAATTTTGGTTTGTTAGGTTTCTCAGCCTGTACATGGTATTAAGGACTTTTGGTATTACGCCATATAACGATTTATCGTAATTGGATTTTATCTAATTTACATTTAATTAAGCCAATACTGGTGATGACGTATCTGTTATTGTTTATTAAAAGAGCCGCTACTCAAATTGAGTGAAAACTGAATTTTACGAGGAGTTTTGCCTCTAAAATGGCCAAACAGGCTAGTTAGTGTAAATTGCGTTAACGGTACGGTGTTCTTCAAAACTACGTTTTTCTGAAAGTCTTGTATATATCTCAACTGAGGAGAACCTACCCAGTTTGCAGGAACCGTGTCCTTTTTCTGTTTGAAATAAGCGAGTTGAGCTGAAGCTACGACCTGTTACGATTTTCATCGGCCGCCATTGCGGGATTTAGAGTCATAGTTTCTATTTAGTGTTTTCTTAAGTTCCGTTCTGATTATGGATTGAGTATTTGAGTAATTAAGCTTAAATTATCGTACAAGAACACGCTTTCCTTCAAGGGGATTTGAAACTCATCTCGACAGTCAGTCGCCATTTTCATCCAAGGCGTCACTCCATGGTGGAGCAAGAATTATTCACAGGGTTATTTTGGTATTGATTTCGAAGCACTAAGAGAGCATCATTTTTCTCCCCTTTAATATTGGAGATATGCCGTTATGAATGAGCGTGAGCGAGCGTAGGACCCTCAACTAATCTAAGGAGGGTTTTTTTATTACGAGGGTTTTTTATTTCCTTCTACCTTCTTTTCTACCGTTTTGATGACGTTTGAATGACGTAGAATTTACCTATTTTCCCGACCGATTTACAAAATTAACAGCGACCGTATACAGAAAATTTACTTTTGACTTTGTAATTTGAGGGTACTTTTATTGTTAAATAATGCTACCTTGATGGATAGTAATTAATTTAATAATTAACAATACTTAAATAATTATTGAGACAATTAGGATTTCCATGTTAATAATATTTTTGTAAAATAGCCTAGCGTGAAAGCGACGCGGAAAAGTACGGTAAAATTTGATATTTATTTCTACGATACTAAACCCCTACCTCTACGCTTACGTAAGCTGCGGCTGTGGTACAATATATGTTCTAACTGCGCTAATATTTTTGGGTATATTTTGAATTTCTAGGTGCTTTCACAGGTGCGCTATTTTTTTTTAAATAACATATGATTTTGGTTTTGTGAATATAGTTTCAGCAATGACTTAAACCTTTTTCTATATTGATTGTGCCAAAGGCATACATTTTTTTTTATTGTACAGTTATTTATATGTAATAAATATAGCCGGTATTTGTTTTAAATTAAATTTCTACTATTTCATTAGCCCATCATTGTTGTGTCTCTAATTAAATAACTAATTCTGGGGGTTTTCCTTTGGAGAAACTGTTTTTAAAGTATTTATATTGAAAATAAAAGAAAATAGATTATTTTAATATCTATAAATAAAATAAATTCGATTTCATGGTTTTATTCGAAAATTAATGGTACTGTTGGTTTTTAAACCATGTGGCGCCCTCTTCTTCTGGTAGTTATCGTTTGGACCTAGCCCTTCTCCACTGATTAAAGGCTGGCGGCAACCAATTAGTACGTAACGACTTTGATTTATTTACCATCACTTATAAATTTTCTTTATAGATATATTTTCTTTTAATTTAGTTTAGTTAAAAAAAAAAGCGTCACATAAAACTGGCGCCCAACGTGGGGCAATTTCTTATAAAAAAAAAAAAAAAAGTTTTGTTTTGAGAATACAAAAATTATTGGTATGCTGAAATTTATATTTTTTTTTAGGGCACTTTATAAGATGGGTGTAACTTTGACAATATTTTAAAGAAATGATTGTAATAGTTGATAGCTCTGTGTCTATTTTTGCGCCTATTTGGACTTATATTTTTTTTGGATAGTACCAATTTTAGTGCTTAGAGCACTGAGGTATTTTTTTAATTTGCTTATTTTGATTTATTTTTTTTTAAACATCATGGCTGATCATTTGAAACTTGAGGTTAATAGACTTTCGAGGTCGGAAATCTTATATGAATTAGCAGTTAGGGGTGTCGGTTATCCTGATGATACTACTGTTGAGGACTTGCGTAAAGTTTTAAGAAAATCATTAAAGTTGGATAAGTCTGAACTGTCATATAAAAAGCCCACATATCCTTTTAGTTTTGCGGATGATTTGAAGGCGTTGAATACGGCCCTAGCGGAAATAAGTGATCTTATTGATAGCTTTGATGGAGAAAACCAAAAAACTACTAAAAAGATAACTACAAAAATAGCGTATGCTTTAGGTAGATTAAATAACTCGACTCCTAAAGAAAGTACTGAAAAGTCAGATAAATATAAAATGCGTTTTAATATTCTTCTAGCATATGACAACTTTATTTCTAAAACAAAAGCGGAAAAAAAGAATAAAAATACAACTTTACTGGATTTAACGGTTTTGAATAGTACGGCAATTTCAAATTCTTCATTATCTAGCAGTAGTGAGTCAGGTTCTGATGACGATAATGCTAGTGAAAATAAAAATAAAATAAAACCTGTTCCTTTGCGTGATTGGGGATTAAAATTTACAGGAGATAAATCGGATAAGGGTTTAACGCTTAGTTATTTCTTAGAGCGTGTTAATGAATTAAAGCGTTCTCGGCATGTTTCTCGTCAAATGCTTTTTGAGGAAGCTGGTGACCTTTTTGATGGAGAGGCTAAAAAGTGGTTTAATTTAATAAGAGATTGGGTGACTGATTGGGATAGTTTGGTAGATGCTATGCGTGAAGAGTTTCAGGGTCCTGATTATGATAAAAGACTTTTTGAAGAAATTAAGCATCGCACTCAAGGTGAAAATGAAAGCATAGGCAGTTATATTGCAGCTATGAATGGATTGTTTTCTGGTCTTCAACAGCCAATTCCTAACGAAGCTAAATTAAAAATTCTGTTAGATAACATAGCTCCTTTTTATCAACCCCATTTAGCTTTTACAGAGATAAAGTCAGTCATTGAGTTACTTACATTGTGCCGCAAGCTTGACGCTAAACGACTGTTAGTTCATTCTTATGTGCCGCCACCTAGAAAAAGTAAATGCTTAGAACCGGATTTAGCGTATGCAGAAACGTGTAGTACAGGATCTACATCGCATTCCAGCCATGAAGATCATAGAGGTAATCTTGGTAGGCCACTAATACGTAAACCCGCACCGCAAGTATTTACAGCTTCGGGAAAACTTTGTCCCCCTACTCTTAAGTGTTGGAATTGTAATGGTAATGGACATTATTCTTCTAACTGTTCCAAACCTCGTAAGCGTTACTGTTATCGTTGTGGTTATTCTGACGTAACCGTCCGTTCTTGCCCTAAGTGTAGTATGCAGCAGGGAAACGGAGATGCCAGGCAATAGAAGACGGCCAGCTGTTGTCTAGGATGTCAAATATGGTCGATAGTGAAAGTATTTCATATCGTCGTGTATTAGATTTTGTTTTGTCGCATGCCTGTGGTGATGAAAGACCGTATGTGAATGTTTCGATTTCTGGTAAAAATATTTTAGGACTTTTGGATTCAGGTAGTAATAGTACTTTAATTGGAGGCAAAGGTTGGGATCTATTAAAAAGTATTGGGTTAGTTTCTTTAGAAAAGTGTTCTATGCAAGTAACTGTAGCTAATGGACAAAAATGTAGTTGTTTAGGTATTTTACGGGTCCCTATAAAATTAAGAAATAAGGAAAGATTGGTGGATATTCTGGTTGTTCCTGATCTTTCTCACACTTTGATTTTGGGAATTGATTTGATTGAATAGGAATTGTCCCAGATTTGCGTTCTGGAGTGGCAATTTTCAAAATTTGATAATTTAAACTTAGATATTGTCGACGTTTTAAAGTCACGTAGTTCTTTGACTTCTGAAGAAGCAATAGTTTTAGATAAGTTAGTTGATGATGTTTTTGATAAAATGGGCACTGCTTTAGGATGTACTACGTTGGTAGAGCATAAAATTATTACAGATTCTGAGCCCATAAAGCAAAGATATTACCCTGTATCACCTGCAATGATGCAGCATATAGACGTTGAACTTAAGGACATGCTGAGTAAAGGTGTTATTCAGCCATCTAATAGTCCATGGTCTAGTCCTATTGTTATGGTTCCTAAAAAAGATGGAGGCTGGCGCTTTTGCGTCGATTTTAGGAAAGTTAACAAGGTCACGACGCGAGATGCGTACCCATTACCTTATGTATCGCAGATTTTAGATAAATTACGTGATGCCAGGTATTTGTCTTCTTTAGACATTAAGTCGGCTTATTTTCAAGTTCCTTTGGAACAAAGTTCAAAGGAGAAAACTGCTTTCACTGTACCTTCTAGGGGACTTTTCGAGTTTAACAGAATGCCTTTCGGCTTACACGGGGCTCCCGCAACGTGGCAGCCTGATCGATCGAGTTCTGGGAATGGATTTGGAACCCTACCTTTTTGTTTACTTAGACGATGTGATTATTGTGACTCAAACTTTCGAAAAACATAT
This sequence comes from Polydrusus pterygomalis, assembly GCA_963969555.1. Lineage (NCBI taxonomy): Eukaryota > Metazoa > Arthropoda > Insecta > Coleoptera > Curculionidae > Polydrusus > Polydrusus pterygomalis. The sequence continues at coordinate 40,511,680 of OZ018383.1, read as the reverse complement.
TGAGGTGTTGTCTGAGGTATTTTTACGCTTAACTTCTGCTGGATTAACTTTAAATAAAGATAAATGTCAGTTTTGTAGGACTGAGTTGCGATATTTAGGTTATGTTGTCGACAAAAATGGTCTACATGTTGATCCTGACAAAGTAAATGCAATTTTGCGTATCCCTACTCCTACCAAAGTTTCAGAAGTAAGAAGTATTGTAGGTACTGCTTCATGGTATCGTCGTTTTATACCAAACTTCTCGTCCATTGTTTCGCCACTAACAGAATTAACAAAAAAGAATACTAAATTTCATTGGTCTGAGCGGCAAGAAGAAGCTTTTCGCACTGTCAAGGAACATTTAGTATCTGCACCAGTTTTGTCTTGTCCGGATTTTAGTTTACCGTTTTGTGTTCAAACCGATGCCAGTGGATTTGGTATTGGCGCAGTTTTAAGTCAGCAGCATCCTGATGGAGAAAAGGTAGTGTGTTACTTGAGTAGATCTCTAACCAAATGTGAGAGAAATTATTGCACGACCGAGCGTGAGTGTTTAGCGGTTGTTTGGGCTATAGAGAAATTGCGACCTTATCTTGAAGGTTCACATTTTACAGTTATTACCGATCATTGGAGTTTAAAGTGGTTGGCTAGTTTAAAAGAGCCCAATGGAAGATTGGCTCGATGCTCAGTTAAGTTGCAGCAATATAGCTTTGATGTTATACATAGAAAAGGCTCAGAGCATCATGTTCCCGATATGTTATCTCGTTCAGTACCAGTAGTAGATTTCCTTCACCTAAGTGATATTGTCGTCGATAATAAAATTTCTGACAAAGAAAACCAATCGTTTAATACGGATAAATGGTATCGTGATATGATTGACAAGGTGAACGAAAATCCAATAAAATTTTCATCTTGGAGAGTCGTGGGTTCGACTTTGTACAAATATAGTGAGGTTGGTACATTCTCTGATTTGTCTAGTGATGGCGATTATTGATAACGAGTGATTCCCAAGCTTGAAAGAGCTGAAATATTGCGTAAGTGTCATGATGACCCATGTGCTGGTCATCCTGGAATTTTAAAAACTTTTTATAGAGTGAGTAAAAATTTTTATTGGCCTAAGATGAAGTCCGATATTACCCGATATGTGAAAAGATGTTCTGTATGTTTAAAGAATAAACCAGAGCAGAATAAACCCGCTGGATTTATGCAGCCTCATCAAGTTGCAAATAAACCATTTGAGATAATTACCGTTGATTTGATTGGACCTTTACCCCGTTCTAACCGTGGATTCAAATTTATTTTAGTTGTTGTCGATAGTTTCAGTAAGTTTACCGTTGCTATTCCTTTAAGAAATTCGACAGCGAGTTTTGTCTGTAGAGCAATTGAGGACCAATGGCTTTTAATATTTGGTCAACCAAAACGTATCATTTGTGATAATGGAGTACAATTTCGAGGAAATGAATTCCGTGGATTAATGGCGTCGTATGGAATTCAAATATCATTTACAGCCAATTATCATCCTCAAGCTAATCCTACAGAACGAGCGAATAAGACTTTGGGTACAATGATTCGTTGTTATGTCGGAGAAAATCACCGTGATTGGGATCGTAATCTGTCAAAACTTGCTTGTGCTATTCGCACTCAGGTCCATGAGTCTACTAAACATAGTCCCTATTTTATTGTCTTTGGAACTGATATGCCACATAACTTGGATATTCACGGTAATGATACTCAAGGATTAGAATGCCTAACTCGTGAAAATAAATTACGGAAAGATAAAGCAATAGCTTTTAACAAATTATATGCCGAAGTACGTAAAAGTTTAGAGAAGGCAGCTTTACGAAATAAACGAACTTACGATTTGCGTAGACGTGACGTTACGTATAACGTTGGCGACAAAGTTTATAGGAAAAATTTTGCATTGTCTAACGCAGCTAATTTCTTCTCGGCTAAATTAGCAGATAAATATGTTGGTCCCTTTGTTATTAGGAAAAAGTTATCCCCGTGGACTTACGAGCTTGGTGATCTTGAGGGCAAGAACCGTGCTGTATGGCATGTGAAAGATTTAAAGTTATGTGAAGAAAATGAGTAACCGTTAGTTGTGTTTGTGTATGTATGTATGTTGACGAAAATTTGTGAAATTTTCTTTGGGAGGTTAAGGTGGAATTTGTAACGTATTCTTTTGTCGTTACAAGTATAAAGACTATTTTAAAAACAAAAGAATAATAAATGATTATTTGCATCGACCAATTTATTAATTTTCTAAAATCTGTTATCATCTAAAGTCCGAAAATAAATAAAATATATTTAGTGCGGACCTACTATTATTTAATTTTTAAATTTAACTCACCAACAAAGAAAAATAAATCCAAAACAGCAGGAAAATGTTGAGGTCTGCAGTATCCTATTATTTTCTTATTACTTTTGAACCATTAGCACTTAACACATCGCGTTTTAGTTATTTTATTTACCTACACCACCGATTAAACTTAGTTTCTTATATAATTTTAGCTCACTAGCACTAAAGGTAACTTGAAAAATAAATAAAATTTACCGAAACTATTAAAAATTGTTGTTGCAACTAGCCATTTTAAAATTAACTGTCAGTTGTACCTGCGAAAAGGTGCGCTATAAAAATTTACGCACAAAAGGGTCACTGATAAGGATACCTGTTGCCAAAATTGTTTTGTTATCTGCAGGAACCAATTTGATTCAGGAGCATTAGATACTAAATATTTTATTACTTAAATATTTATGTTACAATTTATAAAATTTATGAATGTTATTCTACCACCCAAATGATATTTTATGAATTTTGGTTGTATGAATGTTAAAGGTGGATAATTATGAATACCTAAGTGGAGAAACTAATTTATGACGTCACTACAATAATTGTATTTGCAATTATTTGTGATATTTGGCAATTGCGTTCTTAAAATTTTGGTTTGTTAGGTTTCTCAGCCTGTACATGGTATTAAGGACTTTTGGTATTACGCCATATAACGATTTATCGTAATTGGATTTTATCTAATTTACATTTAATTAAGCCAATACTGGTGATGACGTATCTGTTATTGTTTATTAAAAGAGCCGCTACTCAAATTGAGTGAAAACTGAATTTTACGAGGAGTTTTGCCTCTAAAATGGCCAAACAGGCTAGTTAGTGTAAATTGCGTTAACGGTACGGTGTTCTTCAAAACTACGTTTTTCTGAAAGTCTTGTATATATCTCAACTGAGGAGAACCTACCCAGTTTGCAGGAACCGTGTCCTTTTTCTGTTTGAAATAAGCGAGTTGAGCTGAAGCTACGACCTGTTACGATTTTCATCGGCCGCCATTGCGGGATTTAGAGTCATAGTTTCTATTTAGTGTTTTCTTAAGTTCCGTTCTGATTATGGATTGAGTATTTGAGTAATTAAGCTTAAATTATCGTACAAGAACACGCTTTCCTTCAAGGGGATTTGAAACTCATCTCGACAGTCAGTCGCCATTTTCATCCAAGGCGTCACTCCATGGTGGAGCAAGAATTATTCACAGGGTTATTTTGGTATTGATTTCGAAGCACTAAGAGAGCATCATTTTTCTTCCTTTAATATTGGAGATATGCCGTTATGAATGAGCGTGAGCGAGCGTAGGATCCTCAACTAATCTAAGGAGGGTTTTTTTATTACGAGGGTTTTTTATTTCCTTCTACCTTCTTTTCTACCGTTTTGATGACGTTTGAATGACGTAGAATTTACCTATTTTCCCGACCGATTTACAAAATTAACAGCGACCGTATACAGAAAATTTACTTTTGACTTTGTAATTTGAGGGTACTTTTATTGTTAAATAATGCTACCTTGATGGATAGTAATTAATTTAATAATTAACAATACTTAAATAATTATTGAGACAATTAGGATTTCCATGTTAATAATATTTTTGTAAAATAGCCTAGCGTGAAAGCGACGCGGAAAAGTACGGTAAAATTTGATATTTATTTCTACGATACTAAACCCCTACCTCTACGCTTACGTAAGCTGCGGCTGTGGTACAATATATGTTCTAACTGCGCTAATATTTTTGGGTATATTTTGAATTTCTAGGTGCTTTCACAGGTGCGCTATTTTTTTTTAAATAACATATGATTTTGGTTTTGTGAATATAGTTTCAGCAATGACTTAAACCTTTTTCTATATTGATTGTGCCAAAGGCATACATTTTTTTTTATTGTACAGTTATTTATATTTAATAAATATAGCCGGTATTTGTTTTAAATTAAATTTCTACTATTTCATTAGCCCATCATTGTTGTGTCTCTAATTAAATAACTAATTCTGGGGGTTTTCCTTTGGAGAAACTGTTTTTAAAGTATTTATATTGAAAATAAAAGAAAATAGATTATTTTAATATCTATAAATAAAATAAATTCGATTTCATGGTTTTATTCGAAAATTAATGGTACTGTTGGTTTTTAAACCATGTGGCGCCCTCTTCTTCTGGTAGTTATCGTTTGGACCTAGCCCTTCTCCACTGATTAAAGGCTGGCGGCAACCAATTAGTACGTAACGACTTTGATTTATTTACCATCACTTATAAATTTTCTTTATAGATATATTTTCTTTTAATTTAGTTTAGTTAAAAAAAAAAGCGTCACATGTTTTTAGAACTGTTTGAGGATTAATGAAATTTAAACTGTTTCTTATAATAAATCCTAAAAATGTATTGCACTTATTGACAACCTGTTCGACGTGAGAGCTCAATATTAACTTACTGTCCAATATAGCACCTTAATTACGTATTTCATTAACCGATTTAATATCACTATTATTAATAGTATAACGAAAATTATGAACATTTTTGTTTCTGGTAAATGTTATCGATACGCACTTGTCTAGATTGAGAAATAAACTCTGACTCTCACAGAATCTTACCAAGGCATTAAGATCGTCCTGCAGATTGCAATCCCCCGGTACCTTGATTATTCGAAAAAAGTTTAGGTCATCTGCGTACATCAAAAATTTAGAGAATTTAAAGTATTGTTAAATGTTGTTAACGTATATAATAAAAAACAAGAGACCGAGGTTAGTGACGGCACGTTAAAAGGCTTAGAGTAAAAACCACCAATGGAAACTATCTCTCGTCTATCACTGAGATAGGACCAAATCCATTTCAGTAAGATTCCATGCACACCGACATCAGCAAGGCGCTCAATAAGTATGGAATGACCAATTTTGTCAAACAAATTGGTGAACTGTGACAACAGAAAAAAATGTTTACGGTGCATTCATTAGCTTTTCACAAGTCTTGTATATGTTTTTTTTTGTGGTAGAAACTAGGTAAGACATGTATATTAGAACGAAACCAAACCTATTATTTTTTAAATCTTTATCTTTTGTTTGCAAAAAAAAATGTCAACTTGAAACTCAATTTCTCAACTTCAATTAAAATTAAAGCAACAAAAAAATTACATCAAAAACAAAAATACAAACAACTCAAATAGGGAAATATAATAAGTATAAACAAGAAACAAATATAGGAAAATGAATCGAATAGTAGCAGGTATTTAAAACATCATAAATTAAAAAAGTAAAAAAATAAATAAAAGTTTCAGTCAAGTAGGAACTAAGTAATTAAAGTCGCCACAGTGGATATTTTCCCGTGCGTCATCAATCAACGATCAGGACTCAACGTGGTTAATAACTCTGCATCCTTATTTATTACAGTAACAAGTTTGAATAAAAGCATAAAAGAACGTCTCCAAGATTCCGCAATAATATAACGTGCTAGACAAGAATAAAACTATAAACGTTAATTAATTCCTTTTTTTATTTGTTTTGTTGACTACCGTTGTATTTTAGAACGTCATTGTCAACCTTATTTTGATCTGCCAATCTAATTCGTATTTCGTAAATTTGTGTGCCTTAAAACTGTTCCTTTTTCCAAAAATAGTTCTTTTTAGAGCTAATTATACCCACCATCTGTTTTGGCGGTAAGTATTTATGGATTTTTATAATACCCAATTTATTTATTTTAAATATTCTAACCGTGAAAGTTCTTTGAAAAGTTTAAGGCTGTGGCTAAATTCCCTTTAATGAAAGGATGTAAAAAATTTGACTTTTGCGATTTTAATAGTCAATAAAACACCAAACTTTTCTAGATTTTAAGCTTTAAAAATAGTATTAAATGTAATAACATTTGTTTGTCAATTTATTTTAGATAATAGAGAATGCCGGGCAAAACTTAAAATAAATAATAATTTTTCGGGATATTATGTAGTTACGTCAAACGGTAGGCAGGCACGTCCATTTTATGAACTTAGACTTAGTTTTGACTTTTTTCGTCTCGTAATTTTGATTTGATTCATACGATTTTAATGACATGAAAGTGATGACGCACGGGAAAAGAACCACTGTGGCGACTTTATCTACGTTGTTCCAGTCTGTAAGATGTATTTTTCGGGGATTTATAGATGCAAACTGGTCAATAAATTTATTATTATCTACATTTATTGTTTTATGTATATATTCACAACGCTAAACCATTTAATCGTTCCTCCAACATAGTCGATCGTAAAAACTTTTTAAACGTTTGATTGTTGAAATATTTATTTCGTTGTGAATGTTTTCTTCTTAATGATTGGAATTATTTAACATGTGGGGCAATCCTATGGGGACCTGGGGCTAATTGCACGTGTTTCCGAGTGGTTGGGTTTGTTCGCTTGTGACCGCTTCTACAGCTAATCCAAACTTGGCTGAAACACGAGCAATAAAGTATCATTTAAAATGGGTACGTTTCGAAAATGTTTCCTAGTTTGTAGCCAATAGTTTCCATTTTGTGTCGGAAACAGAAACATAGGTTTTGATACATTTAATAATTTGTGTCTAAAATTTGCTACTTGAGATATGTTTCCTAATTACAGTCCGTAGAAGTGTGATACAAATATAGACAATGAATTTTTTTTTAAATTAGTTAATTTTTAGGTAGTTTCTAATGCTAGAGGCAACCTGCAGTCTATAGGTTAAGACGCTACTGCTACATATACTATAAAACAGTGTGCGTCGTGTTTGTTGGCTGCTTTTCTCGACGAGCTCATCGATCTTTTGTGTCAAATTTCGTATTAATTCGTTTATTATTTTATGTTTTATGACACGTTTGCAACAAAATATGTTTAACTTATCGAACAAGGACTGAAAACAAGTGCTTTGACATTCGACATAAAGCATCATCCTTGGCTTTGTTAAGATCATATCTAAGAGAAAGAAAGCAGTTTGTATTTTATAATGGATTTAAGTCAAATGAATATATTGCATCATCCGGCGTTCCACAAGGTTCTAATTAATAAATGATTTGAGTAAAATTATAATTTGTGGAAAATTATTTTTTGCGGATAAAGAACATCTAGAAGTAATTCAGGGATGGAGTCAGGAGTGAATGAAACAAACTCCACCTAAATGCAACCAAATGTAAAATCATGACCTATACTCGTAAACAACAACCATTGCTCTATCCCAACTCCATACTTGGAGAGGTTTTGGAACGCCCATGTGTGTTAAAGGATCTGGGAGTAATTTTTGATGCTAAGTTAACATCTTTATTGATCATATTAATAAAATGATTTTAAATGCGGGACAGACCCTTGGCTTCATCGTGCGCAATTTTAATGACCCTAAAGTTTTCAACACCTTATTTTCTTCTTTTGTACGAGCAAAGTTATGCTTCAATTATATGTATGTGAGTATATTAAAATATCAAATTATAAAGCAAATAACAGTATAAATAAAACTTGTATTAAACAAACATTATTTTGGTAATTATAATATTAATTTCGGATCAGTTTAAAAGTGCATTTACTAAAAATTGATATTTTAGACTTTGTCAGTTTTAGCTTTAAGCCCACGATATATCCGGAGCGGGGTGTTGATTATAACATGCTATTAGAGAAATACAACTTTGACAGTTTAGCGAAGAGACGGGTATTTACCTCTCTGGTTTTTTTATTTAAATTGCAACCACGTTGACTGTCCGGATCTGCTATGACAAATTAACTGTTCAATTCCAAGAATCAACAGTAGACAAAGTGTAACATTCTTATGCGAAAGGGCCAGGACAAATGTAATGCTTAAATTGCCAATTAATTTTATGTGTTCTAACTTTAAATAAAATTTGCGGTACATTGTGATATTTTTACGTGCAATCTGCGTGAATTAAAAGCTGTTGCCAAAACTATTTAAAACTTTTTAAAGTATTTTTTTTATTTATTAGGTTATTTTTCTGTGCTAATGTAGTACGGTAATGGCAACATCTGCTTTTATTATTATTATTGTTGCTTTTTTAGTAGTTTCTTTTTATATTATAGAGATAATATTTTATGTTTTATACAAATTGATATTAATGAATTTTTGTTTTCTAGGCACCTATATTGCTCTGTAAATGGATACCTACTTGTTGGGCAATAAAGCTATTATTATTATAGTCTTTAAATTTTCCGTTATCTTTTAAAATTTTCTTTACAGCAACGAAAGCTTTTCTGCTTGATTATTTTTAATACCCGCACTTTTGTGTAGACCAGTAAAGAATAACTTTTTTGTCTTCTTCGCTTAACACGGCCTTAACGAGTGATCATAAACGAGTTCCTTTCAAGTCGTGCTCGCGTCTTTTTCAGTGGGATAACTGCCATGTTTGCAAAGCTAACTTCAGCTGTGTCCCCTCCATCGCATCCTCTTCTATATTAGATTTGGCATCTTGCTTATGTCGAATTGAACTTTATTTGATACTGGTCCAATACCGTGACTTTTGCCACAACTCCGAAATTTTACATTTGGGCTAAATGCGGTCCTCTACTAATCTGGGAAAATTAGGAAGTTCTTATATCAGCTGATCAATGACATTATGTAATGATGTCGTCAACTGTCGAAAAACTACTTTGCTAATTCTGTCTTATACAGTGTTACCAGTAAATTCCACATCATATGGGATTTTTTTTTATTAATAGCTTTATTCGAAATTTTACTTTGGCATCAAGTTCTGCTTCGATCGAAATGAAAATTAAGCAAAAAAAAGTAGTCACGTGATTCGCATTATCTGTCAAATTTTAATTTTTTCCAAAAAATAATTCAAAAGTTGGGTTAATTCTGAAAATATCAAAAAAAGTTATTAGAAAAAGTTTTTTTAAATGCAGTTTCTAGCTCACATGCAAAACTTCAGCTGCATAAGATAATTTTGATTTTTTACCGACCACTAAAATTTATTTTCCACTTAATGAACACTTTACCGACGACACTGTGTTCTTTTTTGTCTTAATATTAAGGTGTATTACTTTCAGACACAAACTACGTTTTCAAAAATACTTATTTTATAAAGTTACCTTATACAGGGTCAAAAACAAATTCACTTTGCATCACATGCGACCAAATTTTAATAGTCCAATTTTGATTTTGTATAAAAACACACATTTAATATGACGCTACTTTAAAGAAAATGTATTTGAAATAAAGCATTGCCAAAACTAGGAAGTTTTATGTAGGTTGCGTTGAGTCTTATTTTGCAAAAGTGGTGCAATTTACAAAATATGGATAAAAAATCAAAATTACCTTATGCAGCTAAAATGCATGCAAATTTCCATGTGGGCTAGAAACTGAATTTAAAAAAACTTTTTCTAATAACTTTTTTCGATGCTTTCAGAAATAACCCCACTTTTGAATTATTTTTTGGAAAAAATTAAAATTTGACAGGTAATGCGAATCACGTGAGTACTATTTTTTTGTTTAATTTTCATCTTGATCAAAGCAGAACTTGATGCTAAAGTCAAATTTCGAATAAAGTTATTAATAATAAAAAAATCCCATATGACGCGGACTTTACTGGTCACACTGTATATTATTTATCGTTTCTAAACCCATCAAGCAATTTGAAAATTCACAATTAAAATTTTAAATGCATTATTTAAGTGTAGGTATGTTCAAATAATACAGAAATTCTTCAACCGAATAATAAATTGAAAATTGGCACGTTTAACGACTCTGGAAATGGCTGCATTTCCTGCCTTTCTCGTGATATCCTTCACGCAACAGGAAGCTCGTTCTCTCTTTATTTCTATGATTGATACTCGTTTACTTATAACGATAAAATAGAACACATTGTATCGATAATTCGTTAAGAAAATTGATATTTCGCATAAACAGGTGTCGTTTTCTTCTTTCTACCATGATTATAAGAATAAATAAATAACAAGAAAGCCCACAAACTTGTCGAAAACTGAAGTTTTGTTCACTAGTTAAACAAGAACTACCTACGAAATTATGAAGAAAATTTTACACTCTTAATTTCAATCAATCAGAATTGATTTTTTTCGGTTACAGTGACGCAACCAGGGGGGGGGCTGCCGGGCTGCAGCCCCCCCCCCCCCGAGCTTAGAAACTTAACTCATTCTTTTAATTAATAAACAAACCAATTTTTCATGTCACGCCTTTTACTAATATTTTATATTCAGCCACATAATTTATATCAATCATGTTATCAATAGTGAAATTATACTACGTCTGACTGAATGGACCGACCGAAATACTTCCACTGAGGCATCTGGATTACTGGCCAGCATTATAAGTCCCAAATTTGTGATCGCACTAATGTGTACAGAAATAATATATGCCGCAAGATTCTACAAACAGTCGATTTAAACCTTTTTTAAGCATTACAGTTAGCTAATGACGTAACAGATCAAGTTAAAGAAATAAGAGGCCTGGCAGATGATAATTTTCAAAATAGTTTTAAGGAAGCTCAAGATCTACTTTCGGAATACGGTATTGAAATCAGAGTACCTAGACTACCGCCAAGACAAACACAAAGATTGGTTATAAAAACCGATTCCGCTACTGAGTATTTTAAAATAACAATTTTTATTCCGTTTTTAGATGGCCTCATGGCAAATCTCGAGGATCGGTTTTTAAAACATCGAGAAACCATTTAAAAATTTAAATGCCTCTTTCCATATGATAATCAAAATTTTGATAGTCAATTTAAATGTTTTTTGAAACTTCACAGCTTCTACAAGAATAAGTTCTTTGAAGAGTTTTCCAATAAAACGATGTTAAAAGCTGAACTTGAGCTGTGGTATAAAAAATGCAAAAATAAAAACTGAAGGCAGATTTGGACAAAGTGTATTCCGAATGTGATGCCAATATATTTCCTAATATAAAAAGGCTTTTACAAATTTTTTTAATTTTGCTTATTACAACCGCAACATCTGAAAGGTCCTTTTCAAATTTAAAATATTTAAAGACATATCTGCGTAGCACCACGGAAGAAGACATATTAAATGGTTTGGCAGTTCTTTATGCGAACCACGATATTGATATTACCGTGAAAGAAATTCTGGACGAAAAGGCAAAAACAAAACGAAGAATTTTACTTTAATATTAGTATTATTAGTAATTACTTACAATTTATTGTATAAGGTTTTTGTTTTGTTTTAGTATAAGTATGATTGATATATGAGACACTTATTTTAAATACATTTTTACTAATTAAAATGAAATCTCTAATTTTTTTTTCATAAATATTTAGTTAGGGCCAGCGGCGTATTATTGCAGAAGTTTTAGGGGGCTGTCGCTCTCGTCAATCATACGTATTTTACCCAACAAAGGGCGTGGCACCCAAAAAAATTTTCGCCTGCGGCGCAAAAAAACGCCTTCGGCGCAAGAAGTTAAAGCCCCCCCCCGAACTAAATTTCTGGTTGCGCCACTATTCGGTTACAATCAAAACCTAAAGAATAACCGGAAAGTTTGGACGTTTGTGGTAAAATTAATAAATGAAAATTTTCCTGAAACCTCATTTCAAAGGCATTTCAAGAATGTTAAAATCATAACGCAGGAATAAGAACCTTAAAATAAAATTACCAAAAAATGATGTTCCACCAAGTTTAGTTAAATGAAGTTAATAAAAAATGAAAATATAAAATGTTTTACTTATCAATGATTCATATAATTAAAGCTGGAGAATTATATTTTATTTTACCAACATTTTTTTAAACACAATCTAAGTCGAATTATACACAACATTAACTAAAGTCGATTCAGCCAGTAAACCTGCAAGATGGCGGCGGATAATCCATGTCAGCGCTCTCCAATCACAAATAAATTAAGGCAAAAAGTTACTAGGATTTCACACCAGAAAGTATTAAAATTCAATTCCAAACATAAGTAAAAGCAACTATTATTAAGTCCCTAAATCATATATCTTTCTTGTTTCTTCGTATCGAATTAAATGCATGATAGAAAGAGGCACATACCGGTGCTAACCAACACGAACTGTTATATGATCACAGGGCAGGCCAGGCATTACTTTTGTAAAGCGCAACGTTTCCGGGGTTTCCAGGAGTAGCAACACGCAATACGTCTTGAACGGAATATAACGTGTTAGACAGAGATATAATTATAAAGTAATATTCGAGTTAATGTTTAAGGTTTTAGTTGACATTGTTCAATTTTGGTGTTTTGATTTGTCGTTTTAATTCGTTTTTATCCATTTTTGTGCCTTGAAACTTTATTTAATTCTAAAAACAGTTCTTTTCAGAGCTATTCCATTGTGCCATTGTGTTGCCGGTAAGTATTTTTAGACATTTATGACCTATTGTTGCCAATATTATTCTTACTAAAAATTAAATAGCTGGAATATGACTTTTGTCATATGACATGTCGGCCATCTTGCAGGTTTACTGGCTGAATCAACTTTACAAGACTTGCTCAATTAATGATTGTGAACGTATACGTAACTAATAGACTGTCACACTTGACAACCGTAGATTGTTTTGTTATTCCATGGCTAATTATGATATTAGTTTCAGTAATATTAATATAATATGTCATTTCTAATAAAAAAATTAGGTAATTTTTACGTAGGCTTTTTAACAAATAAATTTTCTTACCGAATATCCCACGTGCTTCAACTAATAACCGGTAATTTCTTCTCGATCATGAATATTTTTAGAAAATTATCCCTCGCCTTCGGCTCGAGAAAATTTTCAAAATATTCATGACCTCAGGCATATTATAAGTGACAATATCTTTATGTGCAGTGCAGCATGAGAGACTGCAACCGTGAGATTGCTTTCTAAAGGCAGAAGTTAGGAAGATTTAAAATTTTCAGTTATCATCATCTAACCTTAAGCTTTGAGTGACATTAAATTTGATATCTTAAGTTTTCATTTTGACACAAGATAAACGGATACGCTTTATACCGTGCGAGCAAAAATTGTTTGCATCAAAGAGGGACTTGCATCTAAGGACGTAATGCTCAGCCGTAGATCTTAATACCTGTTGGGTGTCAGTAACTACCTGAATTAACAATCAATCAGTTATTCCGTCATCTTTGACAGTCGTTACAAGTAATTTAATTCATCGCTAATTTTTCCAATTTCTTGAACAATTCACACAATGATCTTTACGGAACAGCACAAAACATTTATGGTTGAAGCGTATTTTCGAAACGGGGTTAGAGTAAATAGTGAGTGGCAATACCATCCGCGTTTGTGCATGGACGATTTTAACGAACATTTTCCTAATGTTGCTTTTATTGCTGGGGATTTTTATCATTGCCTGAAAAGAACCGTGGCTGTGTTTAGGGAAACAGCGTCTATACAACACAGAAAAGGAGCAGGAAGACCTTCTGTAAGAACAGAAGAACTTGTTGCAGACGTTCGTAAAATAATGCAAAATACGCCAACAAATTGTATAAGACGCCTGTCCCAAGATTGACAATATATGCAACAGATGTCCCCCTCGAAATAAAAATCGACGGGTCCGAGCGATTTTCCACATTTTAATTTTAAAGCAGGAAAATCCGTGGTGGGAAGTTTTTAAATGAACACCCTGTATAGTTAATGGATTGACCTCTTTTTTCCGGACACCCTGTATAAGAATAGAAATATTTTATTAATTTCCCAAAGAAACTGAAAGATCGACAACGTGGCTCTAAAGTAATGGGTAAGCTAACATTTTTAAAATCCTTTGAACTCTTTGGAGAGACTGATTTTACCTTCAAGATAGTGAGAGAGATGATAAAACTTGAATACATTACTGGGATCGAGAGAAACAATATTAGTGGCTAAACAATAATGAGTTCTTTTGGAAGAGAACTCTTGCTGTAAAGCATCAGGAATAAATATTTTGCTTTAAAATCAGCCCAAGAAGGTGACAATAAAAATGCATGGAGGAAATTTGACAGCAAAAATCTGAACTTGCTGTTCTTTTCGAGAATTTGAACACCAAAATAGATAGACATAATTTTTTTTACGATTCTCAAAGTTCGTTACGTGGCCACAATTTTAGTGGCGTTGTTTCACTACCCAACCTATTAAACAATCCTTCCTACCTACATCTTTAGGGTCATATTATGTTTTCGTTTAAATTTTTTGAACCTAAACCTCTTAAATATAGACACACATGCAAATAAAGCGTTAACGACAAAAATATGCATGTCAGATTAAAATTGTGTTACTTGTAATACACAGGAGTGTTCGTTTAAACTTTTTGTTAATATTTTATAAATGAATATTTTTTGCTTATCTCCTTTATACTCTTTTAATCTTTACTCAACAATATCAAATGACAAAATCCGTTACACAAAAAGTCCTAATTACAAGGAAAAAACATCGATTTATCTGTGTCGACCACCGTCTCCGAGAATTAATAAAAATTCCCAAGACCTTATATTATGCTGCTCATGAAAAATTTAAAGGGAATCGGGATGATGAATCTTGTGGTAAAAACGACGACAAAGAAGTCTAAGGGTGAAATGGATATATATAAAATAGCAGATAATAAATAGTTGAATGGGAAAGGCATAACTTTCCGAATTGGCGCATAGATATAAAAAAATCACTTTCCTAACTACAAATTTATATTTAAAAGCATTCCGTTTGCTTTTAATAAAAATTAAATTAATTTAATAAACGAAAAAACAATAAATGCAATAATTTACGTATTCTTATGCTAATTAACAATCAATCAGTTATTCCGTCATCTTTGACAGTCGTTACAAGTAATTTGATTCATCGCTAATTTTTCCAATTTCTTGAACAATTCACACAATGATCTTTACGGAACAGCACAAAACATTTATGGTTGAAGCGTATTTTCGAAACGGGGTTAGAGTAAATAGTGAGTGGCAATACCATCCGCGTTTGTGCATGGACGATTTTAACGAACATTTTCCTAATGTTGCTTTTATTGCTGGGGATTTTTATCATTGCCTGAAAAAAACCGTGGCCGTGTTTAGGGAAACAGCGTCTATACAACACAAAAAAGGAGCAGAAAGACCTTCTGTAAGAACAGAAGAACTTGTTGCAAACGTTCTTGAAATAATGCAAAATACGCCAACAAATTGTATAAAACGCCTGTCCCAAGAAGTGGGAAGATCAATGGCCAATTTCAGCAATTTATGTAATTAGTTTTCTTTTTCTTTCTGTATATTCTTACTTTGTTAATTTTGTAAACAACAAAAATAAATTTGTATTTGTCTACTTATTTTATTACTCATTAGTTTGGCATATCATGTCATAATATGAATTTGACAAAATTTTAACCTAGATTTGGTTAGATATCCCCATATCATTGTGATCTAAGCAAGCCCTACGTTTTTTAATCCAAGCCCTCTTTGATGCAAATAATTTTTGCTCGCACGGTATTTGAATTTTTAATTTTCTTACTTGTGACAATTTATTGAAAGTTACGACGCGGCCACGTTTTAAATAGCGCGCACAAGACGACAGAAGGAAACAATTAATTATTATAATGTGTCAAGGTAAAAACTGCTGAAATAACTTTATTGAGATTTTAACGTTTTATGCTTTGAAGTTGGCCATTGTTGAAGTTTGAAAACATGTACATGCCCTTTCTAGTGAGATACAGATAATGGCACAATATAATGGATTTATTAAAAAAATTTGTTGTTGTTGTTGTTGTTGTTGTTGTTGTTGTTGTTGTTGTTGTTGTTGTTATTGTTGTTATTGTTGTTGTTGTGAGTTGATGCATTTTATTTTAGAAACAAAAGATAAAATAAAATAAAATGAAAGTTTTTTAATTTAACCGCCAAAATACTTGTCATTTGTTCCCCTTTTACAATGTCAAGTTGATTTCCCTTCTGACACGTACTGCTTGCAGTTGAACTTCTTTAACAAAGAAAAGGTTACTTTTCTAAGATGTTCTATAGTAAAACTTAAAAAATTTAAAAAAATATTTTAAATCTATTAATTTTGCACTTAATGTGTATGATTAGACTCCTGCCGGGGTAACTGGACCGTAACAAGCCTGGTACCCCAACAGCATTTTACTTCAAGCTAAATGGTAAGCCAATCTACCTCATTTTATTAAATTTTAATTTGCTACATTTCCTTTTTTTTATCTTTTACAAGTGCTTTGACTTTTACGAAATATAATTTTTTCTTTTTTCTTTCCCTCCCGTTTCACCACTTTAAAATGTCTCCGACAAAGTTAAATGAAACTTAAGATTTTTCACTACTTTTACCTAAATAATTTACACAAAGTCTGTTAAAACTCTCTAATTTTTCTTTTACTCTCTTCATTTTCCTGCCCAAGACACGGCCTTTGCACTAGCCCTTGACTTTCCAGTATGCTGAAGTCTTGTCGGTCTTCTGACTTTTCATTTTTTACACCTCGTGTACACCATTGAAAGCTCCATTACAGCTCAATCCCACTATTATTTTCTCTATTGCTAACAACATCAGCATTGTAATTTACTTTGTTTTCCTGATGATGAGTGTTTCTACACTCGAAACATGTTGAATTATTATGAATTACTCTAGGTTCGCCTAGTTTTCTAATAAACGTGTGGCGAAAAACTTTGTGCTTTTCTTTTTTCTATACATTTAACTTCACTTGAGTATGGACTACTTCTTCAAAATAAAAAAATAAAATATTTTTTGTTATATTTTGACTAATTGAGCGATTGTTTCCTAATTACATTCCGCAGGAGTGTGATACAAAGAAAGGTAATAATAAAAAAAAGATTAAGAAAATTTCGGTTATTCTTTTGGAAGGTACTAATATTAGGATTAGCGATAATTATGCCACCTAGTTTAAACCTGAAGTATGTGTGCTACTATGCTACTGCTATTTATACTGAAATACTCTGCGTGTTTTTTGCATAGACATGTACCTGTAGATAAACAAACGATAATCACGAAAGTGGCCAATTTACATACAAAGCCATACAGGCATGGGCATGCGAACTGAAAAATTCTCATTTAACGAATGGGAAAATAGACAGGTCAGGGCCTTAAAATTTAGGTTCTCGCTCAAGAAATCGTAAAAGTTGAACTTCAATTTATTTTTAAGTGTAAACAGCTAAAATTTGCCCCAAGTTCTTGCCACCATTTATTGACATGACACTGGACCTTGTTCTGATTTTTGTTAAAGGAAAATGTAGTGATTTCTGGTTTTTTTAGTGGCTGCCTATCAGATTTTAAGGTCAGAAAGCAGTTTTTAATGTTTTGTTGGTAAAATTTTCTTAAAAATGAAATTAAAAACAAACCTTGTCGAATCGAAAATAAAAAACAAACGATGTTTTCGCGTACCTAACCTTAAGCCAAATACTACTTGGTAACATTTAACTATTTTAAAATTAAAATTATAAAATTCAGTGCCCCAAACCACTTTTTCGAAAAAATATTCTTTTTTATACATGACTCCTACAATACCCAATTTCTGTACATGAAATAAGTTTCCATATTTACTTTCTCTTCAAGACATGTTTTTATTAAGAAAACCTTTTTGACATCTTCTTTTTAAAAGTGTTTTTCTACCTCCACGTCCCCTTTTTTTTTGTTGTTCTAGACCCTTTCAACTGACTTTTCCACATACTAGGCACGTATGTTTTAACTTATCTTCATTTCTAATGTCTTCACATAATGCAATTTTGATGCCATAAAAGCTCCCTTAAGGTTTTATGCTTACTACTTATCATTTTCTCTTTTGCTAAAAACAGCAATATATTTTCCTGTCTCCTGATGATGAACGTTTCTGCGTTCGAAACATGTAGAGACTTTTAAACAAAGAATTTTTTATTCTAGTAAATTTTGTGGAGGAAGACTTTGTGTTTTTCTTTCCTATTCCAACTCCACTTTAAATATATTTATTCAAATTTAACTATTTGCCAAAAACTTGGGTACGTGTAAAACAACATTTCCAAGCATACGTTCTTGATCAAGAATTTAAAAAGTTTTTGGTACCAGTCATTGTTTATAGCACAAATACAATTCACTTAACTATACAATACAAAAGTACACAAAAACCAGAAATCCGAACCAACAATTAACAATAACCGAGTTCCTTTTAGTTGATTTTAAAAAGCAAATCCAATGGCTAAGTTTAGCGTTCCTCTTAAAAATTTAACTCAGCTCAGCAAATATTTTTTCCTCGTCCCCCTTACCGCGGTTAAGTATACCCATCTACATTTCTCTTGATCGTAAATCATTATTTTGTGCTACTGCACTTCTATCCTCATAATGTGTTACTTATGCTGGATATAAATTTTAAGAATTAAAACTAAATAGATTCCGACACCTTTTAAGAAAGTTTCTTTTTCCCGGTTTTTTTTCTTTTCTCTTCTTCTCCATTTAGTTTGGTTGGTTTAAGCCTACCCTAACAACATTTTTGAATGCTCAGTATTCAACCATTGTCAATTTTTTCAAGCCATGTTTCTTCTACATTTAAAATGTTTTTCTATAAAAATTTTACGTCCATAAAAGCTCCATTAAGGTTCTAATTTTCTCTTTTGCTAACAACATCAGCATAAAATAGATTTCTGTCTCCTGATGATGAACGTTTCTACGTTCGAAACATGTAGAGACCTTTCTAACTAGATTTTTATTCTATTAAATTTTGTGGAGGAAGACTTTGTGTTTTTCTTTCCTTTTCATACTTTCAACTCCACTTTAAGTATGGACTATTTCTTCAAATTATTTTAACAACTTAGCTAAGTAAAGATTTTTATTTAGCTATGCTATTTAAAAGAAGAAAAAGGAAATAACCTAAATGCAAAGAAATCCACAGAGAAACGTAACAACAAAAATGGCGCAGAGTCGGTTCTGGAGTGTATTTACATAATGTCGATAAATAAGCAAAACCTATTAACAAGAGGGTTTGACGTCCTGTATACCGAACATTTTTGTCAAAAATGAAAAATGGTATTAAAAAATTCATATTATTTCTGTTCAAGGAATATATAGTTAATGGATTGACCTCTTTTTTCCAGACACCCTGTATAAGAATAGAAATATTTTATTAATTTCCCAAAGAAACTGAAAGATCGACAACGTGGCTCTAAAGTAATGGGTAAGCTAACAATTTTAGGGTATGGTCCGAAAGTAACTAGTGTCGTGGTTTAGCGTTCCGTATTTAACCAAATGATAGCGGTAACCAAAAAATAGGTTTATTTTGGAACACGGTTTTCGGATACGACGTCACCCAAATGTCAAAATGCTCACCGGCTTTAAACGCCGGTTACAAGTGGTTTCTCCTGTCACTTGTCATTATAAAATATTGTTATGAATTTAATTTCAAAATATTTGGCCGATGGTTGGTAATTTATTAAGAGAATGAATCTCAATGAAATTATAAGTAAGTGTATTTAGCATTTCTGTAAATTATCAGTCTGTCGTGAACTTTTCAAAATTAAAGGTTATGATTTTAACGAACATGGTGATTTTTTGTCCCGAATATAACCGGATTTTTATGGTTGATCTGTCATTTGTCGAGGTTAACCGTGGTTACTGGTGGTGATATTCGGACCATACCCTTAAAATCCTTTGATCTCTTTGGAGAGACTGATTTTACCTTGAAGATAGTAAGAGAGATGATAAAACTTGGATACATTACTGGGATCGAGAGAAACAATATTAGTGGCTAAACAATAAAGCATCAGGAACAAATATTTTGTTTTAAAATCAGTCCAAGAAGGTGACAATAAAAATGCATGGAGGAAATTTGACAGCAAAAATCTGAACTTGCTGTTGTTTTCGAGAATTTGAACAGCAAAATAGATAGACATCATTTTTTTTACGATTCTCAAAGTTCGTTACGTGGCCACAATTTTAGTGGCGTTGTTTCACTACACAACCTATTAAACAATCCTTCCTACCTACATCTTTAGGGTCATATTATGTTTTCGTTTAAAGTTTTTGAACCTAAACCTCTTAAATATAGACACACATGCAAATAAAGCGTTAACGACAAAAATATGCACGTCAGATTAAAATTGTGTTACTTGTAATACACAGGAGTGTTCGTTTAAACTTTTTGTTAATATTTTAAATGAATATTTTTTGCTTATCTCCTTTATACTCTTTTAATCTTTACTCAACAATATCAAATGACAAAATCCGTTACACAAAAAGTCCTAATTACAAGGAAAAAACATCGATTTATCTGTGTCGACCACCGTCTCCGAGAATTAATAAAAATTCCCAAGACCTTATATTATGCTGCTCATGAAAAATTTAAAGGGAATCGGGATGATGAATCTTGTGGTAAAAACGACGACAAAGAAGTCTAAGGGTGAAATGGATATATATAAAATAGCAGATAATAAATAGTTGAATGGGAAAGGCATAACTTTCCGAATTGGCGCATAAATAGAAAAAATTACTTTCCTAACTACAAATTTATATTTAAAAGCATTCCGTTTGCTTTTAATAAAAATTAAATTAATTTAATAAACGAAAAAACAATAAATGCAATAATTTACGTATTCTTATGCTAATTATACAAAAAAAACATTTGATAATTAATCCAAATTTTAAACGATCAAATGGTATGAAAGTCTTGCAAAGGGAATTACGTTATTCTAATCTTCGGAAGTTTTTACCAAATGGGAAACTATTTTATTATTAATTTTACGAAAAAAAATTGTTCTTTATAAAAAGCTCTGCATGGTCTAAAACCTAAAATGCAACCATCAAATATCGAAATTTTCCAGTCATATACGAGGTTTGTCAAAAAATGTGAATTTTTCCCAAGAATGTGAATTTTTCCCAAGAGGAGAGTACCTTTATTTTTGACATTATCAAAAATTGTTATTAAAAAAGTTGATCAGAACTAAAAACTACGGCTAAATGTGCAATTATACGCATTTATGTTGAAAAATGATTTTATTGATTTATTATTAATTATTTAATTTTTTAATTATTTAATTAATTTAATGCGTGTTATTGCATATTTAGACGTGGTTTTTAGTTCTGATCAACTACTTTAACAACTTTTAATAATGTCAAAAATAAAGGTACTTTACTCTTGGGAAAAATTTACATTCTTGCGAAAAATTCACATTTTTTGACAAACCTCGTATATGACTGGAAAATTTCGATATTTGATGGTTGCATTTTAGGTTTAAGACCATGCAGAGCTTTTTATAAAGAATAATTTTTTTCGTTAAACTAATAATAAAAAAGTTTCCCATTTGGTAAGAACTTCCGAATACGTATATAGTATATACGAATATGTATCTAGTTTGTAACTTGGAGTAAATCCAATACAGCTTTTTTTTGAAAACGTGTTCGGGCACGGGTTTTAACATTTTAAGTTGTGGTATTTTTTATAAAAATATATTAATACAGTGTGTCCCAAATTAGAAATATGACGATATGGATAATTTTTTTGAAATGGTTTTTATTGAATATTTTTAAAGTTATTCGTAAATACCAAATTTCAAATTTTTATTCCTTGTCTTTATAGGATACTAGCTATACCCTGCGCGCGTTGCTACGCTACTTACTAAAATAAATTTAAAGGAAATACATTACACAAATATCCGGCATCCCGGCATCTCGGCATCCCGGCATCCGTTGCGCCACTTTTTTTATGCCGAAACCTTCCTCGGCCTGCACACAACAACTCACCAAATTTTCATCGTAATCGGATAAATGTTATAGGAAGGCATGCGTTACGTAGAAACAGACATTCATTTTTATATACAGGGTGTTATTTAATAATTGTCCGATATTGTACAGGACGATTCCCCAGTTATTTATAGGCGAAAAGTTCATATACACGGAGAAAATTGTATCGTATATAATATATATTTAAAAAATTATATTTAGGTTACGTATAATTTATAGCTGAATATATGATCCTGTATGCTTGGAATTAAAAAAAATATATATTAGGCCGATTTCCTATTGATATAGTTAATACTAAGATCCAATCTGTGTTTATTAAGTATACGATATTTTAAAAAACGCGTATTAAATATATATCAAACAGAACATCACACCTATATGTTAATATCTAAAATACCGTATTATCATAAAACCGTTTATTTTTATATTAATAATACAGAAAACAGGCTTTATAAAATACTGTATATTAAAATGTTAATATATTGTATGTTAAAACAATGTCAAACGAGCTGGAAACCTACAACCCTCATTTAACTAGCAACAGTCGACCGGGTCGGACGACGGACGAGAGGTGTAACATTAAGGTACTCATTATTTTAGATCAAATATTTACAATTACCTTATTTAGTTAGTATGGGATAAATGTTTTTATTTTGTTCACAAAATATTTAAATTGTATATTTACAATTACGTTGTTGAGTTAGTATAGGATAAATCGTTTTATTTTGTTCACAAAATATTTAAATTGTATATTTACAATTAATACATTATTGAGTTAGTATAGCTTAGATGTTTTCTTTTCTTCATACAATAATAATAAAGTGCTTAAACAGAACTTTTGAAATTGCTTTTATTAGAAACCCAGGTTAAAATAGATTTTTAATTTCACTCTAAGAAATATAAATAATGACCTTTAATCTAACACTAAAATGAAACTGATTTTGGGTCATCTAGTCTGTCATTAAAACTGAATCTAAATCCTATTAGAACAAAAAATAATGCTTTTAATAAAAGCAAATGTTTAAAATTGGCGCCCCTTATGTTGGTCGTTAAACAATCTTCAAGGTATCAATTTTAATTAATAGTTTCTTCCCTTAGGAAAATTTCTGGCTACGCTCGTGTCTGTATACAGGATTAGTAGATACATTTGGAACGAATAATTTGCTCCACTACCACCAAAGGGACTAAAATTTGATAGATGCTGTTAACTTACAAAAACTAAAATTGACAATTACAACTTTGTTAAGTTAATTGTTTTCATAATAATATGTCATACAGTAAAACGACATTGAAATTGTAAATGTTCACTATATTAAAATAAAAATGACATGTTTCGCTAACACTGTAGCTTAATCAGATTACAATGATATAATAAATACCTGGTAGGTGCAAAAGAGTACCTATATTGAAAACATAAATGAAAAACAGTGGGAGAGTGAGAATATCGGGAATTCCAACTGAGGGTTTAACATAATTAATAAGATTAGCTACAAATGGTACAATTTTTTTTTAACTTGAAATCGTCTTGATAATTATCAATTTTAAGTTAACTTTTTTAAGTTACCCACCTCAACCAAATTTTAATAATTCAGCGGTTTTGGAGCAAATTATCATTTACCTGTTTTTTTTCTAGTACCTATAACAATATTTCAATTTTAAAAATATTATATTTTTATATTTTATAACATGGTATTCTAAAATGAAAAATATATTTATTTTTAGTTTTAAAATAAATTGTTGCACTTCAGATATATTATATCCTAAAATTAAACATAATTTTATTGTATTTTTACAAATATGAATCCCGTTTTTTAGTATACTGTTTATGCTGATTAGCAATACGGCATACTTACATTTAAAATACCTTATTGTACAGTTTAAAATATAGTTAACAAGTCTTTCACATAAGGCATTTTAATAATAAATATCCGTATATTAAATTTAAAAATTATTTGATTGTTACTTTAAGAAAATGTGTGTTATTAGTTTTAATATTTATGTGTTAATTTTACTAATAAGAAATATTTTCACATTTTAACATATAATATCTTAAATTCAAAAATACTTGACCTAAAATATTTATATTGTTATTTTAGATATATCGTATCGCTGTCCCAGATGGACACATAAAATACATCTAAAATAAATATAATTATTTTTAAATTTAGGATCCATTTTTCTCAGTGTAAGCATGGGTTCGCAAAGCCTTCATTTTTAAGAACCAAAAAAAGATGGTGACGTATGGAATTTGTTTCATTTGACATTTCCATTGTGATCGTTGTCAACATCTCTGCCACATAACAGTTTTTTTGAGATAAAATAAAACCCGATAGAATATCAAACTTTTCAACATTTGTAAAATTATGTTCCATATTTTCTGGAAAATACAAAATCTCTAAAAACGCTTTCAAATGTTGACAACGATCACAATGGAAATGTCAAATAAAACAAATACCAAACGTCACCATCTTTTTTTGGTTCAAAGCCTACTTTTCTTTTAAATCCCGAACCAACGTACAGTACCTAGTTTAAAATAAAGTTTCTGGAATATTTTGTTTACTGTTCACTTATTTGTGGTTTATTATTAAATTATTTGTTATTTATTGAACTAGTCCAACATACGTAAAAATTTAGAGTTTACTTATGAGATATTATTTATAAAATTAGGAGAAATACAGGACCGTATCCCAAAATCTCCTGATGTTGTTCAAAAAACCCTCGAAACGTCATAAAACCATAATGTGTGATACATCGTTGCATTCGGAAGAAAAAAAGCTCTCAAATTTTGATATCAGGAAAACAGGACCGTATTTAAAAAAAGAAAGTTGATAGTGGCCCCTCGAAGACGACTCGTCGGATTACAAAACAATTAACGCTGTTAGATAGAGCGAAGAAAGTGGCAATGTAAAAGTGCATTTTACTTTAGAATTCGTTCTCAAATAAACCCAGGAAAAAAATAAAACGATTTTACGAAATTTCGGTTTTTTCCGGATATCTCCGACATTACTAGGAATTTTAAAAGATGCTAAACGGAATATTATAAGGCACGTAAATGCGCAACTTTTCTTCCCTTTAACCGACTTCGTAACTCTTACGGTTTTCAAGATCCCTGTACTGGCCCTCCTTATCTTGGACACGTTGTAGATTAAACAATAAATCCGAACAAAAATTAATTTAATTGAAAACTAATAACCTCTTTATTCATCTTTAATACTTCTTCGTCAATAAATGTTCAAAATGTTGTCCATTCACTATTTGGCAATATCCTAAACGCAAGTAAAACTTATTTTGGACATTTCTAATTACTTCGGGAGAAATTAATCTGCATTCATGTCTTATTCGTGATTTTAAAATATTATAAATGACAATGAATAAAAACTTAAACTTACAAACTCATACTGTATTGGGCATAATAAGTAATTTATTGGAGAAACAATAAACATATTTAAATGGTGTTTCACTCTCGTATCTTTCTCGCCACATCTCGCGAAAACGAGTTTGATCTTCTGCGAGACGAGACGGGAGATTTATCTGCGACAAATTCGCGAGACGAGACAAAAATACGCGAAAACGAAAAACAAAATCAATCGAATTTCATGTTATGACTACAATTTGAGATTTTATTAATTTTACAAAAACATTCACATTCACTTTATATTGCTGATCTGAGCAGCTTAGATCACTCCTAGTAATCCATATAAGAAATGTTATAAATACAGATAAGATAGTTTTGGGAAAAGAAAAAACTTAAAGTCTTTCTCCACAAAATTTGATAGAATAAAAATTCTCTAGGGGTCTCTACATGTATCGAAGGTAGAAACGTTCATCATTAGGAGACAGAAAATGTATTTAGTGCTGATGGTTTTAGCAGAAGAGAAAATGGTGTAGAACCTTAATGGAGATTTTATGGAATTAAAAAATTGATGTGTAGAAGAGACATAATATGAAGAAAATTGATAAAGGTTAAACCATACTGAGTATATTAAAAAAGTTATTAAAGGGGGTCTAAACCAACCAAATAAACTGGGAAAGAAGAAAACACCTTCCTAAAAAGAAGGTGTCGAAGATTATTTAAAATTTTTTATAAAACTTTTCAAGTTTATGTCAGTAAGACATTATAAGGATAAAATTGTCATATCACAATCTGTAAAAAATAGAAATTGAAATTAAAATCAAAGAGTGAAAAAGTAAAAAATTTTTTGGAATATGTTTTTTTTTTTTTAATAAAAAGTAAGTACATACTTACAAATTCAAAAATATTCCAAAATTTTTTTACTTCTTTACTCTTTGATTTTAACTTCAATTACTATTTTTTACAGATTGGTTGGTTTAGACCCCCTTTAATAAGTTTTTTAACATACTCAGTATGGTTTAACCTTTATCAATTTTCTTTATGAAAAGGAAAGAAAAACACAAAGTTTTCCTCCACAAAATTTAATAGAATAAAATTCTAGTTCGAAAGGTCTCTACATGTTTCGAACGTAGAAACGTTCATCATCAGGAGACAGAAATCTATTTTATGCTGATGTTGTTAGCAAAAGAGAAAATTAGAACCTTAATGGAGCTTTTATGGACGTAAAAGTAGAATGGATCAAAGACTTTTTAACAGATCGAAATCACCCGAGATACAGTACTTTCGGCAGAGTACATATATCGACCATATTTCTTTATTATACCGTGCTTTGGGGTTGTTCCACGGGGATGCGTGTAGGGATCGGTTTTGTTTATAATTGATGTCAATGATATTTATAATATAATAATAAAAAAAATTGTTTTATCTTTCATCGAAATTCGATATTAGACCTCTGAACAATTATATTTAGCCGTAATATTTTTTTAGAAAATGGTGGTTTTTAATGTCTAATATCGGATTCCTGCAGAAATCGCTATATGTATTTCGATGATACGGAATAGCTCTATCCCCAGTTTAAAATTATACGGTATTTCAATATATATACAGGGTGTTTCTAAATATCATGTAAATACGAAAAGGGGTAATTCTTTGGTTTATTTAATGACCAAAATTTTATATAAATATAGGCACACCAAAAAAACGTTCATGGGGAGAAAAGGGGGCATGACCCCAGAAAAAATATCT
This sequence comes from Polydrusus pterygomalis, assembly GCA_963969555.1. Classification (NCBI taxonomy): domain Eukaryota; kingdom Metazoa; phylum Arthropoda; class Insecta; order Coleoptera; family Curculionidae; genus Polydrusus; species Polydrusus pterygomalis. The sequence goes on along the minus strand of OZ018383.1, from coordinate 40,484,712 downwards.
CCCTGTAGATTCTTAAAACCATTTGGTATGCCCAAGGATGTAAGTCCTACAGCGTAACCTATATTCCAAATTAGAGCTAAATATCTCAAGAACTACAAGAGCTATAAAGAAAAAACTAAAAAAATATTGAAATTTCTACACCCTGTAGATCGGCAACGAAAATAAACGTTAAATAAGCCAAAGAATTACCCCTTTTGGTATTTACATGATATTTAGGAACACCCTGTATACTAACACACTAAAACTAAATAAAGTTATATTGCCAAAGTATGTGAGGGACAGTGGCGTAGCGTGATTGAAAGGGCGGAGGGGCGGAAGCTTTAAAGGCAAGGGCGTAGATATTATTTTTAATCGGGGGGAGGGTAAAACAGCGCCGCAGGCGAAAGTTCTTTGGATGCCACGCCCTTTTTTCAATGATGTTGCCTATGTTTCAAGTAGGAAAAATATAAAATACACAAGATCCTCAAGAAAATCACAAAAAAAAAGTTTTTGAGAAATAAAGTTTTTGTTTCGTCATGTCTAAAATTGTCACATGAAAACAGAAGAACACGGCAAGGGGAATTTTGCTAAAACTCTATAAAATATTTTATGCATATTACATAATAATATGAGCATATATTCTCATTGGCGACAATAACCCACTTTTAAAAAGATAAAATTTAGTCTCTAGTAAATTAGAGATTTCAAGCAATTTTTAATTGTTAAAGCAAAATAACTGAAAGAATACAAATTATTGGTCGGGGCAAAATATTTTTATTATAAATTAAACATAGTAAATTTCCTCTTGCTGCGATAGGTAAACAATATTATCAATTATTATGTGAAGTGAAATTAATCTGGGAACTCCTGGGAGAGTGAGAAGGGGCGCCGTTTGGAAAAAGGCGCAAAGGGCGGGGGGGGGGCAGTCGCCCCCCTGGCCCCCTGCACGCTACGCCACTGGTGAGGGAATCCCATGCAGTATCTCGGTGGCATAATTGGTAGAGCACTCGACTGGTAATCAAGAGGTTCTGGGTTCAAATTCCGGCGAAAGTAAAAACAGAAGTGACGAACAAAACTATCTTAATTTGAAAAAATAGTACATCCTTAAAGTGGAGTTGAAAGTATGGGAAAAAAAGAAAAAACTTAAAGTCTTCCTCAACAAAATTTTCTTGTGTTCTTGAAGAACCTTTTGACTTTTGAATTTAAAAAATGTTCAATTTTTTAATTTTTGGTTTTAAATTAACCGTTCGCGGGGTTACTGAGGTTTAATCCTCAGTACCCCAAAAAACTTTACTTTTACATAACAACATTATTGTGCTACTGCACTTCTATCCTCATAATGTGTCACTTATGCTGGATATAAATATTAAGAATGAAATCTAAATAATTTCCTACACCTTTTTAGAAAGTTTTTTTTTCTCCCGGGTTTTTTTCTTTTCTCTTCTTCTCCATTTAGTTTGGTTGGTTTAAGCCTACTTTAACAACGTTTTTGAATGCTCAGTATTCATCCATTGTCAATTTTTCAAGCCATGTTTCTTTTACATTTAAAAATTTTACGTCCATAAAAGCTCCATTAAGGTTCTAATTTTCTCTTTTGCTAACAACATCAGCATAAAATAGATTTCTGTCTCCTGATGATGAACGTTTCTACGTTCGAAACATGTAGAGACCTTTCGAACTAGAATTTTATTCTATTAAATTTTGTGGAGGAAGACTTTGTGTTTTTCTTTCCTTTTCATACTTTCAACTCCACTTTAAGTATGGACTATTTCTTCAAATTTTCTTTATATTATGTCTCTTCTACACATCAATTTTTTAATTCCATAAAAGCTCCATTAAGGTTCTACACCATTTTCTCTTCTGCTAAAACCATCAGCACTAAATAGATTTTCTGTCTCCTGTCTCCATGTAGAGACCCCTAGAGAATTTTTATTCTATTAAATTTTGTTGAGGAAGACTTTAAGTTTTTTCTTTTTTTCCCATACTTTCAACTCCACTTTAAGGATGTACTATTTTTTCAAATTAAGATAGTTTTGTTCGTCACTTCTGTTTTTACTTTCGCCGGAATTTGAACCCAGAACCTCTTGATTACCAGTCGAGTGCTCTACCAATTATGCCACCGAGATACTGCATGGGATTCCCTCACCAGTGGCGTAGCGTGCAGGGGGCCAGGGGGGCGACTGCCCCCCCCCTCCGCCCTTTGCGCCTTTTTCCAAACGGCGCCCCTTCTCACTCTCCCAGGAGTTCCCAGATTAATTTCACTTCACATAATAATTGATAATATTGTTTACCTATCCCAGCAAGAGGAAATTTACTATGTTTAATTTATAATAAAAATATTTTGCCCCGACCAATAATTTGTATTCTTTCAGTTATTTTGCTTTAACAATTAAAAATTGCTTGAAATCTCTAATTTACTAGAGACTAAATTTTATCTTTTTAAAAGTGGGTTATTGTCGCCAATGAGAATATATGCTCATATTATTATGTAATATGCATAAAATATTTTATAGAGTTTTAGCAAAATTCCCCTTGCCGTGTTCTTCTGTTTTCATGTGACAATTTTAGACATGACGAAACAAAAACTTTATTTCTCAAAAACTTTTTTTTTGTGATTTTCTTGAGGATCTTGTGTATTTTATATTTTTCCTACTTGAAAAATAGGCAACATCATTGAAAAAAGGGCGTGGCATCCAAAGAACTTTCGCCTGCGGCGCTATTTTACCCTCCCCCCGATTAAAAATAATATCTACGCCCTTGCCTTTAAAGCTTCCGCCCCTCCGCCCTTTCAATCACGCTACGCCACTGTCCCTCACATACTTTGGCAATATAACTTTATTTAGTTTTAGTGTGTTAGTATACAGGGTGTTCCTAAATATCATGTAAATACCAAAAGGGGTAATTCTTTGGCTTATTTAACGTTTATTTTCGTTGCCGATCTACAGGGTGTAGAAATTTCAATATTTTTTTAGTTTTTTCTTTATAGCTCTTGTAGTTCTTGAGATATTTAGCTCTAATTTGGAATATAGGTTACGCTGTAGGACTTACATCCTTGGGCATACCAAATGGTTTTAAGAATCTACAGGGAGATATTTTTTCAGGGGTCATGCCCCCTTTTCTCCCCATGAACGTTTTTTTGGTGTGCCTATATTTATATAAAATTTTGGTCATTAAATAAACCAAAGAATTACCCCTTTTCGTATTTACATGATATTTAGAAACACCCTGTATATAGATTGAAATACCGTATAATTTTAAACTGGGGATAGAGCTATTCCGTATCATCGAAATACATATAGCGATTTCTGCAGGAATCCGATATTAGACATTAAAAACCACAATTTCTAAAAAAATATTACGGCTAAATATAATTGTTCAGAGGTCTAATATCGAATTTCGATGAAAGATAAAACAATTTTTTTTATTATTATATTATAAATATCATTGACATCAATTATAAACAAAACCGATCCCTACACGCATCCCCGTGGAACAACCCCAAAGCACGGTATAATAAAGAAATATGGTCGATATATGTACTCTGCCGAAAGTACTGTATCTCGGGTGATTTCGATCTGTTAAAAAGTCTTTGATCCATTCTACTTCATCATGTCTACCTAGTTAGTCTTTTAAACCACACCGTGCGAGCAAAAATTATTTGCATCAAAGAGGGCTTGGATTAAAAAACGTATAGGGCTTGGTTTAGATTACACTGATATGGGAACGATATATCATCTAACCAAATCTAGGTTAAAATTTTGACAAATTCATATTATGACATGATATGCCAAACTAATGAGTAATAAAATAAGTAGAAAAATACAAATTTATTTTTGTTGTTTACAAAATTACCAAAGTAAGAATATACAGAAAGAAAAAGAAAAATAATTACATAAATTGCTGAAATTGGCCACCGCCATGCTTCAAACATAAATTCACACGTCTTTTCATATTTTCGAAAGTGTTGACCAGCATCTCTGGAGAAATGTTACCACATTCTTGCATAATCCTTTCTTGTAATTATTCTAAATTTGCAACTGGTGTTTTTTTGTGTTGTATAGATTCGAAACCTTTTGTTCTAAACACAGCCACGGTTCTTTGCAGGCAATGATAAAAATCCCCAGCAATAAAAGCAACGTTAGGAAAATGTTCGTAAAAATCGTTCATGCACAAACCCGGATTGTATTGCCACTCATCATTTACTCTAACCCCGTTTCGAAAATACGCTTCAACCATGAATGTTGTGTGCTGTTCCGTAAAGCCCATTGTGTGAATTGTTCAAGAAATTGGAAAAATTAGCGATGAATCAAATTACTTGTAACGACTGTCAAAGATGTCGGAATAACTGATTGATTGTTAATTCAGGTAGTTACTGACACATAACAGGTATTAAGCTCTACGGCTAAGCATTACGTCCTTAGATGCAAGGCCCTTTTTGATGCAAATAATTTTTGCTCGCATGGTATAAAATTAGCTAAGTATACTAAGCGTCCACCCGCCCTGGGAATAGAACCCGGGTCACTGCGGCCGAAACCGGCAGCTCTGCCACTGAGTTACCATACCGGGCTTTCAAATTGGTACAATAACACTTATTTTTTAAATTATTTGTAATTTTTGCCGGCAGCAGTGTATTATTTTATCTAATTCCTATATCAATAGGGAACTTAACAAAAAATTTTAATGGGGAAAAAATTCTATAAATCATAAGTACATATTGTCATAAAACATATGGCAGCAAAAAAAAAAAACATATTTCGTCCCAAAAGACCGCTAGAAAGATTTAAAAATGCCCCAAAATTCAAATTATTCCAAGCGGGTAAAAAGGCGCTGCTAGTAGTCGTGACGTCAAGGGGTACCTATCATTTGTCAGATTTGTGTGTGACATCCACGAAATAGGTTATAGGTTTTCAATAAATTTGATGATTTGTCAGATTTGACATCCATGCACGCGTCAAGCGACACGACCTTAAAACAACAATACAATAACAATAACACACGGCAATCCAAATGCAAATTGGGTCGCTCGGCACCTGTAAGGAGTGTCAGGATGACGGATGACCAAAAGTCGTACCCCCTGACGTCATCGGGCTTCGCGCGCTTTAGAGATCGTTTGAAATGCTTTCGACACGCGCGAAACTTTAAAGATTTTTTACCAAGTTATTTTTGATTTTTAAGGAGTAATAATTAGGGAATACTTTTTTCAGGCCTAACTAAATAATATTATTGAAAAAAAAAATTTGGAAAGTTCCCTATTGAGTCAAAGCCACTACCACATTTTTGGTTTTTGTGTACAATTAGTTATCGCTTCCAATTGATCTAATTATTTACCGGTCAATGCTTCCAAAATTCTAAATTAAACCAAATTATCTAGTGAATAGTGAGAGCGAGATAATTAAATGGGTTGGCTGTGTTGTCCCAATTAGAGGCCTTAATGTGTGACGATGGTAATTTACTGATACTGGTCAAATTAGCAGAAACGTAAATTGGATAATTTACTAGCCGAATTAAATAATGCTATAACGACACTTGGTAGGTTTACAACCGTTCACAGCATAATTTTAAAAATTTGGAGGACTTATACAGTATCTGCTGATACACAGAACAATATACCGCGACCATGGCATATTTTATTTTAGTTAAGTTTTTTTTTATTTTTCCGCTTTCGTAACTTGGCCCCCCTTTCCTTTTAGGTCCAGCACCATACTTTACAATATGGTACATAAACTCAGTTATAAGTAAATTAATGCAAAAAAATATATACAGTGTCCGCGGAAAACTCTGCACCATATAGAAAACGTTTTTATGCGTTTTTTTTTTAAATCTGTTTTTTTTGTCATTAGATTCTGTATGACCCAAAACAAAACAGAAGCTTAAAACTTTTGACTTGTCACGTGCGTTACACCTGTCAAATGTCATTTTTTTAGAGATACGAAAAAAGGTTATAAGAAAATTTTTGTTTAAAAATTTATATGTAAATTTTTTCTATTTTTTTTTTTTGGAAATTCAACTTGTCACTTTTTTTATTCCTTTTGTGTCAGTTTATTAAAAATACTTATTTTGAATGAAACTAACTGCATTTTAAAATTTAGTTATCGCATAAACCCATTATATCGCAAAAAAAACTTTTCTTTCAAAATTTTAAGGCGCCCCTGGACTATTATTTGTCTTGTTAGTTGTAGGTACTAAATAAAAGCTATTATGTATTGAAAGAAAACAATGTTATGCAGCGCTTAGTGCAATTAAATGTGCCAGGCAAGAAAATGCTGTTTCTTCAGCATTCTTTGGACTGAATTCCCACTGATTCTAACTTCTTGCACCACAGATGATTCATTAATATTTGGCTTTTCAATAACTGCCAATAAAAAATGTAACGGAATTACCTCATTTAGTGCAGTTTTGTTCTTTCTTCTTTGTTGTAGCCTGCGCTTCCTGATTCAACAAAGAGCTCAAGAAGTCTCCTAAAGTTTAAAGCTTCTAGATGTTGCCTTTCGGGGAAACGGAATTACATAAAATCTACTAGCGATTAATTGAAAAATAAAAAACTTTCTATCCATCTTTAATATTGTTAATAAATGCTCAAAATGTCGTCCATTCGCTATTTCGCAATAACCCTTGTTTTGAACATTTCTAATTGCTTCGAGAGAAATTAACCTACACTTACACTTTCAACTCCTCAACATACCTTATAAATCAAAAAAATTATTACCTTGTCGGACTTCCATTGTCTTTATTTTGTTACTTAACACAACGTTTCGGTTAATTAGTATCTCTAACCGTTTTCAAGCTACGTTCAAGTAAAAGATCGGTTCTATGCCCAGGATGACGATCTTCCAATGGGTTCATCTCTGTCTCTCTCCGGTGGTGGCTAACCTGTACATGAAATGGTTTAAGTCACACGCTATTAACACTGCAAAGATTAAACCTAAACTTTGGCTTAGACATGTTGATGATACCTTTATTATCTGGACAGACAGCAACGAAGAACGAAGAGCTGATACGGTTTTTGGAACATATTAATAGTATAAAACAATCCATTAAATTCACCATGGAAACAGAAAAGCATTCCACTCTACCTTTCCTTGATGTTCTCGTCAAACGAAGTGCTGAAAACATAAAAACTTCAGTGTACAGGAAACCCACTCACACAGGGCAATACCTTAATCACGGATCGAATCACTCCAACTCCATAAAACAGGGCATAATTCAATATCTTTATCACAGAGCATCTAACGTTTGCAACAATCCGGAAGACCTTAATATTGAAATGTCAAACATCAAAAAAGATTTAAAACGGAACGGTTACCCTGAAACCTTTGTAACTAATACCATCTCAAAACTTAAAAATCGCGAAGTAAAAACTAATACAGAAACGAAAGAAGAGCAAGCATTTCTTACAATACCTTATGTCAAAGGGATGTCTGAAAAGATTAGAACGATAACCAAAAACTATAATATCAAAACAGCCTTAAATTTTTATATCCGTACCCAAGCATTTTTCCAAAAAAAAAACTGTACTTACTGGATTTACCGAATTTATTCCCCAAGTTACAAACTCACACTGTATTTAATTGTTAAATAATGGCTAATTTGTTTCTAAACCATTATTATCTATGTATAGCGATATTTATGTGCTTTGATAAATATCGTGAAAACAGCTTGAAATTGTTATGACAATAATCGTTTCAATTAAAATTCTTCATCAAATAGAAAAATAATATACACAGGGTGCTCCTTCTACTTAAAAAACTGATTAAAAAGGAGCTATTTTTAAAACCTTATTTTAAACACCCTGTATAAAATAAATAAAAATCTATTTTACTTATGGCATTTCTAGACCCCTTGTTTATTAATCTTACACATTTTCATAATATATAAAAAATGCTTTTAAAATGTTTTCTTGTTCTATTTCCAGGGCTACAATTTTTTTTTTAGTTTTTAATTAACTACTGCCAAACTACTTATGCAAATGCAATAAAAAAATATAAACAATTATAAAGGACACTAATACAAATCTAAAAATAAAGTCCATTTACAAAAATATCTTACGTTATCACACTTTTTTGAGCCACCCTGTGTATTTTCCTGAAATACATCCCGTGTTTAATGTGTTTATGTTATAAGAAAGCATATATACAGTGTGGTTGTTTAAGTGTGCAACATATGGGAATTTTTTTTATTACCGATTTCTCAGAAAATTTTATTCTTGATAAAAGTTGGTGCCCGTTCGATAATCATACATGGTGCACTTGGAATGTTTGCAAATCAAACGGCGTACAGGGTAGGCCAAAAAATATAAAACTTGTATAAGAATAAAGTACCCCTATTTCAGAAAATTCAGCAAAATGTTATTAAGAAAAGTTGTTTAGAATTAAAAGTTATGCATAGATTCCAAAACGTGACCTCCTAAAATAAAAAAAAATAAAATTTAAAAAACATTAATAATTTCCCAAAATTTTTTTTATATTCACCATAAAGACCTTCATAAATTAATTAAAATCAAATCAATTTCACATATCGTTGTTCAATCAAGCATATTTGTAAAATTTACTTGAATTTTTAGTTTATTAAGGTTGAATTCTCAACGTCATTCAATCTATTGTCAACCTATAACCTATTTCGCGTTGATTTTTTGAGTTTATTATTTTAATAACTAACATTTAAAGAAAATCAATATCGTCGGTACATTATTTAGGTAGTATCTGATATATTACAAAAATATAAATTTATTTCATTGCTAATTTTGGGAGAATTGTATAATGAAAAAACAATGAGTGACAATGACATAATAATGTTAAAAAAAATCTTACCCGATATTTTTCGCTATACAATTCTCCTAAAATAAGTTATGAAATTTCTTGATATTTATTAAATATGTCAATTATTATCTATAGAATATCAAGTCGATACTGATTTTCTTTAAATTTTGTATAAAAGCTAGAAAACATAAATAAATCTACGCGAAATAGGTTATAGGTTGGCAAGCATGTTGATACTCCCACCTTAAGGAATCACAAACTTCATGTTTGTTGCAAGGATATCAAACACAACTTTAAAATATCCTAAAAATTCTTTTTAACAAGATAAAACATTAGTAATGATAGTATGCTAATTAAAAAACTATCATTTAACGTGCAAAATTTTTATTTTAAATGTTTATTAAAAAACTTTATTCTTGAACAAGTTTTATATTTTTTGGCCTACCCTGTACGCCGTTTGATTTGCAACCATTTCAAGTGCACCTAATATGATTATCGAACATGCACCAACTTTTATCAAGAATAAAATTTTCTGAGAAATCGGTAATAAACAAAATGCCCATATGTTGCACACTTAAACAACCACACTGTATAATGAAACTTAATTCGTATAGGAGCTATTAAAGCCTGACTCACTATTGCAGGACCCTGTATATCAATGTTGCAATTTTCATTACATGATTATAACAGGACCCATGTTTTAATCTTTTTATAAGTGGGGAGAGCTGCCTGTTTATAAAAACTTAATAACTTTTTAAGAATTATTTGTCGAGGGTTTACCCGAAACCGAAAGGATGCTAAGAGAAGGATTATCCCTCTCAACGGGTATTATTACGAGGGATCAGATAAATTACAAAAATAAAACATTTTTTAAATAAAATAATCTTCACTTTATATCAGATTCAGTTTCAATGAAAACTGACACAAAATTGCTTGTTTTCTTTGAAACTCGTTAGAAAAATTATAGGTTCAAAAAGAAATTCCGAAATTCCCATAATTTTTCCAAATGGTTTCGAAGAAAGAAATCTCCAAGATGGGCAACTATACACTGAGAAACAGGATCCAATAATCTAATACAACAGGTTTGCTAAGACATAGTTTGCATTGATACTTTAATTTTTATTAACCCACATTAAACGAATTGCCAGTGTATCAAACCCGCTTTAGTGTTATATCAATTCTAGATTTGCTAGAACACTGTTGTTATTGGTAGTTATTAGTTTCATTAGCAGCACAGTATTGTTGAATAATGAACTACTTTAAATACAACAATTTTGTTAGGAAATAAATTGTATCATCTCAATGCGACGCATTTTGTTCCCAGTAAAGCACCTTTTCTACAATTAAGAAAGCAGAGCGACGTCCCCAAAAATGAATTTTATCCGTTAAAACCTATAATCAACAAGACGTTGGTGGGGGTTCGTAGCGCTCGGCAATCGCCGCGCGCCGCAGTATTAGTTTTAACGTATTTGTTGCGCAGGTCACATCGTTTTTTGAAGTCTCCTAGTTGTCCTGTCTGAACTGGAATTTCATTGATCGTATCAATACCTGCTTCAATTAATTTATTTTTACTTAGTATTTAGGTTTTTTCAAAGTTTGCATGTCAGAAAATGCAATAGAAGATTCTTATTTCGCACAAACCACCATTAGTATTGGACTTTATAATCTTTATTAAACTTTTTTTAATCACTTTTTTCGATATTTTCAGAAATACCCCACTTTCGAATTATTTTTTGGAAAAAATTAAAATTTGACAGATAATGCGAATCACGTTACTACTATTTTTTTTGTTTAATTTTCATCTCGATCGAAGCAGAACTTGATGCCAAAGTAAAATTTTGAATTATTATATACTTCTATTAATAAAAAAAAATCCCATATGATGCGGACTTTACTGGTGACACTGTATATTAACAATATATTATCGTAGAATGAAAGTAACTATATTATGGACTTATGGACTTTAACAAACCCAGTACGGCATTTCTGCTAGAATTTTAATAATTTTAAATAATACATCATATTATTTTTCAATAAAAAATTGTAAACATGTTTTCTGTCAAACCCTTATGTGTCTTATCTTTAAACCGTCATCGTCAGTGAGGACATTATTTTACACCAAACGTACTTATATGCGTGTTTTGTTTAATGTATTTTTTAAGGCTAGAAGTAAATTCTTAAGTGACTACCCGAAATTGTTAAAGATATCTGATACCAAATCCAGTTTAATACACCCTGTAATAAACTTTATGAAAATATAAAAGTTACTATAACATAAAAGTATTCTCTTAATCTAAGATCACATTTTTTTGCCACATATGAAAGTCATAAAGGTCTTGGATTGACACTTTAAGATGTTTATTTTTTAAATTATTTATTTTAGGAATACGTTATATCAACGTACTGCTTTGTCCTCTATGCGACAGATATTATGGAAAAACAGTATGATCTCACATTAAGAGCATACTTTTTGTGTTTATCGTCATAATGCATTGCTACTTTAACAATACTATAATTGTGGTCAGTATATAATATTATAATAACTGTACTAAAACGGTTATTAACTATATGTCACTGTTTAGCTAACTATACAGTATAGTCACTTTGGCAAAATAGAATTGCTTTCTTAGAGATAGTTCATGTTGTAAATAGTAGCAAAAACACGTTGTTACAGTAACAAAATTAATTTAACAATATGTATATAGATCTGATGACGATATGTTTGGCTGTATCCAAAGTATTCAGCCGATAATGTTAATTTAACTATAATATTTATTTTTTTTTTTATGGAAGTAGTCCATCCCACAGTGGAGTGAATATTTATTAATAATAAATCATTTTTTTGTTATCAACTTCCACGATGAAATGTGTAGTATACATTCGTTTAAATTTTCTAAAATTTAAGTTTAAACCAAACTCCAACACAAGCTTTTAATATTTTTTAATATTGTACTTAACCTAAAATTTTCCTTAATTTTTTCGAAATTATAATACAATTAATTTTCTACCCATTAGTTATTATTTGAGTTTGGGCCCAACGTAAGAATTGGAACAAATGTGAAATTTTCCTTCAACTTTTGCCAATTAACAACATATAATTTTCCCTGGAGATAAAAGCCTTTGCTTTCGAAACATGTCCGAAGTAATTTATGTGAAATATAACTAGTGGAGCAGACTGAGTGTTTTATTACCCTTAATATAATATTTATATTAACGAAGACATCTAATTTTTTTCAGTGTAGGCGAGTCATTTAAAATGCATTCCTTTAGGATTGTCTTCCAGCTCTTTTTCCACGCTTTCAAATAAAGGGACGTTTGATGACGTAGAATTTCACACGGTCGCCTTCCGACCTATATCTATCGATTTTCGTACAAATATTTAATCTGAAATATGAAGCCTACATATTTTTTCTTTACTAATGGCTCATTCAAGTAAAGTTAAGTTCATTCTTCCAGTTTGTAAAGAGAGTTCACTCCCTAAAGATATGATAAAAGAAAAATCCTACTGGAACTAATGACAAAGATAAAACAGTATTCAGAGTCTGAAAATCTGGTCTTGGTAAATTTATTTTTTACATTTTTTAGGGCTCCCAATCAAGGTTTACATTGCTTTATTTAAGGCGACGCATAGTGGGTTCCAGGACCATTTTAACACACACTAGGTAATTGATAAATTATTTATTAATCTGAATAAATCTAATTGAATTATTTTAAGCGTTCAATGTCTTTTAACAATATACCATAAAAACTTGCTAAGTTTTTACACTCACAGAAATACTTTTAATGTAAAGAAATTAATACAAAATAAAAAGAGATCGATCAAGATTCAACGTTGCCAAATGCTAACTTCTGTTCGATAACGATTCCATTCCACCCTCGCTGCATTCCCCCTCCATAGCAGCACATACGTTTGAACTGAAATCTTCAGGTAAGCGTACGGTGAAAATGTGCTGGTGTGTTGAAATAATTTATTTGCAAAAACAAAAAATTAAATTATTTTATGGTATGCGAAGACTGAGAGTATAGAGGAAGCAAGCGTTTTGGCTTAAATTTATTAAATAAACAATTGGCTTTGCCGGTCGTCGCGAAAAGCCCTGCTGACTCGAAAAGCCCGGTCGGCCTGAAAAACCCGGGGCCGGAAAAGAAATTGAACAAATTTACCTTGACATTTATGACATCGAAACAACTAAACGTCACAAGTTTTTCAAGTGACGTTTAATCTATTGTTTAAACTGGTAAAGGTCATACCATAATATAAAACATGAAGCCTAAAGTATCAGAATCTATGTATGTAAGATGGAATGCAATAAATATTTTTAAGTTTAAATAGTAGATTAGATTTATAACGACTAACTTATTTATTAAGGTGCAAATATCTTGTGCCAGTTTTGGTTATTGTAGCTAGGTTTAATGGGTATTGGGTAGTCTAAAAAAGCATTTTTTCTACAGACGTGTGGAAAAACCAATTTTCCGCACGGATATCAGTGCGGAAAATTTATTTTTCCACACTAGTGCGGAAAATTTTTTCGGCACGATTATGTCAAAAATCCGTGCGGAAAATTGGTTTTTCCACACTAGTGCGGAAAAATTTTTCAGCACGATTATGTCAAAATCAATAATATATCAATTATAACTTGTACTTATTACTTTTTTTCTCAGAATTAGTTACTGTTACATATGTATGTGATTGTTATAGTTAATTAAAAATTATTAAATTTCTTTGAAATATGTGTTACTTATTTCCACACGTCTGTAGAAAAACTATTGTACCTGACACGTGCGGAAAATGTTTTCCCTGCACTCGGCTGCTTAACCGAACTCCGCTACGCGTCGTTCGGTGAACGGCAGACTCGTGCGGAAAAATTCATTTTCCGCACTTGTTAGGTAAATACCTATTGTGGAAAATATTGCAAATGCCGAAAAATGACAATGATTTTAAAAATGTATTTCAACAATGCCTTGAGAAAATGCGCGCGTTCCCATCAGACAATATAATATTATACCATGTCTGAACACGCGCCAGTGCTAAATCCTAGTAAGCTTTGTCTGCATATACAGTAATATACACTATTGGCAAACTCGAATCTAGGGTGCCGATATAAACGCTTCAGACGGAGATTATTAGTAGCGTTTAACACGTTAAACAGAGAACACGCTATCCCCTACCTCCCACCTTCCATTCTTTAGAACACGCTTTCGAAGCAGCCACGGGATCAGTCGATACGTCGAATAAATATTGTTTTCTATTTCACGTTCATAATGAGCTCAGTACGACCCTCATTTGCGGATCGTAATGAAGCTATTTCGATACGCGTTTTTTCTTTATTTGATGTTGGTAACATTTAAACGTTTTATTTTATTGACTTGCGCGGCCTTTGTGATTTACGAGAAAACCCATTTTTCGCAGAGGAAAACTAGCTTGATAACTTACTTTTTTATTCTGTGTGGATAACAGTCATGTATGTTGGTTGCATAAATCTATAAATCAATCTTTCAATCAAGCTATCATTTTCTGCCAAATCCTATCCAAAATTCAATCTACTAACCTTCCAATGTCGATTTTAACTTCCTTTATTTGAATTTTCCATCTTCCCTATACTAAATTGCAATGCCGTGACGTAAAATCACGTCTTTTGAAATTCGAAAAAAAGTAGCAAAATCTCCCGAATTTCCGAACGCTCTGTATATGTACCGAATGTACAAGGATCACACAACGTATTCCGTCCAATTTCAAATCTCATATCGCTAAAATAACTTTAGAATCTCGTGGTGAAAATGGGTCAATAAATGAAAAAATGACAGTTTGCAAAATAATTTTTGTTGTCCAGAGGCTCCTATGATAAAAAATAGTATTACCACCATAAAATTTAGACATACAAATTTACAAAATTTGAAGGATTTATTTTCTTTTTAAAATGTATTTTTCTTGATTATAAAAGGTGAAATAAAAAAAATGTATAAAGCACATGTTTCATAAGGCGTTTTAGCGCCCGTGTCAATAAAAAAACTCGCCACTTCGTGGCTCGTTTTTTAAAATAGACGCGGGCGCTAAAACCGCTTCTTATAAAACTCGTACTTTAATATACTATTGTATAAAGCAAGGCTTCCTCCTGCGAAGTATTAAATGTTATTTTAAATTAATAATGTACTCACGTGAACAAAAACTAATATCATTAAGTGGTATTAAACAGCTGAGAGTACCCAAGAAGTTGTTGGGCGATTTACTTTTGCGTATCCGGATCAACAAGGTATTATTTACGGTATTAATTTTTTGGAATTATCATTATTTTCTTCGAATACCAGTTTTTATTCCGTTTTTAGGTTTAAGGCTAATAAATAACATTAACTTTTATACCGCTGTTGTATTGTCAAATGCAACAGCGAAAAACATGATATAAAAATGAAAACATCACAAAAATATCGCACGACAAAAAACATCAGACACTTACTCCATCAAAGCTCCTTTGTTACTAAATTTGAATCGTTTACGTTTACGGGCAAAAGCTCGGCAACACCACACACATATCCCCCCTTTGTAGGAGTGGTTAGGTGTCTCTTTTTAACTGAAGGCTTTGCCCATATGTGCCTTCTCTCTTGGTTGCATTAGATATTTCGCATCCCAGATTCGATTTTGCCAATAGTGTATACGGCGTGCGTTTCGTCACTCTTTACTTCATTATAACAACGTGTATGCGTTGCAACGCAGTAAACAATGCCAATACGCGCCCCGGAATATAGATTTCTGTATTCTAAATTTATTCAAAACTACTCCATCCAAAATTGACAAGCACAGAGTATAGTTAATCATAGAACTTGCAATAAACTCTTTGATGTCTAGCGAAATGACAAAGATAAACTATTTTACTACAAGTATATACTCACAAAGGAATTCCAATGAAAATTCTTACTGTTCAATATTCATACAGTGCAAAACCCATTGGCCTGAAAAACACTTCAAAATTACAAATGAAATTCGAGAATGAATGTTAAGTTAACTTTTGCACTTTAAGCTCGTATTTCTAAAAAAGGTTTAAAATTTAGTACGATATCGTAACGGCAGGACCGAACCCTAGTATTTAATTTACTAAAAAGGGGAGTAAATTTTAGCTGGGGAACTGGTCCGAATATGGAATAGTCATTTAATATGGGTCCCCGCGTATCTACTAAACATACAGAGGCATCTGTCCAAGAGCATTATGTATTTTTATTTCAAGTAAGTTGTTGAAGTTTTATTTAAAATACCCATATTTAATTCCTTCTGGGCCAAATGCAAAAATATGTAATTTTTTTTGTGTTAAGTGATATAGTTTACTTTAAAAAAAAGCAAATTATTAGGAATAAACGAAATGGGGTTCCATATTCGGACATGCGTATTCATCAGTATAGTAATTATGGAAATAAAGACACTGATTCAAATCCCAATCTATTAAATATCAAGGTTTCTTCTGATCTTTCTAAAATTAGACAATGGTGTGATGCTAACCTATTGACCCTAAACTTTGACAAGACCAACATTGTGGGTTTTCGATATGATATGGATGGTTTGTATCTTGGAGGAGGTCCACTATCCAAACAAGCTAACACTAGGTTTTTTGGGACTTTTAATTGACGACTGTCTGAGGTTTAACTCTCATATCTTGGGACTTGCTCGCAAATTGGCTTCGGGATGCTACGCAGTGCGATTAACCTCGATGGAGGTTGGAGCCACCTTGGCTAAGAGGGTCTACCATTCACTGGTGGTCACTTGCGATATGGAATTGTGTTCTGGGGGAATACGTGTAACTACCTGCTGAACTCAGTGTTTATTCTGCAAAAGCGTGCTGTAAGATGTCCTTGTGGTGTGTATGGCAGAGAGTCATGCAGACCGTTATTTATATCTAAGAAAATTTTAACTCTGCCATGCCTGTTTATTCTTTAAACTGTCTGCATGCGAAAATTACGAAATCCGTAAATTGTTTAACCATCTTCCTGAGCAAATAAGAAACATACCTACCCTAAAATTTTTTAAAAGAACTATAAAGGATCTACTGGTGGGAAGAGCCTATTACGAGGTGGCCGAGTATTACAACGACGCCTTTTAACTGAGTATTTCCGGCAGGCATTTCGTCATCTTGTTTTGTTGAGTTTGTCTTTGTCCTGTTTACTATGTTTGTTGTTTTCCTATTTACATATATATTTTTGACCATGATTGTATACCTAAAGAAAAAAAATAATTATTTTTATTTCTTTTAATTTATGTATTCGTAGTATACTTCATACGAAGTCAGTTGAGACAACGTAAATATTGGGGGTACGATCAATTATTCTGCATCACACACTGAAACTACAATACAAAAAATATAACAAAATTTATATTGATCGCTCCCTTAACAGATGTTCGAAGATAGTCCACGTGGACTTGACAAGTCTGTCATCAAAATTTTTTTAGTTTTTTTGTCTGTCTCAACTAAGATCGTATACACTTTATGTTACTAGTATTTCTTTTTAGCTTTGTTAATAAGAATGATTGCTCTTCAAAACAATAAAGCATCATTTAATATGATTTGATTTGACTCCAGTTACTAAGCAAATACCTAAAAATTGTACCTACTGGGGTGGTTTTGGGATTGTTTGCAACCTTGGATGGGTGCAGACTTTTGGTATTTTATTTTGGACAACAAAAGCTAAAGATTTCTTTAATAGAGTGTTACTTGATTAATTGAATGTACAATCACCATTCGTTATTGTCAGGAATAATTCTCAAAAATAAAAGCTATTTCTATTAACGTACGGTAAAACGTTATCTAAAAATGTGTACTAATCAGACCATAAATAACAGGCATTCAATTTAATTTTTATACAGAAGTTTTATACTCGGTTTTATAGTAACAATAATTATTGGAGAGAGAAAGAGGTCAAGTTAGGTTATCTTAATTTTATAAAAAATATAAATAATATAAATTTCATAAAAATCACAACAGGTATAGTTTGAGCTAATTATTGCGACCTCTCCGTCAACACTGCAGGTCATAAGGGAGACGCTTGTTTATGAAGTAGTTTTAATGAATTTTCGAGCGTTATTATGCAGAGGTTTTAAAGGTGACGTTTCTGAGGCAATGTAGAAAATTTGGTAGTATCAAAATTATTATATACAGGGTGGTCCACGACTGGTGGTGAGCGGTTGTATCTCCCAAATCGAAGCAATTTCTTGAAAGCCAATGAATAAAAACTAAAGTAATTGCTTTTTCGTCCAGCAATTGCTTAAAAGTGCAGGAATTGCTTCTAGTCAATGCTTTTTCTTAAAAAAATAGAAGCAATTGCTATCGTTTGCTTAAAATGTGATAAATAAATAAAAGAATTGCTTTTCCTAGTGTAGCAATTGCTTTCAACTTTTTAAGGTAGGTCGACTCCTGCATCATTTGCTTGGTAGCAGTCAACTTTAGTTTCCCGCGGCATACACGTGCGTTGCTCTTAATTTGTGTCTTTAATTATGGCTGAATATATGAACGTCCGTAAAAGAAAAATCTACAGTGTACGTAAAAATTGCAGATATGATGATTTCAGAATTTGACTGCGAAAATGTTGAGTGGTTGGCAAATTATTTTTTGACTGATACTGGTAAAAGGGGATGCACTGTCGCCTTTAAATAAAATTAAAGTCTTTCTGTGGAAATTGTCGGATCCGGGCTTTCAAAATTTTGTAGGTGAAGAACTCGGTGTTCACCAAACTACTGTATGTAAGACATACACTTCTGTAATGGATGCAGTTTTGGAGAAGGCCATTTTTATTAAATTTCCTACAAGTGCTGAAGCTGTTGTGGAAGTTAAACGGTTTTGGTCAGAGAGATTTATTTATGTTCTTTCAATTTGTGAACGAATATTAATTGCTTGTCTTTAATTTCTTCATTACTACTATCACTTTCCTCATTTTCACTGAAATCTGCCATATCATAAATATAAGTTTCCTATTTTCCACAAAAATGTAACAGTAACAGATTACTATTGTACTAAATAAATAGACCAACGTTGTTGTATTTACGTCAACTCTTTTGCTAATTAGACACGAAACTGAACATGAGATCTATAATTTGAACAAGTAGATAAGCCACGTCTGAACTTGTGTTGAATAAGCGTTTGCTACAGAGGTGTAAGGAAAACAGCAATTGCTTAAAAATTTTATTCATATCCATATCTAGCAATTGCTTTTACTTATAGCATTTGCTAGTCAAGCAATTGCTTTTACTAAAAAATAATTGCTTTAAGTATTTGCTTAATTTTTATTCATTAGGATCAATGCTTGATTCACACACCGACTCGTGTTTTTGGTTAGCGTCAATATAATTTCAAATGGTTTGTGTTGTGTTTGGGACACACCATACTATAGCATACTATAGCATTTGGATTTTATTAATTTTTTTTCTGAACCCGATACTGTTGTCGTTGTTCATGTACGGTACACGGCCAACTAAATCGGTCATGTACAATCTGAACAACAACTTTTTACAACAATTTTAACATCCTAATGACGTTCGCTCATTATTCAATTATCGTACAGAAAAACATTTGACCCGAGAACAGGTCCGAAATTACAAATGAAATTAGGAAACAAATTATTAATCTAAAGTCAACTTTTGAACTCTCAAACTTTCTGGCGGTAGCGCCTGCTTGGTTTTTGGGACAGGACGTCGATTATATGAATTTGTAAAACAAATTACATCCATCTGAATTTTTAATGTTCTTAGTTTTTTTAAGATTTGCATTATAAACCAATTGACCAATAGCGAATGGGAACAAGCATAACAGAATGTACAAATTATTTAGGTTAGTTCGATTTTATTTAAACTTTATTATTGCAAACGGCGCATTCTCCATTTAGGTTTTTCTTCAATCTATCATTACGTTTTCGTTTTATTCAAAAATCGGCTGTGGGCACCGTTATCTGGGTAATTCAACGATAACTTGGAACATCGGCAGTACATACCAGAACACAGCTTGTTTCTAAAAAATTCAACAATGGCCGTTGGTTACACTCTGTTTAAACCAATATTATGACTGAATTTAAAAAACGTTTTATTCTTTTATTTTTTCTCCTTAAAGCTATAAAATGTATAACCGAAAATCACAAAGGTAACCGATCACTTTTGAGGTTTTATAGTTCGCCAAACGTTAAGTTTTTAGTATTGTCAGAGATCATATAAAATTTATAAAACTAAATTCATTCTTTCCAATTGATCTACCGTGCGAGCAAATATTATTTGCATCAAAGAGGGCCTTGCATCTGAGGACGTAATGCTTAGCCGTAGAGCTTAATACCTGTTGGGTGTCAGAAACTATCTGAATTAACAATCGATCAGTTATTCAGTCATCTTTGACAGTCGTTACAAGTAATTTGATTCAACGCTAATTTTTCCAATTTCTTAAACAATTAACACAATGGGTTTTACGGAACAGCACAAAACATTCATGGCTGACGCGTATTTTTGAAACGGGGTTAGAGTAAATGGTGAGTGGCAATACAATCCGGGTTTGTGCATGGACAATTTTCACGAACATTTTTCAAACGTTGCTTTTATTGCTGGGGATTTTTATCATTGCCTAAAAAGAACCGTGGCTGTGTTTAGGGAAACAGGTTCTATACAATACGAAAAAGGAGCAGAAAGACCATCTGTAAGAACAGAAGAACTTGTTGCAAACGTTCGTGAAATAATGCAAAATATGCCAACAAATTGTATAAGACGCCTATCCCAAGAAGTGGGAAGATCTTATGGGACATGCAGGACTATTCTTAAGAAGCAGCTAAATTTATTTCCTTATAAAGTGCAAGTATTCCAAGAAATACAAGCCGCCAATTTGCAACAATTACAAGAAAGAATTATCCAAGAATGTGGTAACATTTCTCCAGAGATGCTGGTAAACACTTTCGAAAATACGAAGAGACGTGTGAATTTATGTTTGTAGCATGGCGGTGGCCAATTTCAGCAATTTATGTAATTATTTTTCTTTTTCTTTCTGTATATTCTTACTTTGTTAATTTTGTAAACAACAAAAATAAATTTGTATTTGTCTAGGTACTTACTTTATTACTCATTAGTTTGGCATATCGCCTTCCCGGTGAAATATTGAGCTAACTGCAATTCTGAAGTTTTGAGAAAATGACGTTTTAATATTTTGTTTATGCAACCATGTTAAATGAAACCTTATAAAAAATCACAATTTTTTTATAATTAAACTATTATATTAAAAATAATACTTACATCTTAGGCTGTTGAACCAATTTCACATTTTTTGAAAAACCTATATTTTCCCCCCTTTTTTTGACCTCCCTTCCACTTACGTCATTGTTCCACTCAAATCTATTTTTAAGTAATAATTGTGACAACTTTCTTTCTCCAAATTTGAGTAAAAAGACAAATATTTCGGAGCAACAATGACGCAATAGACATTTACGACGTTGTCTTCCTACATTTTGTTAAAAGTACAAACAATATCGAATCAACAAAGACCTACCTATCAATTATGTCGTTTTTCCGCCGGCGCCAATTAGAAAATCGCGGGAATGGAACAACGACGCAAGCGGTTTCAAGCGGCCACTTTTTGTACTACAATTATGACATTGTTTGACCAGAAAGATTGGTACTTTTTGATACTTATTACGAAATAACTAAAAAAATTGAAAATTTGCACTTAGGTCGATGTTCCACCGGGAAGGCGATATCATGTCATAATATGAATTTGACAAAATTTTAACCTAGATTTGGTTAGATATATCGTCCCCATATCATTGTGATCTAAACCAAGCCCTACATTTTTTAATCCAAGCCCACTTTGATGCAAATAATTTTTGCTCGCACGGTATGTTTCATACTTTTAAAAGATGAAAAACCCCTATATAAAAAAAAATATGCGCGTACCCAAATAATATGCCACAATATGTTCCTCGACGATTAGCTCGAAAAATTTTACACTTTGCAATATTATTTTTAAGAGCAAATACTAATGTCGCATTTGCCATTTTAATTTCTTATCAATATTTCCTTTATTTATTATTTTTTTCTAAAAGGGGCCGAATAACCGTCTTTGAATAGCAAATTAAAATTTATTGTATTGTTAAAGCACTGGCTTAGAATTTAGGATTAATAATACATTTGTTCTATAGTCTATTTATTTCCAAGATGGACTAAATATAAGTGGATGTAAGCTGCTTGCAAGCAAAATACCGCTGATATGGCACGCCCACTTCAAATTAATATCCGATCAACCAATAAGAATATAACCTGGAGGAGGCTCGACCTGATCGCTTAACTATGACGCATAGGGCAGGGCCCGCTCTAGGGGGAGGGCAACCTGGGCCCCTGCCCAGGGCGGCAAGTTGGGAGAGAGGCAGTGGCGGTTTCTCCGCAGGAGCACGTGCACCCCCATACTCCATAAAGAATTACCCAGGTCAGGAACATGTAGTTGATTCATCAGAAACGTTTTTTCGTCCCTAAAAAGGAATACACGGCAAGTCAAATTTTTACGTGGACGAACAAATTCTCAAATTCAGTTAATTTTTCAGTAGCAAATAATAAATTAAGTTTTTTAGTAGATACAGGAGCCACACTATGTGCAATTAAGTCAGAGTTTTTAAATCCTTGGGATAAGTTATATAAAGAAAAAATTGAAATAAAAGGTATAGGTGGAAATTTACTTACGGAAGGGTATGTTTATCTAAACCTTACTGTAGGAGGCACTACTTTTCACGAAAAATTTTTTGTTTTTAATTCTTTATCTTGTCGTAATGATGGTATTATTGGTGAAAATTTTTTAAGAAAATATAACGGAATCATAAATTACGAAGAAAACACATTGTCATTGCATAATTCTGAAAAAACAATAAATTTAACCTTAAATGCTTACGACAATAATATTTTAGTAATACCACCAAGATGTGAGACTATTCATTATGTATATACAGGTATGACTGAAGAATGTGTTGTGTTACCAAATCAATTGTGTGCGGGAGTCTTTATGGCAGGCATTGTAGCAAAACCTAAAGAAGGAAAAATTCCAGTAAAAATTTTAAATACTCGAGAGAATGAAGTTAGCATAACAAACTGCATTCCAAAAACACAAAAGTTAAGTGATTATGAATTTTGTAAATTTTCTAACAGTGACATATCGGTGGAGCGAGTCAAAAAATTACTAAATTTGTTAAAAATAAATTATTTAAACAACGAAGAACAAACTTCAATAGAAAACATTTGTGTAAAATTTGCTGACATATTTCACATGCCGGGTGATAAGCTATCTATCACAAATCTTTACAAAGAATCTATTCAATTAAAAGAAAATTCTACACCAACGTATGTCAAACCGTACAGACTTCCTCATTCACAAAAAGATGAAATAAATAAACATATTGAAAAATTATATGAACAAGGTGTTATTGAGAGTGCGCAGAGTGAACATTCATCACCTATTTTACTCGTACCAAAAAAGATGGATGCGAGCGGCGAAAAACGCAGTAGACTTGTAGTAGACTACAGAATTTTAAATCAAAAGATTTTAGACCAAAAATGGCCACTGCCAAATATTACAGATATACTAGATTCTCTTGCAGGAGCAATATACTTTTCTCATCTGGATCTAAGTCAGGGTTATTATCAAGTAGGATTAAATGAAGACAGTAGGAAATATACTGCTTTTACTACAGATCGAGGTCAATGGCAAATGACGAGACTACCGATGGGCTTAAAAATTAGCCCTAATTCCTTTTCAAGGTTAATGACGCTAGCTATGTCAGGATTAAATTACGACAAATGATTTGTTTATCTTGACGATCTTATAGTTTTCGGTAGAAACCTTGCTGAACACAATAAAAATCTTTGTAATGTTTTTTCAAGACTGCGTAAAGTAAATTTAAAATTAAATCCGTTAAAATGTCAATTTTTAAAAAAAGAAATTCTTTATTTAGGCCATACTATCACTGATAAAGGCATTTTACCAGACCCAGATAAAATACGAGCTTTGAAAGAGTACCCTGTTCCTAAAAACGCAGATGAAGTAAAAAGGTTTGTTGCTTTTGCAAATTATTATAGAAAATTCATACCGAACTTCGCGGAAAAAACTGTAGCACTAAACAAGTTATGCAGAAAATATGCCAAATTTGAATGGACGAATGAATGCGAAAAATCATTTAAATTTCTCAAAAATGCGTTAACCACAAATCCAGTATTAGATTATCCAGATTTTTCAGAAGCCAACGAATTTATTTTACAAACGGATGCTTCCAATATTGCGATTTCAGGAATTTTGTCAAATAAAAATAATAAACCAATTGCATATGCTAGTAGAAGTCTAAATAAAGCAGAAGTAAATTATCCCACTGTTCAAAAAGAATTATTAGCTATTTTTTGGTCAGTAAAACATTTTCGGCCATATTTGTATGGACGACACTTCAAAATTTTAACAGACCACAAACCCTTAATATATCTATTTAATTTAACCGACCCCTCCAGTCGTTTAACAAAATTTCGATTAGGTCTAGAAGAATATGATTTTCATGTTGAATATATAAAAGGAAGTGAAAATGTGACAGCTGATGCTTTATCTCGAATAGTAATCACGTCTGATGAGCTAAAAAGTATGAGTGAAAAAGTGATTTCGGTAATGACTAGGGCACAGTATAAACAAAAGGAAAATCAGGAACACGAATTAGGAAATGAGAGTGCTACAAATGTTTGGCCCGATCAACCGAATATAGTAGAAATTCTCAAAAAACCTAACAACTGTACTGAACTTTCTTTTATTTCAGTTGAAAAATAAAGAAATTATCTAAAGAAATTACTGAAAAATCGGGAAGTTTTTATTATGTTCCATTACATTCTACCTTATATTTAAATCAAAATACGCGATCGACGTTGGCTCGAGAAGAAACGTTGAGAGATTTGGTTAATATAAGTAACAAATTAAATATAGGCGAATTAATTATTTAAAAAAATATTAATAATGAAGAAATTATTAAATGGCTAGCTAAGGAAATAAAAAACAACTCCAATTGGACCGGTCCCCGTATATGTATAGTACAAGGAGTTGAAAAGGTAATGGATAAAGATTCGCAAAGAATAATTTTAAATGACTTTCATTTATTTCCCTCAAGTGGACATGCAGGTATTAACCGTATGGTAAATAACATTAAAAAGCATTATTTTTGGCCAGGTATGGACAATGACGTGCGAGCGTTCGTTAAAAAGTGTGATAGTTGTCAAAAACAAAAACATTCAAATAGGTACATTAAGGAACCCATGGTGATTACTTCAACAGCGTCGGGTTCATTTCAAAAAATATACTTAGATATAGTTGGGCCACTTCCAACAGATATTAATGACTTCTCTTATATCCTGACACTTCAGTGTGAATTAACTAAATTTGTTGAGGCATATCCTCTGAAGAACAAAGACTCAGTATCAGTTGCAAAATGTTTGGTGGAAGGTTTTATCTTAAGATATGGTATCCCCCAGGTTATTGCTACTGACAGGGGGTCTGAGTTCATTTCAAGTACTATCAAAGAAGTATGTAATATTTTACAAATACAACAAATTCAATCTACAGCTTTTCATCATGAAAGTATAGGTGCTTTAGAGAATTCATATAAAGTGCTAGGTGCTTATCTAAGAATGCAAACTCAAAATCATGACGCTGCGTGGAGCACATGGCTTTCTTTCTGGTGCTTTACGTACAATACAACCGTACACACAGAGACTAAGTACACGCCCTTCGAACTTGTTTTTGGCAGGAAATGTCAAATTCCTAGTAATCTTACTCATATAGTAGAGCCAATAAACAATTTCGACAGTTACCCATTGGAGTTGAAGTACAGACTACAAAGGGCAAACGAAGACGCACGAACAAACTTAATACAGTCAAAAATAAAAAGAAAAGAGACATATGACAGAACAAAAAATCCCATAACTTATAGTAAAGGAGACAAAGTCTTATTGAAAAATGAAACTGGAAATAAAATAGACAGCCCTTGCTTCGTGGGTCCATATTTAGTTATTGAGGATTTAGCACCAAATGTAAAAATTTTAATAAATAAAAAAGAAGTCTTAGTTCATAAGAATAGAACTAAACCATATAACTCTTAAAAGATAGATATTAGTGGTAAGAATTAAGGGCCTTAATTCATATTTATCCCCCCCCCCTCCCAATTACTAATAACTCCCTCTACCCTATCCCTATTTGTTATTACGTTACATGGTATTCAAGTATAAGTTTATAAATTATTATTTAAAAATTTGTATTATTTTTACATACATTTTATATATCTGTATTGTTATTATATAATATATTGATTTCTCTATTAACCACTTTGCTTTGCTATTTAATACATTGATATAAAAAGAAATAATTTACATTTCAATAAAACGTAAATTCTTTTAAAAATATCCGGGGAGGTGTAATATGGTACACCCTGTACATCATTGGTTCCTATTCAATGTATTGTTTGGCAATAAGCAAACTAGGTTATTATAAATATTGATTCTGCTGACTAGTTAGGTCGTCGACCAGCAGGCACCAATTAGAAACCAATTAAGCACATTTTGAATGTAGATTCAACAGACAATAGATTACACCTAAGTAGAGAGATGGTGTTTTATTAGAAGTACCCAAATAATCTTTACACTAACGCAACTGGGCAAATCATTTATAAAGAAGGCAAAAAGTAAGGGCCCCAAATTACTCCCTTGGGGTACACCAGAGCTCGCTAGATATGGTGTTGACAAACAATTACCAATTTTTACTTGTTGATACCTACATCGGAGGTAAGAATTTAGAAACAATACAGCATTCAATGAAAAACCTGATTTACCCAGTTTTTCCAATAAAATATCATGGTCAACCTTATCGAAAGCCTTAGCACAGTCTGTTATGATAGCATCTAGTTGAGTCTTATTGTTCAAAGTCTCCGCTATACTATTTGTCAGTATGAATAAGTTAGTTACAGTAGATCTATGAGGTAAAAAACCATGTTGTTGGTGAGCAAATAAGTGTTTAAAGTTTTTAAGAATATCATCATATAGAATCGCTTCAAAAATTTTAGCAACTGAATTTATAATACTAATTGGTCTGTAATTTTCAACATTTACCTTATTATTACTCTTAAAGACAGGAGTAACTATAGATTCTTTTAATTTGAAAGGAAAAGTGTTGGTTCTAATGGCTAAATTGAAGATTGAAGTTAATAGAATATATTAATTTAGAAAATTCTATTAAATCTCAAATATCATTAAAACTTTTTAAAAAAACTTTTAAATTATATTTAATTAAAAAACAAAATGATAGGTAATATTTGAAACAATTTACAAATTGTTTAACTTTTCCGTCTGTTTTTGATAGTTTGATAATAATTCTATAAAACTTTGTTAAAAAAATGTATTAAAAAATATTTGAATGTAGCGTTTTGCTAAATAAAACATGTTACTACTACTACTAGGTAGAAACGCAATTTTGGCAATGTTATTTTACGGAAACACTAAACATTACCTAAATTAAGTAAAAAAAATAGAGTTAGATCTTATATTTTATAGAAATTTCAATAAAAGTTAACAGAAACATCACATGGCAACAAAATGATGCCGTTTTTCTCCAAAACCTAATTTCTTACTTTACTGCGTTTTTTACTATGGCGGCAGTATTATGCACAGCATAGAGTTCTTACTATCACAAGTATAATGCACCTCGTATTAATATGTTGTTTGTAGAGTAAATAAATTAAATGGCGTATGCGTTACTAGTTCTTACTATCATTTAAAATAAATGAAATTTTGACTGGCCAAATATGCGAAAATTCAAATTGGAATTTTACAAACGAAGTTATAGAGTTAAACTCTTGCTCATTGAACTTTTAAACTTTCCGATTTCGAACCCTCGTTTGGTTTCGAGGCATGTCTGTCGATTACACGTGAATTTGTAAATCACATTAAACTCGAATTGGTTAGAATTTAGATGTAAACGTGCTTTGGTACATTTAGGAATTTAATTGGTAAATATGGAATATTTATCAAAGGTTTACAAGGTTACAGCCTGTAACAACAGCAGTCACAAAACTAAGAATCACAAAAAGAGTTGTATTTTTTAAAATAGAACTATATTTTATAAAAGTTTAAAATTCGAGCGACTTTAAATTGAAAGTCTTCTGTAGCCAGAATAATAATTACTTTATGGTATACGGATAATTTAAAAGTTTGGTTGTTTAAACGACGCATTTAATATTTCACATCTCTGTCTTAGTTTTTAATTTATTATTAAAAAATCTATCTAAAAGATATACAGAGCGGATCATATAAATGCTACGTGTGTCAACTTTAATTTTTTTAATGAAACATAATATTTTTACATTCTACAGTCATTTATAGACAATTTTCATAAATCATGCCTATCTTCAACCGTTTACGAAATATTAACAGTTTAATGCTGGTATGCACCATTGATATGCTTCTCGACTTAGCAACGTTCTAAACTCAAGTCGCAATCTTTAAGGCGCTGACAATGAAAATTTGCTATTTAAGTTTGAGTCAGTGTCAATGTCAGTACAGGGTCATTCCGTATATTTAGACAGCGTCTACTGCGTTTATTATAAGAGATAGAAAAAAACTTTAAATATAAAAGTTATAGGGTTTACCCTAAGTCGCCAGAAAATGTTACGCAAAACAATAAATGAATGTCACAAAGTTAGGAAAAAACAATAACTTGGTAAATCTTTAATGGAACACCCAGTCTATTGAAACAAAAATTAATAAAACTTTTTTTTCTGAATTCAAAAATATATAATATGTTGACATTTGTTTTAGCCGTTTTCGAAATATTTGCATTTTAAAAATGTGAATATATTTTAATTAAATCGCACTTGCCATGGATAAACAAATGGCTCGAACGCCATTATTTAATAGTTTTTATATGGCTGTCAGATTTCCTTTAGTCCATACGCAAAATGGGTTACACAGAAGAAGAAAAATTAGAAATAGCTAAAAATATTTTTTAATAAAATAATTTATGAAAATTTACAAGTGTTGAATGTGACCACCGTTATTTTCGATACATTTTCTGTAATCTTCCTTTAATTTAGATAAAGCATTGCCAATATACTCCGGATGTTCTTCATTCAATGAATTTATACTTCTTTGAATTCTTTGCATTAAGTCCTCCAAACTTTGACTTCTTTCTTATATACTTCATCTTTTAGATAGACCCATAAAAAATTGTCTAAAGGGGTGAGGTCGGGATTATTATGTGGCCATTTAATGGTCTCATGAGTTACAATCCACTCGTTAAACCGGCGCACCGTCCTGGTGCCATATTATGTTATTATATTCCCTGATAGGAAGTTCTTCTAACAAACCTTTAATTTCATTATTTAAAAACTGGATGTATCTATCTCCTGTTAACGATTCATCAAATATAACCGGGCCAATTATTCGGTTCCTTAGAATACCACACCAAACATTCAAGGATATACGACCCTGAATTTTAATTTCAATATAAGAGTGGGGGTTCTCTGATGCCCACATGTGTGTGTTTCGTCGGTTATATACTCCTGCTGTAGTAAACGTAGCTTCATCGCTCCACAAAATCCTATTATAAAAATCATGGGCTTGAGTTTTCCTAACTAACATATCATTACAATATGCTAGTCTTCTAATTTTATGATCATCTGTCAATTTTTGTACCGGCAACATTTTGTATGGGTGATATCCATATTTGTATAAAACAGTTTGAATTTTTTTTGTAGATTTTCCAAAGTATTTACTAGCATCGGCAATAGATAGCTTTGGATTTTCTAAAAATAAGTATTAACACTTGATTAATCAGAGCAAATTCCATTAAAGATTTTCCAAGTTAGTGTTTTTTCCTAACTTTGTGACATTCATTTGTTGTTTTGCATAACATTTTCTGGCGACTTAGGGTAAACCCTATAACTTTTATATTTAAAGTTTTTTTCTATCTCTTATAATAAACGCAGTAGACGCTGTCTAATGTACATGATGATCAAATTTGAATTATGCTGGGTTGTGGAGAGAAAAGTAGAAGTCCCATAGGGAAGCCGATATGTTCAATGAAAAATGCTCAAATCGTTCGCCTATTAGCCAATCGACAGTGTTTAGGGTAGCAATTAAGTAACTAAGATAGTGCTAAAAGTTATCGTAGGTAATGGTATACCTGAGGAAGAAAAAATAATCATATTATTATCTATTACGATACTCACCAAACCAACGTACCTAAATTTTTGAATAGGAGTAGAATAGGAGTTATTAGTCGATGATTCTGATAGAGAAAAGAAATTTTGTGAAATAATGATTATGCTAACAGATCATCACGCACGAATGGTCCTTTTTCTTTAAATGGGCAGGTTTATAGACAAAACTATAGATATTGGCCAGAGGAAAATCCTTACTGGTTTTTTGTGGGGCTACGTCGAAAATATAGTTTATAAATGTAAACCCAACTATATGATACACTAAGGATTCGATCGACGAGCAATTAGACAAGTAGTACAAAATGTACAAGAGGAATTTTTAGATTGTTTGATCCAGTGGCGCAGCGAGGGGGGAAGGGGGTTAGGGGTTAACCCCCCCCCCCCCCCCCAGACGCCCAGACTAAGATGGTTTTTTACGGTTTAGACCAGGGCCTTTGAAAATGGTAAAAAGTGAAAAAAAAATAATAATAGTAGGATGAAACCCATTGGAAAAGGAAGAGAATATAACAAAAATGAAAAAATAATTTACGGGCGATTCGAGGTCGAGAAGTGGAAAGGCGTGAGTTTTTAAGGGTAGAAAATGATTTATCTCGATTTCCGGCAAAACTACAAGTCCTATAAAAAAACGTTAAATGGCAAAGTTGTAGATAATAAAAAGATCTACAACTTTTTTATTTACACTTTTTTCATATAACCTCAAAATTTATGTGAAAAATTCAAATAACCAAGTTGTTGGTTTTTTATTTTTATCTTTTAAAAGA
The DNA here is from genome assembly GCA_963969555.1 of Polydrusus pterygomalis. Taxonomy (NCBI): domain Eukaryota; kingdom Metazoa; phylum Arthropoda; class Insecta; order Coleoptera; family Curculionidae; genus Polydrusus; species Polydrusus pterygomalis. The sequence continues at coordinate 40,454,003 of OZ018383.1, read as the reverse complement.
AATTTTTTTTTTCACGAAATTTGGTAAAAAGTTACCTTTTTATGTCCCAAACACACTGTAATTTTTTTGATTTAAAATATTTATTTTTTCACTTTTTTTTGACTTAATATCGAAAAAGCACCTTAATTTTCAATCGAAAATTCTCACGTCAAAATATCTGCTTTTTTAAAAAAGTCGGTGGGCTTTTCGTTCGTTGAAATCTCTACTTTCTGATGGTGTAAAAAAGATATACATTACTATGGTAAATGTGATGAAATTCCCTTTAAATCCTACCGTTAATTATATTTAGAACAACTATTTTCGCATATTTTTTGCGATCTTTATGTTTTATGGATTTGTAATTTTTTTGTTTATCAATGTAACATGGAATGTTACTTTTTTGAGTAATTAAAGTATAAATTTTAATAAATAGCTCAAAATTGTACATAATAATTTTAAAAAAAATTTAGGATTCGAGTTTTTTTCGTTTCTTTGCATTTTTTGAGAACATTTACCATAGTAACGTATATTTTTTTACACATTCAGAAGGTAGAGATTTCAACGAACAAAAAGTTCACCGACTTTTTTAAAAAAGCAGATATTTTGACGTGAGAATTTTCGATTAAAAATCATATTTTTCTTGTAAAAGATAAAAATAAAAAACCAAAAACTTGGTTATTTGAATTTTTCACATAAATTTTGAGGTTATGTGAAAAAAGTGTAAATACAAAAGTTGTAGGTCTTTTTATTACCTACAACTTTGCCATTTCACGTTTTTCCATAGGACTTGTAGTTTTGCCGGAAATCGAGATAAATCGTTTTCTACCCTTAAAAACTCACCCCCTTCCACTTCCCGACCTCGGATCGCCCGTAAATTATTTTTGCTTTCATTTTTGTAATATTCTCTTCCTTTTCCAATGGATTTCATCCTACTATTATTTTTTTTGGTTTCAAAAATTATCGACCCTGGTCTAAACGGCCTTTAAACAGGTATTAATTTAAAAAATACAGAACGGCATGTCAATTTTCTTCAAGGCATGATTTTGTTTTATCAGTTTTTCTGGTCACAGACTACTTGATGCATTTAAATCTAAATTTATTCTCAAAAGATGCTTCATTTTAGGAAAGTTTCAAGTTAACTTTTTAAAGTTTTTTCATGGCAGCTTTTCTAAAACCTAATAGTGTGTGGTATCAAAATAATTGTATTAAAATCCTCTGTTTTCTTAACCCGGCGAGCCACCATGTTGCCGTTTAAAAAAAATGAGTTATACAACTTTAAAGATTAAATTGTACACAGCACATAGCATTGGACCAAAAATAGTAAAATTGTATTTTTCCTAAGATTAAAGAACTGAAATAAGTGATTTTAAGGTATTCCATAGCCCAGATAAAACAATAAATTTGGAAAAAAATATTTTCTTGGTAACAAAAAGTGTGACACATCGTTATTATAAGAATGTCATATGGAGTCAGATAAACGAAAAATATACCAGGTGTCCCATTTAAAAATCAAAAGTTTATGTCACTTCCAGTTAAACCGGAAGTTTCATAATGTTGAGTTAACTATCAAAAAATGCAGTTTTATGTCATATACAAATCCCCCAAATTTTATTCCATGATATCACTTTTAGTTCGCCTGTAATTAAGCCGTTCCGGAACATTTGCCCAACCCTGTATATGTTTTTTTTAAAGTTTATTTGATAATTATGGGGAAATAAATACTTTTTGAATTGTGTTATTTTTTTTTATATTTTATAAAGTTGGAAAATTTAGGAATTTCACCCCTCCCAAACCAGAGGCCTTCGCTACGTTACGCTACGCTGCGTGAAGCTTGACAGGGGTGGATAGACTGCTTTCTATTCTAATCGTAAGTGTTCTGTCTGTTATACCTATATGAATGTATTAGTGTTGTGATGTATAGTGGAAAGTCGTGTATTGTGGTAAGTTTAAAGATCAATCCGTTGTACCATACACTATCGAAGGCGCACTTGATATCTAAGGACAGTATGTCGTAAGTCTATTTTGTTTTAAAAGTTAATATTTCGAAAACGGTTGAAGATAGGTGAACGGGCATGATTTATGAAAATTTTCTAGAATTACAATATTTTTTATTAAAAAGATTAAAGTTAATACACGTAGCATTTTTATGATCCACTCTGTATAATATCATTTTTCTGCATGTACTCCAAAAAATGTATTCGACTTTTGATTAAGTGGATGGTATTCTATATAAAAAAACCCTGTTTGTATCTATCTCATTTTTATAAACTAAATCTCAAATAAACGAATTTTAAATTTAATATTATCTTGTTATTAAGTGAAGCGCCGAAACTATTTTTAAATCTATTTGGCGAATCGTCTTTTGTTTACAACACTCTGCTAAATTCTATTTTATCAAAAGTACCTTTTAAATGGAAAATATGTTTCAAACGTTTCTCGTTATCCTATCAAACGGACATAACGTTTAGGATGTATTTTAAAAGCCACTCCTGCACTTGTCTGATTTCACTTTGATCTACTTTCATATGTATGTATGAGTAATGGGAAAACGCATTACGTGTCACAGTGCTTTTAAAAAGGATCGGTATCACGTAACTAGTTTTACCTCATTTATTTAAAACTGTTTGTTAATGGCCTCAAAAATGTGAACCAATTAGAGGTGGGCTCATTCGTTCTTTTTAATGAACTAGTTCGCAAACGAACTATCTAAGCGGAATTTTAGCTAAACATAAACAGTAAACCGTGTGGGTTAGAGGTGGGTAATTTAATCAATTTCTAGAGACGGAATCGTTTAGTGACTGAATCATTTTAAGGTATATTGTACCGGGTGGTCAAATAAGCGAGGTCGTCGGCTTTATCTCGGAAACCATTAATCGTACAACATTCGGAAAGAAATTTTTATGAGTAAAGTGGTCAAGAGAAATTGCTGGAAATTACTTTTCAGTTCTTCATTTCGCCGCAAGGGGGCACAATTAAAAATTGTTTTTTTAAATTCTAAATTTGTCCGAAAATTCCCATATTAAGGTACAACTCTGATTACATCATTGGAAAGCTTAGACAATTCTGCATCATTTTGGTTTAAGGCTCATTGGCGTACCGACCTTGATAAGAGTGGGAGAAGCTATTGAAAGTGTAAACATTATAATCGCTGTAACTTCTAAACGACTTATCCGATTTTACTAAATTTAAGCTTGTTTGGAAGGGGAAAATAAGCATCTTCAATTGCCGTATCCAACAGTATACGATAGTGTTTAATAAAATTGCTAGAGGGCGCAATTTGTAATAAAAACAGTTTTTTCGATTTTATCCCGAATATTCAAATCATACGGTATAACTAAGACATCATAATCGAAAAGTAGATGAAATTTGCAAGAAAATATGTGAAGACCGCAGTTCGATATCTTTGTTCGTTTCAGAGTTATTGCCAAAACAATAATTTTAAATACAAATTGCGCCCTCTAGCAATTTTATTAGAAATTATCTTGTACCATTGGATACGACAATTGAAGGTACTTACCTTTTTCTTCCAAACAAGCTTAAATTTAGTAAAATCGGTTAAGTCGTTTAGAAGTTACAGCGATGTTAATGTTTACACTTTCACTTGATAAGAGTGGGAGAAGCTATTTGAAGTGTAAACATTAAAATCGCTGTAACTTCTAAACGACTTATCCGATTTTACTAAATTTAAGCTTGTTTGGAAGTACCTTCAATTGTCGTATCTAATGGTGCACGATCGTTTCTAATAAAATTGCTTGAGGGCGCAATTTGTATTAAAAATTATTGTTTTGGCAATAACTCTGAAACGAACAAAGATATCGAACTGCGGTCTTTACATATTTTCTTGCAAATTTCATCTACTTTTCGATTATGATGTCATAGTTATACCGTATGATTTGAATTTTCGGGATAAAATCGAAAAAACTGTTATTATTACAAATTGCGCCCTCTAGCAATTTTATTAAACACTATCGTATACTGTTGGATACGGTAATTGAAGATGCTTATTTTCCCCCAGTCGTTTAGAAGTAACAGCGATTAAAATGTTTACACTTTCAATAGCTTCTCCCACTCTTATCAAGGTCGGTACGCCAATGAGCCTTAAACCAAAATGATGCAGAATTGTCTAAGCTTTCCAATAATGTAAACAGAGTTATACCTTAATATGGGAATTTTTGAAGAAATTTAGAATTAAAAAAAAACAATGTTTAATTGTGCCCCTGCGGCGAAATAAGGAACTTAAAAGTAATTTCCAGCTATTTCTCTTGACCACTTTACTCATAAAAAATCTTTCCGAAAGTTGTACGATTAATGGTTTCCGAGATAAAGCCGACGTCCTCGCTTATTTGACCACCCGGTACATTGAGCAACATGATGGCATGGCACAATAATGGTCTAAACTAACTCGATCATATTCTACAGAAAAATTTAATGTCAACCCGTTACTGTTTCTGTTTCTTTTGTTTCAGAGAATGCTGTAAGAATCACCTGATAGTTTATGGATGTTTTAGTACGTGTCTCGTTGCAGCCTAGTCAAGGGCGTAACAAAATTTTTTGCAGGGGGGGGGCAACCAGAAAATAACTGTAGAAGAAAGAAAATAGCGAAAATTTTTTGGGTGCCAAGCCCTTTTTTCAATGATGGTGCGTGGTTTTCAAGTAGGAAAAATTAAAAACAAAATTTATTAAAAAAAACTTATTTTTAATAGTTCTACTATTGTTCCTAGCTTAGGTAACTTAAGCATGCTCACATAAATAGTAAATGGATATATCTGCCTGTAAATTATAATAATAACTACTCTGAATGAAAAATAGAAGTAAAATCAAAACTCTTATTCTTTTAAAGTCATGAAAGAAGACGTACTAAATGGCTATAAATAATAACAGACAAAAAAAACAAATATGGACGAGCTTAAAAGAAGCAGAACATCTTCAATATGCTAGAATAATAAATAAATTATATGAATAAAAATTGAACTCGTCGTTTGTTCTCGCAAAACTTATCAATAACTTTCCAGGGGAGGGGGGGCATGCCCCCCTGCCTCCCCCTCGCTACGCCCTTGAGCTTAGTGCTTGTGTTTTATACAATATTTGTGATATTACATTAAATGAATTGAGACAATACCTGATGAGTGAGACCTGTGAGATGGAACCTAAGGACATTAGTTTGTTCTGATGAGTAATTTTTTGTTATGGTTGTCCATGCAGTTTTTATTTATAAATAAATAGAAACTTATAATAAAGTAAAGAAAAAAGAAAAGCACAAAGTCTCTACATGTTTATTAGAATGACTAGGCGAACCTAGAGTAATTCATAATAATTCGACATGTTTCGAGTGTAGAAACACTCATCATCAGGAAAACAAAGTAAATAGTACAATGCTGATGTTAGCGATAGAGAAAATAATAAGTGGGATTGAGCCGTAATGGTGCTTTCAATGGTGTACACGAGGTGTAAAAAATGAATAGTGAGAAGACCGACAAGACTTTAGCATACTGGAAAGTCAAGGGCTAGTGCAAAGGCCAAATCTTTTAATCTTTTTGCACATAATGTGTATGTGAATCCTGGTACCCCAACAGCATTTTACTTCAAGCTAAATGATGCTTTAACTTTTACAAAAACCATTTTTTTTCTTTTTTCTTTCTCTCTCATTTCACTACTTTCACATGTTTCCGACAAAGTTTAATGAAACGTAAGATTTTTCACTACTTATACCTAAATGATTTTCACAAAGTCTTTTAAAACTCTCCAATTTTTCTTTTGCTCCCTTCATTTTTCTGCCCAGGATAGGGCCTTATATAATAATAAACATTAAGTTACTAATTTGATTAAATTAAATTGTAATTTTACAAGTTAAAATTGTAATATGCAATTTGCTGCCATTTTAGACCGGGTTACACACGGATTTGATTTTTTTAGTTGTTCTTTGGGAGAGTGTCGTAAAATAAAATCCGTTTCCACGACGTGTGTGTTTTTACAATATCTTTTTACGACTTTTGTTTTGTAGTAACTCTTAAAAATGACTAAAACGTTAGACATTTGAATAAATCTAATAAAAATTTTAAGAAAGCATATACTTACATAATAGACTTGGAGTGATTTAGTAACTTTGGTTATTGATGTATTTTAAAACCTGCCTTACCTGAAATTAAAAAAAATATATAAGATTTTGTTATGATAAAAAAGTATATATATTATTAAACTTTTACAAAGACTTCTTATAGAGTCTCCTGATCTTCATTTCTTTGACTATTTGTTTTATTTTAACGACAAGTAAAAAATCTTGCGAGAAACATAAGTAAGTGTAAAATTTTGCATATTTCAAGAGAGGACAGCAAATTATAATTGATAAAACCCTAAATAGGTATTAACTAATTTGATTGAAGAACAGAAGAAATAAATTAACGGTATTTTTTCTCTAATTAAATTAGTTAAACAAAGTTAATCCACATCCAATTTAAAATGTTACTATGTTAAACCCTCCATTACTTAATTAATTTGATGGAAGAACAGAAGAAATAAATTAACGGTATTTTTTTCTAATTAAATTAGTTAAACAAAGTTAATCCACATCCAATTTAAAATGTTACTATGTTAAACCCTTCATTACTTAATTAATTTGATTGAAGAACAGAAGAAATAAACTAACGGTATTTATTTCTAATTAAATTAGTTAAACAAAGTTAATCCACATACAATTTAAAATGTTACTATGTTAAACCCTCCATTACTTAATTAATTTTATTGAAGAACAGAAGAAATAAACTAACGGTATTTATTTCTAATTAAATTAGTTAAACAACGTTAATCCACATGCAATTCAAAATGTTACTATGTTAAACCCTTCATTACTTAATTAATTTGATTGAAGAACAGAAGAAATAAACTAACGGTATTTATTTCTAATTAAATTAGTTAAACAAAGTTAATCCACATACAATTTAAAATGTTACTATGTTAAACCCTCCATTACTTAATTAATTTTATTGAAGAATAGAAGAAATAAACTAACGGTATTTATTTCTAATTAAATTAGTTAAACAACGTTAATCCACATGCAATTCAAAATGTTACTATGTTAAACCCTTCATTACTTAAAGTGCTGTAAAAGTATTAAATAACAATGTTATTTTAAGGGTATAACGGTGGTAAGATTACACACAACTTACAAATCATAATATGGTATAGCTAATATGTAAATTATGCAATATAATACCGCTTGATATAATATAAGCTTTTGGTCGATGACCATAATTCAATCCAAAGTGAGTTTGTAACTTGTAATAAATTCAGTAAATCCAGTGCAGTTTTTTTTTGAAAAATGCTTGGACACGGGAATTGACATTTCCTGAATTTCAAGTTGCTATAAATTTGAGTTATTACTGTTTTGTTGAGTTGTTATTGTGTATACACCGTGCGAGCAAAAATTATTTGCATCAAAGAGGGCTTGGATTAAAAAACGTAGGGCTTGGTTTAGATCACAATGATATGGGGACGATATATCTAACCAAATCTAGGTTAAAATTTTGTCAAATTCATATTATGACATGATATGCCAAACTAATGAGTAATAAAATAAGTAGACAAATACAAATTTATTTTTGTTGTTTACAAAATTAACAAAGTAAGAATATACAGAAAGAAAAAGAAAAATAATTACATAAATTGTTGAAATTGGCCACCGCTATGCTCCAAGCATAAATTTACACGTCTCTTCATATTTTCGAAAGAGTTGACCAGCATCTCTGGAGAAATGTTACCACATTATTGGAAAATCGTTTCTTTTAATTGTTCTAAATTTGCAACTGGTGTTTTAAAAATAGTGTTCTTTAAATGAGGAAAAACGAAGTAATCCATAATCGTTAAACAAGGTGATCTAGGTGAAAATTCAATGTCTTTTCGAAAACTGATCAATCTGTCGTCGAAAAAATTGCGTAAGTAGTTAATAGTTTCGGCGGCTGTATGGGCGGTTGAACCGTCCTGTTGAAAATATCCAAAACGTAGTTCGTCGTCAAGTACTTGCTCCACAAATGGATTCAAAATGTTGTCTCTATACCGCTGTGCTGTAACTGTGTCATGGAAAAAAATAGGACCAACAATTCTTCTTCGGGAAACAGCTAACCAGACACCAATTTTTTGAGGGTGCAATGTAAAAAAAATGGGGATTTTCACTACTCCACATGCGTGTATTCTGAGAATTTACATAACCGAAGAGGTGGAACCAGGCTTCATCCAAAAAAAATGTCAGGTCTAATAAATCATTTCTTTCCAATAAATTTTGGGTAAACCATTGAGAGTAATTCCTGCGTCTTTCAAAATCTGCGGCTTGTATTTCTTGGAATACATACTTGCACTATATAAGGAAATAAATTTAGCTGCTTCTTAAAAATAGTCCTGCATGTTCCATAATATCTTCCCACTTCTTGGGACAGGCGTCTTATACACTTTGTTGGCGTATTTTGCATTATTTCACGAACGTTTGCAACAAGTTCTTCTGTTCTTACAGATGGTGTTCCTGCTCCCTTTTTGTGTTGTATAGAATATAGAACCTGTTTCCCTAAACAAAGCGACGGTTCTTTTCAGGCAATGATAAAAATCCCCAATAATAAAAGCAACGTAAGGAAAATGTTCGTGAAAATCGTCCATGCATAAACCCGGATTGTATTGCAACTCACCATTTACTCTAACCCCGTTTCAAAAATACGCTTCAACCATGAATGTTTTGTGCTGTTCCGTAAAGTCCACTGTGTGAATTGTTCAAGAAATTGGAAAAATTAGCGACGAATCAAATTACTTGTAACGACTGTCAAAGATGACGGAATAACTGATTGATTGTTAATTCAGGTAGTTCCTGACACCCAACAGGTATTAAGCTCTACGGCTAAGCATTACGTCCTTAGATGCAGGGCCCTCTTTGATGTAAATAATTTTTGCTCGCACGGTATATACCGTATATCGAGAACACAAATGTTTAAAAGTTTTATTATTTATTAATGAATACAGGAAATTATAGATATTAATGAAATTAATCTGCTATAAAATCTACTATTTATTTTATCTTACAATATTTTATCAACCCTCTAGTAAGGTCATTATGAACTTAATTCACCTTATTTATTATATAAATATAAATATAAATAACCAGTTATATAGGTTTCTTATTTAGTTTACTATTTATTTATTTAAGCCTTTTTTGATAGCCTATAATTACGAATAACATAGCCTTGATAGTCCACCCCTGGATACTGGAAAGGGAATTGTTAGTATTAAAATATAAAAAACGGTAATTTTTAAATCCTATATTTTATGAAATAACGTGTTCGGGAACTTTTAGTGAAAAAAAGGATTTAAACGATTTTCCGAGCTGTAATTTTCTAAAAACCAGCCAATATTTTTAAATTTTACCTTCGATGTTTTTTATCCATTTCGCTAACGAGATTTATAAAGACCTATTTTATCATGATACACGTTTATATCGCGTTTATTGACGAGGCCATCGGCAGGTTTAATCTCAGGTTTAGGGTTAATTGAAATAAATTGCTATTTCGCAACGAAGCTTTTTTACGGCAATTTTTCAGTAAAACATTTATATTTTCCATTATCGTATTGAAATAAAATTGATTTAACATATTTTATTATTGTTTACAAGGTGTTATCTAGTTGGGAGCATTGGTGTCGCAACTTTAAGATTAGAACGAATATTTCATTTAGAAAACTACTTAGGTAACTGGAAAAGGTGCTTTTGTTTTGTGAACAAATAAGTTTTAAAGATGGTTGAATAATAAACCAAAAACCAGAGAAAAAACAAATTATTTTTTAGGTAAAAGACTTTGGAGAATAATAATGTTTATTTAAAACTTGAAGAAATAGTCCAAACGTTAAGTGGAGTGTATATTTAAAGGGAAAGAAATAAGACACTTTAAGTCTTCCTTCACTGGTATATTAAATAAGTTTCGAGGTTTAATAAAGGGTAAATTCTCTACATGTTTCGAATGCATAAGCATTCATCATCAGGAGAATAGTGAATAGAAAAGTGTTTGGAAAACGTTTCAACGTAATGGTAAACCTACCGAAAGGCCATTCGTGAAATATTGGCAGAAAATCAGTTATGAAGGTAGCATAGCAGTAAGTTAAGTGTCATATTAATGAGAGAACACCATAAGTGTAAGGAGAGAAGAATATTTAAAATTGGAATGGTAGATGTTGTAAAAAGTTTATTTATAATCGAATGAGGAGTAGTGATGCCGCCGAGACGAGAAATTCTCGTGTCTCGTCTCGTCTCGACGAGACGAGACGAGAGTGAAATTTCTTTCTCGAGAGAAGTCACGAGACGAGACGAGAGAAGACCGTTTCTCGTCGAGAAATTTCTCGTTTTTTCTCGAATTTTCTCGAATTTTCTCGTTTGTTAGAACACTGAATTTTAGGTATCTCCTAATATATAAACAGAAAAATAATGTGTTTAACGTTCTCACTCTATCGTATTGTGAAGGCATTTACCTTAAAACAGATATTCAAGAGAACAGAATCAAATTGTCTAGCCTCTTTCTTCTGTCTACGGTTAGTAGTTGACATTTTTAAATAACTAACCAAATCTGAAAGAAAGCATTTTCGATTGAAAACACAATATCGAAAAGGACCCCAGTCAAATTTTATTCACAAGGCGAAAGGCGATAGATTTTGACTAAATTTAACAATTTTGTATCAAAAATTCGAAATTCGCCAAAAACTTCTCACATAAAAATCATTAATAAAAGTGTGAATTTCATTTCATATCTCTCTTACCAGTTTTAATATTTGACATTACTTTCATAACACCCTGTATATCAACCGAAACTTTATTAGGAAATCACAGATAAAGACAACGGAGGGCCATGAAACTAGTGTTATTGAAACAATCGCATTAAGTTAATAGTCTCAATTATGACATAAGTAAATAAATTAAAAATAAGAAAGTCTAATATAATAGGTAAAGTGACATTCAGTACGAATGATTCAAGTGTATGCCTTATTTTGCCTCATTTTATTACACAGGTCTCAGACATAAATTTGGCAATTGAAAATAATTATTTAGTGCGGTAAATTATACTTTTCCGCACGAGGTGGCAGTTGCACGAACGGCTCGAAGCAAGTCCGGGCATGCCACTAAGTGAGTGTGGAAACGGAACTTTTCGCACATGTTACTTACAATATTTTTCCTAATTGCGTAAAATTAAGCTTCTTCGTAATACATTTTTGTATTTTTTGGGTAAAAGGAGCAAAAAATAAAGTGAATTTTTAAATTTTGATATGTCAAATAGAGCATTTTTGGAAATACTTCTTTAAGTTCTTTCTCTTGCACTTTCTATTAATGTAATAAAAAAAATTAAGGTTTTTCCCCGGATGACATTCTGGGCTGATCCCTTTATTTAGTCGAATATTTTCCAAACTATTGCAGTTAATTATGCCCCGAATTATGCCAAAAAATAAATAATAAAAGAAGGGTAGTTCCATTATGAATCAATTATTATTATTATTATAAATCGTTCTCTATTCTGTATCTTTTACCACCCCGTATATTTTGGACTGAAAATACCTCGGTGCCAAGCCTATTACATTACGTGAATTATGTCTTATGGCCGCTTGCAATATTTTGCTGATCTAAGAAAAATAGTTTCTAAGTCACATGACTAACAAACCGACTTTATATTAAACCCTTCTGCGAGACGACCAGATACTTTTAAATGTTTACCCCCTTTAAGATTCGTATAAAAAAATATTTTTTATGATTCCCTACTCACGAGAAAAAACGAGACGAGACGAGACGAGACGAGACGAGACGAGACGAGACGAGACGAGACGAGACGAGACGAGACGAGACGAGACGAGACGAGACGAGACGAGACGAGACGAGACGAGACGAGACGAGACGAGACGAGACGAGACGAGACGAGACGAGACGAGACGAGACGAGACGAGACGAGACGAGACGAGACGAGACGAGACGAGACGAGACGAGACGAGACGAGACGAGACGAGACGAGACGAGACGAGACGAGACGAGACGAGACGAGACGAGACGAGACGAGACGAGACGAGACGAGACGAGACGAGACGAGACGAGACGAGACGAGACGAGACGAGACGAGACGAGACGAGACGAGACGAGACGAGACGAGACGAGACGAGACGAGACGAGACGAGACGAGACGAGACGAGACGAGACGAGACAATGGCACTCTCGAGCGAGAAAAACGCGTTTCTCGTCGAGACGAGATAAAAAAAAATTCTCGCCACACGAGACGAGACGAGAATGGGCCAATTCTCGTCTCGTCTCGTCTCGCGGCATCACTAATGAGGAGTAGCTGAAAAGTCACATATTAGTGAACTAGTAACTTAAATATTCTTCTTACCTCACACTTATAGTGTTGTCTCATTAATGACACTTAACTTACTACTTCTACACACTATAAGTGTGAGGTAAGAAGAATATTTAAGTTACTAGTTCACCAATATGTGACTTTTCAGCTACTCCTCATTCGATTATAAATAAACTTTTTACAACATCTACCATTCCAATTTTAAATATTTTTCTCCCCTCACACTTATGGTGTCGTCTCATTAATGACACTTAACTTACTGCTATGCTACCTTCATATTTTCTGCCAATATTTCACGACTGGCCTCTCGGTAGGTCTGCCATTACGTTGAAAGTTTTTCCAAACACTTTGCTTGTTTATTCCATCATCTCGTAGCTCTATTAGGACTGTTTGCACCTATTTCATTTCTAATTTCCTTATTCTATTCTACTGATGATGAATGCTTATGCATTCGAAACATGTAGAGAATTTACCCTTTATTAAACCTTGAAACTTATTTAATATACCAGTGGAGGAAGACGTAAAGTGTCTTATTTCATTCCGTTTATTAAAAAGATCTATACAGAGTGGCTCAAAAAAGTTATTTCGTTTTAAATGTGTGCAAAGTACCGCAGGTCGCGCCTTCTAAATTTACAGAAAAATTACAGCAGATTTTAATTTTTCACTCCATAAAACCCACCCTAGCCGAATATTGTGACAATGCACGAATTATTAAAAAAAATTATTTATGAAAAACTAAAACCAAATTGAACTTTTGACACTCTTTCTCTCCGAAAATATGCACTTTTGGACTTAGTTAAGTTGGGTTAGATCGTCATTAAGCTTCAGTGATTTGTGGTAGCATCTTTTCCACACCCACACACCCTGTCTATTTACACCCTGCAGTAATACCCAAGTTCGTATTAACAACATTGCAAGACCTTGTCTATATTTTTAGTTTATCAGGTTGATAACAATAAGTCTGTTCATTGTTCAGTTCAGCGGCGGATTTACAAATTTGCCGCTAGTAGGCTATTCAATTTTTGCCGCCCCTATACCAGTGACGGCTCGTGAGTTCTGAAACAGGCGAAGTGTTCGGGAAAGAAAAAGCCCGCTGCAGGCGAAATGCGCCACAGGCGAAAAAATTTTAAGACCACGCCCAAATTTGGTCAATAATTTTTAGTAAATATTTTTAAAATTTATGATTACCTACTTATTTTATTGAAAATGAAATTTCTTTCTGCAAAGCCAGTAAAGTTCCAACTACCTTTTTTTATCCCCATTAACAGACACGGCCAACAATAAAGTTTATTTAAAAAAATACTACCCGTCGACCATGAATAAAGATTGTACCATTTATTTCTGTAAGACAAAAAAAAATTTTTGGGCCAAATTTGCCGCCCCCTAAAACCTGCCGCCCTAGGCTCCAGCCTACTCAGCCTAATGGTAAATCCAGCACTGGTTCAGTTCAATTGGCGTAGGTAAAACAATTGACTTGTACCGGGTGAGTCAACGATTGCGCGGAGTAAATTTATGCCTTGTAGATAGTATTTGTCGATAATGAGCTTTTGTATGAAGGTATGGTTGAATATCTGGCACATTTTAAAAATATTTTGAATTATACAGGGTGCGCCCAAAAAGTAGGGGGTCATAAAGTTACATTTTTTTAATGGGACAATCTATATTTGAATACATTTATTAATTCTACGTGTTATTTCATATATTTTTATTAATGGTTTAATACACGAAAAAGTTCTAGTTTTTAACCCATTAGCGCCCAGCGTCCTATTTATAGATCACTTTACAAATCACGTCGTTCTGCCGTCTACGATGCATCAAACGAATACATCCCCACTTTTATTATCAGTTAGGACCACCTTATAACAACAAATCTTTGTGATTAGTTTATATCGACTTGTTGAATTGAGTAGTGCAGCTATTTATTTCTGCTATTTTTAGTTCTTGTGCGCCCCTAGCTATTTTGTGGTATATCTTTGATTTGCTTGCAGGTAGGTAAATTTTTTTCTTATTTAGTTGTAAATATAACAAATAAAGACTACCATAAAGTAATATTGATAAAATTTTAAATAAATTTTTTTTTATACTTGAGAAAAACTAGCGATCTATCAATAGATCACTGGGCTTTCCAGGTATAAAATTTTTAAATAGTTATAAAAATATTCTAAAATATTTGTTCTTTTTTTTTTAGAATTATTGCAATGGATAGAAATAAAAATGTTTTTAAAAACTTGGAAGATGCTGTTGACTATCTATACTCAGAACAAATTGACGCAGATATACTAGCGTTGCCTCCTGAAGTTGACGAACTCACTGATGAGGAAGTTATCAATGATGAAGATACTGGTACTCCTACGGTAAAGGATATTGCTGGCTTTACAGAAGTACTTCCACATTACATTGTAGAAGATAGTGATGAAGATGATAATCTACCGTTAGAACGTTCATTGCCGCATTTACAGAAAAAGCGCAAATTAGAAGAACCGGAAAAACTTATTGCAATTTGGACTAAAATGGACCCTACATACGATGCTTTTGCGCTTTTGCGGTCAAACCACTAGCATCAGCTCCACGATAGAATCAAGAACAAAAAGCTCGAGTTCCAGTTCCTCAGCCACGATTGATTCAAAACTATAATAAATTTATGGGAGGAGTGGATCATCACGATTGGCTGTTGGAAAAGCACAGTATTGCAATTCGGGGCAAGAAGTGGTACTGGTGTTTATTTACGAGAATAATAGATATGGTACCATATCTAAAAGTAGGTCATGGAAGAAATGTTTCCAAAGGTCAACCATTCAGTTTTCCTTTAACCTCTAAAACACTTGTTTTAGATAATGTACGACTAGACGAAATAGGCCATTTTCCCAAAAAAAGAGAAAATCAAAGACGCTGCCAGTATCCAGCTTATAAAAGTCGGCCGCTTACATTTTGCAACACATGTAATGACTATGTACTAAATGTTTTTCGAATTTTAATAAAAAATAATTTTTATCTAGAAATAAAATTCATTTAAAAATATATAAAATGATATTCTTTTTTGCCCAGCGATCTATTTATAGATCAGCCCTTTTTTCAAAAACCACCAATCACTTAAACTTTTGAAGGTGTAATTTAACTAACGATTATCATTTGTAACTAAAAAATTTATATTTCATAAAATTAAAAAAAAAAATTAATTTGGGCGTTAATGGGTTAAGATAATTCGACTTATAATGAAAATTTTTCATTTGTAAGCATCTCGTTGTTGTGAAAATGCTACTTAAATTTTGACTCTAAGCGATTCATAATTTTTATACTTACTAAATAAAGTCAAAAATACATATTCACTATAAAATGTTTGACGTCTCATTTACAGGGTGTTTACTTTCTAGGACCAAAGTCAGAAAATTTCTAATGGAAAAATATCACTTTTATTAAATAGAACACCCTATATATTTTTCTCTAATCTTATAGCTCGTCATAAACTCTTCAACTTTCATGAAGAACGTCCTATCCCTATCTCTAATAGTTTTTGAAATATTATGATATTTCGAGATTTAATTGCCTCGTTATAGCATCTTTTGTCATTGGATCACGCCTGTTGAATCAAACATTTCTATTAAATTTTAAAAACCTAGAGGACTGGGTGTTCGCCGCGCGGGATATTTCATCCTGTATAGTCATTCAGCAAAAAGATAATTTTTATCCGCCTTGGAATATGTATTTTTGACTTTATTTAATACATATAAAAATTATGAATCGCTTAGAGTCAAAATTTAAGTAGCATTTTCACAACAACAAGATGCTTGCAAATGCAAATTTTCATTATAAGTGGAATTATCTTAAAAACTAGTTAACTAAGTATACTTCGTATATTAAACCATTAATATTTTTTTTTTTAATAACATGTAGAATTATTAAATGCATTTAAATAAAGGGTGTCCCACTTAAAAAAATGTAACTTTATGACACCCTACATTTTTAGCGCACCCTGTATAATTTAAAATATTTTTAAAATGTGCCAGATATCCAACCATACCATATTACAAAAGCTTATTATCGACAAATTCAACGCATAAAATTACTCCGCGAAATCGTTCACTCACCCGGTACAACATAAAACTCGATCTATAAGAATTTTTAGGGTTGGTAATATTGGTTCATTATGTAACCTATTTAACCATGTTACCAACCCTACATTTTTACTTGTAGCAGAGGTCTTATGACTTATGACGTACCGGGTACATGTCCGTTGAACACTGAACAAACCTGTAATAGGTGACAATCCAAGAAATTGGCAAATGCAGAAGGTCTTGCTACAATGTTTTATATTACTACCCATAAAATTAAATTATAAGACAGTAGATCATACTTATAGGATCATAAAAGCTGCATAAGTTCAGTGGCGTGCCAATAGTCTAGTAGAGCTTAAGAAAAAAACCTGCTGGGTCAGTCTCCAGACCCTTCCGCCTTCCATTTAACCCTTCGTTAGGCGCGTGGTGTTTTGTCACTAGGTTGGTCGCGCGGGCTACAATCGTAGCCCATTTGAATTTTGACTAAGCTTACTTTTAAAAATGAAAATAATACAACTTTTTGTTAATATATGTTATATTAATATACAGGGAATACAACAATAAAAAAAATATTGATCTATGGGCTTTAGAAAACAAAATATAAAAAAATGGTTATTTCACCGCATATTTACATTAATTGTTTGTTCTTGCCACACGTTTTTTTTAGCCAGCCACATGATGTTTTTTCTTATCTCTGGGTCTAAAAATGTCAGTAAAAATTATTAAAATATAAGTAGTACATTAAGTACTAGGTGTTACTTACCAAAAAATATTTTTTTAAAACGAAAAAATTAAGGAAACACTAATAAAATACTCTGTTACGACTTTGGTCGCGTGGGCTACACTCATAGCCCAGTGACATTAATCTTCAAATATCTCGAACAGGAGTGCTTTATAGCGAGTGGGTTTTTACTGACTGACGTCTCCGACCGTTTAATAATCTAGCTTCAAATTAGAGTGGGCTACGATTGTAGCCCACGCGACTATTGAAGGGTTAAAGGGGTTGGTGCAAGATTTCTATATGTATCAGATTTATACCTATCGTTTAAAGAAGAAAAAAAAACAAGGGATAATGCATATTATGTTTTATGTTAATAGCTAATAGCTAGTAAAAATTTGCTTCATTTATTTTATTATTTTTATACGAATATTTGTGAAAACAGGATAATATTTTGTTATTAATAAATTATTAATTTAATAAATTTTCCGAATTATCTAAATTGTAATAGTATAAAACATTTGAAATAACTAACAAAACAAAGCTGTGCGATGCTCTCAAACAATTGTTTCAAAAAAACATTTAAATAATTTTTTTTAATAATAAGCATTTTTTACCTACATTGAATAACAGGGTAAATGTTAGTTTAGAACACTGTAGAAACTAAAAATCGTATTGAAAATGGCAAAGGCGATTAATTTTAAACTTTTTTAAAAGTTCGAAAAAAGGTAAAGATTTTTTTAATGTAATTAAACCAATTTCATTACATTTTCAAATTTTTTACATATTTTGTATGAATGTCACATATTATTATATCGAAACAGTTTTTAAGATAATATGGGGATTTGAAAACTGACCATTTATAATTTGACAGGCTGTAACAGTAGCATCTAGTTCAGTAGCTTCTTAAAGAAAATACTTGCATATTTCTTTATTTTTTTATTTTTTAGGTCAGGTTCACTTTTGATTAACTATATATAGTATAATTTTTTATGGAAATTGGTAATTAAGATTTTTAGAATTTTCCAAATAAAGTCAACGTTTATATATTTGCTTTGAATTATTGTTAATCGAGTATTATTTGTGTTTCTATTCAATAGTGTAGGGCATGTCTTGAACTTAACATGTTTCCTTTATTATCACAGCCTGGTGGAAACAACATGGTAAAATAAATATAGTTTAAAAAACTAAAAAACACGCTTTAAAAATTAATCAGATTAAAAAGCAGAAAATAAATATAGTTTAAAATAATCCTTGAAATTCTTAATATAGGCAGAAAATAAAAATGAACGATAAACATGGATTAGTATTATTGCGAAAAAAGCGTGGGGCGCTTTGTGCTATATTTTTCGTATATCGAGCACCCCACGCTTTTTTTCACAATAATACTAATGTTTATCGTTCATTATTATTTTCTGCCTATATTAAGAATTTCAAGAATTATTTTAACCTATATTTATTTTCCGCTTTTTAGTCTGATTAATTATTAAAGCGTGTTTTTAAGTTTTTTTTTAAACTATATTTATTTTTCATTTTTTAGTTTGAGTTATTGTCAAGAAAAAAAATTTTGAGTAGATTGAGCTAGATTAGTAGATTATTGTATTGTCAGCGGTTCTTGATAAGTCTACAAAATTTAAATTAAATCTGACCGTTTAAAGTGGGTCAAAATCTGGTTCAAAGAAGTCAGTTACAAACAAACAAACATACGTACAGGTGAAGCTAATAAAAGCGTGTTAAAAACCAAAACTATCAATAAATATATACACTACGGGCAAACTCCAAATTATTGTGGTATTTTATGTCAATATGAGAGAGTAAATAATATATTTAGATACCCGCAATAAAGACAACAGATCAATCAGAGTCGCCGGCGTACGACGTAAACAACGCATCGCGAGACCAGAGAGGGGATCATATTTTCTGTTACAGAAATGCAGGAGGTATTCACTTCAGAAATATTTGGAATTTCGTTTGGGTTGTACGTTGTAACGCGTATTTTCGAATTGTTTTACGTAGTTATTTTTCAATTTTTGTCATTAACTAATTAACTATTGTATTTAAAAATATATATATACAGATCGGTTTCAAAACGTCTCTAGCCGTTGTCCGATGCCTAACTTCCAAGAGTTTCCATCATCCCGTTGGCCATCTCTCAGATCTCTTGAGCTCATTGCTTAGGCAACACCTTCTTTCCAGGTCTTTCTAGGTCTTCCGCGTTCTTTCCGGTTTGGTGGTATACATTGCATAACTTTTCTGGGCAGTCTAGATTCATCCATTCGTTGGACGTGACCGTACCATATTAATTGTTTTCGTTCGATATCGGTTGTCAATGATCCCTCTACTTCCATTCTCCGTCGGACCTCCTCATTTCGAATTATTTCTCTTCTGGATATTCCTAGCGATCGTCTGAAAACATTTCATTTCATTTCGGTTGCTTCAAGTTTTCTTCGGTTATTTTCCGTGATTCTCCACGTCTCTGCCCCGTATAGTAGAGGGCTTTTAATTAAGGTTTCATATATATTATGTTTTCGCTTTTTCCCTATGTCGCTACTCCAAAGTATGCCATTCAAGCACCCAATCAGTCTTCTGGCCTCAGTTATTGGTTTGTCAATTTCTCTATCATCTCGTCCGGTGGTAATTTTAAATATTATTCTTGCAAATAAACCATTTTAAAATACCAGCATAATTTCACCGGATCTACGCTTACCTGAAAAATTCAGCCAAGATAGAAAACTAAAATATTAAACATCGCAGTGGGTGCTTCGGAGCCTATTTACTGCTATGGGGGGGGGGGGGGGGGGCAGCGCGAGTGGAATGGGAATGAATCGCCCCCGAACAGAAGTTGGCAATGTTTAATCTTGATCGACCTCTTGCCAACTCACGCCAAATTCATTTTGTATTAATTTCTTTATATTAAAAGCCATTATAGTATTGAAATAAACGTTTATTTTTTATGTGAGTGTTTAAGGGGCCTACATACACACGTACATGTATTTGTACATGTACGCGCATTGACGTACGCGCGTTAATGTGTGTGGAACACATTTCTCTACAGACACAGGTACTTGTATATCAGTCTTTTGGGCGTTGCGGTGCAGTGGCTTGCCTGTGTGTAATAAGAAAAACTTCTTAAATCTGCCATTATTCAAATCAAACAATAACAACAAAACTAACACGACATTGACAAAATCCTTGAAACAAACAAACTTTCGTCTCCTTTTATAATCAAGAAAAATACATTTTAAAAAGAAAATAAATCCTTTAAATTTTCTAAATTTGTATGTCTAAACTTTATGTTGGTAATACCATTTTTTATCATAGTAGCCTCTGGACAACAAAAATTATTTTGCAAACTATCATTTTTTGATTTATTGACCCATTTTCACCACGAGATTCTAAAGTTATTTTAGCGATATGAGATTTGAAATTGGACGAAATACGTTGTGTGATCCTTGTACATTCGGTACATATACAGAGAGTTCGGAAATTCGGGAGATTTTGCTACTTTTTTTCGAATTTCAAAAGACGTGATTTTACGTCACGGCATTGCAATTTAGTATAGGGAAGATGGAAAATTCAAATAAAGTTAAAGTTAAAATCGACATTGGAAGGTTAGTATATTGAATTTTGGATAGGATTTGGCAGAAAATGATAGCTTGAAGCATCTACAAAATATTGATTTATAGATTTATGCAACCAACATACATGACTGTTATCCACACAGAATAAAAAAGTAAGTTATCAAGCTATTTTTCCTCTGTGAAAAATGGGTTTTCTCGTAAATCACAAAGTCCGCGCAAGTCAATGAAATAAAACATTTAAATGTTACCAACATCAAATAAAGAAAAAACGCGTATCGAAATAGCTTCATTACGAAACGCAAATGCGTATCGTACTGAGCTTATTATGAACGTGAAATAGAAAAATACATTTTAGACCCGCGTGCGAAACCGGAGAGGGTTGCTAGTTTTTAATAAAATAACAATCTCGTAAGGTTTGTATAATTGGGAAATCATGGTTACTTATTTATGTCTAGTTTTATGGTAACGCCACTGCATAACTTCATAAAACAGGGAACCAAAGTATATGAAAAGTAAACATTGTAAACAGGTGTCGTATGAGCTCGGGGGGTCCGTAAAGTTTTACTTTGTTGGCTACTGAAAAATTTGTGGTTTCAGAGCAATAAAAGGTTGTGCAGACACTACACTGAAACGAGTTTACAAATGTGCAGTGCACGGGCGGATTTGCTTCCCTTTCATGTGGGTGGAGAGGGAGGGGGGGGGAAGAAAGGTTACAGTACTAAGAAAAAGTATATACAGACTGTCCGCGGATAGGGTTTACAATAGCACAAATGGATGAAAAATTTAATTTTTCGGGAAAAAGTCATTCTTGATAAAAAGTTTAGCTTGTAAAAAAAATGCAATTCACGAAGAGAAAATTTTGATTTTTTATACAGGGTTTGCAATAACTTCAAAAACATGATTTTTCTCCAAAAGTAAAATATCTTCATTTTTCATTTCTGAACAAAAAGCCAATTAGAAAACTTATTTAGAATAACGTTTGTAACTTTAATCCGAGATTGTAGAGGAATTTAATGAAAAAAACCTTTTAAATTTAATTTATATGGGAATGGGCACGTTTTCTAAAAAAATATATAATTTTAGGTTCCTATTTTCTCAAAGTGAGATAATTCCAATTATTAAATTTAACTCTTTGTCTACGGTTTGTGTCACCGCGGTTGCAGCCGGACACAAAAGCTGTTCTTTAAAAATAAAGCAATAAAGATTTATTTTTAGCTTTTGGCCCAGTTATGTATCGATTTTGAATGATGTTCTATCCACTTAGCTAACAGGATTTAAAAGGCCAATTTAAACGCGATTCTAACTGGCAGTATTTAATCATGCTTTCCATTACACAGGAATAAATGGCTTCTTTAATTCAGTTTTGTATCTATACACTGCACCGCAAAATTAACCGGATGGAAAAAAATTCGCTTCAATTCAATCTTAAATAACTTTTAAGTGTTTTGATTAAATTCGATAATTTTTTGACACGTTGCAGATGCAGTCGTCTTTATCATGTTCTGATATCGCTTTTACGAACAGTGAAAATGGATATGTTCACATACAGGGTAGCCAAAAAAATTGCATTTTACGCTTAATTTCTAAACACCCTGTGGAAAAATTGAAGAACTGATTGATGTTTTTTTGTACGGCATTTTTAAGTCCCATCTTTTCTGAACAACTTGTTTTTTGATTCATCTCAATATCTAAATTATTAAAGGAAAAACACAGGTTTAAAGGAAATAATGCAATAATCCTTTATTAGCAACAATAAATTTAAAAATTAACATGGGCAATAGTGGTAAGATTAAAATCGAGTATTTCCTCCACGAGCCTGAATAACAGCTCTCATCCTTTCAGGCATAGATTGAATTAAAATAGCAACTGCGTCTTGGGGTATCTGCTGCCACTCGTTTGTCAGTGCCTGTGCTAGCGCCTCCAAAGTTTGAAATTCGCCGTAGTTTTGCCTAACTCTCCTTCCCAGTGTATCCCACATGTGCTCAATAGGGTTCAGATCCGGACTTCTTGAGGGCCAGTCCAATACCTGAACGCCAACATCGTTCAAATACTGCCTCGTTATTTGTGCTCTGTGTGGTGGAGCATTATCTTGCATTAATTTAAAATGTTCTCCTATAAAATGCGAATATGGTATCATATGTTCTTCTAAGCACTGTCTGATGTATTTATCAGCGTTAATACCCCCCTGAAGTGTAATGAGGTCTGTACGGGCCTCCAAAGATATGCCGCCCCATACCATCACTCCTCCGCCACCAAATTGCACTCTAGGAGAGAAACAACATTGAGAGTATCGTTCTCCAGGCCTCCTCCACACTCTTTGACGTCCGTCAGGTGAATATCGAGTAAAACGAGACTCGTCTGTAAATAGAACGTTTTGCCAGTTGTTCATGTTCCAATCTGCATGAGCTCGAGCAAATTCAAGGCGCTGCCTTCGATGACCTGCGTCTAATAGAGGTCCTGTGGCAGGTACATGAGATGTTAGATTCTGTTGTCTTAACCTTCTAAGTACAGTGTCAGATGACACCAAGGTACCATGAACATCTGCCAATCTTACAGCTAAAACCGGAGCAGAGGCTGTTCGCTCCCGAAGAGCCTGAAGACGAAGAAATCGATCTTCAACTGCATTTGTGACTCTTGGTCTTCCCTGCCCGGGTCTTCTCGAGTAAGAACCAGTTTGTCTAAATCTTTGGATCGCATCGGATATGGTACTGCGTGGATGGCCAAGCCTTTCTGCGATATACAGAATCGGACGACCATCATCTTGTAAAGCGACGGCTTGTGCCACTTCTTCTGGTCTCATATTTAATTTAAATTAATACACTTTTACGTTACCGTTTACGGAACAGCTTCAAAACATAAAACAACCAACAAATTACATTAAAAAAAAAACAACAATTTACTTAAGAAACGCTTGAAGTACAGCAATTAATAAATCTGTACATTTGTTGACAAAAATCTTCCTGACAAGCCATGGTACCATGGAAACGAGATTCAGAAAGACAAAAAAAGACAAAGCCAACTACAAATTTTTAAATTTATTGTTGCTAATAAAGGATTATTGCATTATTTCCTTTAAACCTGTGTTTTTCCTTTAATAATTTAGATATTGAGATGAATCAAAAAACAAGTTGTTCAGAAAAGATGGGACTTAAAAATGCCGTACAAAAAAACATCAATCAGTTCTTCAATTTTTCCACAGGGTGTTTAGAAGTTAAGCGTAAAATGCAATTTTTTTGTCTACCCTGTATGTGAACATATCCATTTTCACTGTTCATAAAAGCGATATCAGAACATGATAAAGACGACTGCATCTGCAACGTGTCAAAAAATTATCGAATTTAATCAAAACACTTAAAAGTTATTTAAGATTGAATTGAAGCGAATTTTTTTCCATCCGGTTAATTTTGCGGTGCAGTGTAGTGTAAACATAGCGCAGATGTTTATTTAAAATACAAAAGTACTGTTTATTTATTTATCTACAACTAGTTAATAATAGGAGCATAATGTTTGTGATAGTAAGATGCATAATTTGCATATGAATTCGTAATAATCCTAGAGACGTAGAGACACAAATAAAATTTAATAGCGAAACTCGCCATAGCAGATTGCGACTTATATATTTTTCGCTGACTGTTATAATTTATCCAAACTCAGTTTGAGGATATTCCAATCATTCCATACGGCGGTAAACAGTCTCAAAGAGACCGACCTCACAACCAGGGTTGTCAGATCTTTCTTCTTCAATTCTTTAAGTTTTTTTATTAAAGATGTTTCATTTATATCAGTATTCAATTGTTAGTCAGTAACTTTCTTTGAAAGCTAGTTTGCAAATAAACTTTAAACCGAGGAGTACTGAGTGTGACAGAAAAAAATAACAAGCCATTCATTGTTATAATAATACATTCTTTAGTCCTTAAGAAACAATATAACTGAAATCAAGACAAAAAGTGTTTTCAGTGTTTAAAAACAACTAATTAACAAAGCCTTGTTTCTCGTATACTTATACATAATATATTAACAAACCAGAAAATTTGGTAGGCAACCGTTCACAATTTATGCACGTTGTCAGGGGTGATAAGCGCCAGCTACCTGCAGCTGGTATAGCAGAAGCGGTCTCCAGCCCGTTCAACGATCGATTCTGTCAGACAGAGATAGGCCAGTGACTGCCGAAGAGACGAAGATAAAATATACGTAACTTGGAACTTGTGGACGGGCTGGACAATGGTCCGAGAATGGAGTTCTGGTAAAAAAATTTAAGCATTTTCTGAGCAGTGTCGTGCCGTGTCAGGTTTATTTTTCTGATTTTAGTTTTGTGTATAGAATTTTTGAGTTACCTTATATTTATTATTTTAATATAATATTATTATATATACAGTGGGTTTATAAAGTGTAGTATGTACAAACACGTAATGTAAAACAAACTTATAAGTGTGTATACGCATTTTAATTATTTGTTTGGGACGCCTATGGTTAGGAAATTCATACTGTTTTATGTCGTTAAATTGACCTAAGAAACACTATACTATAGAAACGAAAAATGTCAACAGCAAGATCTATAAATACGAAGATGCTGGCAGACCGCCATTTGAGGCAGGTCAGCATTGAATTAATTTTTAAAAGGCCAATATGAAGAGCCACACATTAATTTTAATCCTGTGCCGACCAATTAGAATAATGCAGGCGTGTCTTCCAAGGCGCCAATTTTAAATTGCCATTTTATGATGAGATTATTTTGTAGAAATTACTGCGTACTTACCGCTATAAGATTTAAATAAACATTAATATGCAGCGGGGCGATCCGGCTTATTATTTATTGTATTCCTTTTATTGTAATTCTTTTGCATCAATAAAATCAAAAATTTTAATCACAAAGCCTGATTTATGAAAAATATCTCGAATTGAATACAATGTGAAAATATACAATTATTTTTCATTAAAAAATTTAATTTGACGGGTCAGAGGGATTCTTGATTAAGTGGGCGCTATTATCAGGGTCGCCGCTAAGGTGCTGGCCGCCCATCTGCAACTCACTATTTGCCTCCTCCCCCTTCCCATCTAGGTACTAATATTTATAGTAATCTATAAAAGGTGCTACTTTTTATATATGTATAAATTGTAATCAGTAAAATGGTAAATACTTACTTAACAATTTAAAGCAATATATAACAGCAAAGGCTAGGAAGTCTCCAAATTAAAATACAAATGTCCATAAATAAAATATAACTAAATAAAATAAAAAGTAATTAAAAACGAACTTTTCGGGCATTCGTTTTGAAAAACCTTTTGACAATGTCTTTAATATGATTGATCTAATGTGAAACATATTTCATGTTCGATAGATAACATAGCTAAAGCAAAAAGTCTATATCTATCTGAGATCGACCGCTCGGAATATAGGTACGTACGGTTTGAAACTGTTGATAGAAGATGATTTTCGTAAATAATGCATTCAAGAATATCACTAGGACTTTTTCTGTGGTAAAATATGGTTCAATAGCTTTAATTTCTTCATAAAAATCGGGTGCACTAATATCACTCTCTAAGCTGTTTATGTCTGTAAGGGCTTGATGCATTTTCTCACAACAAACAAAAAAGAAAATTCGTCGTCGTTTTTAATTTTGGTTAGGTATACCATAATATATTACATTAAAAATTACTGTGTGTTGTTGAAGTAATTGGAACCTTCTTTAACTGCCGTTATGCCAGCATCCAAAATTTTAAAGTAAAAATTTACTTTAAATTCAGGTGACAATATAGGTTTATCAGTTTCTTTATAGTAATATAGGTTTATCAATTTTTCTTCTAATTCGGTGGGTAGGTAAGCTAGGAAATGCTTTTTCCGTGCTAGCTTTTGTAGCTATCTTTGGTTATAAAATAATTATTTTTAGGAATATTAGAGTTTACCGAATCATTATTATTTAATTTAACTTTTTTTTTTTCGTTAAATAGTATTATCAGTGGGGTCTGCTTTGGCCGCCCCTATTTTTGGTCGCCCGTGTGCGGTGCACACTTTGCACACATGGTAGCGGCGACCCTGGCTATTATATTCTATAAAAGGCCAATCTTGCCCGGGAGGTAGCGTTGCATTTTTGATAGTGATTTCAGGTCACTTAATTTTGTGTGTATTCGATAGTCTAGATATAGCTAGCAATCAAAACAAGCGTCAGCTGTCAGAGGTCGTGGTGGACCTAGTCGTAAGAGAATGTCAATTATGTCAAAAAAATAATATCTAAAAATGATTTCAGGTCGTTTGAAAATTTGGACAGCAAAAGTTTATATGATGACAATAAATTTAAAAAAAAATAAGCTGCAAAGATAATGGGGGATTATGCGTCAGCAGGGCCGATCCTAGCAGGTGTGCAGCGCGTGCACCGCACGCGGGCGGCGAAAACAAAGGGCGGCCAGTTCTGTCAATCAAGCAAAACTTTTTACGAATTTCTCGAAATAAAAATAAAGTGACATTTATCAAACTATAAAAGATAACTTTAAATTAACGTCGAAGAAGAAAACAATATTTTTGTGAATTATTTCAAATGGATTTATTTATTAAAGATTTTCTATATATCAAACCAGCCAGCGCCAGTGGTGAAATTTCTAGTTTTTTTGATGTGGTACAAGAGGTACCTATATAATCACTTTTCTGCGTCCCCGTATCGATGGGATTTACTCAAAAAACACGTGAAAACTCTTACTTTAAAACCGTTAAGTGAAACAAGATCAAAAAGTCGTATCAATGCTATTAGACCTCTAAAATTAGAGCTAAAAAACATTATTACCGCATTAAAGGCATTAATTGAAGATACCACCAGAGACACGAAAACAAAAATGGGTGCTAAATCAATAATTAAAATTCTTAAAACATTTAAGTTTTTGTGTTCAATTTTAATTTGGCATGATTTATTGTCAATTCAAGAATTGATATATTGAGTAAAATGCTTCAAAATCCTAAATTAAACATCGCGGAATGCATTAAAGGCTTAGATCATCTTAAAAAATATTTAGTTTCCCAAAGATCTGACGATAATTTTAAAATATTTGTCGATTCAGCAACAACACTTGCTAGAGATTTAGGTATTGATCCCGAATTTCCCATCTCGAAGCTCAGAAAAAAAGTTCGTTTATTTGATTACGAGGGCAGTGATGAACCAGTTTTAAATCCCTTCCTGCAATTCAAGATTGCTTTCTATTTTACAGTTCTTGATTACGCGATCTCTTCGATAAATGAAAGATTTACCTTATTATCTGAGTGCTATTCAATATTCTGCTTTCTGTATGAATTTCACACCATTTCTAATGATGACCTCATGAAAGCCTGCATGGACTTAGATATTAAGTTACAGGTACAGGAGGAAGGAACTATTGTGAAAGATATAGACGGTATTAATACAACTCTTTAATGAAATAACTTCATTTAAAGATATTTTCCCAGGTAAAAAAACAGCCAATTAAGATATTAGAAATTTTAGTCAAAAATGATCTCATTCCCTGTTTTTCAAATTTTGCTCTAGCAATAAGGATTTTTTTAACCTTAGGTACCTGTTTCTGTGGCTTCAGGTGAAAGAAGTTTCAGTAAATTAAAAATTATTAAAAATTACTTGAGAAATAATATGACACAAGAAAGACTTTCAGAATTGGCCATCATCTCTATTGAATCCGAAATCTCTGAAAAAATTGATCTCACCGCAATTATTGACAAATTTGCTTTTCAGAAAGCCAGAAAAATTATTTTATAAGTAGTTAATTATTAGGTAGTCTTCGGGGAAGGACTGATTTATATACTTTTCGTTTCGCGAGATTTATGCTTTAGTACTTTTTGTTATTTTATATTTTCTGGTAAATACTGTTGTTTTACATTTCTAATAATTATAAAATGTCTATTTTGTTTCAAAAGTAATATTTTTGTTGGTTTATTATTTTGTTAAAGTAAAAAGAAAAAAAGGTGTCGCTAATATAACATATTATTAGTTGGCCCAAAAATAAAGTCTTTCCCGTAAAATTTTATTTGTAGTTTGCATTTTTATTAATGTTTAACTTTTTACTCTTATGTACATGTAGATGAGTTTATAACGTCAACGTTAAGTATTACTCAAAATAGGAAAAATTCTTTAGGGGGCGGCATAATAGGTCTTTGCACGCGGGCGGCCGACACCCTAGGATCGGCCCTGTGCGTCAGCTGCTTATACAGGGTCCTGCACCTCTTCTATAGCTCACTTATTAAAGTTAAAATGTTGATATTTTGCAGACCTTACCTGTATCTTGGAGTGCATTTTAGGAAAATATTTTTTTTATAGGTACAGGGTGTTCCAAAAAAGTGTGACGTCATAAGGATGTATTTTTTTAGATCACATGCCATATATTTTCTTACTTATTTGGGTGCCTCCTATAGTTACCTACATACCCCTAAAATTTTATTAAAGTCGATTCAGTATTATAGGCGAAAAAAAATAAAAACCAAAAAATATCAGTTTTGCACCACTGGTTTTAAAAATTAATAAAAAATAAATATAATGCCTCCTTAATAAAATTATACCAAGGTACTACTGTATAATTTTATTAATGAAGCATTATTTGCAGGACCCTGTATAAGCAGCTGACGCATAATCCCCCATTATCTTTGCAGCTTAATTTTTTTAAATTTATTGTCATCATATAAACTTTTGCTGTCCAAATTTTCAAACGAACTGAGATCACTTTTAGATATTCTTTTTTTGACATAATTGACATTCTCTTACGACTAGGTCCACCACGACTCTGACAGCTGACGCTTGTTTTGATTGCTAGCTATATAATCTAGACTATCAATTACACACAAAATTAAGCGACCTGAAATCACTATAAAAAATGCAACGCTACCTCCCGGGCTAATCCTGTTCTTTATCATAACGTTGTATTGTTTGAAAATAGTCACTTCAATTACAGCTTAAGTCGATTCACCCAGTAAACCTGCAAGATGGCCGACATGTCATATGACAAAAGCCATATTCCAGCTAAATAAAACGAATTTTTGCATTTTCAATGACTTTTGTCATATGACATGTCGGCCATCTTGCAGGTTTACTGGGTGAATAGACTCTATATAAAGTGTTGCAACCTATGAATTAATAAATATAAAATGTATACTACTAAACAAATCAAATTATATTTATGACATTAATTTAAAGCCTTAATTAATATCAGTTTTAAAGCAATATAGGTAATGATATTTGTTTAAATAAATATACAAGATCAAGTGTGTCATGGAATCAAAGAATATATTGGGCATATTTTTGAAACTACAACAGTTTTCCTATTTTTAGGGATCGCGTAAGTAACCAGACAGATATAGCGACAGACAGCTAGCCATGTGAAACGTGCTTTTTTTTATCTAAACGGCATAAATACTATACTATATATACTGATAAAAACTAAAAATATGCTTTTTTACTACTTACCAGAAGAAAAAATATATACGAAATATAATATTAGAACGCAGCTTTTTCTCGCTGGCCAAACAGAGTTGGGAAATTAATTAAATTAATTAGTTTTTCGAAAGCGATGAAGCGTTTTCTCGGATGGAAGAAAATTTGAAGGGCATTCGAGGGGAACTAATATTCAACGATAAAAATCCGAAGCGTCGGTGAACATTTATAGTCTATTCAAAAACAAAGATACACAGTAAAAAATGCATATTGTTTTTTTTTTGGACCATCATTTAATGCTTCCTTATTAAGACTAAAGCATGACTTTATTCGGTCACAAAGAACTGAGTTTGTTTGTCAAATCATGACAATAAGTCATAAGATCAAAAAATCAGCTGCCATTTTGGTTTGCTAATCGGCAATTGGTTTAAATTTTTACTATCCTAGTAGCAGAAGGCTATGACCTATGTATTGCTCAAGTTAAACTTTAGAATTTTACCTGCTTTATTTAATGAACAGGCCTGTATTCTGTTTTACTTACTTAATTCCAAAAAGGTCGTGCTAAAATCAAACAAATTTATATGTATTAACTGTACATTGTACAACCTGTATTTCATGAAACTATTTGGCCATTCGCATTTCCTATAGACTTTAAATGAATATTATACAATATAATATTATACAATACTCATTTCTACAGGGTTATTCTCCACATGACCTGAACAAACTTTAAAAGCAAGTCAGAAAGTTGGAAATTTTGTGTAAAGTTGGGGAAATGCAAACATGCACAGAGTATATAGAGCAGTAAAATCAACACGGATATCTGCTGAACTCAAATAAAACAAGAAAGTTTACAGGGGTATGCGCTCCCTTGGATATATGTAAATGCTAATTTTGCCATATCAAATTAATCTATATATATTTGTTTATTAAGAGCGTAAAGTGATTTTTTATCGCTTTGAGAACCTCCATTCCATATACCAATTATATTGGTAATCGTACGTTAGTAAATATTATTAGAAGACATAATTAACGTCCATAAAAATAATTCTTTGGAATAGCTTGGAAATTCCTTTCCATGGAGTTGCATTGGGTTATGGCTTAATTAGGACGAAATGGTCATCTACCCACCTTAGTGTTTTGGCTTCCTTGTGTATTCTTATACAAAATATAGTTACGCACTTGTCCGATTTGCCACTATATTTTTAGTGTAAATATTTTATTTATTTATTTATTTTATTTATTTATTTATTTCATACACTGTTTTACAGTTTCCCAGTTACAAAACAGGTAGAAAGCTGAAACTTGTTTACAATATAATAAGAGTGAATTCTTTAACAATACACATACTAAGATAACCTAGAAATAATTAATTAATAATACAACATATTATATATAGAGAACTACATTCTACGTAGGTACAATATATACACTACCGATAAAAGTGTCTTTTGACAGCGCTCAAGCTACAATTAAAAATATCATACGCTTCGACGTTATCATTGTAACAGGTACACATTCTATTTATAGGGGAAAATTTATAAAGGTTTGTCCGTGAAGCTGGTAAGTAAAAGGTATAAAAATTCCGGGAATTTAGAGAAGGAATTCTAAAGTTCAGTCTGTGCAGCAACTCTTCACAAATAATATTGTTATTCAGAAGTTTATGTAAAAATAACTGCGTAGAACATTTACGTCTGTCACATAAGCTGACAAGCGAGAACCTTTTCAGCAGCTGGTCGTGAGGAAAACCTCTTTCAGGATAAACTCCAACAGATCTATACCATAAGGCTTTTGCAAAACGTCTCTGAACACACTCAATATTGTCAATATGAGTCCTATAAAAAGGAGACCAAATTACTGAAGAATACTCCAATTTGGACATGACAAAAGAACGATACAAAGTTATTAAAGGAATAACAGACTGAAAATCTCTTGTGGTCCTAAGAACAAAACCAAGTAGTCTATAAGCAGCGGATATAATATGATCAATATGAGGAACAAAGGACAATTCCTTGTCAAAAACAATTCCTAGATCCGTAAACACCCTTGGTCTTTCCAAAATTACACCGTTTAAGTTATAGTTGAAATCAAATGTGGTGTTTTTACTAGAATATGTCATAACATTACATTTAGCAATATTTAAGTTTAATCTGTTCTTTGAGCACCAATCAAATAATATGTCCAAATTACGCTCCAACCTTAAACAATCAACCAAACTTGTAATTACACAAAATATTTTTAGATCATCGGCATACAACAGGCAACGAACAGTGAGATTATTAATAATGTCGTTTATAAATAATGTAAAAAGTAGAGGACCAAGGATGGAACCTTGAGGAACCCCGGATTTTGCAAGGTACTCGATAGATCTAACTCCACCATAAGCTACATACTGACGTCTATCTCTTAAATATGACTCAAAAAATAACAGTAGATGATAAGAGAAACCATAGGACTGTAGTTTGTTCAATAATATGGAGTGATCCAGTCGATCGAAAGCCTTTGAAAAGTCAGTATAAATAACATCCGTCTGCATGCGCTGATCAATACCTTCAGCCAAAAATTGAGTAATACACATTAAGTTAGTTGTTGTTGAACGGCCCTTTACAAATCCATGTTGTTCGGGAGCAATAACATTTTTAACTTTATAGTAAATACTATTATGCAGTAGTATTTCGAAAATCTTAGAAAAATTGGAAATTATCGATATAGGTCTGTAGTTTGAGATGTCTAATTTATCACCTTTCTTATAGACAGGGCATACCTTCGAGGACTTCCATACGCTTGGCATTTTACAGGCACTGAGACACTTATTAAACATAAAAGATAGGGGACGTGCAAGCACTCCTGCACAATCTCTAACAACAAATGCAGGAATGTTATCCGGCCCAGTAGTCAACTTGGGTTTAATCCGCTTGATTGCATTAAAAACTTCATCTTCATTAAAACTGACTATATTCAAATTCAAGTCTGACTTCTGAGGTTCCGCGGCTGTAGTTGAATTAGATATCGCCAGATAAGAACGGCCGAAAAAATCTGCAAAGGCATTGACAATGTCATCGGAATTGGAAAACATCTCACCCTCAAAATGCATTCCACGGGATATGAGATTCGAGCCCCTTCTAGAACTAACAAAAGCCCAAAATTTATTGGGATCATGAGTTACATTATTTTCAATTTCATGCATGTATTCTCTATATGAAACATTAATGTCGTACTTTACCTGGCGTCTTAGTTCCGAAAAGTTCTCATATTCTAATGGATCACCAGTTCGCTTATATTTACGCCAATAGATAGCTTTAAGTCTAATATCGCGTTTAATATTTGTGGTGAACCATGGAGGGTAACTGCGATGATTCGAAATACCAAATTTCGGAACACAAACGTCAAAAACAGAATAGATCTTATCATAAAACAGTTTACAACAATTATCCAGATCGTCCGCTCGCTCCAAAAAAGCCCAATCAATATTTTGAAACATCTGATACATGACCGGAAAATTCGCCTTTCGAAAATTATATAGACCAGTTTGCGTTTTGGAAATACAATCATTTAAATTAACACTGTTGTTATACGAAAATGAGATAGATAGCGCCGGATGATGTTCATCTAGTCTAGTAAGAGTGACTTCTGAATTTTTTACTTCACACTGCCTGTTAAAAATGACCAGATCCAGCAATCTGTGATCATTATTCAAAATTAAATTATGTTGATTTAATCCCGTGATGTTAAGGAAGTTAATTAAATTGTTTACATAATTATCCCCAGGCCCATTTCTCAAATAAAAATGTGCATAATTTGATACATTAAAGTCACCAAGTATAAGTGAGTCAGTACTCCATAAAAAATCTAAATTAATTATGATTGCGATTATGTGGTTCTAAGGCGAACTAAATTGATTATTACGGGTATTGTCTCAGCCTGCGCATACCATAACTATTTGTTTGTGCGAATAAACCATTTCAAAACACCAGCAGATATTTCACCGTAATCTCACCTGAAAATTTCAGTCCGAACGTACGTGCTGCTATGGAGGGGGAATACAACGAGAATGAAATGTGAATCGTGCTCGAACAAAAGTTGACACTTGGCAACGTTGAATATTTATCGATCTCTTTTTAACTCGCGTCAAGTACATTTTGTATTAATTTCTTCATATTATGAGCCCTGTAGGTTCAGGTTTGCCAGTACAGTAAAAGGTTTAGAGCTGGCAGACCTCTGGTACTGTCCAAACAGTCTCATGTAGCCCTATAAGAACCGTTGTGGTACCACACGTGTTCCGCGGAACATATCCGCGTCCGCTTCCTGATGGTTAACGCGACGTAGACCGTAGAAGAATCTTGACTGCTCATTCAAACCCAGTGTTGCCAATGATATTAGGTGAAAAGGTCCGCCCAGTGGCACAAAAAGTGAAATAAAAATGATTCGTCTGGCGCATTCGCCATAAGTGATATTTATTTTTTACTGTTGGGGTATATTATATAATGAAAAAGAATGATCACTCTATAAACATTTACTTTTTAATAACAAAAAAAAAACAATAATAAAAAAGTTAATGTAATAAGTAATAAGACAACCCAACACTTGGTAAATAAACAATAAGTTACCTGCCGATTTTATTTCCAAATTTGTGCATTTAGCATATTTTCGTCAGGTATCAAGAAGTCCGAAATAGTTTCATAGTCCGACAAAAGTCCATAGCCTTAAAAAAAGTCCGAAAATCGGACTAAAGTCCGCCGATTGGCAACACTGACCAGCCACTGCCGTTAATAAACTAAGTAAGTCGACCTAGTTGCGGGCTGCCCACTTCCTCCAGATCATGAAAGAAAGGTTCGCCCAGGGCATTGAACCTTCTTCTCGCGCGGTCGGGGCATTCGCACAAGAAATGTTGAATACTTTCCTCCTCTTGTTAATCACTGCAACTTCTGCAGAAGTCGTATTTGCATACGTTCGGCGTATCTACCGAAAAGGCAATGTCCGGTGACTATGGCAGTGATATTTCTTAGGGCCTTTCCACTGTGCTGTAATAACGCTGCGGTTTTCCTGCCATCAAGTAGAGGCCACAATTGCCTGGAGATTCTACAGGTTTTCAGTTATGTCCATCTGCTTTGCGCAAGTTGTTAAGCTATCTTCTTCTTTCACTGATCCTAGTGGTATAGCCACTGTATTTTCTGCTAGTTCGACAGACATGCTTGCATGCCTTGTGCATCAGCAGTCTCGTTGCCATATTATATATTGCTGTTGCCAGGAACTCAACACAAGATGATTCGATACTGAGCACCACGTGTGCAGAGATTGTTGCGACTGCGCTTTACTAATTTTGAATTAGTTGGAATAAATTGCCTTTATGGCTGCTTGACTGTCTATATAGATAGCTGTAGACGTGGCTCCTCTCAGGCCAGGATGATCCTGCAGGATATTGACTGCTTTTTCTACTGCAAACAATTTTGCTTGAAAAATGATGCAGTAGTCAGGGTGTCTATACGACGTCTGTATTTGCATGGTCTTAGAGAATATACCAGCTCCCACTCCGACGTCCATTTTTGAACCGTCTGTGAAGATCGAATGATTCGTCCCCATTGTAACTTGATTGCCTTCCCACTCTTCCCTACTCGGAATGAGCATAGAAAGACCCCTTCCAGAGTCTGGCAGCGAAACAGTGTAATCGGTCAGCTCTCGCAAATTTTGGCTTTGATAGTATGCTGCTATGATCGTAGTTGATACTGGTCCAGCATTTCGACTCTTTCAGTCGCAGAGCACTTTTTCCATAAATATCCACGAGTAGCAGATGCAGCATCAGTTCCTGTGCCGCCGTAGGTGCTGATTGAAGGGATCCAATCACTCCTAAACAAGCTGCCCGTTGTACATACACATACCTACTGATTTTTTCAAAGCAGTCCACGAAACCAGGACCCCGTAGGTTGCGTATGGTAAATATTTTGGAATTTTGTGCAACTACTTTGACAAGTTTTTGAATCCGCTGCTTCGCATTTCTTTTCATTATAAACAAATGCACATAAAATTAAATAAATATAGTTTAAAAAACGCTTTAATCAGACTAAAAAGTGGAAAATAAATATAGTTTAAAATAATTCTTGAAATTCTTAAATATAGGCAGAAAATAATAATGAACGATAAACATTAGTATTATTGTGAAAAAAGCGTGGGGCGCTTTGTGCTATATTTTTCGTACATCGAGCATCCATTTCAATAATTATTTTAAACTATACCGGGTGTCCACGGAAGGTGGCTCGCCCCTCTAACTTTTTTATTTTTCAAGATAATGAAATCAAATTCTGGGGATTTGTATACGACATAAAACTGCATTTTTTGACAGGCGACTCAATATTATGGTACTTCCGGTTTAACCGGAAGTGACATAAACTTTCGATTTTTAAATGGGACACCTGGTATATTTTTACTTTTTTTGACTCAATATGACATTCTAAATACAACGATGTGTCACTTGTCACTTTTTGTCAACAAGAAAATATTTTCTTTCCAAATTTATATGAATCACTTATTTCAGTTTTTTAATCTAACTAATTAATTTTACTATTTTTGGTCCAATGCTATGTGCTATGTAAAATTTAATCTTTAAAGTTGTAAAACTCATTTTTTTTAAATGTCAACATGGTGGCTCGTCGGGTTAAGAAAAAAGAGGATTTTATTACGATTATCTTGATACCATACACTATTAGGTTTTAGAAAAGCTGCCATTAAAAAACTTTAAAAAGTTAACTTAGAACTTTCCTAAAATGAAGCATCTTTTAAGAATAAATTTAGATTTAAATGCATTAAGTAGCCTGTGAGTCCTGTGACCAGCAAAACTGATAAAACAAAATCATGCCTCGAAGAAAATTGAAACGCCGACAACTTCTGCCAAAGTAAATTTGTTTGTTTTTAAAAAACATGGAAAATATTAGTTTTACAAGGAGTGAAAAAAAAGATATGTTATTAGTGTTTAGTGTTTGGAGAATGTAGAAATAATTCAACCGATGCTGCACGACTTTGCGCACAAAGATATTTTAATCGGCGTCATCCAACCCCGTACTATTAGGTACCCAAAACTGGTTCCGAAAATGCGAAATGAGCCTGACAAATAATAACATATCAACTTTTTTACTCCTTGTAAAACTATTATTTTACATGTTTTTTAAACAACAAACTAATTTACTTTGGCAGAAGCTGTTGGCATTTGAATTTTCTTCAAGGCATGAAATAGTTTTATCGGTTTTGCTGGTCACAGGCTACTTGATACATTTAAATCTAAATTTACTCTCAAAGGATGCTTTATTTTAGGAAAGTTCCAAGTTAACTTTTTAAAGTTTTTTAATGGCAGCTTTTTTAAAACCTAATAGTGTATGGTATCAAAATAATCGTAATAAAATCCTCTTTTTTCTTAACCCGACGAGCCACCATGTTGCCATTAAAAAAAAATGAGTTATGCAACTTTAAGAATTAAATTTTACATAGCACATAGCATTGGACCAAAAATAGTAAAATGGTATTTTTCCTAAGATTAAAGAACTGAAATAAGTGATTTTAAGGTATTCATAGCCCTCTAGATAAAACAATAAATTTGAAAAAAAAATATTTTCTTGCTGACAAAAAGTGACAAGTGACACATCGTTCTATTTAGAATGTCATATGGAGTCAAAAAAAGTAAAAATATACCAGGTGTCCCATTTAAAAATCGAAAGTTTATGTCACTTCCGGTTAAACCGGAAGTTGCATAATGCTGAGTCACCTGTCAAAAAATGCAGTTTTATGTCGTATACAAATCCCCAGAATTTTATTTCATTATCTTGAAAAACAAAAAAGGTAGAGGGGCGAGCCACCTTCCGTGGACACCCGGTATACTTATATATCCGCTTTTTAGTCTGATTAATTATTAAAGCGTCTTTTTTAGTTTTTTTAAACTATATTTATTTTTCATTTTTTAGTTTGAGGTATTGTTAAGAAAAAAAATTATTTTTTGAGTAGATTGAGCTAAATTAGTAGATTATTGTATTGTCAGCGGTTCTTGATAAGTCTACAAAATTTAAATTAAATCTGACAGTTTAAAGTGGGTCAAAATCGGGTTCAAAGAAGTCGGTTACAAACAAACATACATACAAACCCAAACAAACCCGAACAAACCCGATCGTTTATGCCGAATTATAAGAAAAGAACGATATTTGCAAATATTTGAAAATTCTGACATATTGACCGGTGTCAAATTTTGACAAGAGGATTTTTTGCGTTTTTTTTGCAACTTTCCACCGTCAACATACATACGACCTTATAGTTTTTTCATTAATATCATTTTTTTAAACGATTTGACATATTGACAGCTGTCAAATTTTGACAGGAGAATTTTTTGCTTATTTTTCTCGAAGTCTCCGCATCTAATACTATACGACCCCATAATTTGTTTCGTCAAAATCGCATCTTCGTTTTATACCTGACAGCTGTAAATATTTGACAGGAGAATTTTTTTACGTATTAGATTATTGTATTGTCAGCGGTTCTTAATAAGTCTACAAAATTTTAATTAAATCTGACCGTGTAACAAGCAATTCTTGCTTCTTACAACTGATTTTGGTAATTTCCTAAAAATTTACATACTTTAAAAATTTCAAGAATTTATATCAGGCATCATGATTAAATTCCCTACTACACCCCTGATTATTCACGTAGGTGGACGCCCATTGAGGTAAACGGACTTTGGAGATGACTTGTAGGCAACTGGATATACGTACATGCATGATTGGTAGCCGTCCTCGCAGTGAACAGCTGGAATTTTTCGATCGATATTCACCTTGTTTGATTTAGTGGGTTAATAGGTTTGATTTTGAAGGTTTATGTTTTCAGAATAATCGTGAAAATGGGGTTAACTTTGTGATTTTCCGGTTAAAGTATGAATTTTCTTCATTCTGCTCCCCCTACGTCATAGTTTATCGGAGATCATGTGATTTGAGTTTGATTGTGTATTGGAGACAATCCGTCATTTTTTTGTGCGGTCGATTCGATAAAACTGATAACGGAGAGCCCACTCGCTCCTTCTCAGATCAGCTGCCGGCCCAGAAAGGCGATCCAAGTGAAGAATATGTACTGATTTTGGCTGGAGAGGCATTTTATGCTGCAGAATTTCTGGATTAACGTTAAAACAGTGAAACGATTCTTTCGTGTCCGCAATGGAGTCTAAATTCGTCTACCAGGGCTGATGAAAACCAGAACACCAGGTTTTTTTTTTCCTAGTTCAACCTCAAGCTAAATTCTACTTTGAACTCAATCACTTCATAATGTTTTAAAATTTATAAACTTTCATTCTGATATTTTTATAATGAATTTTCTATCCACCATTTAATTTCAATTTTTATGTGACCATGCACTTGTAAGTCCTACTCTGAAGATTAGTTCTACAACTACGATGTCGATCTGAAGTTCAAATTCCAGTTTCTGTACCACGTTACATCTGTAATCTTCAGTGCAGTGTCACAAATTTTACCCTAAAACTTGTTAGTCAAGAAACGACGATGCAAGGATAAATTTTCACTCCGAACACAGTTTTCCAGCTTCACCTAAGCCTAAATTTCAGTTTGATATATTTAAATTCCCATTTCAAATTTCAACCTTAAGTTTAATGTAAAGTCTAAATCTCAACCCTAGCATATATGCTTTAATTTGCTTGCTAAATTTGCTGTCGGTGAGTCCAATTTTGCCAGAGAGGAGTCAGCGCTTACATGGTTTGACGGAGCCTGCAGTTCGATGCCATTCCCGAGGCCATTGGTAGTTTAGCTACCGTCCTGATCCTGCCTGGAATTTTGTAGAGTCTGGGTCGCTTGCCGTGTGGTGTGACTAGAGGACTTCTACAGGGAGAAGCCGCAGTGAATAGTGAAGCACCTGAACATCTGAATCGTAAAAGATGAGTATTTTTCTTTAACATTAGCTTTTGGCCTATATTTTTTGGTGATTTTCCTGAACATTTCTTATTCATTAACATTTTACTATCTGCATAACCTTTGCTATATATATTTTTGCTTGTTTCTCTTCAAGATGTTAACCCCTTTTTGAATTTTACTTAACTAGAGCATTACTCAGAGGTGATATTGATAAAAACCCTGAGTATAGACTCATTTATTTTTTATATTATTGTGAATATTGTAACCAAGTTATCCAGTACTCGTAGGAGTAGGTAACTTTAAATTAGTACTTTCACCTGGATCAGTTGATCTCGCTGGCAATTTTAATTTGTTGTTAGTAATGTAGATGTCTTTTAGCTTGTCTTACTACAGTTTATGTCACGAGTGTGAAATTGCAATAACCCTCTTTCTTTCTTACTACCTAACTGTATTATTAGTGCATCATAGGCTTTAGTGTACTATATTTTATGATATGCTTTCTAGTATTTAACTCGCAATACCTACCACTTCCCTCTTACTAAAGTAAACTTGCTTGTGTATTAAAAGCTATAAGCTTTAATATAACTTAGTTTCTTATATACTCTATAGTATTTACCTTGCAGTAACTATCTTCCTAACTCACCTTACGATCTATGCATTGAGGCTCTAATTTATAAAGTCATTTAATTTATGATAAATTGTATCGCATTTATTTCACCATTTAACATTATTAAGCATTCTCACCGAAGAGCTTTGAGCTTTGATAGAGTTCAAGTTCTAGTATATTGTTTGCATTTAAATTTTTTTTCCTTTTCATTAAGTTTATATACATGAGTTAAGATACACTGTTTTTCTTTCGGTTGAGACCATGCCTAAAAGCTTCGAGCTTTAAAGTATCTTAATTCATGACATACTTGTTTGCATTTAAATTTTCTTCCTTTTCATTAAGTTTATATACATGAGTTAAGATACACTGTTTTTCTTTCGGTTGAGACCATGCCTAAGAGCTTTGAGCTTTAAAGTATCTTAATTCATGACATAAGCACCTTAACCCTATTGAATTTTTATAAAATATTTCCCATTTCTCATCAAGCCTTTAAGCATAGGTTGGCATAAACTCATTTATTAACATTTCACTTATTCACTAAGCTTACATTTAGATTACTTTATGGTGTACTGTATAGTATTTAATTTATGAAAGGTGTTGTACCATTTTTGAATGATATCATGAGCATACATTTGCACGTACTCTTGAATGATACCTAACCATTTAATGCTGTAGCCTAGTTTAAATTGTGATAACCCGCTTTATTATACTTAGCTTCCTTAGGGTAGTTTCCCCATTCTTTATAAACTCTTTATGGAGTATTATTGTGTTTTTTAAACAAATGTTTTATTAAAAAAAAAAAAGATATATATTAGACTTTTAATAGAGTTTATTTAGTAAACAAATTTTACTGAGTTTTATTGAAGTGCTTCGTGTACTGTTTAGATTGGTCTCACTCATAATACAGTATTCTTTTTCTATCTCTCTACTTTTTCTTTATCGAGATCTCCTCTCGATTGGCGCCCAAAATAAAGTCTGG
The DNA here is from genome assembly GCA_963969555.1 of Polydrusus pterygomalis. Taxonomy (NCBI): domain Eukaryota; kingdom Metazoa; phylum Arthropoda; class Insecta; order Coleoptera; family Curculionidae; genus Polydrusus; species Polydrusus pterygomalis. The sequence continues at coordinate 40,412,452 of OZ018383.1, read as the reverse complement.
AAAATAGATTAAAATAAAAATAAAAGAACCTCACGACCTATGGCTCTCTAAACGAATCAAACTGAGTTCTCGGAGCACCCAAGTGACACTTAAAACGACCTGAATATCAACAACAACGTGTTAAGGTTACGTTTTTAAGTTTACAAATGACGCCCAAGTGTGGGGCCTGAAAAACGTTGATTGAGCTGAGCCGCTACTTCTCAAAATTAAATTTATCCCAACATTTTCCAGATTATAATTTTTTTCTAATTTCATTTATTGCAATTCCACCTTGACTTTTAGTGTCTTTGATTATATCAAGGATACTTCACCGTGATATACTTTTAATTGTATTTGGAAGTTTTTAGGTACATTGGAACTTGCTGAATATGTCAAAAATGAATCCTGACTACCTTTGGAAGGACGAAATAGTCTTTGAACTGGGAATAAGAGGACTCGAGATAGACCAAAACTCTAATGTCAGGACTTTGAAGTCTCTTCTGCGAGAACTTTTGAAGGCAGAAAAGGATAATTCTATCGTCTCTCATCCAGTATCAACATTAGATTTTCAACAAAACGCTGACATCTGTCGCCGAAAGCTAGTAATACTCAGTGGATTGGTAAATATTTTTAATTCTGATAAACGCCACGTTGATTTTAAAAAAGCAATGTCGAGATTGTCTCATGTTAAAAACCGTTTAAATTGTGTTTCTCCTTGCACTGATGAGGAACAGGATTTAAAAACGGAATTACTATCTAAAGTCATATCCCTTGTCTCTGAATTAAATCATAAAGCTCAAGACAATGATGTCAATTTAGTACAATTAAGGAATTCTGATGAAGGTTCGTCGGACAGTTCCCCCGAGAGCGATGTTGAAAGCTCTGTTAGAAATTGCCCTCCTCGAAGAGTTTCTTTTGCCGGAGATGAGCAAGTGCCTAATGCCAGCGAAAGTGCTGGAAGGCTTATGCAAACTGAAGCGATTGTCCATCGATCGGCTGAAGAATCAGTACCCCAACATTCACCTCAAAATTTGTCCCCTAGAAATAATAATCCCCAGCTTAACAGTAGTCTTCTTCGAAATTCAAATCCACCTTCCTTTTCTCTCAACAGATCCCCCATTAGGGAAAGCACCGTCAATGAAAATCTTCAAATGAATAACTATTGCAATAACACAATGCAAAATACCCCTAATATGAACACTCTCGATGTTACCAACCGAATTTTGACACCTCAAAATTTAGACCAAACTCGCCATAATAGAAACCTAAGCTTTTCAGTAAATTGTTCACGTACAGCAGTACAAGGTTCAATACTCCAGGACATTGACGATTTACTAGGGCCTTTACCAGTAAATTCGACACTTCCCCAATTAAATCAAAATATTTCAAGTTTACCCCAACCCGAAGTAGGTAATTTGATTCCCCAACTATCGCCTACCTCTTTCCCTGTCAATGGCAGACCAAATGCTAGTGGAAATCACCCAATTATTTGGAACAATGGTCAAACTCACCAAAACTCCAATCATAGTTTTCAGAATTCTCAAATACCGCCCAACATATCTCAAAACACTGGTATAGCAAATAGCTTTGCAAACAGTTTTAACCCTAATCAATACCCCCCATTTTTTCAACACACCCCCTATAACAGTAATAATCAAAATTTTCCACAATCTCATAGTTCCATGTTTTCTTCTAATCAGGATAATTACAGATCACCACCTCTTAATCGCTTAAATTTTAAATTCAATGGTAAGAATCAAAGCTTGCACAGTTTTCTAGAGAAAGTCGAAGAATATTGCTCGGCATACAAAATTTCTAGCGAAAATTTATTAAATTTCTCCCATGAATTATTCGAAGGTGATGCCCTAATCTGGTACCGCTCCATTAGAAGCACCGTATCCTCTTGGAATGAACTAGTCTTTCATTTAAGATTAAGCTTTTTACCCATTGATTATGAAATTGCATTATGGGATGAGACCCAAGAGAACCCAAGGTATTGCTGAGAGACCCTTAATTTACATAGCAGTCATGGAAAATTTATTTAAGAGATTTATTAACCCCATAGATCCCAGTGTCCAATTAAGACTAATTACTAGAAATTTACTTCCCTACTATCAAGAACATTTAGCCCTGAGACAGCCCTTGTCATTGCTTGAACTTAAAAGCTTATGTAGAGTCTTGGAAGATACCCGATTAAGAAGTGACAATTTTCAAGCTCCCCCTTTTTGTACAGCATCAACCTTGGAACCCGAGTTAGTGTACAGGAAACCCCTAAATAAAGCATTTCAAAATAATAAACATAACATTTCTGAACTAGCGAATCCACCAATTTGCCAAAATAATCAATTTTCACAACCTAGTAGTTCAAATGCACCAGACCCAAACTTGAATTTTTCTGCTAATGCAAACCCAAGTTTAGATTCACCAGTCTATAATCAAAACCCTGTTAATCACTCGTCAACCCCCAATGTTTCAGCCTTAAGCAAAGTCACTTGTTATAATTGTGATCAAGTTGGTCATACTTTCCAAGAATGCACACTAAAGAGAAAAATATTTTGTTACCATTGCGGACAAAAGAATGTCATTAGGCCCAAATGTAATAAATGTAATTCAAAAAACGTAGGAAGCGCCCTTCCAAATTCGGCAGGAAGAGAGCCAAATCGAAGTTAAAGTCCGGAACCTTTCATTTATCAAATAATTGGTCCCACTGGTTAAACACTGTCAAACACTTCTTTAAATTTAACGAAATTTCACCCTTATTTTCTCAAGAGTCCATTTGTGACCAACGACCTTACTTAGATATTTCAATTCAGAATAAAATAATAACCGCCTTATTAGATACCGGGGCAATGCAAAGTGTATTAGGAAGGAGAGGTTATGAACTTATTTCCAATCTAGGATTTCAAACAAATATAAAACCGTGTAAAAATTCAATTACCACAGCTGATGGTAAACCTCAAGAAGTTCTGGGCATGGCAACTATCCCTCTTAGTATATACAATAAATCTGTAGATTTAGAAGTCCTTATTGCCCCTAGTATTCGACAAACCCTTATTTTAGGCGTCGATTTTTGTCAAAAGGTTAATTTAAAGTTAAATTTTCAAAATAATTCTTATGATCTTTTTGGTTTAGAAGAAATAATTGTCCAAGAAAAATTCGAAAAAATCTCCATTCAGTCAGAAAATGATTTAACCCCTGTCCAACAAGTTAGATTAGATGAAACTATAAATAAATTTCAGGAGTTAGTTTCAGACACCCTGGGCTTTACCACCTTAGTAGAGCATAAGATTGAACTTACTAGTGATGTACCTTTTCGTAAGAGACCCTTTCTTTTGTCACCTTATATGCAAAAACATATGAATGACGAAATTGATAGATTACTTAAGTTAGGTGTAATCAGACCTTCAACTAGCCCCTATTCTGCTAATGTCTTACTTGTAAAAAAAGATTCTGGCGAGTATCGCCTCTGCTACGATGGCAGGCCGCTTAACGTTCTGTCCATCAAAGACCCATATGCCTTACCCCACCTGTCTAGAACCCTTGACAAGGTTAGGGATGCACAATTTCTGACATCCATAGATTTAAAACACGCCTTTTGGCAAATAAAACTTAGCGACGATTCTTGTGCTAAGACAGCGTTCACTGTCATCAATAGAGGACACTTTGAGTTTGTGCGCATGCCCTTTGGAGCTTTGAATAGTTCGGCCACCCTACAAAGATTGATGGACCGCCTTTTTGACCCCTCCATCGAGAAAAACATCTTTGTATACCTTGACGACTTAATCATTGTGAATAGTAGTTTCGATGAGCATCTTGAAACTTTGGATAAGGTTTTTAACATCCTAAGAAAAAGCTAACCTCACTATTAATGCAAAGAAATGTAAATTTTGTCAACCTAACCTCGCTTTTCTAGGTTATGTAGTTGATAAAAATGGCCTTCATGCCAATCCCGATAAGATCTCTGCTATTTCCAGTTATCAAAAACCCAAAGATGTCACAGGTATAAAACGCTTTGTTGGTATGGCTTCATGGTATCGTAAATTTATCAAAAACTTCTCTGAGCTCATTGTTCCCCTAAATAACCTAACTAAGGGTAAAAAGAAAAAACAAGTAGTCTCTTGGAATCCCGAAGCTGAGTTCGCATTTGAAAATATTAAATCCAGATTAATTTCGACCCCTGTGTTAAGAAATCCTGATTTTTCGAAACCTTTCACGATTCAAACAGACGCTTCGAATGCGGCCATAGGTTCTGTGCTTACCCAATTGGACGGTGACGATGAGTACGTCATAGCCTACGCCTCACGTACCCTAACCAAGTCAGAAATTAACATGACAGTTACAGAAAAAGAATTACTAGCCATAGTTCATGCAGTCTTAAAATTTAGGTCTTACGTTGAAGGTGGCCCAACTTTCACTATTTTAACCGATCAATATTCTTTACAATGGCTCTTTCGTTTAGATAACCCCACCGGTAGATTAGCTAGAATGTCCATTTTCCTTTCTCAATTTAAGTTTGATATAAAACATAGATCCGGAATAACCAATGTAGTCGCTGACGCACTAAGTCGTAGTTTTCCTGAAGTCTCCACCCTGTCTAATACTATTCCAGACAAATGGTACTCTGACCTAATTGCTAAAGTGCAAAAACAACCACATAAATACCCCTTATTTCGAGTAGAAAATAATACCTTATATAAGCACTTCCAGTCTAGTCATAATATCGAAATCAACCAGAAAAGTTGGAAAACAATAGTTCCAAAACATAACCGTAAAGATATTCTAAAAACCTATCATGACAGTCCCTTAGGAAGCCACTTTGGCGTTAGAAAATGCCTTGATAAGATATTCGAACAGTATTGGTGGCCTGGAATGAGATCAGATATAAAAAAATATACTTCACGTTGTCAAATTTGTAATGAGCAAAAAGTATCTCAATTTGCGCGCGCAGGTCTTATGGGAGCCCCTAAGAATGTTTCTGTCCCCTTTAAACTGCTTTCTATTGATATTCAGGGACCATTTCCAAAATCAAAATCAGGTCATTGTTATCTTCTGGTTGTTATTGATTGGTTCACGAAGTATACTTTTATTCACAAGATGAAAAGAGCCGTAACAAAAGAAATTTGCGCTTTTCTTGACGAAATTGTTTTTATGTATTTTGGTGTTCCCCAAACCATCATAGTGGATAATGGTAGCCAATTTAAGTCCCAGGAATTTTCTAATCTCTTAAAGTCCTATAAAGTGGAAAATATTTGGTATAATGCAAGATATCATCCCCAAACGAACAACGTAGAACGTGCTAATAGAGTCATAGGCACTGCCATTAGATCTTTCATTAAAGAAAACAATCATCGTGCATGGGATCAGCATATCCACCATATCTGTAATGCCATAAATACCACCACCCACCTATCTACTTCTTTTTCACCAGCTTTTCTGACATTTGGGCGTAACTTACCTACTAGTGGTGATTATTACGGTCATATCGAAAATAAAAATCTTTCCCCGTACCATTTTGACGATAGAAATAACCTGGCTAAAGAACTTTCAAAATTACCTGAAATTTATGAACAAGTTGCTAAAAATATAAACCACTCCTATGAAAGGAATAAAAAATATTATAACCTAAGAAAAAGACATCTCGAATTCAACGAAGGCGACATTGTTTACAAAAGAAATTTTATTTTATCTGATGCTGGCAATTATTTTTCAAAAAAGTTAGCAAAGAAATTTCTTAAATGTAAAATCTTTAAAAAGATCTCCCCCTTAAGTTATGAACTATTGGATGAGAATGACAGAAGTATCGGCCGTTACCACATTAAAGATTTAAAACCTTTTAACGATATCTCTCTCGATTCTGACGATTCTGAGTGAGCTATTATTCTTCCAGGGATGGTTAGATATTAAGTAGACATAAGTTTGTACCTAAAAACTGTAGTATAGGCAGATGTTGCCATAAGTATTTATGTTATATGTAGTTATGTATATGTGTAAAATTTTTTTAAATTTATTTATTTGAAGAAAGAGGGTATTTGTAACAAGCAATTCTTGCTTCTTACAACTGATTTTGGTAATTTCCTAAAAATTTACATACTTTAAAAATTTCAAGAATTTATATCAGGCATCATGATTAAATTCCCTACTACACCCCTGATTATTCACGTAGGTGGACGCCCATTGAGGTAAACGGACTTTGGAGATGACTTGTAGGCAACTGGATATACGTACATGTATGATTGGTAGCCGTCCTCGCAGTGAACAGCTGGAATTTTTCGATCGATATTCACCTTGTTTGATTTAGTGGGTTAATAGGTTTGATTTTGAAGGTTTATGTTTTTAGAATAATCGTGAAAATGGGGTTAACTTTGTGATTTTCCGGTTAAAGTATGAATTTTCTTCATTCTGCTCCCCCTACGTCATAGTTTATCGGAGATCATGTGATTTGAGTTTGATTGTGTATTGGAGACAATCCGTCATTTTTTTGTGCGGTCGATTCGATAAAACTGATAACGGAGAGCCCACTCGCTCCTTCTCAGATCAGCTGCCGGCCCAGAAAGGCGATCCAAGTGAAGAATATGTACTGATTTTGGCTGGAGAGGCATTTTATGCTGCAGAATTTCTGGATTAACGTTAAAACAGTGAAACGATTCTTTCGTGTCCGCAATGGAGTCTAAATTCGTCTACCAGGGCTGATGAAAACCAGAACACCAGGTTTTTTTTTTCCTAGTTCAACCTCAAGCTAAATTCTACTTTGAACTCAATCACTTCATAATGTTTTAAAATTTATAAACTTTCATTCTGATATTTTTATAATGAATTTTCTATCCACCATTTAATTTCAATTTTTATGTGACCATGCACTTGTAAGTCCTACTCTGAAGATTAGTTCTACAACTACGATGTCGATCTGAAGTTCAAATTCCAGTTTCTGTACCACGTTACATCTGTAATCTTCAGTGCAGTGTCACAAATTTCACCCTAAAACTTGTTAGTCAAGAAACGACGATGCAAGGATAAATTTTCACTCCGAACACAGTTTTCCAGCTTCACCTAAGCCTAAATTTCAGTTTGATATATTTAAATTCCCATTTCAAATTTCAACCTTAAGTTTAATGTAAAGTCTAAATCTCAACCCTAGCATATATGCTTTAATTTGCTTGCTAAATTTGCTGTCGGTGAGTCCAATTTTGCCAGAGAGGAGTCAGCGCTTACATGGTTTGACGGAGCCTGCAGTTCGATGCCATTCCCGAGGCCATTGGTAGTTTAGCTACCGTCCTGATCCTGCCTGGAATTTTGTAGAGTCTGGGTCGCTTGCCGTGTGGTGTGACTAGAGGACTTCTACAGGGAGAAGCCGCAGTGAATAGTGAAGCACCTGAACATCTGAATCGTAAAAGATGAGTATTTTTCTTTAACATTAGCTTTTGGCCTATATTTTTTGGTGATTTTCCTGAACATTTCTTATTCATTAACATTTTACTATCTGCATAACCTTTGCTATATATATTTTTGCTTGTTTCTCTTCAGGATGTTAACCCCTTTTTGAATTTTACTTAACTAGAGCATTACTCAGAGGTGATATTGATAAAAACCCTGAGTATAGACTCATTTATTTTTTATATTATTGTGAATATTGTAACCAAGTTATCCAGTACTCGTAGGAGTAGGTAACTTTAAATTAGTACTTTCACTTGGATCAGTTGATCTCGCTGGCAATTTTAATTTGTTGTTAGTAATGTAGATGTCTTTTAGCTTGTCTTACTACAGTTTATGTCACGAGTGTGAAATTGCAATAACCCTCTTTCTTTCTTACTACCTAACTGTATTATTAGTGCATCATAGGCTTTAGTGTACTATATTTTATGATATGCTTTCTAGTATTTAACTCGCAATACCTACCACTTCCCTCTTACTAAAGTAAACTTGCTTGTGTATTAAAAGCTATAAGCTTTAATATAACTTAGTTTCTTATATACTCTATAGTATTTACCTTGCAGTAACTATCTTCCTAACTCACCTTACGATCTATGCATTGAGGCTCTAATTTATAAAGTCATTTAATTTATGATAAATTGTATCGCATTTATTTCACCATTTAACATTATTAAGCATTCTCACCGAAGAGCTTTGAGCTTTGATAGAGTTCAAGTTCTAGTATATTGTTTGCATTTAAATTTTTTTTCCTTTTCATTAAGTTTATATACATGAGTTAAGATACACTGTTTTTCTTTCGGTTGAGACCATGCCTAAAAGCTTCGAGCTTTAAAGTATCTTAATTCATGACATACTTGTTTGCATTTAAATTTTCTTCCTTTTCATTAAGTTTATATACATGAGTTAAGATACACTGTTTTTCTTTCGGTTGAGACCATGCCTAAGAGCTTTGAGCTTTAAAGTATCTTAATTCATGACATAAGCACCTTAACCCTATTGAATTTTTATAAAATATTTCCCATTTCTCATCAAGCCTTTAAGCATAGGTTGGCATAAACTCATTTATTAACATTTCACTTATTCACTAAGCTTACATTTAGATTACTTTATGGTGTACTGTATAGTATTTAATTTATGAAAGGTGTTGTACCATTTTTGAATGATATCATGAGCATACATTTGCACGTACTCTTGAATGATACCTAACCATTTAATGCTGTAGCCTAGTTTAAATTGTGATAACCCGCTTTATTATACTTAGCTTCCTTAGGGTAGTTTCCCCATTCTTTATAAACTCTTTATGGACTATTATTGTGTTTTTTAAACAAATGTTTTATTAAAAAAAAAAATATATATATTAGACTTTTAATAGAGTTTATTTAGTAAACAAATTTTACTGAGTTTTATTGAAGTGCTTCGTGTACTGTTTAGATTGGTCTCACTCATAATACAGTATTCTTTTTCTATCTCTCTACTTTTTCTTTATCGAGATCTCCTCTCGATTGGCGCCCAAAATAAAGTCTGGAAAATAGATTAAAATAAAAATAAAAGAACCTCACGACCTATGGCTCTCTAAACGAATCAAACTGAGTTCTCGGAGCACCCAAGTGACACTTAAAACGACCTGAATATCAACAACAACGTGTTAAGGTTACGTTTTTAAGTTTACAACCGTTTAAAGTGGGTCAAAATCGGGTTCAAAGAAGTCGGTTACAAACAAACAAACATACATACCGTTGAAGCAAGCTAATAAAAGCGTGTTAAAAAGAAAAAGTGTAGTTTTTTTTAGAATCTCCGCAAATATAAGAAATATTTTCAACGTTCTTCCGCGATAATAATAATTACAAACACTAAAATCACAGCTTTGCCTCAATTTAACTGTGCTCGTATTTCTTACCATGAATATTAAAATACAAGTTTGGTAAAACATCGTTTTATAGCATGTAAAATAATTTGTAAACGCCTTATGAAACGTGTAATTTATTATATTTTTTTTCTTAAATAAATAAAATACTAGAAATATAGGTACACTTCCATACGTTGACGGTGCCAACACGTTACAAACCAAATAAGCCATAGTAATCAAATAAATTAACATAAACAGCCATATTAAAGACGATAATTATAATTTCTTGAAAAGTAATAACCAAAATGTAAAACGTTTATAAATAAATCACGAAGCATTAAGTAGTCTTTATAAATGTAAAATAGAAAAACTAATTTACGTTGTTTTACTATGTATGTGGGTATGGTTTCTCTGTGAACTCTTCTCATACTTCACCATCAATGAAAATGATTCCTATATTTCCCAGGAAAATCGGTTCAATTAAAACTACAACTAAATGAGAAAATCCTACCGGAAACGCTTGTCACAAAGGCCTTTGTGTTTTCTAATTATCGGCTTTACAGCGAAATTGTTTGTTTATTTGAAATTTCCATGCAAAATTAAAAGCAATCAAAAATAAATAATGATTTTTGTGGTCGTTGGTAGTCATACTTTAAGTATTTGATAATTATGGCGGTTTATCGGATAAAATTACGGGATTATATTCCAGTAATATTGAACCTTGGAAATTAGAAAGCTAGATTGCTCAGTGTTTTAAATTACATTTATTAGAAAGCCTTTTTATAATGAATTAAAGCATACCAGTCAATATATGATGGAACCTTACACATTGGTTTGTAGCAGTATCGTTCAATACGTGACAATGATCATACAGTCACGCACCAAAACCGTTTGTATAAAAACAAAATAAACAAAATACATTAAACAAGACACATAATTCAAGCCATTTGTAATGCACGTAATGCACTCAGTTATCCAGCATATTTAATATTATACCTAATATTATTATTAAATTTGCGAATCGTAACTTTTACTTTACTACAGAGGATACAATTGCTGGGTTGACAGTTGGGTGGATCAGAGAATGACAACCCTGGGTATTTTTCTGGATTTGGCTAAGGCTTTTGCTGGAAAAGCTGGAATGCCCAGAAATACATCGAATCGTTTATGAGCTTGTTAAGAACTCTCTGAATGATCGACAGCAAGTGGATCTAAACGGCGTGCACAGTGAACGGTCACTTACAGGGTATGGTACTGGGTCCAATTATCTTTATTGTTAAGATTTTAAATCATTGACCCGCTTACCTTGGACTCGACGGAAACTTTTCTGTCGTTTGCTGATTATATTGCTCTATTGTATGTGGCTAATTTCTGAAGATAACATTAAGACAAACGAGCTTACAGCTAATTTATCGAAAGATTATAAAAATCATTTTTAAAAATACCAACGTAAAATAACTCCAAATATTACTAAATTACTGAAGTAAATACCGCCTGAATTTATGTAGCAGAAAATAAATTATCCCCTCTTTGGCCTCGCAATGCGTTGTTCACGCCGCACCGCCGGCAACACTGATTGATCGTTGTTCATATTGCGGGCATCTAAATATATTATTTACTCTCTTATCTTTTCCCATAAAATGCCACTGCAACTTGAAGTTTGCCAGTAGTGTAAACTGGATATAGGTACAGTGTGTGTATGAATATTGGCAACATATTGGAAAACTTTTTTATCTTTAATTTTAGGAGAAAAACTTATTCTTCATAAAAAGTTTTCCTTACCTTAAAAAGTAATATTACGTTAAAAAATCGTAGATATAACGTACAGGGTGGTTAAAAAATACAAAAATATGTTAATATGCTAAGAGTAAAGTAACAGTAATCTACGTAATATGCTACAAACAAATTTATTGAAAATAAGTTATTGAGAGTTAAATGTTATGTCAGAATATAAAGTCACAGCCACCTACTAAGAATTTTTTTTACACCTTTTTGTCTAGATAACGGCAAATTTTATTGTTGCGAATTTTAGAAGAATAAAAAAACTGTTTATCTTATAAAGCTTCAGCTGAGCCACCATCATTTTCAATGCATTTCACTAGATTTTTTCTAAATCTTCGAACTGCGTTTATAAGTTCAGCTTCTTATAAGTCATTGCACGCTTCTGTAATTCTATTTCTTAATTCATTGGCATTTACAGGTCTGTCCTTATAAACGATTGATTTTATTCTTCCCCAAAGGGGTGAGGTCAGGTGACCTTGCAGACCAATTTGTGAATTGGTTGTCATTGTACCTAGCGCGCCCAATCTATCTATTTGTAAAGTTTACATAAGCCATTCCCTTACTTGTGCGGAAAAATGGCAGGTGCTCCATCAAGTTGGAATATTAATCCATGCCTTGTTGCTAATGGCAACTCTTTGTTTAAGTCCATAAATTATGTTTGTAAAAAATTTAGAAAATTGTTCCCATTTAAATTATTATTAAAAAAGACCGGTCCCAAAATCATATTCCTGACAATACCACACCATACGTTTACTTTTTCTGAAGTTTGGCTTTTGCATTCAACCACCCAGTGAGGATTTTCTGTGCTCCAATGGCGAGAGTTTTGCGACGAAAAAACTCCATTAGTAGTAAACATCGCCTCATCGGAAAACAATATTTTAGACGCCAAATTTCTATCTTCCTCAAAATGTCCCATCACCCAAAAACAAAAATCTAGCCTTTTATCCATATCTCCTGGTAACAACGTATGTACTTATAAATTTTGGTTTAAATGGTTTGTAGTGGTGCTTTTTTAAAACTTTTCTAAATAAAATTAACATTAAACTCCAAGTCCCGATGTCGTTGATTTAAACTTACTGAGGATGTTACTGTACATGAAGCAGGACATCTAGTTCATCTTCAGTTTCGCTATCATCTTCATTTCTTGCTACATCATTCAATTAAAAAAAAATAGTGGAACAAGCTTTAAATTTTGTAATGATACGGGCTACTGTGGAATGAGTGATATTGTCTCGTTCGGGATGATTTGCATTAAATTCGTCTGCAGTATCTCTTAATGAACGGTAGTTATTACCTACAATAAGCACACTTTCTACTTTTTCCTGGTTACTAAGTAGCATTTTTAAGAAATTAATATAACTATTACATTGACATCTATTTTGTCACTTGCTTGTTTCTAAGGTGACGTAGTGTAAAAAAATTCTTAGTAGTTGGCTGTGACTTTATATTCTGACATTTAACGCTCAATAACTTATTTTCAATAAGTTTGTTGGTAGCATGTAGCTTACTGTTACTTTACCCTTAGCACATTAACACATTTTTGTAATTTTCAACCACCCTGTACGTTATATCTACGATTTTTGAAGTGAAAACTTCTTTAGGCGCGTTTAGCACTTTTTGTGGGCACTGAATTAGACTGAGCCGTCACGCGTCAGGCGTCAGACTCGGGTGTGCTACGCTCGAGTTCAACTGCTATATTCAATCCGAACTGACCCTGATCCGAATGAACGTTATATGAAAGAGCATGCCGCCATCGGTCGCATTCAGTATCGATGTATCGACGTGGAAACAGTCAGTGTGCGTTGTCTAGACACTCGTCTGCGTCTCAGGTATTGTTCTGGCATTTTTTAAATTATTAAATTATATATTTACGTAGGGTGAAGTAAGGTTTACCGTAATTGCTTATTCCGTGGACCTAATTTATTATGATTTCTGACTTCTGTTGAAGATGTAAAAATTCAAGGGTTGTTCAATTTTAGGAAATATCTTTTTTCGTATGCAGTAAAATTATCCCGTATTCCAAGTTTATGTTATTTTTGAAGTGAAAACTTCTTTAGGCGCGTTTAGCACTTTTTTGTGGGCACTGAATTAAACTGAGCCGTCACGCTCGGCTGTGTTACGCTCGAATTCCACTCCTATATTCCATCAGTCGCATTCAGTATCGACGTGGAAACAGTGTGCGTTGTATGCACACCTGTTGCGTCTCAGGTATGTTCTGGCATTTTTTAAATTATATATTTACGTAGGGTGAAGTAAGGTAATTAGTTTTACCGTAATTGCTTATTCCGTGGACCTAATTTATTACGATTTCTGACTTCTGTTGAAGATGTAAAAATTCAAGGGTTGTTCAATTTTAGGAAATATCTTTTTTCGTATGCAGTAAAATTATCCCGTATTCCAAGTTTATGTTATTTTTGAAGTGAAAACTTCTTTAGGCGCGTTTAGCACTTTTTTGTGGGCACTGAATTAACCTTGTTGAAGTTTTCACTTCTGTCGTGTGGTCTTAAGCACACACAATTTTTTTAACGTAATATTACTTTTTAAGGTAAGCAAAACTTTTTATGAAGAATAAGTTTGTCTCCTAAAATCAAAGATAAAAATGTTTTCCATATTATGTTGCAAATATTCATACACACGCTGTATAGGTAAATATCGTTATTTTTAAAATTAGAGAGCCAGTGATGCCCCTCTGCATCCATGGTTGACAAAACCACAGAGGCTTCTGAGTAGTAACAATAAAATTAGTTAGCTATATCACGTCTAAAAAAAGAATAACTAAACAATAAAACAAATGTAAATCATGAATTAGAAAATTGTAGAAACTGAAATTTTGACAAGGAAATACATATCGTAAATAAATAAGTTGTGTCAAAAATCTCATACATTCAATTTGAAAAATACTACATTTGAAACTAGATAATAATATCACCTTTTCGTTATAGAACTAAAATAAAGATTGGGGAAAAACTAAATCGCTCTTGGGTAAAAAAAAATGGATCTCTTAAAAAAACGACAGGATGATAGGATATATTCTAAGAAGTCTACTATTACGCATATGGTAAATGAAGGACTAGCTTAAGATTGCGTAAGGTATTGCCAGATAAACATTTGTAACATAGTAATGATGTGGGTATAAAATGTTTTCGGAAAGCATACGAACTATTGTCGGACACCATCCTCTATAAATTACCCAAATAAACGATTGAGGATAAAAATCTGATGTTACAAAAACTACTTTTCCTACGAAATTGTATTTTCAACTTTGAAATCTCGCCAGAACAGTGTCGGAACTTCTTTATTAAATTTTCTTCCAAAGCTCTTATACGTAAGTATTCTTTTTATATCGTAGAATTTGTGAGTTGAAACTGTAAATAGTTTAAATAAACTTGTATCCAAAAGAAAATCTTAACAATATTTTGAGGCAAGCGGTCTATTTTTAATAACCTGAAACTAATTTTTTTTGTGCTATCTGCAAAAAATATTTTAAGCTGTATTACAAAAACCAAAAAACCAGATTGGATATAGCAATGAAAATGGTGTAGGTACTTCGTCGTCCACTATAATGTTCAAAATTTGACAGAATTAGCAATGAAATGAGTTTGTAATTTGTAGCACTACGATTTAAAAGTGTAAGTTAGTGTAGATTACTGTAGATTCATTATGTCTCTTATATTAGTTGTTAGTACTATTATAATAGCTGTTGTTCGTATAGATTGTTTCTTTTATCCAAAATTGCCAAAACAAAGTATGATAATGTTCTTCCTTGAATTTGATTTTAACCGTAAAACCCCTCTAAGAAAGATTTTTAACAATGAAACGCCACTGTGCATTTGCACATTTTATTTAAATTTCCCTGCCTCTCACACAAAGATAAATAATTCAAAAGCTAACAGGCATACACATTACAAAGACATTTGAGGAAAACCTTTTGAAGATTTCGTTTAAAGTGCGGATTATAAGTTATATTTTTTTGTTTTGTACAAGGATATACATTACAGATAGTATTAGTTCTAGGAAAGCGAAACACTTAGCGTAAAACAAAGATAGATAGCGCTACCAAACTATAAGAAACGTAAGTAATGCTGGACACTGCTGCTTTCTTATTTACCTGCATGATTTTTTTTTACAATAAAATGTTTGTCATTAATAAGAACCATGGATAGAAATGTTTATCTCGAATTATTATTAAACTGCTTACTTTATTCGTATCGGTAGAGTAGATTGTCTATGGAGTTGTTAATAATTGATGAAAAATTATAACTGAAATCAGTTATTGCCTTACTGCATAGGGTCAATCGGGGGAAATGGAAACGATTTTTGCAAACTTTATTTTAAAATTATGTAGAAAAGGTACAAATGAAAATTTTAAGTTTTCCTGGGCTTGACGGTTACTTTTCAACTTGGTTTGTTAGAATGTACCCAGCAAAACATGAAAATTTTAGTTAAAGTAGTAGAAAAGATTTTTTTAGTGTGTTTTCATTTACCCCATATATATTTCCATTTACCCATTACATTGGGGTAAATGAAAACAACGTGGTTTTCGCCATAAATATCAGTTAAATTCACTGCGGGTTAAGTGAAAACATTTCTTATACCTTCTTCGGTAGTGATGATAAAAAAAAATTTTAATAAGAACAGTTTATTTATGAAAAGTACAAAAAAATAACACAAAAAATAGCTATTTAACTTGAGGAATAAATCGTAAGGTAACTTTAGTACATTTTGAGTCTTTTAGTGATAAACATATAAAAATAGGTCCTTAACAACAACGGTAGGTACTCTGAGATATTGGGGAAAAAATGTCGACCTCGCGTAATATTTGCTGGTTTTACATTAGCTAATATTCGGTCAAAAGTAATAATAAGGAAAGTATTAAAGGAAACATGTTTCCATTAACCCCAAACATGTGTTTTCATTAACCCCACCGCGGTATGATGAATGGGGTAAATGAAAACACCTCGTAGTTTTCAACACAACAATATTATTGACCTAACCTCAAAAAAAAACGTGCAACCATACCATTTATTTACCGTAATACATATAAAGACTAACAATATTAACATATTTTAAAACGAAAAAAAAAATATTTGTTTGCCTCGGCAAAACTGTGTGTCAAATTGTATTGTAGTAAATAGTTGATAAATGACTTACGGTCACGGTAAACGCTCACCGCCATCACAAACTATGATAAGCTACTAGCAGTGTTGCCACTACAACCAACAGGCATACTTCAGAAAAAAAAGCGGGATGTTTGAGTATAGAGTTAAGGCTGTTTTCATTTACCCCTAGTTTACATTTCCCCCGATTGACCCTATGACATTGGACCGATTTAAAATTTTGAAAAGAACGAAATTGCGTTTCGCTAGAAAAATGGCAATGTGGATCATTTAAAAGAAAATAAACGATGGGATAATACGACATACACTCATCAGCAAAAAAAACCGGACAAGGAAAATTATCGTCAACTTTGATATTAAATAACTTTTCAGATTTTAAAACATCTTTAATGAAATTCTCGAAGATGGTATAGCCGCATGTATTAAGATTATTACCAGTTTTTCAATTTAAGAGAAATATTGACATATTATGTGATATTATACCGAGGGAAACAAATGATACTTTCTTTGTCTTAAGTTCTCAACACCCTGTGGAAAAAGTAGGCTGTGCGATGATATTTCAATGCATTTCATATGGAAGTCGCATGTTTTCTTGACATTTTGTTTTTTGATTCATCACAATACCTGGTATTTTTAAAAAGATATAATCTTTTTAGAAAATCATTTTAAATTTACCAATGTTATTGGATAAAAAAAAACATAGTAAGACGTGATAAGTTAAGTTGCCTAGCAACTGGCATTTTATTTCATTGTCAGTGTCAAGCTTGAAATATTGCCCAAACATGCGCTCAGAAGATGTTGCCCGTGCTGTGGCACGAAACGATTGAAAAGCGGGTAATAATCTTAATACATGCGGCTATACCATCTTCGAGAATTTTATCAAAGATGTTTTAAAATCAGAAAAGTTATTTAATATCAAAGTAGACGATAATTTTCCTTGTCCGGTTTTTTTTGCTGATGAGTGTAGTTCAAGAAAAGAAATCCTACTTTAAAGGTAAATAATAAAATAGCTTAAGATTATGTAAGGTGATACTGTAATATAAGTGTAAATAAAGTAATTAATAAAGAAAATTGTGTTATTATTGTTGATATCCCATACATAAGGGTCATGTTTGATATTTGTTTGTTGTGTTTGCATCTATTTGTATAAGTGTTAATGTTGCAAAATCAACGAGCTGTACGTTACACTTATATTGGGTTTGCATTCATATTTAGAAATACGTAATGACGTAGGTATGAGAACTTTTTGGAAACGAAACGGAATATTGTTAACTTTATTAAATATTATCAGTGGATGTATTAAACTATTGACACTTAAATGCTATTCTGAACTGTACACACAAAAAACGTATTATTATATTAATAGGACTTCTCAACAATATTAATTTGTGTGTTATTTTAATTAAATTAAAATTATCTCTTTGTTTTGAAAACGCAAAAAATCGCAAAATAAAAATAATACTATTTTGTTAATTATGTATAAACCTTAACGAACCCACAATTTAAGGTTTCTAGAGTATGGGATTATAATCCATGAGGTCAAAGAGACTTTTAATAAAAATCTTAGTGCACTCCGTCTGAAAACCAAAGTTCTTAGTGAGTGATTAAGCCAATGAAGAGGGGCATGAAAGCAAAAGGGAGAACCAGAAAGGGAGAGTTATACCAAGGATTCGTGGTGAATAGTTGCAATCAAACGTTTCGGAGTGGGTGCAGCATAGAATAGCACCTACCTTAAATGTATTTTTAAGATTATTTCCAAATCAAAAATGTATTTAAGTAAGTACATACTGCAAGACCATAATAAATAACTAAAACTATTTTCGCCACTATATCCCTGTATAAAAAGTTATTAACAAAACAAAAATACAATAACAAAACCTATTTTTAAAATTAGGAAGTAGTTCGTAATCTCAGAGTGGAGCTGTGAAGATATGGGGAAAAAAACTTACAGTCGTCTCCACAAATATATGAAAAGTCAATTTATTGGGGTGTACATGTTTCGGTACTAAAAAGTACCATCATAAGCACCGAAGGGCCCAAGTGCCACTTACATTACATTCCTTCGTGTGATGGTACTTTCTAGTACCGAAACATGTACACCCCAATAAAGTGACTTTTCATATATTTGTGAAGACGACTGTGAGCTTTTTCCCCCAGTATTTTTAAAAGTTCAAGTTCAAAAAATTAAAAATAACAAATAATAAAATAAAACCAATGTTTTCTCCATGTATCGTCGTTTCCCAAAAAGTTGACTTTAATGCTTTTCCCTATAAAAAGGAAACCTTGTTTTTAGTTAGTACTATTAAATTTACGTCTCCTCTTAAGTATCTGCTGCTTCGGTTATGTTTTGGTTTATTAACCAAAACAGACATTGGCATGATATTGAACAAAAACAAATAATCATCTCTTTAAATCATAACAAGCTACTGCAAAACAGAAGTAGAGTGGCGTTCCTTTTTTTCGTCAGAACCATCCTCAGACGCGTTTCGCCATATTATTTGTAATCAGTAACAGATCCGACGCAAAAAAAAGTTTAAACAGTACACGGCGAGGGCCGGCGAAAGAATGCAGTTCTAAGCGCCATCTAGTGTCGATGGTGGATAATTCCAAAATACACCTGCACTTCTAACTATTGTAAAACAATTTTTTTGTTTTTTTACTGCCAGAGGGCTTTTCGAGATGATATAGGTCATAATATCTTATCTCCCGTTAAGCTGAACGTATTCCTCTTTAATTATGTTTATAGTATGACATCACGTATTCCTATTAAAAGCCGTACAATGTTAAAAGGAGGATTAAGGTTTTTTTAGTAATATAACACATTCCGTAAAGCTTTTGACAATAAAACTCTACTGAATCCTTTATTTCTATATTTCATTTAAGTTTCATTGCCTCCTGCACAAACAGAAACAATTCCCTAGCTAACGGGCAGTAATTACACATAACAAAGGCATTTTACAAAAACACATCCGGGATTTCCCGCAGATTCTGTTTTGGCAGCGAATTTTCAGTTATTTTTTGCTCTACAGGGATATACATTCATATATTCATATATATGTACTATGAGTATAAACAATTCTACGAAGTAAACGAGTTTCCGTAGAGACAAATGGAGAGCGCAGCCAAATCAATTCCAGAATTATTATATGTACAAAATGGTCAGCAAAGCTCCACACGGAATTTGAAAAGCGCGTTTTATTTTTTAAGCAATAAAATCCGTTTAATAAGACAATTATTGTAGCTAAACAAAAGAAATGTATATCACGAATTTAAAAGTTGTGGACACTGGCTTGCCGCTAAAGATATGCGTATCGTAGGTTAATAAATTGTCCATTCGATGTAATTTAATGAAGTAACGTTTAAATCCAGATGTTATTATCATCATATAGAACGAGTTTGTAACTTGGAATACATTCAGTAAATCCAGTAAAGTTTTTGTTTTGAAAAATGCTTGGACACGGGTTTCAACATTTTAATGTATGGTATTTTTTATATATAAAATATTTACAGTGTGTCTCAAAACAGAGATATGACGATATCGCTATGACAACCCTAGTTTTTATTGAATATTTTTAAATTGCATATTAAGATATACATAAGTAGCAATTTTAATTTTTTTATTCCTTGTCATTTATAAGATATTAAACAAACAAAAATTAATTTGAAGAAATAGTCCATGCTTAAAGTGGAGTTGAAAGTATGGGAAAGAAAGAAAAAACTAAAAGTCTTCCTCCACAAAATTGAATAGAATAAAAATTCTCTAGGGGTCTCTACATGTTTCGAACGTAGAGACGTTCATCATCAGGAGAGAGAAAATGTATTTAGTGCTGATGGTTTTAGCAGAAGAGAAAATGGTGTAGAACCTAGAGAGAACCTGTAGAGCTTTTATGGAATGAAAAATTGATGTGTGGAAGAGACATAATATGAAGGAAATTGATAAAGGCTAAACAATACTGAGTATGTGAAAAAACCTTCCTAAAAAGAAGGTGTCGAAGAATATTTAAAATTTTTTATAAAACTTTTCAAGTGGTGTCTGTAAGACCTTATAAGGATAAAATTGTCATAATTATGATGATATCACAATCTGTAAAAAATAGAAATTGAAATTAAAATCAAAGAGTGAAGGAGTAAAACATTTTTGGAATATTTTTTTTTTAATAAAAAGTAAGTAATTACAAAATTACATTGCAAAAAGTGTTTTGTGGGGCATTGAAGAATAAAGCTCAGTAACTCCGCAAGCGGTTAATTTAAAACCAATAGAATTAATAAGTTGCACATTTTGTAAAAGTAAAAGAAAGAGAGAAAATTGTTTATAGAGGAAAAGCTCAATTAAGGTTAGGTAGATATAAAACTACTAACCAGTTACCTAAAATAAACAATATAACTTAAAAACTAAGCAGTGAAAAGAAACGGTTTATGTGGGTAGAAAAAATAATTTAGGTAGTTGCCCTAACATTTTTTTGTGTGTGGTGACATTATCTGTAGATGAAAAGATTAAATGGTGCTGTATACATGTCACAGTGTGAAAAATTGGTATTCTGCAGTATATGTTCTGCCATTTATAAATGGGAAAACGAGTGTGAAAGATTTTACTTTTTGTCGGTAATAAAGATTAGTTTTGTGATGTATATATGAAAATAGTGGTGATAGTTAAATGGATTTCACAGTCGTATAAAGTAACAGAAGAAAATTAATTAAATTGTTTTTTTTTTTTGAAAATTGTGATTGTCACAAAAGAACAAAGACCAATAAAGAAGGAGAAGGGAAAAGACAAAAATTATATTTAATAATTAAAGTTGAGAGCATTAAAAAAATTAGAGCAGCTGTGTTGAATTTGATCGTTTAGAGACAAAGGACATTGATATTATTTAAGGTTTTATTAATTTCAAGAATTTCTAAAAGGTCTAGTTTATTTCCTTTGTTGCTAAAGTGTAAAAATTTTGTATGAGAATCAGAATTAAAAATATTTGAAACGTTATGTCTAGAAAAATTAGATTTTATCTTTGAAGGGGAAATATTTTGATTGTTAGCCTTCTCTACCTCTTTACAGTGTTCTTCGATACGAGTTGAAAATTTACGTCCTGTTTGGCCAATATAGGTCGCTATATAACCCTCAGTAGAACAGCTGATACTGTTAACTCCAGATTTGGAAACGGGAAACGTTTCTACGTTCGAAACATGTGGAGACCCCTAGAATTTTTATTCTATTAAATTTTGTGGAGGAAGACTTTTGGTTTTTTCTTTCTTTCCCAAACAAAAATTAGTTTAATTGAAAAAGAAAAAAAAACCCTAAACGGCCTTAATACTTTTTCGTTCATAAATGCTCAAAATGTTGTACTATTTGGCAATATTTTAAACGCAAGTAAGACTCGTTTTCAACATTTCTAATTACTTCGAAAGAACATAACCTATACACTCATGACTTATTCGTGCTGTTGACTCTTCCAACATTTGACGAGGAATAAAAATTTGGAATTTGGTAAGTACTTATGTACAACTTAATATGCACTTTAAATTTAATCAATTAAAAACCAGGGTTACCGTTTAAAAAAATTATTGATATCGTCATATCTCTAATTCGGGACGCACTGTATCAAAAAAAAAATTATAAAGAAGACCACAACTTAAAATGTCAATAAACGTGTCCAACCATTTTATCAAAAAAAACGGTACTGGATTCACTGAATTTTCTTCATGTTACAAAGTACCGGGTGTTCCATCTAAGGAGGTAATCAGCTATATCTCAGAAAGTTATAACACTAGGACTTTGGGAAAAAAAAAATATCTATAAAAGCGGTCAAGAGAAATGGCTGGAAATTATTTTCAAGTTCGAAAAATGACCGCTAGGGGGCGTAAGAGAACTTTCAAAATAGAAATGCCTATTTTCTCTTGATTTTTCTTAATAAAAATATGTTAAAAATATAAGAATTGTATTCTCCATAAAATTATGCAACTTTATGTTAGGAATCGTTTTTTTCTATTTTCAATAATAAAGTGGTGGGAGAAGGTCAAACCTTTTTTCTTTCAAACGCTGATATCTCTGCTTTGGATAAACCGATTTTATTCAACTTGGTTTTGAAAAAAAGCCCCTCTTTTCCTCTACACGCAAATCTATTAACTATATCATATTGATTCTGATGGGGGCCACTAGATGGCGTTTTTCCATAATTCCTCAATGAATAAGGATTTTCTCAAAAAAATCAAATGTTATGGTATGACTTTTTTATCATATTTTATTTAATAATAAAATAATAGAATAAAAAATCCAGGTCCGTATTTAAAATAAAAAAGTTGATGATGGTCACTCGAATCCGAAACGTCGGATTAAAAAAACTAACCCCGTCAGCTTGTAGAGGAGGAAAAGTTACTAGTAGGAATTGAAAACCGCAACGTGATATCTTTTGTTAAACTAGAGAAATTAGGGATAATAATAATTAATATGGAAAAATAGGCCATTTTTTAAAACATTCGATTTTCTCTAGTTTAACAAAAGATATCACACTACAAGCTGATGGGGTTAGTTTTTTAATCCGACGTTTCGGATTCGAGCGACCATCATCAACTTTTTTATTTTAAATACGGACCTGGATTTTTTATTCCACTATTTAATAGCCTTTATAAGCCTAAAATAAAAAATGATGAAAAAGTCATATCATAACATTTGATTTTTTTGAGAAAATCCTTATTCGTTGAGGAATTACGGAAAAACGCCATCTAGTGGCCACCATCAGAATCAATATGGTAAAGTTAATAGATTTACCTGTAGAGAAAAAGAAGGGCTTTTTATCAAGACCAAGTTGAATAAAATCGGTTTATCCAAAGCAGAGATATCAGCGTTTTAAAGGAAAAAGTTTGACCTTCTCCCACCACTTTATTACTGAAAATAGAAAAAAACTATTCCTAATATAAAGTTGCATAATTTTATGAAGAATACAATGCCTATATTTTTAACATATTTTTATTAAGAAAAATCAAGAGAAAATCGGCATTTCTATTTTGAAAGTTCTCTCACGCCCCCTAGCGGTAATTTCGCGAACTTGAAAATAATTTTCAGCAATTTCTCTTGGCCGCTTTTATAGATATATTTTTTTTCCCAAAGTCCTAGTGTTATTACTTTCTGAGATATAGGCGATTACCTCCTTAGGTGGAACACCCGGTACATATGTATAGATGATTAGAAACACGTAATTTCCTTTGCAACTTGATAACAGAAAATCCGTAGCATTATTACAGCACAATCGGAAAGACCTGAGAAATATCACTGCTGTAGTTACTGGACATTGCTTTTTTGGTAGACACGTCGAACGTATGCAAATATCAGCTGACTTCTGCAGAAGCTGCAGCAACAGCATAATTTCTTGTGTCAATGCCCTGACCCAATACCCTCTGAAATAAGGCCTCAGTGCTTTGCCGTAAATTTAACGTGACGTCACATATACTAGGCTTAAGTTTCCTTCATAAGAGTTATATTGTAAAGATCGCCAGTCAATTTATGAATCGGCTGTCAGTCTTGTTTTAATCATTATATTTATTTGGTCGCCTTGGTTCACTGCCTTGTTGGTTGCCAGTTTAAAATTTGAAAAAAAAACAACTTTTAGCGATAGGGTAGAATTTTAACACAATGTCTGAAAATTGTCAAACAAAAAAAAAAGAAAAACCTTATAGTAAAAAGAACTTAAAATTTTAAAAACAAATGAGAAAAATCATTACATTATGGTCATGAATCAAATCATTTTGTTAAGTGTTGTCGCAACCAATTGACTATTTTGTATTAAAGCTGACAACACTGTTGCTGCGGAAAAGAAGTTGCTCGTCCAGGTAAATTATTATCTCTCTGTCTTTATAAGTATTGGTTCTGTCTCTGTCTTACTTTTGGCAAGCGTACTTAGGATGAAGCAAGGATGAAGAACCATGGGTCAGTTCCAACCAACTTAAAATTCAAATTTGACGTAACTGTCGTAACTTTCGACAGTAGACAGACACGGCTAAAACTAGAAAACAACGATCAAATATTGAAAGTATTAGTTTTTTTGCTTTAAGTGATAAGTTTTGTGATTTTTTGTAAGATTTTTTAGTGAGTGTCGGTGAATTGAAACATATATTAAGTGCTGTGTTCCCGGGTGTAGTGGAAACTACGATATTGGACCAAAAGTTCGCGTTTTCGGCTTTCCAAAGGACTTGTGATTTTTTGTAAGATTTTTTAGCTTTTTTTATATCCATTCCGCGAAAAGATTTAGTCCCAAACAAAAACACGAAAGTTTGTCAACAACATTTTGATAAAGGTACTATAATTTGGAATCATTCAGAACAAGATCCTAAAACAGGTAAGATTGTTTCAATTGATCTAAATAGGCCTCGACTAGCAGAAAACAGCATCCCAACAATTTTTCCAAATTGTCCTCAATATTTATCGAAAGCTGTTCATATTCGTAAAAGTAAAGACTAAAAATTAAGGGAACTTGAGGAGTTACATTTTTTACAAGCAATTGAAGAAAGCCGAGTAAAGTATGATAGCCATAAGAACAACACAAGTTTTGAAAACTTTAAACAGTTCTTAAATGTGTTTCAAAATTTTACTCTAAAGGAGTGCTGGTTCTCCGTAAAAAATGAAGATAAAATAACTTTATTTAGGCTTGAATATAATCCTGGATCTTGTATAACTTGGGCAATTATCATCTATAATAACTTAAAAATAGCAACATTTTTATATGGCCAATCTCTTAGTATTTCTGGATCAAAATTAAAAACACCATTTACTTGTAGCAGTCTAGATGAACTAAAAGACTTGTTGGATATTATTGATGATACGATTATGACAATTCCTTTAAATAATATATAATGACCTCTTGCAAAGTAACGAGGGTACTACGAGTAACAATGATTCAACACTAAACTCGAGTAAAATAATTCAAACAGATTAAAAAATACATTTAAACTTTTGTTACAAATTTTAGAAAATTTTAAAAATTCGGGTGATGACCAATTTATAAAAAACTTAAATTTTATTTCTGAACAAATTACTTTGCTTAAGACCGCAAAAGAAAGATATAGATATTCACCCAACACTATGATTTTATGTTTAATTTTATTTACCATAAGCCCCCATGCCTATAAATATTTACGAGACCATGGACCACTTATTTTGCCTCACCCCGAAACAATAAAAGGGGTCTGTAATCAATATCTCACAGATCCTCATATTGATGAAAGAAAAATTTTTCTTACCTATGCTCGTAATATTTTTAAATTTATTATTATACATTAATAAGAAACTACTGTGGTAAAAAAAATGATCGTATGGGTAAAAATAAGAAAAGAAAACTAAATACTCTTACTTAATAATTACCCTTAAAGTGACATAATATTCCGATATATTGACCTTTATTTAAAGAACAAATTACAGTGTCATACTTAGGCTCGTACTTAGGTATATCTAATGACAACACATTATGCTCAAAGGAGCATGCATGACACAATGCTCAAAGGAGCTTATAAAGACAAAAACCTCCTGTGATCCTGTGTGCATATAAGTAGCTACTAATATAAATATATATTTTTATTTATAAGTTACTTAGTATGTTATCTGAGGAGACAAAAATACTTCCCAACCCTAGCTGTTAACCTACGAACTGCCACTGATAGCAAATATAGATTAGATTACTTATTTTTAAACTCCCTGTACATATAAACTTAAAGAAAAATATGTTTTAAGTATTTTACTAAAGAGTAGTATAACCCTTACCCATGATTATTCTATTATACTCTATTAAATATTCAGCCTACTAATGGTGACGTCACGGCAGAGCACTGAGGCCTTGTATCTCAGAGGGTATTGCCTGACCTCGCCAGAAGAAGGTTCAATGCATTTTGCATTCTTTAATGATCTGGAGGAAGTGAGCAACCTGCAACTGGGTCGACTCACTAAGTTCATTAATGGTAGCGGCTTGTTTGAATGAGCTGCCAAGATTCTTCTATTTTCTACGTCGCGTTAACCATCAAGAAACTGATGCGGATAGGTTTCGCGAAATACGTGTGTGGTATCACAATGGTCCTCATAGGACGACGTGAGACTGTTTGGACAGTACCAGGCTAGGATAACTTAAATGGTGAAGGTCGTCCCCTGTTCGTTTAATTTAGCTCCCGGTCGCTAGTGGCGCTATTGTAGGAATTTTGTTTTATAAGGTTGTTCATCTCCTAACGTTGGTAGAAACAGAATATTCATTTAGAATGAGCATGGCCAACATTCTGTACCTCTCTCTCTCTCTCTCTCTCTCTCTCTGTATTAAACTGTACCAGCATATTGTGCGAGAAAGATAAAAATATGGTTTGTTGTGACAGATCCTGAAGTCTTACCTGGACTGGTAAAAGATTGTCATTGTCATTTTATGATTGATTTGAAAATATATAAAAAATAAAGTTATTATTAAATAATTATTCATATATAATTTATAAACTTAACATGGCGCAGTCGGTAGTTTGAGAATCGTAAATAGGTATATATTTAATATGTCGCGACCAAAGAAATCGGGAAGAAAAACCAAGGCAATTAACAGAAGCGTGGAACCTCCTGAAGACTTCATTAATGTCGCCCAACGATTGGAAAGTACAGAGAAAGCTATTAAAGATATAGAAAGAAACTTTACTTCACAACTTAATGAACTACAAGGTACAATAACTAGTTTATTAAATAAAAACTTTGAAAATAACACGGAATTGTTAGAAAAATCTACAGAAAATAATAATATAAGCTGTTTTTTTAATTAAAAACCTATTTCTGTAAATATCTAATATTAATAAATCTTGTCGCCATATCAGAAACGTTGTTATAATTTCCTTTCGTTCTTCCAAATTATTTTAACTTGAATCAGATGTTTCGCGCTTCAAACTTTTCCGTTAAGTTAGAAGCGCGATAATTTGAATTCAAAGTAATAATAAAATTAAAATTTTTATGCTTGGCGCCTACCCCCACCACGACTATATTTAGTTTCGCCCCCGGTCGCATGTGGCGCTAAGTTGCCTATCTATCCTTGAGAGCGCGCAACTCGCTTGTCTATGGACAGTACCAATAGTCTGTCACTCTAACCTAACCTATTAAATTTATTCCAAATTACAAACTTAAACTATACCGGGTGTTTCTCAAAAGACGTTCACCCCTATAACTTTTTTATATTTATAGATATTAAAATGAAATTTTGAGATTATGCATAAGAGATGAGTCTGCATTTATTGGCATAATTTTAAGTGACTTTCACTTTGATATTTCAAATGGGACATCTTGTATATTTTTACTTTTTGAGATTCAGCATAACATTTCGAGTAAAATGACACCTCACTTGTCATTTTTTGACGTGTTATACCATTTTTATGTTTATTTTTTATTTTCAATCTAGAGTGCTACAAATTAATTAAATCTGTTAATTTATAGTCAAGTAGTATATGAAAATGAAAATTATGTCATAATAATTGGCTTTCTAACTTTTACAAGCGTTTAAAAAATGAAATTTTGTATTCTTGACGTTTACTCCGTTTTTCCAAATGGAACAATGGTAGTTCACTAGGATATATTATTTAAAACCAACAATTTGATATCATACACTCCTATGCTATTTTAAAATTGACACGAAATAATTTGCCTTAAGTCCCAATCGCAAACTTAAAAGCGTTATGCATTATTGCCGCTGTCTTTTCTAAAGAAATATAAAGGCGGCTTTAAAAACCAATATGGTTGTAAATTAAAATTATAATGTCATTCGTTTATTAAACTTACATTGTAAATCAGATAGAATGGTTAGTTTTACTAGAAATTAACAAATTGATATGCTCCTACAGTAGGGAATAGTAAGCGTTTCGAAATCATCCATGGATTTGGATCGCAGACACCCCCACCACCACACCCAAACCTACCAATACAACACTCCCCCCACTCCTCCCCCCACTCCTACCACCACACCCAAACCTACCAATACAACACTCCCCCCACACCTCCCCCCACTCCTACCACCACACCCAAACCTACCAATACAACACTCCCCCCACTCCTCCCCCCACTCCTACCACCACACCCAAACCTACCAGTACAACATTCCCCCCACCACCACACCCAAACCGATGGGTAAATTGCAATCCTCCTTCCACCACACCCAAACCTACCAATACAACACTCCCCCCAACACCACACCCCACTTTGTTGTTGTAAAAAGCAGTCGTTGTTCAGTTTAAAAAATAATAGTTAATAGTAATTTTCGTACAGTATTGTTAAGACCAGTTACACAAGATGTATCAGTGCAGCGATTGCAATAAAACATTCAACCATCAATCAAACGTGTATAGACATAAGAAGGAAACTTGTCCTAATAGATCACCCCATATTAAAAGGAAGAATAACATGCAATTATGTGACGATTGCAATAAAACATTCAGTCATCAATCAAACGTGTATAGACATAAGAAGGAATCTTGTCCTAATAGATCATACCATATTAAAAGGAAGAATAACATGCAATTATGTAAGATACCAACAAAGAAACTTAAAATAGAGGAACCCCAAAAATCAGAACATCAACCATCAATTCCTAAACTTATTCTATCACGATGTAAGGAAATAATTATTGCTGTCCTTCTGTGGTTATTATATTGGCACATATAGAGAGAAAAATTTAGGCGACCTTTCCAGTGATGAATTAAAAAATGTCAGCTTTGAAAAATATTTAATAAAACATTCAACTTCCTATGAACTTCTAAAAATATGGGGAAAAATTACCTAGTGCCTATAAAAATAACATCCATTCAAAGTCATTAACACATTTCATTGAACTCACGACAACCGCTGCTAACTCGATAGACCCCTAGGCAAAACAAGTTTTATTTCCGTACTTCATTTAAAAATTACAAAATTCAGAGAGGTATTAGATATAAGCTAATTTATACTAACATTAAACTTAGTAACATAGAAAAAAACACACCCTATTATAACTATTTCCTTGTTAGAAGCGATATGAAATCATAATAATATAATATCTTAAAGATGTTGATAATGACCGGTTTTATTATACGAACGTGTTTGTTAGTCGGTTAAGTAGAAACTGGGCCAATAAAAATAAAGAATGAATGAAAGAAGAATACAGTTTGATTTTTTTTTACACTGTTGTCAATACTTCCTTAATTTCGCATAGCTCAAATTATTATAAACAAATAAAATTAAATACTCTCCTGCATGAAACGATTACAAATTATTCAATGCATTTCCTAGTTCATTATCTGATCACCGCAGCGAGTTGTATTTTTTAATAAATACATACAACTTCCCAGTTCATTGGATGGTCAATCGGCCAACTCAGTTCAACTACTGCATTTTTTCGCAAAGTCATTAACACATTTCATTGAACTCGCAACGACCACTGCTAACTCGATAGGCTCCTAAGCAAAACAAGTTTTATTTCCGTACTTCATTTAAAAATTACAAAATTCAGAGAGGTATTAGATATAAGCTAATTTATACTAACATTAAACTTAGTAACATAGAAAAAGACACACCCTATTATAACTGTTTCCTTGTTAGAAGCGATATGAAATCATAATAATATAATATCTTAAAGATGTTGATAATGATTGGTTTTATTATACGAATGTGTTTGTTAGTCGGTTAAATAGAAACTAAAATAAAGTATGAATGAAGAATACAGTTTGATTTTTTTACACTGTTGTCAATCCTTCATAGCTCAAATTATTATAAACAAATAAAATTAAATACCCTCCTGTATGAAACGATTACAAATTATTCAATGCATTTCCTAGTTCATTATCCGATCACCGCAGCGAGTTGTATTTTTTAATAAATACATACAACTTCCCAGTTCATTGGATGGTCAATCGGCCAACTCAGTTCATCAACTACTACATTTTTTGACTTTGGTTAAAATATATAAGCTGGTTGGATTTGCTTCCGAAACATTCACAATCTCTAGCTCGCCTAGAGAGTATAAATATATATATAATTCACCGTTACAAATTAATTTTTTAAATGTCGCGAAAACCAAATATCACAATATTAAAAAATATTATAGTTAAATCAAAAGATGCTTTTGAAGACGTTGTTCCCAAACCAAAAATGGAGTTTTATTTTGATCGTCCAAGTACACCCGAAGAATTTAAAACTCCTATTAATTCTCCGTCGCTGTCTGAAACCCATCAAGCAACAACAAATCTACAAGATTATTTAAATGGAGAGGAAGAGGATTGGGAAACGCTACTTCAACCCTTTTCTCCGGACACACAAGTTCCTGAGATGCAAGCAGCCGAGACGGAAGCAGCCGAGACGCAAGCAGCCGAGACGCAAGCAGCCGAGACGCAAGCAGCCGAGACGCAAGCAGTCGAGACTCAAGCATCTGAGACGCAAATTCCAATAGTTCCAGACGATTCAATCACTCCAATGGATCAAGTCGAACCTTATCAACCAGAAGAGAGAAATCATAGATGGCTGATTCACCTCAAAAAAATCAACGAAGTTAACAAACTAATTCAGGAAGTAGAAAAAAAGAAAACCTTGGCTAAAGAACAAATCGAAGATTATGAAAATCTCTTATCAATATTTAAACAAAGAAAAACGGCAATGGTTTTAGACTATGTAAACAATACTAAACAAAACAATTTAATACATCAAATTTCAAAAAGAAGAAAATTATTTTAAAAATAATTTGTAACGGTAAAATATATATATAAATAAATAAATAAATCTCTATACGAGTTAGAGATTTTGAAACAAAGTTATTGTTTTATTTATTAATCTAATATAGTTCTCTGTATAAAATTAACAGAACGTAGAATCATATTAAGACAAAACCTTAGGTATTTATTAAAAATAGAATTATATAGTGCGTTTTCCCTAGTAAGATACATCCTAAAATCAAATGTTATTGATTTGCAGCAACAAATAATATTCAGAATTTAGATAGAGAAAGTTAAAAGAATAGGTGAATCAAGTTAGTTGTTAACTTAAATCAGTAGCGACTCATGATACTTAAAATAGGTGAGATCCAAAAAAAGGCATACATTTTGTTATTTTTGATATTGGTCGACTATCCAAAAATTTATCGCTTTTCCACTTCAGTGCGTCTCGAAAAAAGGAGTTTCAAGTAAAGAGGAAATTAATATTATCAGAGGGTTTTATTTTTTATTTATCTAGACAGAACACACAAAACAACTATTTTATTACCTTAAAAAGCGAGCATTTGACAACATGTATGTTGCTTTTAACAATGTAAGGTTGTTATATATATATATTTTTGTATAAAAGTGAGAGTTTTTGAGATATTACAAATTACATTTTTTCGCTTTGTTAGACTATAGCATGTTAACGAATCATGAATTTAAAAAAACTGGTTTTAGTATGTCTTAGTTTTTAATCATGGTGGACATTGAAACTAAAATATACTCCCACTCTTAAAAAATTGATAGGAACCAAATATTAAACTATATAACTTTTGGATTAAAGCTTAATTCTCTAGTTCTAGTACATAACCTTACTCGCTGAAAGATGAAGGATTTACAGGAAAAAGGGGAAATGTAAATTTTTGATATTTTTAAGTTTGGCAACGCTGCATGTTCTTTTCAATGCATTCTTATTTGCTATCTACGCTAAATTGCAATAAGGCGAATGGACAAGATTTTATTGAGCTTCTAATAAACACCTTACAACGGTAAAAGGGAGACCGTTACAGCGAAACAGCGAAAGAAGGGAGGATGTCTTCGATGTATTATCATTATATTATTATTATAATTACGTAATGTTGCAAGCCGTTTAACTAATGACTATTAAGGAAACTGGCATGTATGAGATAGAAGAGGATAGAATTAATTAGAACATTAATAAGACGTCTATAATAATATAGGAGGTAGTGACAGATACACAGGATATAGATGTATAGGTCTTAAAAAAATATAGAACCTTGACTTTGTTATTGTTATATAAATAATTTGTGGTATCTGTCGATTAAGCATTATAAAAGACGTATTACATTAAAAAGATAGTCGTTGGTAATACTGTGGCAAGAAAATGTGTATGAAAATCAATTCTAAATAGAAAATAACCTTATAACTACCTCACCGTTTTATTTGTATGTTAGACATCTAACACTTCATATTAGCAATACAATTGTGGCCCCTATTATAGGTTAGTTAACCAAGGGTCCGTCCTATGGCATCTGTCACCTGTCAAAAACGACTGAGGATACAGTAACTAGATAATATTAAAATGTCACGAGACATGAATAATTATGTATTGCAACAGAAATATATAAAAATTATCCTTATTTCCAAAAAAAAAAAAAAAAAAATGTGATATCTGATACATGCGAATATAAGATAGAAAAGGACAACACTAACTAAATATCAACCCAATTAGCACACTTAGAAAAACCAATGTTGATCGGCCAGCAAGGTTAAAAGTTATAGTTTCACCATTAACATTCATATATCTAAAGGGGAAAGACGAGATTGGGAAAAAAATGAGTAGACAATAAAACAACCTTAGTAAAAAAATAATCTCTAACAAGTTAGAGACTTAAAAATTATAGGTATTATGTTTAAATTATGATAACATTCCTATGACAAGGGATCGCTTATAATAGACAAACTACGAAAAATTGGTTGCCCCCCCCCCCCTTCCCTAAACGAGAGAACAATAGATAAAAATTAACCTAAACATATCTATAAATAAAACAAATTTGTTAATACCTATACAATCTACAGCAGGTATGGTTTAAAGATCGCCGAGCTGTTAGTGAGAAAAATCTAATAAACAACCAAAAACTACAAAAAATGACCATTGAATCCATAAAATAGCTATTTAACAGTCCTTAAGAAAGGTATAAAACGTTAAATACAACACTAAAATAACACAAAAACGGTCTTTGAATTCATAAAAAAAGTCTATTAAACAGCTCATAAAACAAGGTAAAAATATACATATTAAATAACTAATCAAACCAAAAAGCAGCTTTTGAATATATAAAAACTACTAATGAACGGTTGATAACTACTAATAAACGGAAAACTCTAAAAAAAAAAATACTCAAAACGAGATATTTGACACGTATCAGATAGTAGTTTCAGTAAAATTAAGAGGAGAGAAGGAGGTTATCATAGATACAGATGTGGTATCTGATTAATATATATACGCGAATATAAGATAGAAAAGGACAACACTAACTAAATATCAACCCAATTAGCACACTTAGAAAAACCGTTGTCGATCGGTCAGCAGGGTTTAAAAGTTATAGTTTCATCATTAGGATCCATATGTCTAAAGGGGAAAGACGAGATTGGGAAAAAATGGGTAGGCAATAAAACAACCTTAGTAAAAAAATAATCTCTAACAAGTTAGAGACTTCAAAAATTATAGGTATTATGTTTAAATTATGATAACATTCCTATGACAAGGGATCGCTTATAATAGACAAACTACGAAAAATTGGTTGCCCTTCCTTCCCTAAACGAGAGAACAATAGATAAAAATTAACCTAAACATATCTATAAATAAAACAAATTTGTTAATACCTATACAATCTACAGCAGGTATGGTTTAAAGATCGCCGAGCTGTTAGTGAGAAAAATCTAATAAACCACCAAAAACTACAAAAATGACCATTGAATCCATAAAATAGCTATTTAACAGTCCTTAAGAAAGGTATAAAACGTTAAATACAACACTAAAATAACACAAAAACGGTCTTTGAATTCATAAAAAAAGTCTATTAAACAGCTCATAAAACAAGGTAAAAATATACATATTAAATAACTAATCAAACCAAAAAGCAGCTTTTGAATATATAAAAACTACTAATGAACGGTTGATAACTACTAATAAACGGAAAACTCTAAAAAAAAATACTCAAAACGAGATATTTGACACGTATCAGATAGTAGTTTCAGTAAAATTAAGAGGAGAGAAGGAGGTTATCATAGATACAGATGTGGTATCTGATTAATATATACGCGAATATAAGATAGAAAAGGACAACACTAACTAAATATCAACCCAATTAGCACACTTAGAAAAACCGTTGTCGATCGGTCAGCAGGGTTTAAAAGTTATAGTTTCATCATTAGGATCCATATGTCTAAAGGGGAAAGACGAGATTGGGAAAAAAATGGGCAGGCAATAAAACAACCTTAGTAAAAAAATAATCTTTATCAAGTTAGAGATTTAAAATTATAGGTATTATGTTTAAATTATTATATACCCCCACTCCACCACTTTTCCACTATTATAAAAAGATCTAACCAAAGATGTTAATTTTGTTAATGTTAAAAAATTGAAAAAGCTAACTATTTTTAGGAAATATTGCACCAAACCTATCTTCGAACTTAATGAACAACCAAGTTTACTAAAATCGATACCTAAATGTCGTTTTCATTATAATTCACCATCTATGTGTACACTTTCCAATGTATTTTATTTGTGTGATAATTTTTCATGAATGAATAAACAGATTTTTTTAATTTATTATTGTTTTATTTCATTATATTTTAATTTTAATACATTTACATCATCATATAATTCTAATTTAACTAATTCTGTCACTAACTTTAAAAAGTTTTTAGTCTTTAAATAGTCTAAACAAACTTTGAGTGCTTTTTTACATAAAAGCGAATGTTCACTATAGTTTATAAACAGCGATAAATCTTGAGCATCATTGTTCGTTTCAGTTAAATAAGTATGATATCGTGAACAAGCTTCTGAAATAATAAAGTCTTCACACATCTCACGAACTATGGTCTCCATATTTACACACAATCACTATCAGAATCTCCAGTGTGTTCTATATCATTTTCTGCAAATTTAATTATGAGCAATGCATCCTTTTGATCCTCTGGCACATATGGTTTTAAAGAGCACTCGCTGGTCTGCTAACCATAGCACTTTTTGTATTTATATTAATTTCTTTTATGAAATTACGTTCAATTTTTTTAACAGCCTCATATAAACTTACTGCTAATATTTTTGACATTACTATTACTATTGTTTGAATGTTTGTAATAAAACTAAATATTGAACTAGCACACAATAATATATTATTATTATGAATTGGCTTTTTCCCCCTTTTTAAGTCGGGCGAGGAGACATCCCTCCACCATTCCCCCACTCCTCTACCACTCCTCCCCCCCCCTCCCCATTCCAGGAGTGGGGGAATGGTGGAGGGATGTCTCCTCGCCCGACTTAAAAAGGGGGAAAAAGCCAATTCATAATAATAATATATTATTGTGTGCTAGTTCAATATTTAGTTTTATTACAAACATTCAAACAATAGTAATAGTAATGTCAAAAATATTAGCAGTAAGTTTATATGAGGCTGTTAAAAAAATTGAACGTAATTTCATAAAAGAAATTAATATAAATACAAAAAGTGCTATGGTTAGCAGACCAGCGAGTGCTCTTTAAAACCATATGTGCCAGAGGATCAAAAGGATGCATTGCTCATAATTAAATTTGCAGAAAATGATATAGAACACACTGGAGATTCTGATAGTGATTGTGTGTAAATATGGAGACCATAGTTCGTGAGATGTGTGAAGACTTTATTATTTCAGAAGCTTGTTCACGATATCATACTTATTTAACTGAAACGAACAATGATGCTCAAGATTTATCGCTGTTTATAAACTATAGTGAACATTCGCTTTTATGTAAAAAAGCAGTCAAAGTTTGTTTAGACTATTTAAAGACTAAAAACTTTTTAAAGTTAGTGACAGAATTAGTTAAATTAGAATTATATGATGATGTAAATGTATTAAAATTAAAATATAATGAAATAAAACAATAATAAATTAAATAAATCTGTTTATTCATTCATGAAAAATTATCACACAAATAAAATACATTGGAAAGTGTACACATAGATGGTGAATTATAATGAAAACGACATTTAGGTATCGATTTTAGTAAACTTGGTTGTTCATTAAGTTCGAAGATAGGTTTGGTGCAATATTTCCTAAAAATAGTTAGCTTTTTCAATTTTTTAACATTAACAAAATTAACATCTTTGGTTAGATCTTTTTATAATAGTGGAAAAGTGGTGGAGTGGGGGTATATAATAATTTAAACATAATACCTATAATTTTAAATCTCTAACTTGATAAAGATTATTTTTTTACTAAGGTTGTTTTATTGCCTGCCCATTTTTTTCCCAATCTCGTCTTTCCCCTTTAGACATATGGATCCTAATGATGAAACTATAACTTTTAAACCCTGCTGACCGATCGACAACGGTTTTTCTAAGTGTGCTAATTGGGTTGATATTTAGTTAGTGTTGTCCTTTTCTATCTTATATTCGCGTATATATTAATCAGATACCACATCTGTATCTATGATAACCTCCTTCTCTCCTCTTAATTTTACTGAAACTACTATCTGATACGTGTCAAATATCTCGTTTTGAGTATTTTTTTTTAGAGTTTTCCGTTTATTAGTAGTTATCAACCGTTCATTAGTAGTTTTTATATATTCAAAAGCTGCTTTTTGGTTTGATTAGTTATTTAATATGTATATTTTTACCTTGTTTTATGAGCTGTTTAATAGACTTTTTTTATGAATTCAAAGACCGTTTTTGTGTTATTTTAGTGTTGTATTTAACGTTTTATACCTTTCTTAAGGACTGTTAAATAGCTATTTTATGGATTCAATGGTCATTTTTGTAGTTTTTGGTGGTTTATTAGATTTTTCTCACTAACAGCTCGGCGATCTTTAAACCATACCTGCTGTAGATTGTATAGGTATTAACAAATTTGTTTTATTTATAGATATGTTTAGGTTAATTTTTATCTATTGTTCTCTCGTTTAGGGAAGGAAGGGCAACCAATTTTTCGTAGTTTGTCTATTATAAGCGATCCCTTGTCATAGGAATGTTATCATAATTTAAACATAATACCTATAATTTTTGAAGTCTCTAACTTGTTAGAGATTATTTTTTTACTAAGGTTGTTTTATTGCCTACCCATTTTTTCCCAATCTCGTCTTTCCCCTTTAGACATATGGATCCTAATGATGAAACTATAACTTTTAAACCCTGCTGACCGATCGACAACGGTTTTTCTAAGTGTGCTAATTGGGTTGATATTTAGTTAGTGTTGTCCTTTTCTATCTTATATTCGCGTATATATATTAATCAGATACCACATCTGTATCTATGATAACCTCCTTCTCTCCTCTTAATTTTACTGAAACTACTATCTGATACGTGTCAAATATCTCGTTTTGAGTATTTTTTTTTTTAGAGTTTTCCGTTTATTAGTAGTTATCAACCGTTCATTAGTAGTTTTTATATATTCAAAAGCTGCTTTTTGGTTTGATTAGTTATTTAATATGTATATTTTTACCTTGTTTTATGAGCTGTTTAATAGACTTTTTTTATGAATTCAAAGACCGTTTTTGTGTTATTTTAGTGTTGTATTTAACGTTTTATACCTTTCTTAAGGACTGTTAAATAGCTATTTTATGGATTCAATGGTCATTTTTTGTAGTTTTTGGTTGTTTATTAGATTTTTCTCACTAACAGCTCGGCGATCTTTAAACCATACCTGCTGTAGATTGTATAGGTATTAACAAATTTGTTTTATTTATAGATATGTTTAGGTTAATTTTTATCTATTGTTCTCTCGTTTAGGGAAGGGGGGGGGGGCAACCAATTTTTCGTAGTTTGTCTATTATAAGCGATCCCTTGTCATAGGAATGTTATCATAATTTAAACATAATACCTATAATTTTTAAGTATCTAACTTGTTAGAGATTATTTTTTTACTAAGGTTGTTTTATTGTCTACTCATTTTTTTCCCAATCTCGTCTTTCCCCTTTAGATATATGAATGTTAATGGTGAAACTATAACTTTTAACCTTGCTGGCCGATCAACATTGGTTTTTCTAAGTGTGCTAATTGGGTTGATATTTAGTTAGTGTTGTCCTTTTCTATCTTATATTCGCATGTATCAGATATCACATTTTTTTTTTTTTTTTTTTGGAAATAAGGATAATTTTTATATATTTCTGTTGCAATACATAATTATTCATGTCTCGTGACATTTTAATATTATCTAGTTACTGTATCCTCAGTCGTTTTTGACAGGTGACAGATGCCATAGGACGGACCCTTGGTTAACTAACCTATAATAGGGGCCACAATTGTATTGCTAATATGAAGTGTTAGATGTCTAACATACAAATAAAACGGTGAGGTAGTTATAAGGTTATTTTCTATTTAGAATTGATTTTCATACACATTTTCTTGCCACAGTATTACCAACGACTATCTTTTTAATGTAATACGTCTTTTATAATGCTTAATCGACAGATACCACAAATTATTTATATAACAATAACAAAGTCAAGGTTCTATATTTTTTTAAGACCTATACATCTATATCCTGTGTATCTGTCACTACCTCCTATATTATTATAGACGTCTTATTAATGTTCTAATTAATTCTATCCTCTTCTATCTCATACATGCCAGTTTCCTTAATAGTCATTAGTTAAACGGCTTGCAACATTACGTAATTATAATAATAATATAATGATAATACATCGAAGACATCCTCCCTTCTTTCGCTGTTTCGCTGTAACGGTCTCCCTTTTACCGTTGTAAGGTGTTTATTAGAAGCTCAATAAAATCTTGTCCATTCGCCTTATTGCAATTTAGCGTAGATAGCAAATAAGAATGCATTGAAAAGAACATGCAGCGTTGCCAAACTTAAAAATATCAAAAATTTACATTTCCCCTTTTTCCTGTAAATCCTTCATCTTTCAGCGAGTAAGGTTATGTACTAGAACTAGAGAATTAAGCTTTAATCCAAAAGTTATATAGTTTAATATTTGGTTCCTATCAATTTTTTAAGAGTGGGAGTATATTTTAGTTTCAATGTCCACCATGATTAAAAACTAAGACATACTAAAACCAGTTTTTTTAAATTCATGATTCGTTAACATGCTATAGTCTAACAAAGCGAAAAAATGTAATTTGTAATATCTCAAAAACTCTCACTTTTATACAAAAATATATATATATAACAACCTTACATTGTTAAAAGCAACATACATGTTGTCAAATGCTCGCTTTTTAAGGTAATAAAATAGTTGTTTTGTGTGTTCTGTCTAGATAAATAAAAAATAAAACCCTCTGATAATATTAATTTCCTCTTTACTTGAAACTCCTTTTTTCGAGACGCACTGAAGTGGAAAAGCGATAAATTTTTGGATAGTCGACCAATATCAAAAATAACAAAATGTATGCCTTTTTTTGGATCTCACCTATTTTAAGTATCATGAGTCGCTACTGATTTAAGTTAACAACTAACTTGATTCACCTATTCTTTTAACTTTCTCTATCTAAATTCTGAATATTATTTGTTGCTGCAAATCAATAACATTTGATTTTAGGATGTATCTTACTAGGGAAAACGCACTATATAATTCTATTTTTAATAAATACCTAAGGTTTTGTCTTAATATGATTCTACGTTCTGTTAATTTTATACAGAGAACTATATTAGATTAATAAATAAAACAATAACTTTGTTTCAAAATCTCTAACTCGTATAGAGATTTATTTATTTATTTATATATATATTTTACCGTTACAAATTATTTTTAAAATAATTTTCTTCTTTTTGAAATTTGATGTATTAAATTGTTTTGTTTAGTATTGTTTACATAGTCTAAAACCATTGCCGTTTTTCTTTGTTTAAATATTGATAAGAGATTTTCATAATCTTCGATTTGTTCTTTAGCCAAGGTTTTCTTTTTTTCTACTTCCTGAATTAGTTTGTTAACTTCGTTGATTTTTTTGAGGTGAATCAGCCATCTATGATTTCTCTCTTCTGGTTGATAAGGTTCGACTTGATCCATTGGAGTGATTGAATCGTCTGGAACTATTGGAATTTGCGTCTCAGATGCTTGAGTCTCGACTGCTTGCGTCTCGGCTGCTTGCGTCTCGGCTGCTTGCGTCTCGGCTGCTTGCGTCTCGGCTGCTTCCGTCTCGGCTGCTTGCATCTCAGGAACTTGTGTGTCCGGAGAAAAGGGTTGAAGTAGCGTTTCCCAATCCTCTTCCTCTCCATTTAAATAATCTTGTAGATTTGTTGTTGCTTGATGGGTTTCAGACAGCGACGGAGAATTAATAGGAGTTTTAAATTCTTCGGGTGTACTTGGACGATCAAAATAAAACTCCATTTTTGGTTTGGGAACAACGTCTTCAAAAGCATCTTTTGATTTAACTATAATATTTTTTAATATTGTGATATTTGGTTTTCGCGACATTTAAAAAATTAATTTGTAACGGTGAATTATATATATATTTATACTCTCTAGGCAAGCTAGAGATTGTGAATGTTTCGGAAGCAAATCCAACCAGCTTATATATTTTAACCAAAGTCAAAAAATGTAGTAGTTGATGAACTGAGTTGGCCGATTGACCATCCAATGAACTGGGAAGTTGTATGTATTTATTAAAAAATACAACTCGCTGCGGTGATCGGATAATGAACTAGGAAATGCATTGAATAATTTGTAATCGTTTCATACAGGAGGGTATTTAATTTTATTTGTTTATAATAATTTGAGCTATGAAGGATTGACAACAGTGTAAAAAAATCAAACTGTATTCTTCATTCATACTTTATTTTAGTTTCTATTTAACCGACTAACAAACACATTCGTATAATAAAACCAATCATTATCAACATCTTTAAGATATTATATTATTATGATTTCATATCGCTTCTAACAAGGAAATAGTTATAATAGGGTGTGTTTTTTTCTATGTTACTAAGTTTAATGTTAGTATAAATTAGCTTATATCTAATACCTCTCTGAATTTTGTAATTTTTAAATGAAGTACGGAAATAAAACTTGTTTTGCTTAGGAGCCTATCGAGTTAGCAGTGGTCGTTGCGAGTTCAATGAAATGTGTTAATGACTTTGCGAAAAAATGCAGTAGTTGAACTGAGTTGGCCGATTGACCATCCAATGAACTGGGAAGTTGTATGTATTTATTAAAAAATACAACTCGCTGCGGTGATCAGATAATGAACTAGGAAATGCATTGAATAATTTGTAATCGTTTCATGCAGGAGAGTATTTAATTTTATTTGTTTATAATAATTTGAGCTATGCGAAATTAAGGAAGTATTGACAACAGTGTAAAAAAAAATCAAACTGTATTCTTCTTTCATTCATTCTTTATTTTTATTGGCCCAGTTTCTACTTAACCGACTAACAAACACGTTCGTATAATAAAACCGGTCATTATCAACATCTTTAAGATATTATATTATTATGATTTCATATCGCTTCTAACAAGGAAATAGTTATAATAGGGTGTGTTTTTTTCTATGTTACTAAGTTTAATGTTAGTATAAATTAGCTTATATCTAATACCTCTCTGAATTTTGTAATTTTTAAATGAAGTACGGAAATAAAACTTGTTTTGCCTAGGGGTCTATCGAGTTAGCAGCGGTTGTCGTGAGTTCAATGAAATGTGTTAATGACTTTGAATGGATGTTATTTTTATAGGCACTAGGTAATTTTTCCCCATATTTTTAGAAGTTCATAGGAAGTTGAATGTTTTATTAAATATTTTTCAAAGCTGACATTTTTTAATTCATCACTGGAAAGGTCGCCTAAATTTTTCTCTCTATATGTGCCAATATAATAACCACAGAAGGACAGCAATAATTATTTCCTTACATCGTGATAGAATAAGTTTAGGAATTGATGGTTGATGTTCTGATTTTTGGGGTTCCTCTATTTTAAGTTTCTTTGTTGGTATCTTACATAATTGCATGTTATTCTTCCTTTTAATATGGTATGATCTATTAGGACAAGATTCCTTCTTATGTCTATACACGTTTGATTGATGACTGAATGTTTTATTGCAATCGTCACATAATTGCATGTTATTCTTCCTTTTAATATGGGGTGATCTATTAGGACAAGTTTCCTTCTTATGTCTATACACGTTTGATTGATGGTTGAATGTTTTATTGCAATCGCTGCACTGATACATCTTGTGTAACTGGTCTTAACAATACTGTACGAAAATTACTATTAACTATTATTTTTTAAACTGAACAACGACTGCTTTTTACAACAACAAAGTGGGGTGTGGTGTTGGGGGGAGTGTTGTATTGGTAGGTTTGGGTGTGGTGGAAGGAGGATTGCAATTTACCCATCGGTTTGGGTGTGGTGGTGGGGGGAATGTTGTACTGGTAGGTTTGGGTGTGGTGGTAGGAGTGGGGGGAGGAGTGGGGGGAGTGTTGTATTGGTAGGTTTGGGTGTGGTGGTAGGAGTGGGGGGAGGTGTGGGGGGAGTGTTGTATTGGTAGGTTTGGGTGTGGTGGTAGGAGTGGGGGGAGGAGTGGGGGGAGTGTTGTATTGGTAGGTTTGGGTGTGGTGGTGGGGGTGTCTGCGATCCAAATCCATGGATGATTTCGAAACGCTTACTATTCCCTACTTCCTACTTTTTGGAGTGACCAGAAAAATTCTTCTAATGCCGCAAAATTGTATGTATTGTATGTTTTATAAACTAATGACATTACAACTTTAAATTAAAACTATTCAAAACCATTCCATTGTTTTTCAAAGCCGCCTTTATATTTCTTTAGAAAGGACAGGGCGGCAATAATAGGTAATGCATAACGCTTTTAAATTTGCGATTGGGATTTAGGGCAAATTATTTCGTGTCAATTTTAAAATAGCATAGGGGTGTATGGTATTAAATTTTTGGAAAAAAAAATGCTTGTTTTAAATATCCTAGTGAACTACCATCGTTCCATTTGGAAAAATGGAGTAAACGTCAAGAAAACAAAATTTAATTTTTTAAACGCTTGTGAAACTTAGAAAGCCAATTATTATGACATAATTTTGATTTTAATATACTACTTGACTATAAATTAACAGATTTAAATAATTTTTCTACAGACGTGTGGAAAAATCAATTTTCCGCACTAATATCCGTGCGGAAAATTAGTTTTTCCACACTAGTGCGGAAAAATTTTTCGGCACGATTATGTCAAAAATCCGTGCGGAAAATTGGTTTTTCCACACTAGTGCAGAAACTTTTTTCGGCACGATTATATCAAAATCAATAATATATCAATTATAACTTGTAGTTATTACTTTTTTCTTAGAATTAGTTACTGTTACATGTATGTGA
Source organism: Polydrusus pterygomalis (assembly GCA_963969555.1). Taxonomy (NCBI): domain Eukaryota; kingdom Metazoa; phylum Arthropoda; class Insecta; order Coleoptera; family Curculionidae; genus Polydrusus; species Polydrusus pterygomalis. The sequence continues at coordinate 40,369,105 of OZ018383.1, read as the reverse complement.
TTCTTATAGTTAATTAAAAATTATTAAATTTCTTTGAAATATGTGTTACTTGTTTCCACACGTCTGTAGAAAAACTATTGTACCTGACACGTGCGAAAAATGTTTTCCCTGCACTCGGCTGCTTCACCGAACTCCGCTACACGTCGTTCGGTGAACGGCAGACTCGTGCGGAAAAATTCATTTTCCGCACTTGTTAGGTAAATAGCTATTGTAGCACTCTAAATTGAAAATAAAAATAAACATAAAAATGGTATAACACGTCAAAAAATGACAAGTAGATAAGGTGTCATCTTACTCAGAATGTTATGCTGAATCCGAAAAAGTAAAAATATACAAAATGTCCCATGCATTTAAAATATCAAAGTGAAAGTCACAAGTGCTATCAAATTGAAAATTATCCCAATAAATGCAGACTCATCTCTTATGCATAATCTCAAAATTTCATTTTAATATTTATAAATATAAAAAAGTTATAGGGGTGAACGTCTTTTGAGAAACACCCGGTATATACGATAAATGATTTGTTTAGCGTGTCTGCAAACCCATTCCATTAATGAAGGGTAGTCAAACGTGGACATTTAAGTCAATCCACTAATTATTATAAACTTTATCAATTGCCAAAGGATATATTGAACTAGCTAGGTATAATAAAACCCTTACGTATAAACGATAAAGACGCTAAAAGTCTGATGTTCCAAAAACTACTTACCCACTACAAACTGTATTTTTAAATTGAAAATCTTGCCAGAACACAGTCGGACCTTCTTTTATGAAATTTTATTTCCAAGCTTTTATTTTCATTCACCCACATATAGCAGAATTTGTACTATAAAACTGCAAATCATTGAAATAAAATTGAGGATAAAAGAAAATCGGAAAAATGGGTTTGTGAAATGTGTCCTGTTCTGCGATTCGGGTAATTTAAGGAGAGATGACGCAAATTTTTTAAAAATTATTTAAAAAATATGTAGGTATACATTTTTTTTCTTTTGGCTTTGGCAGGTCTGCCATTCAGCCAGCCGCTAAGTTTTTAAGGGTTACAAATAATACGTCAAAAAAAGGAAAAAACCTAAAAGGAAAGAGACAGTGTTACTTGCTTCTCGCTCTGGGCCGATCAGAGCATTTTATAAACAAACAGGAGGGCCCTGGGAAAACACATAACAATAGGAATTCTCCTAAAAAATCTCTCCTTAGGTAGGTATATAAGTTAGATGACGCATTTATAAAGGTACATGAATTTACGCAAGGTAATAAATAAACCTTAAATATTATATTATTATAAGTAAATCTATTAATTTTTAACAAGAAAACACTAACAAATGCTTTTATCAGATTTTTGGCCGCAAAAATCACAAAGATCTAAAAATTTAATGCAGCCTTCATGCATCCAGCGTTGTCATTTTACGCATTTATTCCAGAAGTATTTTTTTTCGTTTAATTGTCATCTTCCCTCAGGCGCCTTTCACCATATCATGTGTCATTAGTAAGACTAGGATCAGACGAAAAAATAAAACATGCTTAAAAAGTACACTGGGAGGGCAGTCGAAAGAATGCAGTTCTAAGCAACATCTAGTGTCGATGTTGGACAATTCCAAAATATACCTGCAATTCTAACAATTGAAAAACAACTTTTTTTTGTTTTATCACTACCAGAGGGCTTTTCGAGATGGTTATAATAGGGCTACTATCGCCCGTTAAGCTGAACGTATTCCTCTTTAATTATGTTTTTAGTATGACATGATGTATTCCCATTAAAATCCGTACAACGTTAAAATGAGAATGAGAAGGCACAGGTTATAATAGAGTTATTATCGCCAGTTACAACCCATACAAATATTTAATTCATCCTCACACAAGATTCGTCGTAAACAATAGACAGTTCTTCGTCTGATGATTCGGCCATGCATTTTTTCTTTTTCTGCTTTGATCTTTCCTCGGTGTTTTTTTTTGATACTTTACAAATTGTTTTCTTAGCCTTTTTTTCTAATTGCGCAAAAAAAAAACAGTTGCTAAAATGAATAACAGTAAGTGCGCCAACTCTTCTTGATTCATGCTGCAACTCACCTTACATTATTAGAAGAGACGACGCAGCAAATTTTACATTATTTGCAAAAATGTAAATATTTAACATGAGAAGTAGGGGAGACCGAGGGAATGCCGCGCACCTATGCAGAATTACTCCTAAATTATTAAATATTTTTATTTTTGACGTAATTTTTTTGTATAAGGAGTGTTAATACAATACACGAACTATTGCAACATTGGAAATCAAACATTTCTTTTTGTAATGTCCATTAACACAAAAAAATAAAAATTAGTGCCTGCGCGGTATTACCCGGGCATTTGGGGGAATGGCACGCAGTGAAGTATTTCAATACAGTTTAACTAAGACTTTATTATACATAAAATACTGGTATGTAGGTAACCCAAATAATAAAAATATATAATAATGAGCAAAGAAATAAAGAAGTATTATTGTATACTAACATAAAAAACACATTCCACCTTAGGTAAAAAAAAACAACTGTTAGCAACAGGGTAGCACAAAGGTAGACTTTTCCTTTTTCTTTTCCACTACAAGCTGCGTGTGCCCACTTTGAGCAGAAAGTGCAACGATACCAGACCTCGTTGTCCCTTCCAAACTCTCCGCAGATTAAACAGATGTCATCTTCATGGGTTGGGGTAATACCGCGCAGCGCGCTATTCCCCCATTATTTTGCGCGGTATTTCCCAGGGAGATATTTTCCAACCTAAAAATTTAATTTAAAAAAAGTACTTACATTTTATTGGTGATCACTTAGGACAACGCTTCTATAGGCCCTAGCAAGTGAAAATAAAATATAACTTCTTTAAATATGCACAGTAACTAATAACTATCAACCGATTAATTTGCACAAAAGATAGATCAAAAATCCATTTAGCACAAACACGATCGCTGTTGGTTAACGACTGCCGGCAATTATTCCAAACTATTGGCGCGTACTTGACATGGCTACGGCAACAATTCGTGATATACACCTGTGCATTCCTGGTTGCAGTTTTTTCTACAGTGCCCTGCGCGGTATTTCCCCGTGCGGGGCATTCCCCCGGTCTTCCCTAATCACACCCTAAGTACCTACAATGATCTACTCACAGCCCTCTCTACTTTGATCAAGCCATGAAGTGACATTAGGCAACGCCGCATCAGCTGGGAGTTGTGGATCCACAAGCTATTATTATGACGCGCGGCAACGGGCGAGTTTTTTATTCTGTCTGATAATATTTTTTGTGTTTTCTGGCTCTGTTGCCACTATATTAATATTGAAAAATGTACAAAAAAGTAATAAATGGTTTGCTTACTAACTTATCTAATTATCAAATAATAGTAATATTGCGTTGAGAAGCTGTTTTTTTTCCTCGCTTTTGTCTGCGAGATAAACTTTTTGACGTTCAAGGTTATTTGGAGAAACTGCTTTATAACTAAGTTTAAAAGCCTTTTTAATTAACATACTCTTTTCTTTGTCGTACACAAGTTTAATATCTGCAAATTTTGCATATTTAATATTACAAAAATTATCAAAAATCAGGAAACACAAAAAATGTTTGATGCAGGTTCTTTAGATTCCGCCAATTTATTAATTATAATTTTGAATAGATGTACAAAATCAAAGCTTGTAAAAATTTTGCAGTTAGGATATTCTGGATTTGAAAAGAAAATTAAATTGTTTGTTAAATTTGTAAATAATGAACGATTGATCCTGTGATTGTCTGTTATAATATCTAAAACTTGAAAACCATTATTTTGTACTAAAGAGATGATATTTTTAGGGATAGGAACCATTTCTGTCCCTTTTATATTTTTTACTGGCAGCAGTTTTACGATTTCAGAAAAGTTACCAAAAGATGAACTTATCATATAATACGCTAATACAGTGGTGGCCAAAGAATTGTGATTGGAAGCTACACCAATAAGATTTTTGCCTCTGTAGTCTAACCGTTTGCTAACATACACTTCATTGATCAACAAATTAACAATTTTTTCATTAGGTAATAGAGAGCTAGAAACAATATTTAAATAATTCGTTGTAGTTTTATCATTATCGGTAGTATTTGAAGAAGTATTTGGTTTTGACGAGAGATACTGTAAGTACTTTTTAGTGGGCAGATTTATATAATCTCGCATTAGATCATAAGCACAGGGAGAAAGCGTATACAACATAAAAGACATTACTATTGTTGATGGTGAGTAATGTTTTTTGTTTCACTACGAGTAGATTTATTTGGTCGATTAAAAGTAATACTCTATTATACAAATTATTATCCTCTGCATTTAAATTACAGGATTGACTATCATCTTCTGAAATCTCAAAAATTAGTAAGCTTAGAGCTTTGTTTAAGAAATCTACTCTTGTCTTAAGAAAGTCACCTACTATCTGGGTAACTTCGTTACTTTCACACTGTATGAATTGGTACCGAGACAATAAGTTTTCAAGCTGAGACCACCTGCTTAGTTTCATTTCAAAGGGTAAAAGCTTTTAGCCGTAGAATTTTCAGATTTTCATCTTTTAAGAAGTGAAAAACTGATACACTCTCTTCACCTGCTTTTAAAACACTTTTATAGTAAGAGTTACACCCAGGAATACAGCAGGAGTTTGGCATGTTGATAAATAAACAAACTAAAAGAAAAAAAATAGTACTTACCTAAGTACCTAGGTATCTAGAGATATACTTACGAACTATCTCTACTAGTGATATTTTTAAACTAATTCACATACAGTGTCACCAGTAAAGTCCGCATCATATGGGATTTTTTTTAATAATAACTTTATTCGAAATTTGACTTTGGCATCAAGTTCTGCTTCGATCGAGATGGAAATTAGGCAAAAAAATAGTAGTCACGTGATCCGCATTATCTGTCAAATTTTAATTTTTTTCAAAAAATAATTCAAAAGTGGGGTTATTTCTGAAAATATCGAAAAAAGTTATTGGACAAAGTTTTTTTAAATGCAGTTTCTAGCCCACATGCAAAATTTCAGCTGTATAAGATAATTTTGATTTTTTACCCATCTTTTGTAAATTGCACCACTTTTGCAAAATAAGACTCAACGCAACCTACATAAAACTTCTTAGTTTTGACAATGCTTTATTTCAGATACATTTTCTTTAAAGTAGCGCCATATTAAATATGTGTTTTTCTACAAAATCAAAATTGGGCTATTAAAATTTGGTCGCATGTGATGCAAAGTTTATTTGTTTTTGACCCTGTATAAAGTAACTTCATAAAATAAGTATTTTTGAAAACGTAGTTTGTGTCTAAAAGTAAAAAAATAAAAAATAAAGTAAAGGGGATTTAAATTAAATCGTTGAAAATAGATAAACTTTACGTTAAGTTAAATTAAAATTTATTCTCCACTTAAAAAACTCTTTACTGAAGACACTGTGTTTTTTTGTGTTACTATTAAGGTGTATTACTTTTAGACACAAACAACGTTTTCAAAAATACTTATTTTATGAAGTTACCTTATACATACAGGGTCAAAAACAAATAAACTTTGCATCACATGCGACCAAATTTTAATAGCCCAATTTTGATTTTGTAGAAAAACACACATTTAATATGACGCTACTTTAAAGAAAATGTATCTGAAATAAAGCCTTGTCAAAACGGAGAAATTTTATGTAGGTTGCGTTGAGTCTTATTTTGCAAAAGTGGTGCAATTTACAAAATATAGGAAAAAGATCAAAATTATCTTATGCAGCTGTAATTTTGCATGTTGGCTAGAAACTGCATTTAAAAAAACTTTTTCTAATAACTTTTTTCGATATTTTCAGAAATAACCCCACTTTTGAATTATTTCTTGAAAAAAATTAAAATTTTACAGATAATGCGAATCACGTGACTACTATTTTTTTGCTTAATTTTCATCTCGATCGAAGCATAACTTGATGCCAAAGTCAAATTTTGGATAAAGCTATTAATAAAAAAAATCCCATATGATGCGGACTTTACTGGTGACACTGTATATACCTTCAAGCAAAATAAACACTTCAATATTTAATGAATTAACTCTAGCCACAAAACAATAAAGTTTATCCCAAAAACGGCCGTGCGCAATAAACAACAAGGAATCCACAGAGAAAACCTAAAACGCATTAACAACTTTACAAAAATGGTGCCAAGCCGGTTCTGGAGTGTATTTTGAGCATGTCGAGAAAGAAGAACAGGCCGATAATAAGAGGATTGTGCGCATGCCCAACTCTTCTGGGAGGGAAGGCATCGGACCGGTAAGCCGTGTGCTCGGACGTATTTTTTCACCCATAAAACGTAACTTTTGTTTGCGCAGGATATAAGCAAAGCTGTACGTATCTAAAGGTAAATGTCTACGTTAAAAACCAACAATGTTTTTACAAGAATTGTAAAACGTCTACAAATTAAAATTACTAATAAAATAGCGCTGGCAGAACAAAATTTTAATGAAAATTGGAAACTTTTTTATTTTAATGATATATGTATATTTTCAATTGGAAAATTGTTTTTCCTGCAAGTTATTTCCAATTTTCCCTTCAACTTCGAGAGAATGGCTTGGGGGAAGGGGTTATTAGGGGTTTTATAGTTGGTTTAGCTTTGATAAATATTGGTCTTTTATAGTCGATTCTGTAACGCATACATATTCAGAGGCGGCTCGTGGTTATATTAAATGGAGGGTCATTTGGTATTCTAAGCAAATACGAGAAGCGCCGCAGGCCAATCGCCGAAGGCGAAAATTTGGTTGGGTGTCACGCCCATAAAAGTATTTCTGGTCTATTAACATTTGTGTTGTTATCTAATAAAAAAAATACAATATATACCGTGGGAGCAAAAATTATTTGCATCAAAGAGGGCCTTGCATCTAAGGACGTAATGCTTAGCCGTACAGCTTAATACCTGTTGGATGTCAGTAACTACCTTAATTAACAATCAATCAGTTATTCCGTCATCTTTGACAGTCGTTACAAGTAATTTTATTCATAGCTAATTTTTCCAATTTCTTGAACAATTCACACAATGGGCTTTACGGAACAGCACAAAACATTCATGGTCGAAGCGTATTTTCGAAACGGGGTTAGAGTAAATGGTGAGTGGCAATACAATCCGGGTTTGTGCATGGACGATTTTGACGAACATTTTCCTAACGTTGCTTTTATTGCTGGGGATTTTTATCATTGCCTGAAAAGAACCGTGGCTGTGTTTAGGGAAACAGGTTCTATACAACACAAAAAAGGAGCAGGAAGACTATCTGTAAGAACAGAAGAACTTGTTGCAAACGTTCGTGAAATAATGGAAAATACGCCAACAAATTGTATAAGACGCCTGTTCCAAGAAGTGGGAAGATCTTATGGAACATGCAGGACTATTTTTAAGAAGCAGCTAAATTTATTTCCTTATAAAGTGCAAAGTGCAAGTATTCCAAGAAATACAATATTAAATAAATGATTTATTAGACCTGAATTTTTTTTCGGATGAAGTCTGGTTCCACCTCTCCGGTTATGTAAATTCTCAGAATACACGCATGGTGGAGTAGTTAAAATCCCCATTCTTTTGTAGAGTCCACATTGCCCCCTCAAAAAATTGGTGTCTGGTTAGCTGTTTTCCGAAGAATTGTTGGTCCTATTTTTTTCCATGACATAGTTACAGCACAGCGGTATAGAGAAAATATTTTGAATCCATTTGTGGAGTATTTACTTGACGACGAACTACATTTTGGATATTTTCAACAGGACGGTGCAACCGCCCATATACAGCCGCCGAAACTATTAACTACTTACGCAATTTTTTCGACGACAGATTGATCAGTTTTCGATCAGATATTGAATTCCCACCTAGATAACCTTGTTTTACGGTTATGGATTACTTCGTTTTTCCTCATTTAAAGAACACTATTTTTAAAACACCAGTTGCAAATTTAGAACAATTACAAGAACGGATTATCCAAGAATGTGGTAACATTTCTCCAGAGATTCTGGTCAACACTTTCGAAAATATGAAGAGACGTGTGAATTTATGCTTGGAGCATGGCGTGGCTAATTTAAGCAATTTATGTAATTATTTTTCTTTTTCTTTCTGTATATTTTTACTTTGTTAATTTTGTAAACAAGAAAAATTAATTTGCATTTGTCTACTTATTTTATTACTCATTATAGTTTGGCATATCATGTCATAATATGAATTTGACAAAATTTCAACCTACATTTGGTTAGATCTATCGTCCCCATATCATTGTGAATTAAACCAAGCCCAACGTTTTTTAATCCAAGCCCTTTTTAATGCAAATAATTTTTGCTCGCACGGTAGTATAGGTACTTTCTTATTTTTGTCCTTACTGGTTTGTGTAATTAATTAATTGGGTTGTGGACGATCATTTGTTTTAAATATAAAACATTAAACAAAATTCCAACTAGGTTGGTATTACTGTTTTTTTTATAATTATGCTCAACCGACATTTTACACAAGCAACTATTTAACACTACTTACTATAAATAATTTAAAAAGCCTACAAATTATCAAGCCCGGCCTGCAATTGTATGTAAACTCGATAATTGAAAATTAAATATAAACTGACTATGAATAATAGAATATACATTATACAATCCTTCTTACTGTAGAAATCGGTTGATCACTTTAACCAACAAATTTTTCTAAAAATAAATAAACTAAGAACGGCTCCCGCAATTTAACTCCCACGCTCTCCTTTCCACACGTTTATGAAAAATGGCAACGTTCGTCGGAACCTCATCGAAATTTTATTTGGCTTATAGCCGCAACAGATTCTTTTTCTTTGCCTTCTCTTTCCCTTTTAGCTAAGCTGTAGCTAAATTTTTAATTGCTTACATCTTAAAAACTAAGTAATACATTTAGACATAATATTATGGAAGCATAAATAAAAAATATTCAGAAAAGTAAGATAATTTTGAAAATTAGATTTAAAAGGGAGATTGCCATTAAAATTATTCGAGAAATTTGCGTTTGAATGTTAAACTTTGCAGCACTTCCAGTTACACAAGAAGATAAATAGTTGTGACCCTTTCATACGAAATACTTAAAAAGAATTTTAAAAAATTCCTTTTTTAATTATACATTTTTTTTTGTAGAAACAATAAAATGTGTGGCTAATTTGATAGTTTCCAACGCTTTCTTCATAGAATGCACATTTTTTAAAAATATACAGGAACTTCCATTTAAAATAACAATGTTGTGTGCGCTTCCGGTTCAACCGGAAGTGACAATCAGACGTTTGAATACTGAAAATGTGCGCACAGTGCAACCATATAAGTTACCAAACTTTTATAATAATGTTTTTATTTTATAGGACGTGACAAGCTGGGTAGTAAATCTAAACAAATACGAAAAGCGCCGCAGGCTAATCGCCGAAATCGAAATTTTTTTTGGTGCCATTTAAAAGTATTTTTTGGCCCATTAACATTTTTGGTAACCTAAAAAAAATTATAATATAGTATACTTCCTTATTTTTGTCCTTTCTTGTTTGTGTAATTGACAAACTGACAATGAATATTTGAATAAGTATTAAGTATACATTATAAAACTTTTCTTACTGCAGAAATCGGTTGAGCGCTTGAACAAATTTTCCTAGGAAATAAACTAAGAACTGCTCCCGCTGCCTAGGCTCTTCTTCCCACACCTTTCTTCAAAATGGCAACGTTCGTCGGAACCTCAGCGAAATTTTACTTGGCTTTTAGCCCCAAAAGATTATTTTTCTTTGTCTTTCTTTTCAGTAACATGCGTTTATTTCTCTCTTGTACGCTTGCGCATTAAAATTTGTCTGATAACGGCAACAGAGAGCCGTGGTCAAGGTTCGCTTGGACCAAATATACTGCGGGGACGTACGATAAGTACCGTTACGTCTAATTTATTTGGCAGAGTGTATAGTAAAAATTTTGAATACTCTCGCAAGATGGAGGCAAAGTCACGTGACACTCTGTCAATTTTGGTCTATTAAATTTTTATAAGTTGGCATGAATTCCAGGACTGGACTTGAAAATTATACATGTGATACCTTCTAAAACAATTGATGCAATAGTCTCATCGGTTCTACCGCTTAAATAATGCCAAATAATAATAATAATTTCTTTTGAAAGTTTTGTTTTATAAATATTATAATTTCAGGTAGGTAGGTAATAATAAACATGAGTTTTTATATGGTTAAAAGATAGTGTCAAAATAGGTAGATTTAAATACTATATAATATTATATAATTATCCAAACCTTGAAAATTCTGAATTAACTGAAACGCAAATTAAAATAGGATTCTGTCACTCATATTTTCAACAGACTTTTTTTTTGTTTTATTTGTTCAGATTATAGGTAGATACCTATAGGTAAAATTCAATACCTACAATTTAACATAAACTAATTGAATTCAGTCAGATAATACATTTACTGTCAAGGAAATCCCCATAAATGACTTACGTAAGGTACGTAGACCCAAATATGGTTTTTATAGAATTTGTTGGCTATATGATACGGTTACATTTCTAGGCTTGTATGTGGGCTAACATAAAGTTAAAAGCTTTAATTTAGCCAGGGATAAAAAATTTCTGTCAGTGAAAACCCTACTGTAACAGTTTTTGACTTACGTAAGGTACGTAGACCCAAAAGTGGTTTTTATGGAATTTGTTCGTTAAAATGCAATTTATTGATACAGTTACATTTCTAAACTTGTATGTAGGCTAACTTAATGTTAAAAACTTTATTTTATTGCCATACAAACAATAATAATAGTAATATCTAATAATAATTTCACTTATGTAAGGTACGTAGACCCAGAAAATAGAATTATATATTTGTTCGCTACCTATCCTATTAGGCACATATTAATATGATTACCTTCTACAACTACTATATAGGCTAACACAATGTTAAATAGTTTATTTAAACCTTACTATTGTCAAACAATAATAATAATAATAACAATAATAAAAATAGTTTCTTCGAAATCAAATAGCTGATTTTTATAGGTTAATAATATTGAAAGCTGTTTTAGCATTTGGCAGAACTACCGGTTTTATCAACCTACCCGGTTTTGTCCAACTCTCCCCTACCTACCTAAGTCAGAGAAATAATTTCTACTTATTTTTCTTGAAACAGAAAAGGATACCTACCTAGATAATGCAAAATGCAAAAATTATACATTAGAAACTTAACCTTTACGAGCAAACATTTTAAGATCAAAAATTTCACAACCTAACTTTTCGACAAAAACGGCGTTTCAGATGAATTGAAACTTATTACTTATCGATGAAATCAACTAACGAGCAAGACACACATTAATAATTATGATCCCTAATGAAAAAGAATTAAAAAATTTTAACCTGTAAATTTTTGGTCAAATGAATAATAATTAATTGTAGGTGCTTACCGGCCACACAAACGTAATTTAAATTCAATGAAAGTAGAAATAAAAGGCACCATAATGACAAACTATTTTGAAAACGTAATTAAGTAAATGAACAAAAAGCACAAAAACGCAATTTACAGCTCATTACGGTCCAGCACTAATCTGGGGATATTACTATCTCCCAATATCAGCTGATCGATGACAAATTTCTGCTGTCATCTGTTATAAAACGAGACTATTCGTGCCGCTTTCTATAGCTGCCGCTGTGATCGTAAAATTATCGTAAAATACGAGGGATATTTTAGAGGTAATAATGCCAAAACAAACTAAGTTTGGATGATACGATAAATTTTAAACTTAATTTAAACTTATTAAAGAATTATGTTACATAAAAAGAGAATAATTAAAGCAGGTCATTGACCAAATGACCTTATGGCATATAATATAAGTTCGACGTTGCCTTCAGAGTTCGTTAGGTAGAAAAACGATCCTATCGCTTACGAGTCGCCAGAGTTGAGTGATTGTATGCCGATTTTTAAGAGCAATCGATCACCGACATGCCCTCGGACCAGAAAAATTTAGGTTTTTGATGATATTTCTCATACAAGACTAACAAAAGCTTCATACATGTATGTATGTCCTCGCGCGCTAGAAAGTCATTATGACTTAGTGATATGAGTGACGTAACGAAAGATAACCGTAGCAGCGTAGAGCACGCTACAAAAGATTGAAATATTATCTTAAATTCTATTGAAACGTGAAATAAAGCTGTGGTTCGCAATAAATTAATACGCTTATCGACATCGCCTCTTCTAATCTGTCTTCTCGTAGATTTTCAAAATCAAATAATGTTAAAATATCACGAACCCATGTTTCCTTTCAGTTTTTATTATGTCACGTTGTAATCAAATTCAGGAAAAAACTCGATGGGTTTCTACATGTTCTTACCCTGCCGATTAATGTCTCTGGTGCACAATTGTAGTGGATGCGGTGTGCGAGTTTGTTCGGAATTCTTAGGAGGGGATCACCCAATTCGCTGATACAATAACAAACCCAAATACCAGATAAAACCTTTTGTACAAAAGTTACATTTAAGAAACGCAATTTTCAGTCGTACTAAATTTATGTCAATTTAATATATTATAAGAGTGAAAAATAATCTCGGCTAGCGGACTTTAAAGTGTGTAAAAAACTTGTATTTTGCATTGAAGTACAATGTGTCCCAAAAACAATGGATTCCCTGGGGCCGGGTAGACACTGACAGCTGTTTCGCCATTGTTACGAGCTCATTAGAATGCCACAACCCGAAGCAACTCCATGATAACACTTTAGCGCATTTAAACCTTGCTTAAGAAAATAGCAAGTAGTAAATAAGCCGCAGCGCCATCACATTGGAATCAACAACAATGCAAATTACAGGTACAATGAAGTGTAAAAATGAAAGGACTAAAAAACAAAACGGAGCAAACACACTCCAGTATGGGGTACGACGACATTTCGTACTTCTCCATAACATTCTGCTTGATTGGCAAAATTCAGAAATATATTGCACTAGTGTACCCAACCAGGGTGTGTGCTATCCGTTACAACGCCGTGTAGGTATGTAAAAAAAAGGTAGAGCGGAAACTATTTTTCACTCTTATAAATTATACGGACGAGATTACTCTACCCTTTTTTAAAATATATTATGTACCTTAATATTTTTTTCACCAACCCTTGGAAGGGAGTTCTAACCCCCAACTCCCCCTCGGTGCGCAACTGGCGCACAGTGGTGTTGTTAGTCCAGAATCTAGTTTACAATTTGAATATAAATTGCTTCCCTAGCGGTTAGCAGACGATACATTATTTTCCTATCATAAAATTTCTCCTTCAGCTATTTTCATTCAAGAACATAAAACTAGCTGTAACTAAGGGCGGTTTCGTCATTGAAAGCCTAATAATATCTTTATAGAATTTCCTTGCCATAGTACGAGTATAACCCCCATTGTGTAAAGCTTTCAACAAAGCAACTTCACTGGGTTGTTTATTTGTACATTTCATTTAAGTTTCATTGCCTTCTACACAAAGAGAAATAATTTCGAAGCTAACAGGCAGCAATTACAAATCACAAAGGCATTTAAGAAAAACATTTCCCAGATTTTCCGCAAATTCGGTATTGTATGGGAATTTTTAGTTTCTTTTTCTACGTACCTAAATATGAATAATTCTAGGAAAGTAAAAAAATTAGCGCAAATTGCGGGCCGATCAGTTCAAGCGGTGGAAGGTTTCAAAATGTTTTTATTATTGCTTATAAGGGGTAAGAAGGGAGGAGGGGGCGACAAAAATGTTAAAAAATAAAATAACAATAAAGGTATCTCTTGTAGATAACATGAACACTCGGTTACAGATTCGTGGTGTCAATATAAATTAATACTCAAATTAAAGTAATTTAATTGCAAATTAAAATTAAATTGGGGTTCTCATCGAGATATCCAACAATAACGAATCTACAAATATAAAAAATATATTTTATTTTTCTTGTTCATCCTGTTTTAAAGAGTCTTAGACTTGTCAAATATAAAGGATAATATACTACAAAGCCATATTTTTATAAAAAAAATCAATTTAAAGCACTTAAAGTACTACTTATTTACCTATTTAACCCATTTTCCTCTAGCTGTAATAATAAAATGATAAAGTTAAAGAAAGTTAAAGAAAAGAAAAACGCAAAGTCTTTATTAGAATAACATATTGGCCAAACAGGACGTAAATTTTCAACTCGAATTAAAGAACGCTGTAAAGAGATAGAAAGGCTCAAAATCAAAATCTTTCCCCCTCAAAAATAAAATCTAATTTTTCTAGACATGTCATTTCAAATAATCACTTTTTTATTCCAGATTCTCATACTAAATTTTACATCTTTGCGATAAGGGAAATAAACTGGACTTTTTAGCAACTCTTGAAATTAAAAAAACCTTAAATAATAACATTTTTGTCTTAATGATAAAATACAACACAGCTGACATTTTTTTAATGCTCTGAACTCTGATGACTGATCTATTTATCCTATTTTCCTTCTCTTACTCTATTCTTCTTTGAATCTCTCCTCTTTTCTTTATTCTCATATTATATTACAATTTTAAAATAATTATTTAACATTTATTTTACACTGGCATTGATCTCTAATTAACTATCACCACTATTTTCATAAAGACATTACAAAACGAATCTTTAATACCGATAAATTTTCAATTATTAATTGTGGTTTTTGGTGCATAGATGGCATGATATATTATGTTATAGGCTCCTATTTCCTAATTATTTTTTTTGTCATTTTGCAGTTTAATTTTTGTCAATTATCTTTCTACTATCTACCACTCTTGCAATTTAATTAAACTGATTTCTTATATTGTAACAATAATATATTACCATTTTTCTCAAATTAATCAAAAATATTAAATATTCTCTAACTATCTAGATCAGCGGTTCTCTAACTTTTTTGGTGACGGAGCCCTTTTGGGAAGCAAAATACTTGATGGAACCCTACAATAAAACAATAGTTTTTAAAAGTGTATTCTTTATTAATAAGCATAATAAAAGTACAATGTAACAGTTACTAATTATTACTTACTTTACCACATGGCAAGTACAATGATAGAAGATATTAAAAAAGAAAAAATCTAACTAATGGGAGGTATGAAACTGTTTTTTATTTTTCATCAATTGGTTGATATCAGGTTTGATAGAAGACAGTTGAAGTCTCATATCAGGTTCGGCGTCCAGTCTATTGCGATATTTTGTTTTCGTGGCTGCATAGGTTGAGAATCCTGTTTCGCACAAATATGTTGTTGGGAACGGGAGAAGAATATTCAGAGCCATTTTGCCAAGCATTGGATATTCATCACGGATTCTGCACCAAAAATCGTTGAGAGGCGTCGTTTTGAACAGTGACTCCATACTTGTGTCTGATGACATTTCTAAAAGAGATTCATATATCTCGTTTGACATACTTTCGGGCTTTTCCAAGTTGGGTAAAAAAGGATTATGAATCCATGAATTCAGTTTCATTTTTGTATTCTGTTCTTCGGGAAAATACTTTTTAAAAGATGCGCGCATCGAACTGAGATATTGGACCAATTCTTCAAACACATCATCTTGAAACATTTCTGAGTCGTTATCGCTAACAAACTCACTGAGTGACGTAAAGCTTTCTATTTCTTTCTTACCAACGCAAATAATCCAAAAATCTAATTTTTTTTTTGAAGGCAGTTATTTTGTTATAGGCCTGAAACACTGTTGTCTGTTTACCTTGCAATGATAAATTCAATTCGTTCAGTTTTTGAAAGATATCCGCCATAAAAGACAATCGGAACAACCAAGTTTTATCATACAAACGGTCCTTCAAATTAAAAGAAGTATCTGCTGAAAGAAACATTTGTAACTCGGCTCTAAGTTCAAATAGCCTTGTTAAAGTTTTACCCCGAGACAGCCATCGCACTTCTGTATGGAGCAGCAGTGTTTTATGTTTGCTGCCATATTCTTCACACAATAATGAGAACAATCGGGATTGTAGTGGTCGTATTGTAACACATGTTTATACAAATACAAATAAATAAATAAATATACCTACGCGCGGCCGCGGAATCAAAACGTTCGACCAGAGAGAGGTGTTTTGATTTTTTTTCTAAATTCTTGAGGAACCCCTACAGAGGTATCGCGGAACCCTAGGGTTCCGCGGAACACACTTAGAGTATAGCTGATAGATTCTAGATAATACTCCCCCATAAATTATGTTTTATATTATAAGGTTATTCACTATTTATTTTAGGTTGTTGGATAAGTTGTTTACTTGTTAATGATAAGTATCGACACAGCCTTAATTGAGCTTTCTTGAACGATTATTTTTATTCACTTACTTTTGTTTAAATTTACCGCCATACCAATTATCCATCTACTTAAACTGTCAAGTCCCATTCACTTTTGTTACAGCACGTGTCCATTAGACAGATTTCTTAAAAAATCCCAAAGTTTTACTTGTTTTTTGAAAGAATGTACCGGGTGTCCCACACAGAATAGCTTTCGGCCGTATCTCAGAAAGGGTTGGTCGTATGGCTTGCGAAAAATTTTTTTTTTAATAAAAGTGGTCATGAGAAATTGCTGGAAATTATTTTTAAGTTCCTTATTTCGCCGCAAGAGGGCACAATTAAAAAAAAATTTTTTTAATTCTAAATTTCTCCGAAAATTTCCATATTAAGGTATAACTTTATTTTGATGATGATTACATCATCGAAAAGCTTACACAATTCTGCATCATTTTGGTTTAAGGCTCGTTGGCGTACCGACCTTGATAAGAGTGGGGGAAGCTATTGAATGTGTAAACATTAAAATCGCTGTAACTTCTAAACGACTTATCCGATTTTACTAAATTTAAGCTTGTTTGGAAGGGAAAGGTAAGTATCTTCAATCGCCGTATCCAACAGTACACGATAGTGTTTAATAAAATGGCTAGAGGGCGCAATTTGTAATAATAACAGTTTTTTCGATTTTATCCCGAAAATTCAAACCATACGGTATTACTATAACATCATAGTCGGAAAGTAGATGAAATTTGCAAGAAAAGACGTGAAAACCGCAGTTTGATATCCTTGTTCGTTTCAGAGTTATGGCCAAAACAATAATTTTTAATACAAATTGCGTCCTCTAGCAATTTTATTAGAAACTATCGTGTACCATTGGATACAACAATTGAAGTTACTTACCTTTTTCTTCCAAACAAGCTTAAATTTAGTAAAATCGGATAAGTCGTTTAGAAGTTACAGCGATTTTAATGTTTACACTTTCACTTGATAAGAGTGAGAGAAGCTATTGAAAGTGTAAATATTAAAATCGCTGTAACTTCTAAACGACTTATCCGATTTTACTAAATTTAAGCTTGTTTGGAAGTACCTTAAATTGTCGTATCCAATGGTATACGATAGTTTCTAATAAAATTGCTGGAGGGCGCTATTTGTATTAATAATTATTATTTTGGCGATAACTCTGAAACAAACAAGGACATCGAACAGCGGTATTCACATATTTTCTTGCAAATTTCATCTACTTTTCGATTATGATGTCATAGTTATACCGTATGATTTGAATTTTTGGGAAAAAACCGAAAAAACTGTTATTATTACTAATTGCGCCCTCTAGCAATTTTATTAAACACTATCGTGTACTGTTAGATACGGCGATTAAAGATACCTTTCTCTTCCAAACAAGCTTAAATTTAGTAAAATCGGATAAGTCGTTTAGAAGTTACAGCGATTTTAATGTTTACACATTCAATAGCTTCCCCCACTCTTATCAAGGTCGATACGCCAATGAGCCTTTAACCAAAATGATGTAGAATTGTCTAAGCTTTTCGATGATGTAATCAGAGTTATACCTTAATATGGGAATTTTCGGAGAAATTTAGAATTAAAAAAAAAATTTTAATTGTGCCCTTTTGCGGCAAAATGAGGAACTTAAAAATAATTTCCAGCAATTTGTCATTGCCGCTTTCACTGAAAATAAAATTTTCCGCAAGCCCTACGACTAACCCTTTCTGAGATACGGCCGAGAGCTATTCTTAGTAGGACTCCCGGTACGTCTGTAAATTAACTTTCACTGGGGTTCCTGAATCTTAGCAAAACTCACCCAAAAAGCTTTTAATCTGATAATTGAGTAAGTTGAACTTCATAAGTATTCTGATTTTAATCTCTTTCTTTTGCTCACCTTACAGATTTCAACAAAATCAGGAAATACCTGTATAGTAAGTATTTAAGTATGTTTTACTAAATTATAAGGGATAATTTTTTTTAATCTTCTTTTTAGAAGTGTTATTTTATTTCCTCTTCCATTCAGTTGGTTTGGACCTCTCCCCTTTATTTAAACAAATATGTTTAATTATTTTTCTACATAATATACTTTTTTACGTACTTTTTTCATTGTTCGGAAAACATATACATCTAATTTGGCTCACCCTGTACCTAAGATTGGAATCTCGTTGCATCGTGGTTGGCATGCTAGACAAGTCCGGCGTAGAAATCGCAACCCTTTATGTCAACCGGCTGACAGGAACTTTTTGTTGTCATGACACCTTCTGTCTTCCGAAAAAAGAATTACAGTCCACTGCTCGTTCATGGCGCATCTTTGCCTAGATTTAAATTCGAGTTTGAATTAGTTTCTCTCAGCGCGAGTACAGCGTTTTTTAGTGATTTAATATTAAAATGCTGACTTTCGGTAATCGGTTTTCATCTCAGCGCGAGTGCAGCGTGAGTTGCTTTCTAACCTGTAGAAAGTGCAACTTTCTGTGGTGTACCTAATAAAAATTGTTATTGTTGTTATCCAATGAGTTTGATTGAAGAAAGACTACGACGATCTCCCTAAGTACGAAATAAAAAATTGGTCCTTCGAGCCGGATTATTAACCAGCTGACACCTCAACATTGGGTAACAATAAAACAAAAATAAAATAAAAGTGCCACAAATAAATTCGACATCTCAACAGAATGTAAGTAGCATTTTAATTTATGTTAATGTAAATGCTATATTAGAGATTTTCACGGGTTTCATAAGAAAACCAATTAATGGAAAATATCCTAATTTAATAGACTTTCAAGGTTTTTTCAAGAAAAACAATTTAATATAGACTTTCAAGGTTTTTTCAAGAACTACAATTTAATAGAGACTTTCATGGTTTTTTCAAGAACTACAATTTACTAGAGACTTTCCGAATTTAAGGATAAAGTACTTTTTACCTTTTTTATGACCTTTGCTCGAGTTTTTTAACTTATTTGATTTGTGCGAGATTTTGTTTATGTAGTTATTACTATACCTACATTCATTATTATTAATATGGAAACACTAAAAAAGCAAAGAAAAGTTTGCAAACAGAATATCTCGCGGATAGACAATTGGTTTAAAAGTCAACAAAATATCGAACAGGATTTTTATAAGTTTCAGATTCGCGAACTTGAATTAAATTCGCACTATGCTAAGTATAAAGAGATTCAAAACGAGATTGAAATCTTAGATACAGGTGACACCGATACTGAAAATAGAGAGGATATAGAATTAAAATATTATGACACTTTAGCGGGTATATTACGGAAAATTTCCGAATTGAAACCAAAGGCTGTGATAAGTCATCAGACAGTACAGTCAATTTTAGTTCCACAATCTACACCGACTAATGTCAAATTACCTGAATTAAATATCCCTAATTTTTTAGGCGATTTTACGGAATGGACGTCTTTTTATCAACTTTTCACAGCTTTAATAACCAATAACTCGGACTTAACTGATATTCAAAGATTTATGTATCTTAAAACTTATTTAAAAAATGAACCACTTCATTTAATTGATAATTTACAATTATCGGACGTTAATTTTAAAATAGCTGTAGATATTTTAAAAAAAAGATATTCTAACAATTCATTAATTGTCAGTGCTCATATTCAAAAATTGTTAGATATTTCTCCCATTACTAAAATAACTTCTCAAACTTTAAGAGAATTTTTAACAAATATTAAAAGGCAAATTGAGTCGTTGCGAAATTTTAATCTACCCGTCGACCAATGGGACGTACTGGTAATTCACATTTTATGTCAAAAACTTGATCAAAATATGCGTAAAGCTTTTGAGTATGATAGAGACAGAACAAAATTACCAACAATGCTAGAATTTTATAATTTTTTGGAAAAGAAATGTGAAATTTTAGAAACGGTTGCTACATCTGATACTCATTATGAAAATAAAAATTTGAATAAATATCAAAATAAATATACAGACAAGCATAGATCAACTTTTAGTACTCATATGAGTATTTTAGACGCAAAAGGAAATTTTAATAAAAATACTACTTTGAAATGTGCTTACTGTAATCAGTTAAATCATTTTTTAAATAAATGTGAAAAATTCCTAAATTTGCCTCACAGTGAAAAATTAAATTTTTTAAATACAGATCAAAGATGCTCAAACTGTTTTGGAAAACATGCCTTCTCACAATGTCGTAGTGAAAGACTTTGTAATATTTGTCATAGAAAACATAATACTGTTTTACATATAAATAAAAATCCATTTTTCCAAAATAATAACAGAAGTCAAGCAGGAAATACTGCTAATTTATTGTCAGGGCAAGGAAATACAGGTACACAAAGGGTATTTCCTCAAGGTCAAAGTTCTCAGAGTGTTAATGCACACACTTTTGTTAACTCGAATCGTCAAAACTCAAAAAATGAGTTGCCTGTTACTACTGTAACTACCATGTCAAATACTACTTTATCACAGAAGTCAACTTTTGTTCTATTAGCGACTGCTCAAGTAAATTTAAAAGCTAATGATGGTTCAATTGTTACGGCTAGAGCACTAATTGACCCTGGAAGTCAAAGTTCTTTTATAACGCAAAAGTTAGTAAACAAATTAGGTGCACATCCCTATGATATGCAGACTCGTATTTCAGTCATATCAAACAAAAGTACTATAGCCAATAAAATGGTGGATATAAATTTATTCTCAACTATTGACAAGAATAAAGCTTTTGATGCGTCTTGTCTTATTATTAATGAAATAACTAGTAATTTACCTCAGGTTCAAATTAAAAAAGAAAGTTTACACATTTCATTTAATGTATCCTTAGCGGATCCTTATTTTTATATTCCTTCAGAAATAGATATTCTCTTAAGTGCTGAAGTACACCGCAATTTAATTAAACCTGACATAATTGATCTAGGAAAAGGTTTGCCAATTTTACAATCGACACATTTAGGATATGTCATATCAGGTGCAATATCAAATTGTAACCAATTACCTAAATCAAAATCGAATGTATCTTTTTTTATTCAAAGTCCACAATCCGAATCTCACAATCTCGATAATGACCTTGATAATTTTCTTCCCAAATTTTGGGCTTTAGAAGAAGTCGAAAATAAGGCTAATTTATCACAAGATGATTTACGATGTGAAAAAATATTTAAAGAAACAACAAAAATTTTGGACAATGGTCAATTTCAAGTAAATCTGCCTCTTAAAAATGATGAAGATATATTAAAACTAGGCGACTCTTTTTATTTAGCTGAAAAAAGATTCTCATATCTTGAAACCAGATTTAAAAAGAACCCTGAACTTTTTGTCCAATACAAAAACTTTATTGACGAATATGTTGAGTTAAATCATGCCAAAATCGTGTCCCCGATAGAAACAAAAAATTCTCTATTCAGATATTATATGCCTCATCATTGTGTGATACGTGAGTCAAGTGTCACTACTAAACTACGGGTTGTTTACGATGCATCCATGAAAACTACTTCTGGATATTCATTAAATGATATTTTACTAAAAGGTTTTCCAGTACAACCAGAATTATTTGATATAATTTGTAGATTTCGTTCTTCGGAATTTGTATTTATTTGTGACATTGAGAAAATGTATCGTCAAATTCGAGTTAATCCCGATCAGTCGTTTTTACAAACTATTTTATGGAAAGATAGTACAGAAAAGTCCTTAGAAAAAATAGAACTGACAACTGTCACCTACGGTACTAGTTGTGCCCCTTATCTCGCCACTAGATGTCTCAAAGAGCTCGCTGATAGAAATAAAGAAAAATTCCCTCTCGCTTCGCAAGCTATCCTAAATCAGTGTTATTTAGATGATTTTCTTTGTTTTGCCAAATCTGAAGAAGAGCTTAAACAATTGTCTCAAGAATTAATTTCTCTATGCTCATCTGCTAGTTTTTCACTACATAAATGGTGCTCCAATTCAAAAAATTTTCTAAAATCTTTACATGAAAATTATGTTCAACAAAAGTATGATATTATTCTAGAAAATACATCCAATAAAGTGTTAGGGATTACTTGGAATCCCGAAGAAGATAATTTTGCAATTTCATTACCAAAAAATATTCATTGTGATTCTTTGACAAAAAGAAACATTTTATCGGTAATCGCTCAAATGTTTGACCCCTTGGGTTTCATTGGTCCCGTAATACTTAATGCAAAATTGTTCATGCAAGAATTATGGAAGGCAAAAATTGACTGGGATGAAAGGTTACCTGATAATTTATTGATGACATGGCAGTCATTTTCTAAAAATTTCTCAGAAATGTCTAAAGTAAGAATTCCCAGATTTTTTCTAATGAGTCATGAATATTTAAAACTTGAATTATGCGGATTCTCCGATGCGAGTCAAAAAGCCTATGGAGCATGTCTCTACATTAGGGCTATATATAAAAATAAAGAAGTTTCTTGTCAACTAATCTGTTCTAAATCGAGAGTTGCTCCTATGAAAACTGTGACTTTACCTCGATTAGAATTATGTGGTGCGGTTTTGCTATCGAAATTATGTGCCCGAATTCTTTTCATATTTAAAGATGTTTTCAAATTTCAAAGTGTAAATTTATTTTCTGACTCTCAAATTGTCCTAGCTTGGATTAATTCTCATCCTTCTCGGTGGTCAACATTTGTCGCAAATAGAGTTTCTGAGATTCAGGAGTTAACTTCAGAAACATGTAATTGGTTCTATATTCCTTCTCAAGAGAATCCTGCCGATTTGGTCTCAAGGGGTTTAAACCCCCAAGAAATAAAAAATTCCTCTCTTTGGTGGCATGGTCCATCATTTTTACAAAAAAATGAAATTAATTTTAAAAATTATGATACTAAAAATGATACCTCCGAAGAAGAAAAGGTAGTAAAATGTAAAATCCATCTTCAAATTAATGCAGACCTAGACTTGGAAGATACATTTCTGAAATTTTCATCAATTATAAAACTACAAAGAACAATAGCATATTGTTTAAGGTTCTGCAATAATATTCGATCAAAAAATGAAAAACTGACTGGTTCACTTTCCGTTCCAGAACTTCAAAAAGCGTTAGACTTAATCATTAAATTAGTGCAAAGAAAACATTTTTCACAAGAAATATCAGAACTAAAGTTAAATAAAATAGTTTCCTCTAAAAGTATAAGATCTTTAAAACCTTTTTTAGACTCTAATGGGTTTCTAAGGGTCGGTGGTCGTCTTTCTCATGCAGAAATTTCTTATAATCAAAAGCATCCCTTGTTGCTTCCATCGAAAAATCATATTGTTAATTTATTGTTAAGAAAAGAACATCTATTACTTTACCATGCAGGAGCCAGGACAGTACTTTCAAATTTTCGTTTGAGGTATTGGCCACTGAACGGCTTACGAGAAATTAAACGTATAATTAAAAATTGTGTAATCTGTTTTAGATTCAGGAAGGAAACTGCTTCTCAGCAAATAATGTCTGACCTACCAAAAGATAGATTGACTATTGTTAGACCATTTCATTGTGTTGGAGTCGATTTTGGTGGTCCTCTTCTAATAAAGTCTTCCAATCTTCGTCGAGCACCCTTAACAAAATGTTATATTGCTCTTTTTGTCTGTATGACAACAAAAGCTGTTCATATAGAACTCGTGTCAAGTCTGTCTACAGATGCGTTTCTGTTGACGTTAAAACGGTTTATTGCCCGTCGTGGAAAGCCACATTCAATATATTCCGACAATGCTACTAATTTTGTTGGAAGTCGAAATCAGTTGAAGGAATTTACTGAGTTTTTTAAGTTAAAAGCTACTTCAGAAGTTATAAATAATTATCTTTCTTCATTAGAAATTCAATGGAAATTTATTCCTGCCCGAAGTCCTCATTGGGGAGGCCTATGGGAAGCGGCTATAAAAAGCGCAAAATTTCATATTACTCGTATTATCGGAAATAGTCATTTAACTTTTGAGGAACTAAGTACGGTTCTATCTCAAATTGAGGCTATTCTTAACTCTCGACCACTGTGTCCTCTGTCAGAAGATCCTTCTGATCTTGAATGTTTAACTCCAGGTCATTTTTTAATAGGAACCAGTCTTATGTCTTTTCCAGAAAGAGACTTAACTAAAGTTCATGTTAATCGCCTATCTCGTTGGCAATATTGTGCTAAATTACAACAAGATTTCTGGAAAAGATGGACAACAGAATACTTAAATACTTTACAAAAACGTTCAAAATGGCTTTTGGAATCAAATAATATTCAACCTAATAATATTGTATTATTAAAGGAAGATAATGTGCCGCCTTTAATTTGGCCAAGAGCCAGAGTTATAGAAACTATTCCCGGACCTGACAATAAAGTAAGAGTAGTAAAATTGAAAACCAAAGATGGAGTTTTTACAAGACCCATAACAAAATTATGTCTCTTGCCAATTATTGATAATTTATAAATAGAATAAAGTAAGTTTTTTCTTTTTGAATTTTGCATATTAGATTGATATATATTTGTCTGTTTGTCTATCGTATGTCATATACGTGTCTTATGTTTTTATGTTAAAAGTACTCTTTTAATAGTTTGTCTATTGTAAATATTTCTCATAAGGCTTAAAGTTAAATATAATTTTTTTGCCTTTATAACAGTCATGTTGTCATTTGACGTTTTCACGCCAACGGGGGGAGTATGTTCGGAAAACATATACATCTAATTTGGCTCACCCTGTACCTAAGATTGGAATCTCGTTGCATCGTGGTTGGCATGCTAGACAAGTCCGGCGTAGAAATCGCAACCCTTTATGTCAACCGGCTGACAGGAACTTTTTGTTGTCATGACACCTTCTGTCTTCCGAAAAAAGAATTACAGTCCACTGCTCGTTCATGGCGCATCTTTGCCTAGATTTAAATTCGAGTTTGAATTAGTTTCTCTCAGCGCGAGTACAGCGTTTTTTAGTGATTTAATATTAAAATGCTGACTTTCGGTAATCGGTTTTCATCTCAGCGCGAGTGCAGCGTGAGTTGCTTTCTAACCTGTAGAAAGTGCAACTTTCTGTGGTGTACCTAATAAAAATTGTTATTGTTGTTATCCAATGAGTTTGATTGAAGAAAGACTACGACGATCTCCCTAAGTACGAAATAAAAAATTCATTATTCAATTGTTATACCAACACAACACTTTTTTATATTCACCTTTTTCTCTTTTGCTAACACCATCAGCAATGTTTTTTTGTCTCCTGATGATGAATGTTAGTACGTTCGAAACATGTAGTGACCCTTTATTAAATATTTTCTTCTAATAAATTTGTCGAGTAAGACTTTGAGTTTTTAAAGAATATGTGATTTCGGAGTTAATGGCTAATCAACATAAGAGACGCTAAAATTACATTTTCACGATTACAATACTTTTCTTTTGGCGAGGTTAGTAAAAACAGGGCTATTAAATCTTATTCGTTTCGAAGTGTGGAAAGGGGTTTGCGATTTTCTTCTTCTACGGATGGTCCCTTAAGAATGGGTGGAGAAATGAATCTAGGTATTCCTAACGCCAATTGTTAACGTATTCATAAAACTATTTGTACAAATAGGTCAGCTGAGCTGCAATTAAAATTTTATCAGCTAGGTTTTTTATGCAACGAAATAATAAACGATACAATAATGATTGTAAGCCGCCATAAGAACGGTTAATCATAAATTTGAATATTGTGTGCTAACAAAGAAATGCGCGTCGTAAAATAATAAGTTATTCAAGCGATGTCATTAGTTTAATTAGGAAGAAATTACACCTGAAACCGGAACCTCCTTTTTGGTTTCATGAGTATGCTGTGGCTGACCCACTCTATATGTCTGAAACCTATTTTTATTAACTAAGGTTATTTGTGTAATGTGCAGCAATGTGGGAACTAAAATCGTTTTGGTATATAATAAGGTAATCCACAACAGCGGCGCACCCAGGATTTTATGTTAGGGGGGGGGGGCGCCAATCAGGGCCGGAAGCAAATTTTTTAATAAACTTTTAAGTTACGCATTTTTCTAGAACTTTGTAGCTTTTTAACAGGTATTCTCAGAAGATCGCAATAGCCTAGTTCAATTCAAGTTCAAGTTTCAAGTAAATATCTAAAAAAATTGACTTTTTAAAATATCCACTTTAAATTATTCCGGACAAAACATACCACTCTTTTTACCAAATAAAATATAGGTAATAGTAATGACGACATATCCATAACACAAATATATTTATTTAAAAATATAAATTAGTACAAAGCACAACAATAAACAATATTTTATAAATAATAGAAACCAAAAGTTTTTTATAACACCTTTGCATTTGTTAAATATGTCAATCTAATTTTCATCGACCCTTAGAAAGTTTATTTAAAATTTCTTCACAAGAAAGAGGAACATTCTTATGAATAAATAAATTTGCCAAACCATTAGGTCTTACTTGCCCGGTAGAATTTCTTAAGTACGATTTTAAGTACTTTACTGTGGAAAATGACCTTTCAGAGGTACGGGCGGTGACGGGAAGGGTGACAAAAATTTGCAAAAGTTTTTATATTGGGAAATATCATACCATTACATTGAATATATAGCTTAAACATATCGGAGGGTATTTCTTTGCTATCTGTAAACTTGTCGTTCCATAATTTAAATTCGCATATTAGAATGCTTTCATTATAAAAATTTTCAAAAAATGAATAATTTGCATAAGAAGAATGAAGGCTGAGAAAGCTTTGCAAATTTTCTACTTATAATACTGAACAAATGTAAAAAAAATTATATCGTTCTTTGTATCGCGCCTGGAAATAGTAAGTTGAAGTCAATTTCATTGGGGGTTTTGGGGGGGGGGGGGCAAGGCCCCCTTGGCCTCCCCCCCTGGGTGCGCCACTGATCCACAAATACATTACGATAAAAGTACCTAATATTGGAGGAATGAGAAGTTATCGAAAGGCGAAATAACTATAACAAGATACTACAAAGGTGGGAAACTTTAAGCAAGCAACCAATGATAAATGCTTGAAATTATCTTTTCCTACGACCACCTACGAAAATGACAATAACAACACGGTTAACTTGGCTAGAAAGTGCCAAATATCACACGCGTGTTTTAATAGTATATTACATAACAAGTGTTGAAAGTGGCAATTTTCAAACGAGGAGATATTTAGCACGAGGCGTCAGCCGAGTGCGGAAATTCTCCGAGTGTGAGAAAATCACTTTCACACGAGTAATGTACACAATTTTTCCTACGACCATACAAAATAATCAAAAAGAGTTTGTTTGGTTTTTAATAGTTTGTACACCATTGTGTTAAAAAAAATTGACAAAGTACAAACGCAATAAATGCAAAACAAATTTCAAGGCGGATTCCAACAGAAGCGTCTATATTAAAACAAAATAAAAACAATGCCTACTTACAAATTTTAACTTACCTAGATTTAAATAAAAATAATAACTTTTTCTCCTATTTGCTTACGCATATCATACCTAGTATCTATGTAGGTACAGTGAATAAATTTCGTTTCTGATTTTTTAGCTGCTTGCATTCTTTAAAAATAAAACAATAATATACCTAAATATACATACAAAAACAAAACACAAACACAAAACATAACCTCAACATTGTCTTGTTCTTAATGGCTCTGCTCCCTGGGGGCAATTTGCCAGCACATTAGGGGTGATCGTGATGTTGTCTGGTCTGTACCATATCACGACCACTGACTTTTCTTCTTTGCGTACAATGCGGTTTGGACTGCTTAATATGAGTCTCTGGATTTGTGTATTTGACCTTTTCTTAGCTGCTATTTTAAGGGTCAAGGGTTTAGTATTGACAATTACAACATAGGATAGGAGTGACATTTACTAAAAAGAAGGGATTTAGGGGTTAGTAGACAGTACAATCATTTACTGAGTAGAACCTAACTAGACACTTCACTAACTTATTTATTTTTTTTTTATTATAGTTTTATTTTATGATAATTAATGTACCGCATTATTAAACCTCAACATTATTGAAAGATAGAGATGGAGTTAAATATCGATAGCTTGCTAATTATAAAAGTTCTGTCTATATTCGATTTGTTTTGAATATTGCTAAAATAATTTTACGTACATAAAGCACTTTCACTTACACCAATATAATTAAACATCCGAGATAATGGCAAAATTATAAATCGGTATTTCCTAGGGTATTCTATTTCTGCTCTATAGCTGCCCCTTTTTTTTCTGTGGTTCAACTCAGTTGACATAAACGCTTTATTTTTGTGTGAGTATAAAAATTGGCTGGAGGCTGAAAAGCTAGAGGCCATCGCAATCCTCGAACAGAACTTTTCTGTGAGTTGACATGTAAACATGAAACATGACAGTTGGTGGGTTGCCTGACATATTATTATTTTCCCTTTTTGATAATATTATTTTTATCATAAATAAGTACTCTTCGGTTCCCAAAAATAACGAAAAATTTGCAGTAATGCCCTAGTGTACTTTACCCCACCCAGCACCCCAATTCACTCCACGTGTCCCGTAAGTTTGTTATGTTTAATAAATAGTTTTGTCGTCAAATTGACACCTGTTTAAATTTAATATCTAAGTGTGCTTGGTATTTCCACACTCGTGTTGAAATATTTTTTAACAACACGCGTGTGATATTTGGCACTTTCTAGCCAAGTTAACCGTGTTGTTATTGTCATTTTCGTAGGTGGTCGTAGGAAAATATTATAATCTTTATGTTGTATGAAAGCATTTTTATTTTCAATAAGAAAATTTTACTGAAAAACATTCTTACAAGAATTGGCTTATAGCTATTATTGTTTTGTTTTATCGGTCTTATAAATAAGAGGTAGCAATTCTATTGCTCTTTGTTAGTTAATGTTTTTGGTATATAGTAAGAGATCGTTTAATAGCAATTATTAAAAATGTTGCTACTAATATGATTGTTCTTAGCAATTCTGTTAGAGTAGCCGATATTCCTCTGTGCGTGTGGATTGACTAAAAAATTGTGCTCTGAACCTTTACACATGACTAATTAAAAAAAACTCTCTTTAATTATTTAAAATTAAAAAAAAATTCACGCCTGATACAGAAAAGTGCAATTTTATTGTCCTATACTACTAACAATTTTCATTTTTGTTACACTTAATATAATTCCCATTGTCTCGTCTTAAGTTTCCTTCTACCGAACGAAAAGCTAAAAGGCCTTAATTAAACAGCACAAAGGCATTTGTGAAAAACATTTTCTGGATTTCCCCCAGCTGCCATTTTATCTTCAATTTTTTTGTTTATTTCTGTGTTCTGATATTGAAAAAGAAAATAAATATTTGCACAATGTAGATTAAAACTTGTTTACGGGGAATTTTTAGTTATTATAAAAATATTACATGACATGACAAGTGGTTTTTGAAAGTGAATTGTCCATCAATAAAACTCATTGGATAATTTTAAATATAAACCATTAATTATTTAAACATTCATATGACACACAGTTTGTAGTTAAGTCGAATAAACATATAGCATATAGGTTGTCTTTACCATTTTATGTTTACTATAACCACCGAACATTAACAAGACAAGAAGGATCACTCTAAGCTCCTCCCCTCGTTATGCCTATCTCGCTCGAATATCGGATGCTACTGTGTCTAGAGCACCGTAAGTCCCCGACGCGAGATATGCATAAACAGGTTGTCCGTCGTAGGGATATGTAAAGAAATATACCAGTTGTCTTTATGTGCCGGCTTGAGCGAATTTTCCTTTAGAAATAAAATTAGTTGTCACGAGAACGTTGGAGCGACCCTTAAGAAATTATATTAAAATTTACTATTTACACATCCTTGAAAAGAGTTTTCTCATAAATATTTTTTAAACCTATGTATTAGGCTGCGGATTTATTTTACAATTAAATTTGCTAACCGGGATATAAAAAAAATAGATATTTACTTATAATCTCCCTAGCAGCAGAATTATTACCGATATTTTTTTTCAAGGTCACGAATGGTTTTGTTGATAAAAAATTATTCCGAGTCGAAGACGAGGACAATTTTCTATCAACAAAAACATGAGTGAAACCGAGAAAAAAATTATCGGGAATTAATTCTGCTGCGTGGGAGATTCGGTAAGAAAATTTCATAAATTGGAGTTTCTTTTAATATGATGAGATGATGAGACCTACGACCTATTATCAAAAAAAATATAAGTAAGCAACAAAATGTATTTTGATTTTATTCTGAGTGGCGTTTGCCAGAAAAAATAAAGCACTTCATTTTTGACAGAAAAATTATCACTTATTAATTTTATTAGGTTAATAGACTATCGCGATAGTCTCCCGTCGCTATATAAGCAACGCAAACAAAAAGGAGCCTTCTAATTGGTTGCAAATAAATTTATGAAATTTTCTTAGCAATCTAAAAAATGTTTTCCAAACTTGTAGAATATACAATTTAAAACTAAATCCCGAAAAATGCTAATTTTTTAGAACAGAAGTAACTTATTTAGGTCAGAAAATAACCGATATAGGAATTTTACCTTACGATTCTAAGTACGATGCTATAATAGTATATTAAAGTACACGTTTCATAAGAAGCGGATTTAGCGCACGCGTCTATTTTAAAAAACGAGCCACAAAGTGGCGCACACGTGCGCTAAAACGCCTTATGAAACATGTGCCAACAACATACATGACTGTTATCCACACAGAATAAAAAAGTAAGTTATCAAGCTATTTTTCCTCTGCGAAAAATGGGTTTTCTCGTAAATCACAAAGGCCGCGCAAGTCAATGAAATAAAACATTTAAATGTTACCAACATCAATTAAAGAAAAAACGCGTATCAAAATAGCTTCATTACGATACGCAAATGCGTATCGTACTGAGCTTATTATGAACGTGAAATAGAAAAACAAATATCCGGTACCTAAAACAGCTGATGAGGAAAAAAGCTTTGTTGCATTTTGTAATTACTATCGCCGATTAATACCAAATTTTGTGTTAATAACTTTGCCTCTTAATAAATAAACAGAAAAGAACACTGAATTGGTATGGACTAAAGAATGTCAAAATTCCATTGACTTTCTAAAACGGGCACTAATGAGCCCCCAATTTTTGTAATTTCCGGATTCCCAAAAACAATTTATTGTTACTACAGGCTCCTTAAATGATTCCTGCTGCGCTGTATTGTCACAAATTTTTGATGGCCAAGAGCTACCGATTGCATCCGCGTCATACACATTTACAAAGGCGACTCACACAAGCCAGTCATTCTAATGGAACTGACTGCTATCCACTGGGCCATTACATTTTTTCGTTGTTACTTACAGTGTGACCATTAAAGTCCGTATCATAAGGGATTTTTTTTAATTAATAGCTTTATTCAAAATTTTACTTTGGCATCAAGCGCTGCTTCGATCGAGATTAAAATTAAGCAAAAAAAATAGTAGTCACGTGATTCGCATTATCTGTCAAATTTTAATTTTTTTCCAAAGATAATTCAAAAGTGGGGTTATTTCTGAAAATATCAAAAAAAGTTATTGGAAAAAGTGTTTTTAAATGCAGTTTCTAGCCCCCATGAAAAATTTTAGCTGCATAAGATAATTTTGATTTTTTACCCGACACTAAAATTTATTTTCCACTTAATGAACACTTTACTGATGTCACTGTGTTATTTTTGTCCTAATATTAAGGTGTAATACTTTCAGACACAAACTACGTTTTCAAAAATACTTATTTTATGAAGTTACCTTATACAGGGTCAAAAACAAACAAACTTTGCATCACATGTGACCAAATTCTAATAGCCCAATTTTGATTTTGTAGAAAAACACGGATTTAATATGGCGCTAGCTTAAATAAAGCATTGTGAAAACTACGAAGTTTTATGTAGGTTGCGTTGAGTCTTATTTTGCAAAAGTGGTGCAATTTGCAAAATGTGGGTAAAAAATCAAAATTATCTTATGCAACTAAAATTTTGTATGTGGGCTAGAAACTGCATTTAAAAAAACTTTTTCTGATAACTTTTTTCGATAGTTTTAGAAGTAAACCCACTTTTGAATTTTTTTTTGAAAAAAATTTAATTTTGACAGATAATGCGAAACACGTGACAACCATTTTTTTGCTTAGTTTTTATCTCGATCGAAGCAGAACTTGATGCCAAAGTCAAATTTCGAATAAAGCTATTAATAAAAAAAAAATCCCTTATGATGCGGACTTTAATGGTCACACTGTATATGGACAAAAAATTTTGGTTAAGACAGATCATAGGCCTCTCGCCTATATTTTCTTAATGAAAGATCTTTCATCTAAGCATTCTAAGCTAACTAGAAGGCGTTTACATTTGGAAGAGTACGATTTTGAAATTGAATATATTAAAGGTAAGGATAATTCCACTGCCGGTGCCTTATCCCGAATAAGCATCGATGGATACATTAAAATAATTACGGGATAATACCTACCACATAAATGTACGCGATAACTCGTTCTATGCCAAAGTTTACCACTTTAACAAACAATAACCAATGATGGATAAATCGTTTATTCAACCTAAATTTATGAAATTTTAGATAGTTATACAGTGCTAAATATGCCTAATTTAAAATTTGAAATAAAGCCCACCTCGTTTAATATGACGATTAAATATAAAAATAAGATATGCGCGCGTAAAACTATTTAAATTATTAACGGCATTTATTGCTTTAAAGCAACTGATGTCACAGCTAGATTTATTAGCTAGTGATGAAAAGATTTTCAAGGTAAAATTAAGTTTGGGCGATGATATTTTTAGAAGGTGCAGCATTAATGAGTCGAAAGAAAGAGGGCAAATAAAGTTAAAATAGGTCACTGTCATTCTATGCAAAGTGGCAAAATTCATAGAAAGCAAAGAAGGGCGAATAAAATGTCATATCATAAGGATCTTTTATAGGGAGGCCACTGCGGTCAGAAAACACTATTTAAAAATAAAATGTACCTTTTGATGGAAAAATATGTCTCGTGATGTCGCAAATTTACTCAGCAAGTGTCACGAATGCCAACCTAACAAGTGTAAGCTAACACATTTTGAACCCTTGGTAAAAACTCCAACCCCCCCTAAACAGCTTTCGATATTGACTGCATAGACACTATCGGTCCATTCCAAATATATGGGTTTAGACTATCAAAAGCAAATTTTTAACAATATGGCAAAACGGCTGGGAACTGAGCATAAAATGTCTACTGCCTACAATAATCAAACTATCGGAGGGTGTGAGCGGAACCACAGAGTACTTACTCAACGAATGCATATGCATGTTCATAAATGACAGACGTACTGACTGAGACAACTCGACTCGATACTATGCATTTTGCTACAACACCACACCTAGCAATTATCACGACTATACGCCTTTCGAACTTAAATATTTTTGGGAAAAAGGTTGACGTCGCTTGTATAACCCAATCCCAGGTAGACCCGTTGTATAACTTAGATGCATACGACCAAGAAATTCGTTAACGGTTGCAACTAGCACATAACAGAGGTAAAATACAGCTTGAAAAGGCGAAATCAAGCAGAAAAGTTTATTATAATGCTAAAAGTTCCGAGATGAATTTAAGGACAGATGACCTTGTTATGGTGACCAATGAAGATCGCACTAAGTTTGATTCGTGGTACCCGGCCCCTTCTCCGTCGTTGGCATTAAAAGTACAGATCATATAATAAATACCAATAAAGATTAGAATGTACATATATAATAATACATAAAAATAGAGTTAAAAAATATGTTAATTAATTAAGAATAATTCGACAGACCTGACAACAAGAGTGTAACGTTGATTTACTGATTTATTCATCACAATCATCTATTTTTATATATTATAAGGTATTATTAGACGTAAATTAATTTAATTTTTATCTTTTGCGTTTTGTTTTTATTTAGAATATTTTATTTCAAGGTATCATTCCGTATCAGCACAGCTGTTATATTCCGGATAATGACCTCATAAGTTGGGCACATAGGTAGGTTATTCTCTAAGAAAGGGAGGTGTAATAACTTATGTTATTACATTATTTTAAACAGTGCTAAATAAACTATAATAATTGAAAATGAAATGGCGAACGCATCATTAACGTTTTCTCTTAATAAATAAATTAAAATTATTGTGGAAATTTTTTTTCGTTCATAAGTGATAAAGTAATAATTCATTAAAATTAAACTTGACCAATTTTAGCAAAATTTGGGTACAAAAAATCTGTCGCCGGCGCGGCTGTACAGGGTGGCCAACTAAGAATGCGAGGTAAAAATCTGGGAAACTATCCATCGTAGAGGCTTGCGGCAAAAAAAAATTATTACTAAAACGGCCAAAAGAAAAACCTGGAAAATATTTTCAAATTTCTGAAATGGCCGCTAGGGGGCGTAACTGCAATCTTGAATCTAAATAGTGATGTTTCTGTAAATTCCACTATATTAACCTAATAAAAAAAAAATTATTTATTGTCTAGAAATGTAGTAATAAAAATAATAATATATTTAACGGTTAAAAGGGACATGATTTTCTTCTGTTGAATATTAATTTAAGTTGTTTTGCTTTAAACGGCCAAGGATTTTATTTTGAAATAAAAGGATTGTCCTTAAAAAAAAATTGTGTGTGCTTAAGACCACACGACAGAAGTGAAAACTTCAACAAGGTTAATTCAGTGCCCACAAAAAAGTGCTAAACGCACCTAAAGAAGTTTTCACTTCAAAAATAACATAAACTTGGAATACGGGATAATTTTACTGCATACGAAAAAATATATTTCCTAAAATTGAACAACCCTTGAATTTTTACATCTTCAACAGAAATCATAATAAATTAGGTCCACGGAATAAGCAATTACGGTAAAACTAATTACCTTAC
Organism: Polydrusus pterygomalis; assembly: GCA_963969555.1. NCBI lineage: Eukaryota > Metazoa > Arthropoda > Insecta > Coleoptera > Curculionidae > Polydrusus > Polydrusus pterygomalis. The sequence continues at coordinate 40,334,115 of OZ018383.1, read as the reverse complement.
TTCACCCTACGTAAATATATAATTTAAAAAATGCCAGAACATACCTGTGACGCAACAAGTGTCGCACACTGTTTCCACGTCGACTGATGCGGCAGCGGCATGCTCTTTCATATAACGTTTACGAATAAACAGACCGGAAGGTCAGGGTCCGTTCGGATTGAATATAGGAGTCGAATTCGAGCGTAACACAGCCGAACCTGACGCCTGACGCTGACGCGTGACGGCTCGGTTTAATTCAGTGCCCACAAAAAGTGCTAAACGCGCCTAAAGAAGTTTTCACTTCAAAAAATCCTGATCTTTAAAGTCGAGGATAATCTGAACCTTTTTTGTTTGACACTTTTTGCAGTATCTCTAAAAATAAAGTGGTGGGGGGTACTCAAAGGTTTCCGTAAATAACATCCTGTATCTTCGAAACGGCTCAGCCGATTTGAACAAGCTTGGGCTCGTTAAAAGGAGCTATTCTTGGGCTACAAACATTATTATATTTGAAGTTTTTTAAGTTTCTTATATCGCCGCTAGAGGGCTTTTTTCGACATTCCAACAGAAATGGTTAATTTTCCCAACAAAATAAAATGCATTGGTATGATTTTTTTTTTCATGAAAAAGTAGCTAAATAATGCCTAAACTATCTCGCGAAAACCGCATCTCGATATCTTGTTCCTTACCCATAATATCGGCAATAGAAAATTTTATACGAAAATCCATTAAATTTTCATTTTATTGTAACTATATTTTTCTGGAATTCTTTCTATTTTGTAAGTTGTGGCCCTAAAAAGGACCGATTTATAAAAGGAAAATTTTTAATACCCCCGCAAATGCTCGAAATGCTGATCACCACGTTCTATGCATAAAAAAGACAATTAATAGAAGCAGGCCATGGAAACAAAACAAATACCTAATCAAAACATAAATAACCCAAATTGTCAATAGTTGTCAAAGTTTTGCGTTACTTTGAGTAATTTTTGTGTTTACAAAATGCATATCGAGCGGCTCTTTTAGCTACTGCGGCGTTCTGAAGACATTCAAAATAAACCGAAAGCATATCAACAGCATCATCATTCGTAAAATGCATTTTGTAAACACAAAAATTACTCAAAGTAACGCAGAACTTTGACAACAACTATTGGCAATTTGGATTATTTATGTTTTAATTAGGTATTTGTTTTGTTTCCACGGCCTGCTTCCGTTAATTGCCTTTTTTGTGCATAGAACGTGATGGTAAGCATTTCGAGCATTTGCGGGGGTATTAAAAATCTTCCTTTTGTAAATCGGTCCTTTTTAGGGCCACAACTTACATAATAGAAAGAATTCCAGAAAAATATAGTTACAATAAAATGAAAATTTAAGGGATTTTCGTATAAAATTTTCTATTGCCGATATTATGGGTTAGGAACAAGATATCGAGATGCGGTTTTCGCGAGCTAGTTTAGGCATTATTTAGCTACTTTTTCATGAAAAAAAAAATTATCCCGTATTCCAAGTTTATGTTATTTTTGAAGTGAAAACTTCTTTAGGCGCGTTTAGCACTTTTTTGTGGGCACTGAATTAACCTTGTTGAAGTTTTCACTTCTGTCGTGTGGTCTTAAGCACACACAATTTTTTTTTTATTACACACAAAAAAATCTAGTATCCAGTTGAACCTAACAGTTTCAAACTGAAACTATCATATACATAAATAGGAGCAATGCTAAAGTAAAATTAATTAGAAAATACCTTAGCATCAAAATATAGTTTTAAATTAATACTATATTCTTTTAACTTGACTCTACTTTAGTTTTACGGTAATAAAAATAAATGATCAACCTATCAATAATTGTAGTTGCAGATATAGTATACGTTAATATTGGTTTGATTCAAAGTATTCTAAGAATGAATATTCGTTATTTTCGTTTTGAGTATAAGTTATTATTAAGTTGAATATAGGAACTTGCATTTGAGCACACATATTTTATTTGTATCTTCAATTTGTGACTATCCTACATTCTTAGCGAAACTAGACAAATCAATTTAGTATCATCTTAAAAGTAGTTTATTATTAGATAGAGTAAAATTTAAAATCATGTAGTTTTAAAACAGATGGATCTGAAAGGACTATATTATTAGGGATTAAGGCCAGATAGGATAAGCTCACCGCAGTCAATAGAATTGTACATGTCAAGTTAAAATGTCTTTGTGACATAGGTATCAAATACTATTGTGATATTACCTTAGGTATCTGATCTGAATATAGCCCTAACAGATAACTGATAAATAAAACAACTTTTTATTGCTTTTGGTTTTATTAAAAAAAAAAAAAAAGGTAACCAAACAGGTAACAAAAAACCATAACTATAACGAATATAATATTTCCTCCATCACACTATTACACAAAACGCGCAAAGTAGAATACACACTACCAGCATCGGTGAGCATCGACGCGCGACGTCTGCGTGGATGTTAAATAACGACTAAACGTATTTCGGTCGTTTCCTCGCAGAACAAGAGGTCACGTGATGCAAATAGCATCAAAGAGATAATAAGGGTTTAGATTTTACTCAAGTTGAGTATAGAGACTGTATTTGCGCTCGCTGTGAGAATACAAATTTATTTTTATTTTTAAACCCATCATAGTATATTTCACTTTGACCACAATAAGTACTTATTTTTAAAACAAGTATAAGATTATCTTGTTATGATGATGTAATCTCTTTATGAACATAATTTTGATTAACTTGATGATATAATTTAAAACCAGTGGTAGTTTAAAAATGAATATATTTTAGGCACAAAATAAAGCAAGTTAGTTTTAAAATAAGGCTATTTGTTTGAGCATTACTATAAGCTTGTTTTGAGAGTAGTTTTTTTTTGTGTGTAGGTTAATATAGTGGAATTTACAGAAACATCACTTTTTTAGATTCAAGATTGCAGTTTCGCCCCCTAGCGGTCATTTCAGAAACTTGAAAATATTTTCCAGGTTTTTCTCCTGGCCGTTTTAGTCATAATTTTTTTTGCCGCAAGCCTCTACGATGGATAGTTTCCCAGATACAGTGCCTCGCATTCTTAGTTGGCCACCCGGTGTCAGAGTATAAATATCAACCGAGTAAGGTTACTCACCAAAAATCCTATCATGTTTTCACATCAAAATCAAAATGCCGACCAGATAGCTGCGGTCTCTCGACAGCGGCTGTACTAAACTATTGGGGTTTATTTGAATTACTTTTTTAAATACATAATTAATTTCCAAGGACACATAGTGTGCAAGAGCTCTGATACTTGTAGATCTTTTCCGTGTGTGTTTAAAAGTTGCTAAGCGCTAGATGCAGTGCCGCAGAATAACCAACCAAATCCGCGACAGCACCCCTGAACTTCAGGGCCTGAAGCCATATGAAAGTGGAACGGATACAAAATTTATAACTAAAACTAAATATCCTATAATATGTTGTAATTTCGGCATTATAATAAAATTATAGAAAATCTATGTGTTTTTGTTCATTTTTAATCGCTTTCAAACCATGTAGAATTATATTTCAGCTTTTTTTTTAAATTATGGCCACTTTTGAAGCATCTGTCCCATTAGTGCACTGCATATATTATGTGAAATGTTCCTTCTATTTAAGATGATTCGCCTCAAACATTATTTGTTAATATCATAAAAGGAAAAATAAACAATTGCTTACTACAATACATACATTGGCAATTTTAGTTTTGCAGCGTCGATAGTTTAAATAACTTAATTACAAATTTAGCCATTACAGCACAGACCCGTTTGTAAAAGACACTATTCCGCACAGAATTTCCCGCAGCTGCCGTTTTATCGGGGAAAATTTCAACTGCGTTGCTGTTTCATATTATCTCTCTAGTTTCTTGCCAATATCGGGAAAGAAAATGGAAGTATTTTGATATAAATTTAAGATTAGCGAAGTATAAGAACTTGTTTATTTCTTCTACAGATTTTGATAAAACTCTAAAAAAAAGTATCTACCACAAAAGAACTTACTATACACAACACTGCTGATACTGGTTTATTCCTAAAAGTTCCCAGTTGAGTAGTGGGACGGAACAAGCTCACGCGTCATGTTTCAGAAAAACTAAATTTTCTTGGTGTTTATTATTTTAAGTTGAACGAAGGGTAGAATCAACCAGTTTAGGTTAATTAACTCTCCTGTTTCCAATAACAAACATTTAATTTATCATCATTAGCTATTATAAATTCAATATTATTAGTTTATTCATTTTAATTACGATACAATAGGCTGCCAACCCTTGCGCCCACTGAGAACTAATCCAGCTGTCTGTATTTAAAAACACATGTCATTTGGGAGGCTAAACTCTTTTCTGTTGTCAGGATTGTTGAAGCGTTTTTCATTGGTTAGTTTAGTGCATGTCAAATGTAATTTTATGTTTTACCAATGAAGAACGGCATAATTATAGCACGTTAAATTCAATTTTTCAATTGTAAATAAAATTGACCCTGTATTTTTGCAAGCCCTTATCCTAATAAATTAATAAACCATTAAGATCCCCTCCCCCCCCCCCGTACAAGTTTAAAATAGGGTGAATGCGATGGTAAAGGAAGTTAGCCCAGTCCTGTCTCTGTCTCCAACATCTTAACGTAAAATAGATCAGACTTAAACAGGGTGCCGTAAATGACAGGTGACATAGGCCCGATGCGGCGTGTTCTTAGAAAAATTTGACTTTATCTATCATACGTAGTAAATATTAAGCATAATAACACGTTTTTCTTCGTTAGTAAAGCACATTTTTTAAAGGGAACAGAAACTAATTTAAGCCATGTCAAAGTTAAGAAAAGGAAATAAAAGCTATTGTCTTTTGTTACACTTAAGGCACACTTAGTTATTTTTTAAAATCAATGTCTTCTCTTCAATTTTAAAAAACTTAGGGTAACTCCTATAGCAAATAATTTAGTGATAAGTGTGACAGAAGCTACTCAAAATTTAAAAAAAATCAGGTCCGTATTTAAAAAAACTAATTTGATGCGGGTATCTAATCAACAAAAACATCGTATCTGAAAAATAAAATCATTTTCTTAAAGGGCAAAAAAAAGTGCTTTCAGAAAGTGCTATTGGTTTTTCAATATAATCAGTATTTTGTCGTAAAAAAATTAAAAACAAAAATTGGTTTTTTCAGTTTTTTTCGGATAACTTCGGTAGTAATCGGAATTCTTTAATTTTTTTTTAAACAAATTCTTAAGCAATAAAATATGCAACTTTGCCTTAATTTAACCAACTCTAGGTATATCTCTTTTAGTAACCAAGATAGCAATGTTAATGCATCGAATTTGTAACACCCTGCATAGTGAATAGAATATTTGTTGAAGTATTTCCCGATGCTTTTAGAAACTTTGATTTTATCTTTGTATAAAGGGGATATATACCGTGCGAGCAAAAATTATTTGCATTAAAGAGGGTTTTGATTAAAAAACGTGGGGCTTGGTTTCGATCACAATGATATGGGGACGATATATCTAATCAAATCTAGGTTAAAATTTTGTCAAATTCATATTATGACATGATATGCCAAACTAATGAGTAATAAAATAGGTAGACAAATACAAATTTATTTTTGTTGTTTCCAAAATTAACAAAGTAAGAATATACATCAGAAAGAAAAAGAAAAATAATTACATAAATTGCTGAAATTGGCCACCGCCATGCTCCAAGCATAAATTCACACGTCTCTTCATATTTTCGAAAGTGTTGACCAGCATCTCTGGAGAAATGTTACCACACTCTTGGATAATCCTTTCTTGTAATTGTTCTAAATTTGCAACTGGTGTTTTAAAAATAGTGTTCTTTAAGTGAGGAAAAAGGAGGTGGACCAGGCTTCATCCGAAAAAATGTCAGGTCTTTCAAAATCTGCGGCTTGTATTTCTGGGAATACTTGCACTTTATAAGCAAATAAATTTAGCTGCTTCTTGAGGATAGTCCTGCATGTTCCATAAAATCTTCCCACTTCTTGAGACTGGCGTCTTATACAATTTGTTGGCTTATTTTGCATTATTTCACGAACGTTTGCAACAATTCTTCTGTTCTGACAGATGGTCTTCCTGCTCCTTTTTTGTGTTGTATAAAACCTGTTTCCCTAAACACAGCCACGGTTCTTTTCAGGCAATAATAAAAATCCCCAGCAATAAAAGCAACGTTAGGAAAATGTTCGTGACAATCGTCCATGCACAAACCCGGATTGTATTGCCACTCACCATTTACTCTAACCCCGTTTCGAAAATACGCTTCAACCATGAATGTTTTGTGCTGTTCCGTAAAGCCGATTGTGTGAATTGTTCAAGAAATTGGAAAAATTAGCGATGAATCAAATTACCTACCTACTCGTAAGGACTGTCAAAGATAACGGAATAACTGATTGATTAATTCAGGTAGTTACTGACACCCAACAGGTATTAAGCTCTACGGCTAAGCATTACGTCCTTAGATGCAAGGCCCTCTTTGATGCAAATAATTTTTGCTCGCACGGTAGATATAGAATAATTATCGTCCAAAATTGCTATCACTAGTCGAATTTGTAAAATTATTGAAAAATGTTTAAAAAAGAGATTGTGTAATTTCTTAAATAGAAATAAATTAATGGCTGATTGATGATGAATTGATAGTGGTGTCCCGCAAGTTACGGTGCTAGGCTCGATTTTATTCTCAATATATATTAATAGTCTGGCGAGTGCGATGCCCAATGTTAAATAGGTATGCTGTGCCGATGATACTGTTCTTCTGGTTAAAGGGTCATCTTGACATAAAGCATTTGAAAAGGCTGAGAGGACTGCTAGTCCTATTAAAGCCTGAATGGATTGTAACTATTTAACACTGAATATAAAGAAAACCAACTTTATGTGCTTTGCAATGAATTCAGTTGGTCTACACTCTACTCTATTAAAAATTATATTACAATCCATTTTGCTAACTGTGACTTGTCAAGGGATCGTGTTTGTACTGGTAAAATTAAGCCAGTACAAGGCAGAAAATATTTGGGTTTATATTTTGAGTCATTTTTAAAATGGTCAGTAGGATATTCGGAATATGTAAAGAATAAATTAAGGTACCTGATATATAAATTTTACGAATTACGTAATATATTATGTACGTTATAAATGTTCTAATTAATGTCTGTAAGTCACTAGCAGAATTATTTCTTAATTATGGAATCTGTTAGGGCTCTGCCAATAAAATATATTAAATAATATTGTTGTGGCACAAACGTATATCTTAAAAATTATTCTATTAAAGTCCAGACGTTCCTCTTCTGATCTTTTATTTAAACATACTGGCGTCTCTTCAATTACTCAGTTATATATTAAGAATTCGCTTAGATTTTCTCTCACTAGAAATAAATTTCACAACTACATAACGCATAACATCATGATTAGAGCTAACGGTAATCGCAATTTGATTCTACCCAACATACATTTTAACGCCACGTAAAGATCAATTTCCTATGTGGCTCCTAAAACTTAAATATATTACCAGTGCAATTGAAAACAAAAATTTGAAAACATAAAAAAAGTGAATAAATGGATTATGAATAACACCCACATAATCAAAGGTATTGTTAAATTTTTATAAAATGATATTATTTAGTATTAGTATAACCAAACAGCTCAGAGTGTGCATAGAAATATGCATTATGAGTTTTGAAATGGGTTAATTTATTTTGTGTTGTATGCCCACACAGACTTACGTGGTCCATAGCGTGTGCAACCTATTATAAATGTTTTATTACTTGAATGTAAGCTGTAATATAAATAAAAAAATATTTTTGAAAAAAAAAATCATTGCATTTTCGAGAAACGTCTTTCCAATCGCACCACTTTATTTTTCATAAGCAATTTCGTGCTGTTCCTTGAACTGTTTCGGCAACAACACATAGCTATTAGCTGCTTCATTTATTTCCACACTTTAATCGTTTTCTTTCGGATTCTTCATCGAAAAAAAAACGCCTTTTTCAAGTTATCGACAGCGAGTTTTCCCGTAACCAACATTTCCCTTCTCGTTTTTAACACTAAAATCATAAATAACTATTATTGCCAATTAGTTAAAAAACGCTTTCGATTTTCCAGCGTAGTCCTAAGTTTTTACACAGTATTAATAACATTTTTGTCTGTGGTGCTGTTATGCGGCTCCCACTGTAATAGTACCGTGCGAGCAAAAATTATTTGCATCCAAGAGGGCTTGGATTAAAAAACGTAGGGCTTGGTTGAGATCACATCACAATGATATGGGGACGATATATCTAACCAAATCTAGGTTAAAATTTTGTCAAATTCACATTATAACATGGTATGCCAAACTAATTAGTAATAAAATAAGTAGACAAATACAAATTTATTTTTGTTGTTTACAAAATTAACAAAGTAAGAATATACAGAAAGAAAAAGAACATTAATTGCTGAAATTGGGAACCGCCATGCTCCAAGCATAAATTCACACGTCTCTTCATATTTTCGAAAGTGTTGACCAGCATCTCTGGAGAAATGTTGCCACATTCTTGGATAATCCTTTCTTGTAATTGTTCTAAATTTGCAACTGGTGTTTTAAAAATTGTGTTCTTTAAATGAGGAAAAACGAAGTAATCCATAACCGTTAAACAAGGTGATAATAAAAAATTGCGTAAGTAGTTAATAGTTTCGGCGGTTAATAGTTGCACCGTGCTGTTGAAAATATCCAAAACGTAGTTCGTCGTCAAGTAATTGCTCCACAAATGGATTCAAACTATTGTCTCTATACCGCTGTGCTGTAACTGTGTCATGGAAAAAAATAGGACCAACAATTCTTCTTCGGGAAACAGCTAACCAGACACCAATTTCGTCCATGCACAAACCCGGATTGTATTGCAACTCACCATTTACTCTAACCCTGTTTCGAAAATACGGTTCAACCATGAATGTTTTGTGCTGTTCCGTAAAGCCCATTGTGTGAATTGTTCAAGAAATTGGAAAAATTAGCGATGAATCAAATGACTTGTAAAGACTCTCAAAGATGACGGAATAAATGATTGATTGTTAATTCAGGTAGTTACTGACACTTAACAGGTATTAAGCTGTACGGCTAAGCATTACGTCCTTAGATGCAAGGCCCTCTTTGATGCAAATAATTTTTGCTCACACGGTATATCCATCTATTTTTAAATGCTGGCTACGCCAATGGATGTTATTTAAATTGGAAAAAATTATTTTGCTTTTTTTTTAGGTCTTAATTTACATACGGACACAGGAGTTATCTCTTACGGCACTATCTATTCTGTTGTATCGATTCGCGAACAAAATTCTGCAAGCCAGTGTTTTACTTTGAGCTTTAAAACTACTGATAATAAACAAAAACAAACAAAAATCCCCTGTGTTAATGCAAACAATCAGCTGTTTAGTCGTCAACATTAAAAAACTTGCTAGGAGTCCTAAAAGAATTTATCTGTTCATATTTGTAATAGTATCATTTAAATTGCCGCAATAAAAACCAGACGTTACGTATAACACTATTCCAGCAACAAGCATTGAATCGAAATTTAAAATACCCTTTTGTCATTTTTACATTATACTTGAATTAGGCCTCTTTGAAAAAAAAATAGACGAATTGCTCCAATACCGTTAGGTTAGGTTAAAGTGGCAGTACCTCTGGCATTGTCCAAACGGTCACACCTAAACCTATAAGAACCGTTGTGGTACCACACTTCCTGATGGTTAACGCGACGTGGATCGTAGAAGAATCTTGACAGCTCATTCAAACCAGCCACCGCTGTTAATAAACTTAGTGAGTCGACCCAGTTGCAGGCTACTCAGTTCCTTAGGGATGTTACGAAATAGCTTTTTCTATTCCAAACCCGAACCTATTCCAAATACCTATTACAGGTCCAAACTATTCCAGGTCAAACTTAAACGCCGCTCCGCCGATTGGCGCTATTCCGGCTGCATCTTTATTGGAGTTCTGTGGGCTGCATGGCCGACACGAGTTTTTAAAGAAGGCCGCTAGAACTCCAGCGTGGCCAGCAGTTTCCGATTGTTCGAATTAAATTTCGTTATAAATAACAGATTAATATTTTTCGCACCAGACGGGAGATTTGATTGTAACGGAGGCCTATTATTTAAAGAAACATGAAGAATAGGCATAGGTACATCCACCATATATGTTGCCTTTTTAATCATTGCTGGTTGCATATCCTACATTAAATACGCTATATTGCTGTTGCCCAATAAATTATTACAATATTTTTAGAAATATTTATTATTTATTACTATTTCCCTTTATCTTTTCTTAGTGAGATTATTTTAATTATTGCAATGTGCTTGTAACGGCAACGTTTAAAATTCTGAACTGCAAATTCGCCATATTATATGAATTTAAAGCAAAACCTGTAGCCGTTCCATTCCCTATATCGTACCTGTACCTGACAACTTGAAAAAGGAATAACAATGAAACCAGAGAATCAAACATGTGACAGTGCCAACGGACTCGGAATAGGTACCTGAAAATAGGTAATAGGTACGCGGAATAGGCAGATGATACCTATTCCAAAAGAACAGGTCCAGTTCCACTGTAACACCCCTACAGTTCCTCCAAATCATTAAAGAATGGTTCGGCCAGGGCATTGAACCTTCTTCTAGCGAGGCCGAGGCATTCACAGCAGGCAGTGATCTAGCCACGGTATTCTCTGCTAGTTCGGCCGACATGCTTGCGCCCTCCCTGGCGAGTGCATCAGCATTCTCGTTGCCATATACAGGGTGTTAATTAAGTACGTAGACAAACTTCAAGGGATAATTCCTTGTATAATTTTAAGATAAAAAGTTCATATAAACGTATATCCTAAAATGCTTGGTTTTCGATATACAGGGTGCTAAAGTTTTAATTTTTTTTTGGTTTTCTTAATATTCCTTTGGAATCTTTAAGAATAATTAATTCTTATTTTGCACAAATAATAGATTTACCAGTATCTACGAACTAACATTATTAATATTTAAATGAATCTACAGGGTCCTCGTTTTTTTGTGGTCATGACCCCTTTACGCCCGTCCAATTTACTTAATACGACGTCACTGTCTAATTTTAAGAACAAAATCTAATTTGTCATTTTATTCTCTAACATTTACCTATCTTGAAGTTTTTTACTATCTCTTATGGCTTAGAAGATATCTTAAGAAAAATAAAATAATGCATTGTTAATATTGGATAATTTGCAAATGGTAAATTGGCAGCGCCCTTAAGCCAAAAATAACAAAGTCGGCTTTGACAAACAATAAAAATTATAAAATCAACATAAGGACAGTTTAGTTATCAAAACTTGCTACAAATTTTTATTTTTGCACTTTGTCAACTTAAGTAAGAGATTTTTCAGTTTTGTTTTTGTTAAAATGGTTGAATTTACAAACGCTGAAATGGCAGATATGCATTTTGCGTATGGAATGGCTAATGGTGGCGCTCGTGCAGCAAGACTAATGTATCAAGAAAGATTTCCTGAACGTCGTGTGCCTAACAAACAAACTTTTACCAATATTCACTCCAGACTTAGTGCGACAGGTAGTTTTAGAAGATCAAATGCCCTTGTAGGAAGACCCAGAACAGTAAGGACAGTTCAATTAGAGGAAGCTATTCTTAATATTATAGGGGAAAATCCTGCAACAAGTACACGAAAAATTGCCGCTGAGTTAAATATTACACATGTTTTGGTATGGCAAATTTTACAGGAACAGCAACTTTATCCATATCACATACAGCGTGTGCAAGCCCTTTTACCGCGAGATTTTCCCCAGAGAGTATAGCCTTTTGTACTTGGATACAAAATAAGCTAGTGAGAAATGTGAGATTTTTATCGAAGGTATTGTTTACGGATGAGATATGTTTTTCCCGAAACGCCATAATAAATTTTCACAATAATCACATTTGGGTAGAAGATAACCCACCCGCTATAGTTGAAAATAAATTTCAAGAGCAATTTTTAGTAAATGTTTGGGTTGGAATTGTTGGCAATTTCCTTATTGGGCCATATTTTCTGCCTCCCAGACTTAATGGCGACAATTATCGGCAATTTCTGGAGTATGTTTTACCCGAACTATCAGAAGATGTCCCATAAGAGCTCGAATTTGGCTTATGCATGATGGTGCTACTCCACACTTTAGTTTAGTTGCACGACAGTATTTAGATGAAAATTATGCCGATCGATGGATCGGGCGTGGAGGACCTCAACCTTGGCCACCCAGGTCGCCCGATCTCAATCCAATTGATTTCTTTCTTTGGGGCACCTAAAATCGCTAGTATACATAACTCCAGTTCTGAATAAAGATCTAAGAAACAGGATACATCAGTCGTGCGAAATTATACGGAATTATCCTGGTATTTTCGAGAGGGTCCGTCAGTCGATGGTGAGGCGCACCAATGCATGTGTTGAAGTCGGAGGGGGCCATTTCCAGCAGTTGCTTTAGGTTAGGTTTATTTCTTAGCTTAAGTTTATTTCTTAGCTTAAGTTTTAATTTAGTTTACCATAATTTTGGTTTTGAAATATATCAAATAACGTTGTCTTATGGACGAAACAATACCTACTTATTAAATTATCCAATATTAACAATGCATTATTATATTTTTCTCAAGATATCTTCTAAGCCGTAAGAGATAGTAAAAAACTTCAAGATAGGTAAATGTTAGAGAATAAAATGACAAATTAGATTTTGTTCATAAAATAAGTTAGTGACGTCGTATTAAGTAAATTGGACGGGCGTAAAGGGGTCATGACCACAAAAAACGAGGACCCTGTAGATTCATTCAAATATTAATAATGTTAGTTCGTAGATACTGGTAAATCTATTATTTGTGCAAAATTTGAATTAATTATTCCTAAAGATTCCAAAGGAATATTAAGAAAACCAAAAAAAAATGAAAACTTTAGCACTCTGTATATCGAAAACCAAGCATTTTAGGATATACATTTATATGAACTTTTTATCTTAAAATTATACAAGGAATTATCCCTTAAAGTTTGTCTACGTACTTAATTAACACCCTGTATACAGGGTGTTAGTGAATAAGTGCGACAAACTTCAGGGGGTGATTCTACATGAAAAAATAATTATAGTTTGCTATATAACTTTTGTCCGCAAATGCTTTGATTTCCGAGATACAGGGTGTTAAACTTTTTATTAAAAAGTGACGATTTATTTATTGCTCTGAAACCCATCGAGATATGCAAATGAAATTTGGTAGGTTTTAAGAGGTAGTTATTGCGCATTTGCTGACATGCAATTAAGAATTTTATGTTTATCATTGGCGCGCATAAGGGTAATAATCTCAATTTTTTTAAAGAAAAAAATGATACGCCACTGAGATATATCAAACTAAAAACAATTTTTGAATTTCTTATTCAATTTGTGACAAAAAATCTCTCTTGCCTTTTTTCGTATTGGGCGCCGTTTTTATGCAAAAAAATAAAACATCTTAACGCGTATTTTTCATTTCTTTAATATACATTATTAAAAACTATCTAATACAATAACATTAAACCAGAACAATTACAGAAAATAACACTAATAAATAAATAGGCGCAAAGATACAACAAATGTTCAAAATGACCTCCCTCATACGTGATACAAGATTCAACTTTTCGCCTCATAGATTGTCGTATTCGCGCAAATATTCCTGGTGTATTTCTTATTGTCTCACAGCCGGCTATAATTCGATTTCTCAGGTCTTCAACATTTTCGGCAGGAGTGGAATAAACTAACGACTTAAGAAAACCCCAAATGCAAAAATCTAGAGCATTTAAATCCGGCGATCGAGCAGGCCAATTTTCCATACCTCCCCTACCTATCCAACGATTTGGATATACTGTATCTAAGTGATTACGTACATTAATGCTAAAATGGGCTGGTGCGCCATCATGCATGAACCAGAAGTGTTGTCTCAGCCGTAGAGGGATTTCTTCTAAAAGAGCAGGTAGCTTGCCGACCATTTCCATTACTTCGACCATAGACAAAATGCATGTCTGACATTTCCGCATTGGTATAATTTTCCATTCTTTTCGATAAAAGAAAAATTAATTACTTATTAACATTAATGCTATACCAAACTAAAAGCTTAAAAATGAAGAAACTCTAATAATTTGACATTTCGTTGAAATATTCGTATTTAACAGAATGTTGACAGTAGCCTAGATGATGTATTAAAGAAATGAAAAATACGCGTTAAGATGTTTTATTTTTTTGCATAAAAACGGCGCCCAATACGAAAAAAGGCAAGAGAGATTTTTTGTCACAAATTGAATGAGAAATTCAAAAATTGTTTTTAGTTTGATATATCTCAGTGGCGTATCATTTTTTTCTTTAAAAAAATTGAGATTATTACCCTTATGCGCGCCAATGATAAACACAAAATTCTTAATTGCATGTCAGAAAATGCGCAATAACTACCTCTTAAAACCTACCAAATTTCATTTGCATATCTCGATGGGTTTCATAGCAATAAATAAATCGTCACTTTTTAATAAAAACTTTTAACACCCTGTATCTCGGAAATCAAAGCATTTGCGGACAAAAGTTATATAGCAAACTATCATTATTTTTTCATGTAGAATCACCCCCTGAAGTTTGTCGCACTTATTCACTAACACCCTGTATATTGCTGTGTTTAGGAACCCAACACAAGGTGATTCGATGTTAAGCACCAAGTGTGCAGAGATTGTTGCGACAGCGCCTTACTAATTTTGACTTAGTGCTGCTGGAGCAAATTGCCTTTATTGCTGCTTGACTGTCTATATAGATTGCTATACCGTTAGAAATTAAACTTTCCTGTAGGAAAACCAAGTACATCAGCTAGTGTATTATAACTCATAACTTCAAGAAAATAATGATGAAACTCGTCAAGAAGTTAATTTTATAACAAATTAATTTACCGTATTTTGAATAAAACTTTGCTATTCCCTAGACTCAAACGCTTAACACATTAGCAAACGTACATTTAAGAAAATGTACCAAATTGTTAAAATGTACTAGCCTCGGTACAAAATGGTCACAGCCAGTGGAAAAAGAATTGCTTAAACCTTAATAATTCACAGGTCCTATATGTGTATATACGTAACTGCATAGTATTGTGATCAAGATTCCTTCTATACGTTTTGTATATTATACAATTTAGTAAAATTTTATTCGTGATTTTACAATTTTTTTTAAAAAATATGAATGTGTCTTTTTGACCTGTTGGTTTCATTAGATTACATGAGAATTTTGATTCTGACATACAATTGTTAACAAAAGTATGGAAACGTTTAACTCCCCGACGTAAATTTTATTTTTTTACGAAATACAAAAAATAGTTTTTAATAGAAATGTGTTATTTCCTATAAATATTATTATTACAATAATAGTTATTTATGGTACTAGTGTGTTATGTTGAAAATAAGTCACGCGAGAAAGAAAGAATTGCAATGTTTTTGAAATTGAAGGAACCAGCGCTCTACACCGGTCACTGTCTGAGAAGGTCTTCGGCGACTCTTTTGGCCAATGCAGGGGCTAACATGACAACATTAAAGCGTCATGGAGGATGGAAGTCATCGACGGTATCAGAAGGATACCTAGAAGAATCGGTGCATAACAAAATACAAATTGCAGAAAAAATACAAAGTTCTAATGTGTTGGCATCTTCTAGCACTATCAGCAGCTGTACCGATATGGGAGCGTCTAGTTCCAATGAACCAACGAAGTTTACAATGACTTTAAATTCGAATAAACCGTTAGCGTTTTTCTTTAATTTCAATATCAATGTGAATTCTGCTTGTAATAGGGAACTTTCCAATTTTTTTTTTCAATAATAATAAATATGATTTAGTTAGGCCTAAAAAAATTATTCCCCAATTATTACTCCTTAAAAATCAGTAATAACTTGGTAAAAATTCTTTAAAGTTTCACATGTGTCAAAAGCATTTCAAACGACCTTTTAAGCGCGCCCCGCCTGATGACGTCACGAAGTATGACTTTTCTGTCATCCGTCATCCTAAACGGTGGCCGAGCTACCGAGTTTGCATTTGGATTGCCGTGTGTTATTGTTATTGTATTGTTGTTTTAAGGTGGAATTCTCAACGTCGTTCAATTTATTGCCAACCTATAGCCTATTTCGTGGATGTCACACACGAACCATACTTATGATTTATAGAATTTTTTCCCCATTTAAAATGTTTGTCAAGTTCCCTATTGTAATATAAATAAATAGCATACTACTTTAATGAACGTGAGTTATTTGAGAGTTTACTTGTCTAAAATGACCTTGATAATGATAGTCATAACTGTCATGTGTTGGATAAACGTATAAACATTTCTAGAACCAATCTGTTATTGTTAAATGAAATGCAATTTTTTTATTAATTGGTACCATTAATATACAGTTAAGATTACTCAAAATTAGTCTATAAAACTACGTGAAGTTCTTAACAAATAATTTTACGAAAAATATTTGTATGTAAACTGGTGATGACAATAAAAGTATGGAAATGCTTTGGTTTTCATATAATAGAAAAACACATTGCAGGCGAAAAAATAAATACTATGTAAAAAGTTTTAATATTAAGTCCAGATCCTTTTGAAGCTATAATGGCTTGCCACCTGGCGTTCGAAGATTTAACAAGTTTAGCACAATAGTCAGATGAAATGTTTTGCCGTCTTCTTTTAAAATAGTTCATAATTCGCCTCGAATTGTTACGTTTCTTTTCCTACTTTTTGTTATCTAAATTACCCCAAAAATTCTCCATCCGGATCTCAATTCCAAGATTGTAATTCCATTACCTACCCGCATCTTCTATGCGGCCAATCAGTTTAGTATTAATCGTGATGTGTGTTTGAGAATGCGGTATTGCCTCAACAATGGAATATCTTCTTTGTATGGTAGCAAATGATTTTTTTTTATAGGCATTCATTTTCCCATTTAACATTACAATAATTATACGTGTAACAGATTGACGGAATACGTACCAAAAGAATATTTGCCCTTGTTGTGGCTTTCTCGATAAGACCGCGATCCTATAAACACAAATCACGATTGGTACAAAACTGGCTAGCACAGGTTATCAAACTCCCCTGACCTTAACGCAACAGGGAATCTTTGGGAGTAATTAGATTTAAATAATTAGGAAAAAATATAAAGGACTATTTTAAAAGGAAAAACAAACCATTTCGTCTAACTATTGTGCTAAACTTATTGACTAGATAAACGCAAGCTGCAAAATGATATATCTACGACTAAATGTTAAAACTTTTGTACAATTATTGTTTTCACACAAAATATTTACTTCTCTAACGTGAAAACGAAAATGCTGTAATACTTATGTACGGTATGTACCGGGTGTACAACTAAAAAGGGACGCCGGTTGTAACTTAGAAAGCGTTTATACAGCTTGCGGAAATAGTAGTTTTTTAAGACCGACCAGAAAATATACACTTTCTGGACAATTTTTCGTCCAGAAAATAACGTTTTGTCGAACAAGACCGGACAATGGACGTGAGGGACCGGCAAAAGATTTTTCCGGTCCCTGTTTTTTCATTTTTCCAATCGCCCTTTAATAATACAATCTACCTTGATTTCGTTACTATGATAACAACATTTTGATGTATTGGCGAGTGACAGTTCGTTGATTTTTAATTTGTTGTTTATGTCAAACTTGTTTCGCGAGTGCGCAAATTTAAAAATATAAATTCAGATTTAGAATTATCCGACACGGAAAATAAGATTCCAGAAGAAATTTTGGAAGCAGCAAGGAAAGCGACTTACGATATATGGCCAGTAAAATCAAAATCCCTTTACGAGAAGTCATACGACGCATTTAAAAATAATATAAAATAAAATAAATATTGTTACGTACGTAATTTACGTTACAAGACCGGAAATTAGTGTTTCTCAGGTCGAGACAAGCATTTTCAGGGCAAGCCGTACGCGAGTCCTGGAAGCTTGGAGAGATTATATCTTTTTTAAGACCGACACTTCGATATACATTTAATTCTTTATTTTATTTTACTTTATATAACAAATTAATTAACAATACTAAAAACAGATAAAAGAATAAAGCTCCATAATGTTGAAGAAGCCAGTTTTTGGGACTTTTCAGCAAAATATGCCAAAAGGACTTCTTCTTTTACATTTTTCACTTTTTTTTCTCGACACCAATTTTTAAATGCGTCGTATGACTTCTCGTAACGGGCTTTTGATTTTACTGACAATACATCGTAAGTCACTTTCCTTGCTGCTTCCAAAATTTCTTCTGAAATCTCATTTTACATACATGCATCGAAATGTTGTTATCATAGTAACGAAATGAAGGTAGATTGCAGGTATTATCAAAGAGCGATTGGAAAAATAAAAAAAACAGGGATCTTGATCGACAATACGTTATTTTCAGGACGAAAAATTGTCCAGAAAGTGTATATTTTCTGATCGGTCTTAAAAAAAATATTTATCACAAAAGTGACTAAGAGAAATTGCTGAAAATTATTTTTAGGTTTCTAGGTTGGCCGCTAGGGGGCGTAACTATAGTGGCTAAACAAAAAGAGGAATTTTCTCAAAATTCTTAATTGTAAGCATGTATCAAAGGTAGCATTTTTTCAATCTAATGAAAATTTTGGATAACTTTGGTTTTCGAGTTTTTCAATGATGAAACCAATAAAGAAAAATATGACTCCCAACTAAAAGAACATAAATGTACTAAAATTTAATACTATTATAAAAAAAATGGAACCCTGTCACCTAAAACAAAAACCAAGTAGAAATCAACTGCCAAAACTTTAAGATAAATGTCTTTCTTTATTTGAGAGGATCTGAAACACTTACGGCAAATCTAATAATATATTTCTTGTCTTAAAGAAGGGCGGTCGGGAGGGCGACCCAAAGAAAAATTTGTGTGGGGGATTAGAAAACTTTTTCCCCTCTTTAAAGACCAGGAAGTTCGATGGGACTACTCGGGCATTATTTTTTGGGACGGCCGACAGTGGGGGCGGGACTAATAGAAATATCAAATGCTTTAAAATATTAAATTTTGTAGTGAAGGGGTTATTTATACATTAAATTATATACAGGGTGGTCCAACGAAAACTTAACACCTCGATTTTCCTGCTTCAAAATGAAAATGTGGAAAATCGCTCGGACCCGTCGATTTTTATTTCGAGGGGGACATCTTTTGCGTATATTGTTACTTTAAGCCCCTAGGAGGGTGGGAGGGGGGGGGGATAAGATCTAAATCTTAAATGGATACCCCTATTTTATATATTTTTTTTGGATTCTACATTAAATTCTGAACATTTTTTAAATAAGCATTATTAGTCTATACTTAACAGTTTCCGAGATATTGACTGTTAAAAAATTACATTTTTGAACTTTGACAGCGTCTAGCTTTCTAACTGTACGTCTTAGAGCAAAACGGCTTACATGTCCCTATCTTCGATTTTTATTATCTTTCCAATAGTGTCAACTTTTGTTTAAACCGGATGTAAGAAATATAGTACTTCCGGTTCCGGTTTAACCGAAAGTTCACACTATTGAAAAGATAATAAAAATCGAAGATAGGGACATGTAAGCCGTTTTGCTCTAAGACGTACAGTTAGAAAGCTAGACGCTGTCAGAGTTCAAAAATGTCATTTTTCAAGGGTCAATATCTCGGAATCTGTTTAGTATAGACTAATAATGATTTTATTAAAAAATGTTCAGAATTTTATGCAGAATCCAAAAAAATTATATAAAATAGGGGTATCCATTTAAGATTTAAATCTTACCCCCCCTCCCTCCTAGGGGCTTGAAGTAACAATATTAACAATATACGCAAAAGATGTCCCCCTCGAAATAAAAATCGACTGGTCCGAGCGATTTTCCACATTTTCATTTTAAAGCAGGAAAATCGAGGTGAAAAGTTTTCAAATGAACACCCTGTATAAGTATATACTTATACACTAAGCTCAAAAAGGTTGGAATAAATTTGTTTAAAATTCAGGTGACTATTTTCTGGAAAAACGCTTGGACACGTCGATTATTATTTTTAATTGCGAATTTTTTGACATAAGAATTGTGTATACAGGTTGTCTCAAGAAGAACATAATATACCGTCAACATTGGTTTTTTTGAAAAGAACATCTTGTATATTATATTATTTTGAAATTCTACGATACATTCTGAACACTTTTTGTATAACGTACCATATCTCCAAAATCAACGGTTTTCGATATATTGACATTTTTTCTGGTACGAAAACTACAATTAAAAATGAACTCTTTACATCTATTTAGTCAATAATATTCACATAGACTATATTAAATTTTTAAATAAATATTGAAATTGACCTTGACCAACTTCCTGGCAATATGCAAGTCGATCTTTGAATTCTGCCAAAACGTTATGGATTACCTGGGGCTCTATTAATCTAACCTCATACCTTATTCGAGCTTTAAGTTCATCAATATTGTTAGGTCTGTTAAAATATACTTTAGATTTTAAATAGCCCCAACGAAAAAAAAATCTAGCGGGTTCAAATCTGGTGACCTTGCCGGCCATTCTATTGGACCCCGTTGACCAATCCACTTGCCAGGAAATACTGTATCCAAGTACTCACGCCCGTTAGATAGATCTACGCAATTTGAAGAATTTTTGACAAGAAATAAATGTCTGTGTCAAAATAAATTAATTCAGGTAACAGGTTAAAATAATAATAAAGAAATGCGCAATTAAAACTAAAAATCCAGCATTTTTTCAGAAAAATATTAAAATGCCAATATATGGAAAACCGTTGATTTTGAAGATATGGTATGTTATACAAAAAGTGTTTAGAATGTATCGTAGAATTTTAAAATAATATAATATATAGGGTGTTCTATTTAAAAAAATCAATGTTGACCGTATATGTTCTTCTTGAGACAACCTGTATACACATTTCTTATGTCAAAAAATTCGCAATTAAAAATAATAATCGACGTGTCCAAGAGTTTTTCCAGAAAGTAATCACCTGAATTTTAAACGAATTTATTCCAACCTTTTTGAGCTCACTGTATGGCCAATATTTTAAAATAGTAAAAGAGATGTATTAATTTCTATTTTTAACTAATATTTTCAAATCGTTTATGCAACATCTCAAGGGGCAGGGCGACCTCCCCTTCCAAATCCGCCACTGCTTTGTACATATAACAATAAAGCGCGTTGGTTACGTGATAGGCATACCACAGTATTAATCTTCAAGAAACAATCCTTCAAACTCTGCAAATCGCTTTGAAATCCGTGATGTCGTTTTCGAACAACCGACCTGAAATACAGATGTTAAAAAAAACAATTTATTGATCTTTGTGATGAGCAGTTTAGTTGGAATAAATATAACAATAATTTGAGTTGGGTCTTTGTTGCAGTTTATTAATTAAATTAAATTACTTTAACGATTGAATGTTATTTCGGTGGCAAAAACCCAAGATCAATAAACGAACAAGGTTGTCTCATAAAGCAGCATTGCGGTGAAGGGTCCGCGCGGGTAAGGCGGAAGACGTGACGTCAACTGGCGACCGGGTCGATTTACTAGTGTTTCTTCACCATTGTTATATTGTTGTTTTCTTTGCAATATTGTGTATGATTTGTTATCTCAGTACTTTGTCCGACTGAATAATTGTATAGAAAGTTTTATAAGTTCTATGGATATTATTTAGAATAAGTATTAGTCATATTAATTACTGTACCAATGGTTGTTAGGTACGGATATTATTAGAGATTAATTTAAATTATTTTTCTGCTATTAAGTTGAGATATCGCCATTATTTACTCCATTTCACAGAACTTATATTTTCCTACCTAGGCAAATTACAATAATAAATAATTACCTAGGTAAATAATAAAAAACTTTTTGTGTACTGAGGTTAAAACGAAACGAAAGGAACAACCCACTCTCTACTTCTAATGATTTTAAATTACACACAATTTTAGCATTCTTACTCAACTAGTATATATTAACCTTAAAGTATGTAAAGTCTGTTCAATGACCGCTGGCCGTTACGTCACGACTAGTGCTTATGTTTCTAACATTCGTGAACTAGGTGAGATAGTAAGTTTGCGTCAATAATGAATGTAGGTAGTATAATTTTACCAGTCAGAAAAGCTTTATTGTCATTTTTGACAGTGACATTTTTAATCAACATTATTTAAAAAACGTCACCTTATTGTAAAAAAAACAAGCATTAATTTTAAAATTATTTCATTATTTTGAAAGAAAAAGTGATGCCGGAAAGACTCTTTTGTCTTTAGTGCAGTTTACGAGGTAAGTAGATATAATAAAGCAGGAATTATGAAAACATAAATATTAAACTGCCGTATGACGTAGAGCTATCGCGAGACTTTGAGGTAGGTAAGCATCGCATAAGACGCAGTTTATAGATTTTGGTCAGTTTTATTATTAAAAAAACAATATCGTTACAAAAACTTTTGAAAAACATGGTTATTGGGTAGCGCATTGCATTTATAACGTATGAAACATTCAAAGCCATAGAATAAAATTAGAACCGATCCCATTCTCAGGATATAACATGCTAAATTTTTAGAGAAAAGTGTAATTTATAGCTAGCTGTAAAAGTTGAAATGTCCTGTAATCTACAGGATGTCCGGAAAATAAGTGTACCTACAATGTTTGATGACAGACTTCTGACGTTAAAATAGGTCGATTTTTTGGGTTTTCCAAATTTATCGAAAATGTCAAAATTAATTTTAATGGTTTTTGGTGCATAGCTAATCCAACATAAGCGGAAGCACGGTGGCGGAAGTATTATAAAAGTTATCAGTCCCTCTGATGCTATAAAAGTTATGACAACCCATCAGGTATTTTTGTTGATTAACTTGATGTAGTATTTGAAAGCTTTTTTTTTCTGCTTAATAAATTTTCCATGAATAAACGGTTTTGTCTGAATTTTTGGCTATGGCCAGGCTTCGCCTGTATACAAATAATAATCAAAAAGCATTTATACAGGATCTCCCATAACTAACCATACAGCAAACAGCAACATAAAATAGTAGACTTGAAAATAGGTAATTTATGTTTAATTTCTTATAATAAAATATCTACAGTAAATTTCAAATAAATTATGTCTGGTCAAGAAAGAAATGTATTTAAATGTTTCTTGTCATCTAGCGTTTAAACGCAAAAAAAAAACTAATTGAAAAATCGAGATTATTAGATTAGCGCTTTTTTACATACAGTGTCAAGTAAAGCCCGCATCATATGGGATTTTTTTTATTAATAGCTTTATTTAAAATTTGACTTTGGCATCAAGTTCTGCTTCGATAGAGATGAAAATTAAGCAAAAAAATAGTAGTCACGTGATTCGCATATCTGTCAAATTTTCATTATTTCCAAAAAATAATTCAAAAGTGGGGTTATTTCTGAAAATATCGAAAAAAGTTATTAGAAAAAGTTTTTTTAAATGCAGTTTCTAGCCCACATGCAAAATTTTAGCTGCATAAGATAATTTTGATTTTTTACCTATTTTTGTAAATTGCACCACTGCAAAATAAGACTCAACGCAACCTACATAAAACTTCTTAGTTTTGACAATGCTTTATTTCAGATATATTTTCTTCAAAGTATCAAAATTGGGCTATTAAAAGTTGGTCGCATGTGATGCAAAGTTTATTTGTTTTTGACCCTGTATAAGGTAACTTCATAAAATAAGTATTTTTGAAAACGTAGTTTGTGTCTGAAAGTAAAAACCTTAATATTAAGACAAAAAAGAACACAGTGTCTTCAGTAAACTATTTTTTAAGTAGAAAATAAATTTTAGTTTAACAACGTAAAGTTTATCTATTTCCAACGATTTAATTTAAAACTCCTATATTATAATTTATTATTAAGCTATGTCATAGTAACGTTAACGTGTATTACCTTCAGGCACAAACTACGTTTTCAAAAATACTTATTTTATGAAGTTACCTTATACAGGGTCCAAAACAAATAAACTTTGCATCACATACGACCAGATTTTAATAGCCCAATTTGGATCCTTTGATTGCCAAAACTGTTTTATGTAGCTTGCGTTGAGTCTTATTCTGCAAAAGTGGTGCAATTTAAAAAATATAGGTAAAAATCAAAATTATCTTATGCAGCTGAAATTTTGCATGTGGGCTAGAAACTGCATTCAAAAAAACTTTTTCTAATAACTTTTTTCGATATTTTTAGAAATAACCCCACTTTTGAATTATTTTTTGGAAAAAATTAAAAGTTGACACATAATTTTTTTGCTTAATTTTCATCTCGATCGAAGCAGAACTTGATGTCAAAGTCAAATTTCGAATAAAGTTATTAATAAAAAAAATTCCATATGATGCGGACTTTACTGGTCAGACTGTATAAAAACGCCCTTTTTCATAATGAGGCGAAGCGGTCAGAAATGTGAGAGAGGAAAAATATATGCGATAATTTACCAAACTCATATTGTGCATTTGGCGTCCTCTAGAAGGTATCTTTAAAGTAATTATAAAATTGTATAATTTGCCCTCAAAAACATAACTACCTATACCAAATTTGATTCATTCCCGCTTAACCATCGTCAAATCATAGCCAATTTTCTAAAATAAATTTTAACTTGGATCACCTTGTATCTTTTTAACCGGGGATATTTTTACCCTATACCTATCATGAGGAATTAAGCATAAATTACTTATTTTCAAGTAAACTATCCCCTACGATACAAAGATTACCAGATATGATATTCAAAGGTTCTGACGTCATCTGATGATTCAAATTTATATTCGTAACCATGGAAACAGAATGAAAATAACCAACTGTTTCTATGGTTACTTTTTTGTCACGTGAAGCCACAGTCTTTAAAGATCATAAAAGTCGATTCACACAGTAAACCTGCAAGATGGCCGACATGTCATATGACAAAAGTCATATTCCAGCTAAATAAAATGAATTTTTGCATTTTCAATGACTTTTGTCATATGACATGTCGGCCATCTTGCAGGTTTACTGGCTGAATCGACTTTAGCTTGTTAATCTTTGTACCGTGCGAGCAAAAATTATTTGCATCAAAGAGGGCTTGGATTAAAAGACGTGAGGCTTGGTTTAGATCACAATGATATGGGGACATACGATACCTAACCAAATATAGGTTAAAATTTTGTCAAATTCATATTATAACATGATATGCTAAACTAATGAGTAATAAAATAAGAAGACAAATACAAATATATTTTTGTTGTTTACAAAATTAACCAAGTAAGAATATACAGAAAGAAAAAGAAAAATTATTACATAAATTGCTGAAATTGGCCACCGCCATGCTCCAAGCATAAATTCACACGTCTCTTCATATTTTCGAAAGTGTTGACCAGCATCTCTGAAGAAATGTTACCACATTCTTGGATAATCCTTTTTTGTAATTGTTCAACATTTGCAACTGGTGTTTTAAAAATAGTGTTCTTTAAATGAGGAAAAACGCAGTAATCCATAACAATAAACAAGGTGATCTAGGTGCAAAAAAAGCAACGTTAGGAAAATGTTCGTGAAAATCCTCCATGTACAAACCCGGATTGTATTGCCACTCACCATTTACTCTAACCCCGTTTCGAAAATACGCCTCAACCATGAATGTTTTGTGCTGTTCCGTAGAGCCCATTGTGTGAATTGTTCAAGAAATTGGAAAAATTAGCGATGAATCAAATTACTTGTAACTACTGTCAAAGATGACGGAATAACTGATTGATTGTTAATTCAGGTAGTTACTGACACTCAACAGGTATTAAGCTCTACGGCTAAGCATTACGTCCTTAGATGCAAGGCCTTTTTTGATGCAAATAATTTTTGCTCGCACGGTATCATGACAATTTCCTGTTGCTGTATGGCCGCTAGTATGGCGTTTAAGTGGTTATCGGACACCCTGTATAATAAAAAATCTTACCATGGTCAACTTCTTTGGCAATAATGACAATATGTCAATACTAAATGCAATATCAAAATCAAAAAGTTAGTCGGGATAAATCGACCTATTTTGACGTAGTCTTTCGTCGATTTTGCTGCTATAAATTTTTATACAGATTTTCGAAAACGAAACGTAAATCGGAAAATCCAGTACATAAAGAACATAATATAGGCTTACCTAATGATCTTTTAATATACATACAGTGTGACCAGTAAAATCCGCATCATATGGGATTTTTTTTATTAATAGCTTTATTCGAAATTTGACTTTGGCATCAATTTCTGTTTCGATCGAGATGAAAATTAAGCAAAAAATGGTATACTTTGTTATTTGTCAAATAACTCTAAATAATAATAAAAATAACAATAAAAATAGTAATCATGTGATTCGCATTATCTTTCAAATTTTAATTGTTTCCAAAAAATAATTCAAAAGTGGGGTTATTTCTGAAAATAACGCAAAAATATATTGCAAAAAGTTTTTTTAAATGCAGTTTCTACCCCACATACAAAATTTCAGCTGCATTAGATAATTTTGATTTTTTACCCATATTTTTTCGTTGTAAACGTGTTTTTGGTGCATCATTGTATCTATTTAATTTTTTGGAAACTGCACTTAAATAATAAAAGACTATTTTTACTTTTTTTATGACATAGCTTAATAACAAATTTTAATAAAGGGGTTTTAAATTAAATCGTTGAAAATATATAAACTTTACGTTAAGTTAAACTAAAATATATTTTCCACTTAATGAACACTTTACTGATAACAGTGTGTTCTTTCTTGTCTTAATATTAAGGTGTATTATTACTTTCAGACACAAACTACGTTTTCAAAAATACTTATTTTATGAAGTTACCTTATACAGCGTTAAAAACAAATAAACTTTGCATCACATGTGACCAAATTTTAATAGCCCGATTTTGATTTTGTAGAAAAACGCACATTTAATATGACGCTACTTTAAAGAAATGTATCTGAAATAAAGCATTGTCAAAACTAAGAATTTTTTTTTGTAGGTTGCGTTGAGTCTTATTTTCCAAAATTGGTGCAATTTACAAAACATGGGTAAAAAATCAAAATTATCTTATGCAGCTGAAATTTTGCATGTGGGCTAGAAATTGTATTCAAAAAAACTTTTTCTAATAACTTTTTTCGATATTTTCAGAAATATTGAATTATTTTTTGGAAAAAATTAAAATTTGACAGATAATGCGAATCACTTGACTACTATTTTTTTGCTTAATTTTTATCTAGATCAAAGCAGAACTTGATGCCAAAGTCAAATTTCGAATAAAGCTATTAATAAAAAAAAAATCCTATATGATGCGGACTTTACTGGTCACACTGTATTATTACTTAATTTTATAAATCTTGAGAGATTCGATGACAACGGAAGACAAACCCTTTTAAGCATTTTATAAACTTTTCTGAAAATGTTATTTCCACGTCACTGTCCTCTTTCCTGCTTACGAGCGCAGCATACCAAACATTCATCACAGTGAATGCCTGTGCAGGGGCGAGGGCGGGCGGTGAAATTCCACCCTGTTGAAGGGTATTGATTTGCAGTTATTAGGTAACTCTCCGAAATTTAAGAACACGGGTCGTATGGCCGACACTGCCTACAGTCTTTAGAGGATATAAAAAGTTGTTTTTTTATTAACTGGTTTTTAAAGTAAAATTAAAAGAAATTTCCACTCGAACTCGCGTATAATATGTGATCGTTATGTAACGTTGCCAACCGTCCTTTTTTTTTAAGGACAATCCTTTTATTTCAAAATAAAATCCTTGGCCCTTTAAAGCAAAACAACTTAAATTAATATTCAACAGAAGAAAATCATGTCCCTTTTAACCGTTAAATATATTATTATTTTTATTACTACATTTCTAGACAATAAAACGGTTGGAATTGCCAAAAGTTTTACTGTTTAGAGTTGGGATGTTTGCGATGGCAATGCAGACAAAAGTTGCTTTTAATTTAATAAATACTCATTTCTTTTAATATGTTTTTATACTATACTATATTATTATCGTAAAAATAGAGTAAATGCGGTTGTTATGAAAATTACTTATAATACAACGTACTGGCTAACCGGCGCCGGCGGTATTTTACAGTAAAATACCGTTATTTTAAAACAAAAGACCGTCTTTTGACGGTGCATGATCGTAAAATAAAGCCATGTATTTATTTTGTGTTTATATGTGTTTATTTTGCATCGTTCACGGAAAGTTTTAATAGTAATTTAACAAACTAGTGTATTAATCGCTATTTAATATACGCGTTAGTTACAATATTTTTCCGTCGATTATCTTGTTAATAGATTATATTTTTTTAAATTTAGAACCAAACTACATATTGTAACAAATTTTTGAATTTCAAACTTATTGACATCGACAGAAACTATGGCAACGCCATTATGTACGCGGCAGTGCGTGCTTTGTAGTATGTTTGGTTGCCTAAAATCATTTATTAATAAAAAAAAAATCATGCATTAATAGGGGCCATTAATGTATGATTTTTTATACATTAATTAAGGTTGTAAATACACGGTCGACGGAAAAATGTTTTTAACTCCTCCTGTAAAATTTGTCATTATTGGCATACGGACGACATCTTAGAACTAAGCCATCGTGATGTTGTTATTCTACAAGACCGTGACTATTTTGCTGGTGCAGAACAGTACAAATTTTTTAAATTATTATAAATAAATAAATAAATAAATAAATAAATAAGGTCTTTATTTCCATTTTAATTTATAATACAACCTAAAAGTAAAGTACACCTAATGGAAAATGCCGAAGGTCAGATGGGAGTGTAAAAACCTGAAGGCAAGACACTCCCCCTGTTCTTTACCTTAAGCATGCACAGCAGATAGGCTATAGCAAGGAAAAAAACAAAACTATGATTTAAGTGAAAAAAGTTACTCTTTTAGGAGCAAATAACATATACAATATTTTTTACTTTGCAACAAGTCATTCATACATACAAAGTCTTTTATAGAGTATATTTAAGTATAAACAAACTTTAACGGGTAAGTCCTTGTATAATTTTAAGATAAAGAGTTCATATGAACAGTGGCAGGGGGGCGACTTACATCAGGACCAAAAAAAACGAAAACCCTTTAGATTATTTCAAATGTTGATAACGTTACTGGTAATAGATAAAAGTATTACTTGTGCTAAATTTAAATTAATTATCCCAAAACTATCGAAGAAACTAAAAGAATAAAAGAAAATTGAACACCCTATATCTCGCAGGTCTAAGCGTTTAGGACATATCTATATACAGGGTAAGTCGGGAGGAACGGACCAAATTTCAGGAGTGTATTATACTCGCGAAAACAATGTAAAAAACCCATATGTTCTTATCCGATATTCATTTGTTTTTAAGTTATAGCGCAATATCAAATTTTTTTCTACGTTCCACTTTTATCAAAATTTTCACGTAATTAGAGTATGCCTTGCTCAAGACTAAACTATTTGACATCTATGTTGTCTTGACAATGTGTCTGTGTATTGTATTGTATTGTGTTAAACGTTTATTTTCAAGTTTGTGTGATTAAAGTGTTACAAAATGCCAAATACTTATTCAAATTTAGAATATGCAAATATGGTGTTTATTTATGGCTTCTGTAATGAAAGTGCTACAGCTGCTGTTAAACGTCAACGGTATCCACATCACAGACATCCGACTAGGAACGTGTTTATCAGAGTTTTTAACAATTTGTGCGAGAATGGTAAGCTTCCCAGTGCCAACATTACATCTGATCGAGCTACTCGACGGTGTAGGAGAAGTAGAAAATAATTTGGATTTAGTAGAAGAAAATACAACGACCAGCTCACGAAGAATTGGTACTCAATTGGGCAATCCACAAAAAAAAAAGCATCAAACACACTCCACGAGCAAGGCTTATATCCCTACCATGTACAGAGAGTACAGCACCTAAAACCGAAAGATTATGCTAAACGTATTGAATTTTGTTGGTGGATAAATAATCATCGTGTTGTATCGCGTATACTTTTTATTAATAATACTCGTAACTCTCCTGTATGGTCAATCGAAAATCCCCACGCAACAGTTGAAAGTAACTTTCAACATAAGTTTTCGGTTAACGTGTGGTGTGGTATGGTCGATAGCTATTTAATTGGCCCTTTTATTTTGGAGAATCGTCTTACAGGAGACAACTACGTAATTTTTTTACAACATGAGTTACAAGGACTACTGGAGGATGTTTCTGTAAATACCAAAAGGCAAATGTATTAACAGCACGATGGAGCTCCTGCACATTTTGCTCGTCAGGTCAAGCAACATTTAGACGAAACATTTCCAGGGCGTTGGATTGGTCGCGGTGGTCCTATTAATTGGCCTCCAAGATCTCCAGACCTCACAGCACTAGATTATTGTTTATGGGGCTGGTTTAAAAATGAAGTGTA
The DNA here is from genome assembly GCA_963969555.1 of Polydrusus pterygomalis. Taxonomy (NCBI): domain Eukaryota; kingdom Metazoa; phylum Arthropoda; class Insecta; order Coleoptera; family Curculionidae; genus Polydrusus; species Polydrusus pterygomalis. The sequence continues at coordinate 40,303,787 of OZ018383.1, read as the reverse complement.
CAAAGTAAAAGTGGACACTCGGGATACACTAATTCGACGTATAAGAAATACTGCAGCCAATTTTAAAGAAGAAAGACATGAAGCAATTAGAAGAGCAATCTTCGTAGACACAGCAGAAAATGTTTAGAAATTAATGATGGTATTTTTGAACATTTATTAAAAGAACGCTCTGGTTAGGAAACAGTTAACAAATGAACTTTTCTTTATTTGGTATTACGCTATAACTTGAAAACAAATGATTATCGAATAAGTACATATGGGTTTTTTCAAATTGTTTTTGCGTGTAAATTACGCTCCTGAAATTTGGTCTGTTCCTCCCGACTCACCCTGTATATGAACTTTTTCACTGGTTCACACATTTCCGATTTGGGCATTAGAAAGACAATTAACTAAATCTTTGGGTTCGGTCACACACGTATTTACTATAAGATGGGCACACAAATTAAGTGTTTGTTTTAGAAGAACCATAAAAGTGTGTCACCCGAATCAAGAACGTGCTACTTTTTTGAAGTCGTCTAAAAATCAGCTTCTATAAAGAGGAATAATGTTCTTTTCAAAACTTTTATAAGCCTGTTATTAAAGGATGGAGTGCTATAATTAGTCTTGGACTGTTCGGTGCAGGAAGGTAACAAAGTTTTTAAAAAGCTATTAAATGTGTAGAAAGTTTAAGAATTATTACCTTATATTTACCTTAACTTGAGCTTAAATGTTGTTGAGGAGTTCGCAAAAATAACTTTACAAATATGTACGTGGTTTAAAAATATTTGATTTTTTAGAAAAATCTCTATGTAAACGTTCTACCTAAATCCAAAATGGGGATACCTGTACGGTAGGGCTGGGATAGATATAGCAGCGCTCCGTGCTAGCTGGCAGGTTAGTTTACCCACTATGAGCGGAAACTAAGAGATAGGTACTATCCAAAAAAAAATACTGGAAAAAAAACCCGTAAAACAATTTTGTTTTAAATACCGGTACTTCTTCAGAAAAAGGAATATTTAAAGTATCGGGTCGTAAACAGTAACTTTCCTACTACGAATTAAAAAATACAGACATAGACATAGTTTCGATGCATGAAAATTTGAACCGGGAAAAAAGCATTCAGAGAAACCCGAGATACCAATACGAATCCGATTTCAAAATGTAAAAATAAAAACTAATAAATTGCACCCTCAATGTAAAACTAACATATCTCATAATTATGAGTTTTGAGATATTGCGATTTTAAATTTTGAAAGCAATTAAATATTGTTAAAATTTTATTACGAATAATTTAACTGTGTTTAATATGTTGTCCATTTTCAAATTAAAGCAAAATTTATTAAAAACTGAGATTCTATTGTTATTTTAAATTAATTTGTGTATAAAATTAAGACAGGTATGGCTTTTTTTGAGATGTGTTTGTATTTCATTAGGCAACTAAGCGGATTTATATTTTTTAAAGATTTGAAGACTACCATTTTTGGGGTCAGGTTAACACATCATACTTAATGTTTTGCATTGGGATTATTTTGCTTATGTTTTATGTTATTATTCTTTTTTTATTATTTTTGTATATTTCCCGCCTTTTTTGCGATATGGTACTTTTTCATTTGACGCATAATCCTATTTGGAAACACAATCAATTTAAATCCAATTTTTTGATTTTTTTTAGATATATGTTAATTTTACATTGAGGGTGCGAAATATAGTTTAAAAAAACTAAAAAACACGCTTTAATAATTAATCAAACTAAAAAGCGGAAAATAAATTTAATATAGTTTAAAATAACTCTTAAAATTCTTAATATAGGCAGAAATTAATAATAAACATTAGTATTATTGTGAAAAAAGCGTGGGGTGCTCGATATGCGAAAAATATAGCACAAAGCGACCTACACTTTTTTTACAATAATACTAATGTTTATTGTTCATTATTATTTTCTGCCTATATTAGGAAGTTCAAGAATTATTTTAAAATATATTTATTTTCCGCTTTTTAGTCTGATTAATTATTAAAGCGTGTTTTTTAGTTTTTTAAACTATATTTATTTTTCATTTTTTAGTTTGAGTAATAGTGGTTAAGATTTTTTTTTTTTTTTTGAGTAGAGATGAAATACTGTCACTAATTTAACAATGTCTTTTTGAAATGGCTAGCATTGGATCCACAAACCCGAACAAACCCAACGGACCAACTGATAGCGACAGAATGTACCAACACTATTAAGCCGAGTGCTCGAGCCGGAAAGTAGGTAGATAGTACGCAAGTGCATATGGTGAGCTCTATCTCTCTAACTCTCATACAGAGGATCTGTAAGGAAATTATTTAATTCCGGCGATCCTGATCAGGATAATGAGATAAACTTATCAAATTATTGTATTGTCAGCGGTTCTTGATAAGTCTACAAAATTTAAATTAAATCTGACCGTTAAAAGTGGGTCACAATTGGGTTCAAAGAAGTCGGTTATAAACAAACAAATATACAGGTGAAGCTAATAATAATTTTAAAAAAAGTGTGTTTAAAAAATAGGTTTCCGCAGAAACAAAAAATACCGGTGAAAAGCGTTTTCGATTTAAGTAACGGTATTTCTAGTCCGAAACGATTTGGGTCCAATCTACAGGGTCTCACGGTAACCGTCCACTGGAATATTTCGGAAAGTAATGCGATTTAATTCCTGCAAATTTAGATAATGGAGTTTTCGGTGAGTTTTTTTTTGAGTTTCAAATGAAATAACCGCCATGATATGCAACTTCCAGGTATACCGGAAGTTGTCACAAACTTGCTTATTTAAAAAAAAACCCTGTATACCAAATTTTTGTGTTCCTTTCTTAATTTCTGTTTTGAAACATTGATAGTATTACTTATCTTTAAATAAACTATAATTAATATGGTTATAGTGTTTCCGTGTTCATTTAAAGAAAATAAGACAGTCTATACCGTTTTGCATAAAAACTTTAACACTTCAAACTATCCCGTAGTTACCCTACCTTTTCCCATTCTATTTGTGTATTTAAAATAGGTACTTATGCAATTATAATTCCGAAAATTAACGAAAATCTCGGGGCCGAGCTGAATAAATTTGCGAAAATGTGTATATACTTAAAACTTTTGTGAAACATATTTAAAATTTGAAATTGTAATTATTCGTCCCCTGTGCCAAGCGCGCAGTAAGTATGACATAATTGCTAGGGGAAGAGAATTCTCAAGTTTATGTTTTAAATTTAAAATTAACGTTAATTTTTTGTTTTGTCGCGTGAAACGGTGTGTTTTTGTATGTATTTAGCTCCAATAAAGTGTACTTTTATGGTTTCATTATTATTAATTGAGACCCTCAAATTTGCGTTTTATTTGATTTTATAAGAGTTTCCCATGTCACCATTGCTCTATAATTAACTTGACAAACTAACTTTTATAAATCGTGATATTTTGGTGTTCTGGTTTTAATAATATTGATTGATTTTGATCCGAAATAATTATTTAGTTCCTAATTTTACCGCTGCGATACAATGCAGGTCAGAAATTCAGTTTTTATATGCTCCGTAATATCCTCTACAAATTTTGTATTAACAATTTATTTAGAGTTACCATGGTAACAGCGTGGAGAAGAGTAACGACTTAGAGCCCGCGCAGACAGAGAGCGGTCAAGCGTTCCGAGTTCCGCGTTCAGAGTTCTGCGTTTTTTGTAATCAGTGGCGTCCTTAGTAACAACACACATTGGCGGTAGTCAGACCACGGCGGTCAATGAGAACTTTAGTGTTCATGCGTTCTATTTGCAAAAGGGCAAAAAACGCGTGAACTCGCCATGTCAGAAACAGAAAAATTGATTGAATTAGTTCGAGAAAGACGTTTATTATACGATTTAAGTGATAATGATTACAAAAATCGTGACAAGAAAGTCGAGGCTATATAAAAAATAGTTCTTCATCTTCAAGCAATTCCGCAAAAAGAGTATGAAATTCTCCTTGTTCTTCTCGCTTGTTGTTAATCGGGTGCACCCAGTGTTTTCTTTTCCTTTTTCTCTTGGACGCCTCCAGGCTCCACAAGACAATGCTTCTTCTTCGTGGGAAGATGAACTATCTGAGAACATGCTTCTGGCACAATATTTGAAATGAAACTGGAACGCCGGATATTGACCACCGCATATGTGCGCTTGGAACTTTAAAAATAAAACGCAGAACTCTGAACGCGGAACTCGGAACGCTTGACCGCTCTCTGTCTGCGCGGGCTCTTAAAGTACTTAAAAGGCTGTAACTTCGGTCTGTGTTACCCGAATTTCACAAACTATGGCTTATTTTAAAGAACGTTTTATCCTGTTTAAACGTTTGTATAAATATTATAAAAAGTAATTCTTGCACAGAGGGCACTTTTAGAAAACCAACAAAACCCAGATCACGATCATTATACATCGTCAGTTCCTAACAGCTAAAGATGTTTTTTTTGGATTCTTTTTTCCCACCAAAAAAATCACTTTTCTTATGCACCAAATACCCACCACAACACAAGACACAACTATTCCCTTACGATTTGAACTCTAATGGCCTTGTAACGTTACAGCTGCAAAGGACCGATTACTGACACTGCAAGACCCCATTGCTACAAGGGGTCAACAACAGCCCCAGCTTGTTTCGTCTGGCTGTCTTCCCTAGGGGGTAGCTCACATCTGTAGACATAAACCTATAGAGTACTCGTTTTTAAATAATGTAGATGTGAGGTTAAAAAAGTATACATAGAAGAAATAAAGGGATTAAGAAAGAAAGGACGTTACAGTAAATTTTTATCACCTGTGCTGCCAAGATTTTCCAGAAAAAAATATTCCTGTTGGCTTGCAAAATAGGTATCGATATTTTATCTGTAATTTTTGTTTGCAAAATGAAGTCGTATCAGGTGTTTTTCCAAATTTTTAAAAACGAAGTCAGACTATACGGCAGTTGATCCGGTTCAGCAAGAAATGGGTTGAACCTCAGCTTTGTTAACGTATAAACTTAGATAACTTATATTGTAGTGCCCATTAACATGTCGTTGTATTCAGCAGAAATAGCTTCTGGAGGGTTCTAAAAGACTGTGTTCATAAACTTTTTAGCTGTAGATTTTGTTTCTTGTGGGCCCATTGCATTGACTTGTTTTGAGATCCTAATAATGTACGCACGTCCTTAGTTATTTAAAAAAAATGTCGGGCTCTGCATCCAGAGATTCCAAATAATTTTGTGCTGTCTTGGCAGTTTTTCTTCGAAAGTCAACAATTTTAAACAATGGGCATATTTGAATCAAACTAAATCTCTTGCAGATAAATTTAACGTAAACAACGCCACACAGCAACTAAAAAGATAGATTCAAAGGATAAAACAAGTCCACGGCAGTGAGTTGATAAACGACTGTAAACTAAACTAACTCTTTGGAAAGCTCCAAAAAGGTTAAAAATATTAATCTTGCAGAATCTAACTATAAGAAATGCAAAAAGTAATGAGCAAAAAGCAAATAGATTTGCTAAATACCTTGAAAATATTTTTCAACAGAAAGAAGGACACCAAGGCATCTTTTCACGTACTCTTGTGTATCCATTTGACTTCGCGGGCCTTTCATTTGGATACCCAGTAAACATGAAATGGATACAGAAATTTGGGGCCTTATGACTTATCCAAAAAAAATCAACTACCTACCGAGAAAAATAATGTTTAATTCTTTAGAAACGTAAAACAAAATCAAAATTAACAATAAACTCTTTTTAGTCTAATACGCAAACATAACATACTACGATTAATACTGGAAATCTAACTAAATAGGACACTCTTTGGTATTGGTATTTTAAAATAAAAGTAATACAGTACCTATATAAAAAATAAAAAAATATATACCACAAATTAAAAGGAAAAGGAACTCGTTACATACTTATTTTCATTGTAAAAGGAACTTCATTAATAAGATTATAGTTTAGGATTATCTCTAAAAAATGTACTAATAAAATCTCTAGTTTTGTATATTTCAGGAGTTGGTTCTCTAAACCGACGTTCGTTTTTCATTAAAAACTCGGCGACTGCCGGTCTTGGATTAAAATGGGATTTTCCAACTCCATTCAATGACACTAAGAGGCGATCATTCATTGTATCTTCATTTAATGGAATTCTTCCTGGCGTTATTATTTTGTTGTAATGGGAAATAATCCTCTGCGACAATTTGTTACGATAATGATATGTGATGTCAATCGATGCTATTATACAGTGGCGGATCCGCGGAGGGGGGCGGATCCCCCCAGGATAGTATTAGAATAGTGGAAAAAACCGAAATTTTGGCGTAGCCTCTAAAAAATTTCGCCTGCGGCGGTGTTTCACCCCCCCCCCCAGAATTAATTTCTGAATCCGCCACTGCTATAATATAATTTTTGTCAAAACAAAATATGTTAAAAAGTAGGGCCTTTTGAATACATGGATACGCAGTTAAAAATCACTAAAAGATGCGCTGAAGGACACTATACACTTTAATGGAAAGACCATATTTAAAAAGAAGCCAATACTAGACTGACTACTCCGCGAAACACGCTACAAATAAAGGGAAATACCCACGCCAAGAAAGCTTCAGGGTAGGACTTGATTACTTCCTTCGCAAAGCAATAATTAAGCTAACTCATCGTATGAATGCTTTATTTGGGAGGGAATATGTTCCCAAGATATGGGAAATAGCTAAGCTATATTAATCCCCAGACCGGGAAAACCGCCCAACGATGTCTCTTTTTACAGGCCAACTTATTTGCTCCCGGTAATCTCAAAATTGTTTGAAAAATTACTTCTGATTAGGTTGACACCCGTTGTTGAGTTACAGTAGACTCGCGATACAGTGAACTAATTAATGCACACCCAGTTCAATATACCGATTTGTTCACTACATCAAACAATTTTTTTAAATTTATTAAAATGACGTTTTTCTTTGGTAAACTAACTTTAATGTTATACAGACAAAACATATTATGTAATTACATATACATATACCTACATAATTATAATAAAATCAAAAAATGTATTCTTATTTTTTTTTAAATGAAGTAATTTTTAATTGTACTTTTTGTTTCTTTATTCCCGTTTGCACCATCGTATTTCTTAACTTGTGTAGAACGAGAAGACTTGAATACTCCACTTTATCTTCATTTTCTTCAGCCCATTGAAGTATATTATTAATCGATTTTATTGCAGAATCGGTTGTCACTCGTTCCTTAATTACGACAACTTCTTCTCCTATGTCATGTTTTCCTGTTGTAACGTGTTTGTTTAACTAAAGAAGCTATTGGGTTCACTATTTCGAGAGTCAATTTGTTCACTCTACAGAATACATTAAGAAAAAATGTCTGTTTACTATTTGGAGTAGTTCACTATACAGTACGTTCACTGTATCGCGAGTCTACTGTATATACCAAGTTTACAGAATTAATTAATTTGCTTTGGAAATTGTTTGGTTGAAGAATATATCTATAAGCGACTGGCGGAGCTGCACAGCTCAAGCCAAAAAAAAAGTTTACAGATCAATGGACAAAATTCAAAAACATTTGGAGAAAAGAAAAGTTCGTTACAAAGTTGAGATAGCTGAGAGGCGGCTTAGCGCCAAGCAAGTAGGCCAGTGCGGTTATTTTTGCCAACCCATTTTAAGGTCGGGGTAATATCAACGTTGTTTCAGAAGACCTCCAAGGAGGCCGAATATTACGTTTCCGTGGTGCGACTTAAAGGATGTTTCTGCAGAGCCTTCCCAATCCGTCAGGATCAGTATCAGTCACTTCAAGGAGCCGCCGTACGTATAGCCGGATCCTCTGTTTTAAGGCTTCCACCAATCCATTTGAAACTTTACCAGCCATGCGTCCGTTTCGTGGGCCCCTATCTAAACTGAATCATTCACTAAGTTCAGGACGACAACATACCGAAGAAACACCCGAATGATACGGGAGAAGATCGAGAGCTCCACAGTGGTAACGTATCGAGGTCATCTTTCAACTGCAGTGTTTTTGTCATTGATTGAGAATTAATTAATTAATTTAAAAGGGTTTTTATTATTCAACATAATTATTTTAACATAGTAATATAATTATATTATATAGATATATACATGTACACAAGTTCTCTAAGTAAGAGTCAGTTTTTATAACTATCTCTACCCTGAACAGGCACTGGCAACGCCGGCGGGGTTGATGTTAACACTTTTGGTTAATTTGATTGACGTAATATTATAGTTGGTTTGGTCAGTTCCGTGATTCTTTGCTGCCATGAGAGTAGGTACTGTAACGATACTTCCAATTTCCCTATTTTGTTCGTTGCATTTTATATGTTTGAAGTGTCGTTATTATTATTATTTAGTTTTTGTTTCCCTCGTAAATTAAATATAACCTATTTTCTTAACCTTTCTGACGTAATGTCACTATTAATAAATTTATATAACCCAAATTATTAACCTTTTGACAAAACATCATTATTGACAAATCCTCATAATTTACATATTTTTCTGGATCTCCTGTATAACAAACAATTTACGTAGTAACGGTTCCATATAAAAGGCGGTGCATTTGGCTGGAGAATTCATATATATTATTATAATTCATTGACTCATGTCAAACAATTAAAAGGTGCTCTTTAAACTCGCCTTTGTGCAATAATAGTGTTACAGTGTGCTACTTACAAAAGAAATCGGTTAATAAAAGAAATTATTCGCCGAATGCTATTTCGCATTCTAAAAATTGCAATTTTTATTGTAATCATCATCATTGTGTTCTAAATTATCAGTGCCTACATACATTATCATCAAAAATCACGTAAGTCAACGAGCAGGCTGAATATAGTAGGTCTGCTCAACGCACTAGCGTATCTTATCTTAAGGAGTAGAAATCAAAATTAAAACAAAAACGTTGTAGAACCGTATCATTATTAAAACCCACCGGAAGCAGCCTGCACGCGCTGTTTTCGGCGGACTTGTCATGGCCTCCAATATCAAAAAAGGCGTCCATGAAATCCACGGAGGACAAGTACGCAGACATGAAATTACGTCAAAAAGAGACGGCCAAGCTGCTCGAAGAACAACAGCAACAAAACCAAAAGCTTTCTGAGTTCATCGAGGAACTAAAACATCAAAATACCACGTTTTTAGAGCAAATCAAAGCTCTAACCAAACAAATCGAAATATTAAACGTCAATGTCAATAGGCAAAGCACATTTTCACCAACCACAGAGCAAAACATGGAAGTGGGTGACGAGATCGGCCCAGACAATCCGAATTCTGCAAATTGCGCAGAAGAAAAACCGGCTACAACAAATTCAATCACCACAGACGAAAACATGGCTGCACTACAGTTAACCAACACAGAGGAGAACATGGCTCCATCACACCAGACGGTTGCAACCGACCACCAGTCAACTGGTCACATACCACAAACAAAAAGCAGAGAGGAGTACCCGGCGCTATCCCAGCCGAACGTACCAAAAACTACTAATAAAGCGATTCATAATTACATAAAGAATTTCAAAAATAACAAGGCTCCCCATGTCCCTCTATTGGGAAGTGGGGATCCCCATCACCCTCTATTGGGCGATGGGGGATCTAACACCACCCCTGCTCAGAGCCCTCAGACTCCTATATTGGATGATGGGGGACGCAAGCAAATTCCAAAAACGCCAAAAAATCCCGACGTTGTCCCCATTGTAATTCATTCCACTACGCAGTGGTCAGAAATTGTTAAATCACTGAAAACCTTGGATATACCGATTTCAGATATAAAAACCACATTCTCTGGCATATCGATCACGCCGGCTACCGCCGATGGTCACAGAGAAATAACAAGACTATTCACAAATAACAATATACAGTACCATACATACCTGCTCCCTGAGCAAAAATTATTAAATGTGATAATCAGAGGCGTTGACCTCCACATTCCAATAGACGAGGTAGAGGCCGAACTCAAGACCATGGGCTTTCACCCGCAAGAGGTTTACCGCTTAAAAGTGGGTAAATTTAGGAAAGAATGCCCATTAATAAAGGTACTAGTACCGAAATCGGAAAATCAAATTTATAACATTACCCATCTACTGTACTTAAGAGTAACAGTAGAAACGCAAAATACAAGAAAGGCATTTATAAGCCAATGCCACCGCTGCCAGCAGTATGGTCATTCGCAATCATGCTGCCAAGTAGCACCAAGGTGCCACAAGTGCGCCGGGGAACATTTCTATCAGAAATGCACAAAAGGCTTAGATACCCCCCCAAAATGCGCTAACTGCCAAGGCGCACACCCAGCCAATTACTCAGGCTGCATTAAAAACCCGAATAATAAAAGAACGCCGGCTAAACTGGTCACTGCAGAAACAACTTTTGCAGGAGCAGTTACAAGTACTAATTCACACCGAACCAACGCGAAAAACACAGTCGCAAAGAACCCCCCTCCCACAAAAACTCAAAATACGTCAAATCTTATGTTGGACCCCTTAGCCAGCAATAATTTGTTAAACACATTGTTGACAGCCGACTCCAAAGAGATAGAGGCAAAACTTAATAACATTGCAAGCACGGTTGCAAAGAACCCCATATTAATGAAACTTTTAAACCTTAACATTCAATAGAATAGAGCCAAAACGCCTGTTCATAATCTCGTGGAATGCTAATTCTATAGTTAACAAAAAATATGAATTTAGCGACTTCCTACACGACAACAACATAGATGTCGCGCTGGTCCAAGAGACATTTCTTAGGCCAGGCATTAACCTAAAAGTTGCAAATTATACAGTATATAGACAAGATAGACCGGACCGACAAGGGGGAGGCACGGCTATACTGGTCAAAAACATCATCAGACACCACGCCCTGAATAACCCTCAGTTACAATCAATTGAAGCAACATCAATACAGATCCAAATGGCGGACGGACCAATCATAATAACATCGGCTTATAAGCCACCACAAAGGCCACTAGTACTTCAAGACCTGGATCACCTGTTCAACCGTAACCCACCTACTTTGGTAGCCGGTGATCTAAATGCCAAACATAGATTCTGGGGTTGCAGAGGGTCAAATTACAGCGGCAACACCCTACTGCAATACACGCATGACAATGTTATCACTATCCACCCACCACCAGAACCCACTCACTTCCATCAACAAGGAAGTGACATACTGGACATAGGGTTATCCAAAAACGTGCACAATAACATTGCCACAAAAGTCATAAATGACCTTAGCTCAGACCACCAGCCTGTAGCGTTCACGTTAGGGTCATTATATGAACCAAATAACGAGCAAACAATTAAAAAAATAGACTGGCAAAAGTTTAAAAATAACATGACAGAAAAAGACAAAATAAACACAACAAACATATTAGACAGCCAAGCTATAGACCTGGCAGTAAGTCAGCTGACTGAAAAAATAAATGACTCCATAAGGGCAGCCACACAAACCACAACGCAAAAATTTCAAAACCCTTATGGCCTTCCGCCGGAGATCAGGAGCAACATAAAAGAAAGGAACAAGCTAAGACGTAGAGCAAAGGCCACTCAAAATCCATTGTTTGTAAGGCAAGCTAATCAACTTACAAACATAATAAAAACCCAAATTAATGATCACAAAAATGGAAAGTGGAACGAATTTCTCAAAGAACTAAAACCGCAGGAAAGCAACTTTTGGAGGGTTTCAAAATCACTGCAGGGGAAAAGCAAACATATAACACCACCACTTCACGGAAGAAATGGCCTTGTCTTCACTGACGAAGATAAGGCCAACGCCTTTGCCGAAACACTAGAACTACAATTTCGGCCAAACGAAAGTGTCGACGATGATATCGACAGAGAAGAAGAAATAGAGACTCAAGCCAGGGCGCTGAAAAAGTTGAAAAATCCAAATATAACACCAATACCTCCTACAAACCTTGAGGAGGTCAAAAACACTATACACATAGCACCAACCAAAAAAGCCCCTGGTTTGGACAAAATTTCCAATCAGGCTCTTAAGAATCTTCCAGAAGACAGTCTCAAAAGCATTACAGACATCATAAATGCAATTTTCAAACTGAGAAAATTCCCGACAAACTGGAAAACGGCCGAAATAGTTATGATTCCAAAAGCCGACCAGAATCATACATTTCCACAGAACTGGAGGCCTATCAGCCTGCTTTGTACCATGTCCAAAGTCATGGAAAAAATATCCCTGACAAGGCTAAAAACAAAAATCGACGAACTCAACATTATCCCAAACGAACAATTTGGTTTCCGAGAGAACCACAGTACAGAGCTCCAACTAGCCAGACTAGTTGAAGACACCACTAACGGACTAAATCGAAAGGCTTCCATGGGGCTGGTAGTACTAGACATCCAGAAAGCCTTCGATAAAGTCTGGCATGAGGGCCTCATCCACAAATTGTTCTTTCAATTTCAAATCCCACTGTCATATACACAATTTATACAGTCTTTCTTAGAAGGAAGGCAGTTCAAAGTAAGAGTAAACGGCACTAAATCACAATCACACCCAATAGAAGCAGGGCTTCCACAGGGTTCACCCTTATCTCCTCATTTGTACAACACATACACGGCTGATCCACCAAGAACACCAAACGCACACCTGTCGATCTTTGCAGATGACAAAGGTATATACACCATAGCAAGACACCACAGAGCAATCCACCTGACGCTGCAAAGACAACTGGATGCCCTAAGCATCTGGTTGGAAAAATGGAGGATAAGAGTGAACCCACAAAAAACGCAATCCATAATAATATCAAGGAAAAAGAACTTCAGAGTACAACCTGTAACGCTCAATGGCACCCAGATAGAATGGGGAAACTCCCTCAAATATCTGGGGGTCACGCTGGATAGCAAGCTGACATGGGAAAACCACATTAGCAATCAATCTAACAAAGGCAAAAGAGCGTTTGGACAATTGTACCCACTACTGGGCAAGAAGAGTAAACTTAACACAAGGAACAAACTGTTATTATACAAACAGGTGATCAGACCGAAGATGCTGTACGGAGCCATGGTCTGGTCACAAGCAGCAAATCAGCACAGGAAAAAGATACAGATAATACAGAATAAAGTACTACGGTCAATAGTGAATGCTCCATGGTATATCAGAAATACTGATTTACACAGGGAGATGGAAGTTCAAACAATTCAAGAATACACACAGGATTTGCACAGAAAATTTTTACTTAAAGTCAGAACCCACCAGAACCCACTAATTAGAAACGCTTTCAATCAAAACCCGAATCCACCAAACCCAGGAACAAAATTACATAAAAACCTCACGACACCATTAGCATAAAAAAAAAAAAAAAAAACAAACAAAAACATAATATACCGCTTCCAACCAAGAGAAGTCTTGGTAAATCAATACAAAACCGAGTAAGAGTGTTTCCAACACTAGCTCATATAACAATACAATACAGATGGAGAATTCATTCGAATCCTAGCTTCGAAAGAAGTAAGACCGAATACCTATAAGGTGAGATTCTTTAGGTTATTTTAGGGTTAACGAGTAATAAAAATTCGTTATTTCTTGCTGTTGGATTTATACCCCAAAACAGCGGAACCCTATTTTATCTCGGCTATAGAGAACACACGCGGTGACCTGACACGAGTGTGATTCTCCATAATAGTAGAGATTTATTTTATTTAGTTCCTGCTGTTGGATTTGAACCCCATAACAGCGGAGCCCCACTTTTATTTCGGCTATAGAGAATTTACATGTTAGTGCATCATTAGACACACTTGTAATAATTCTCCTTCATAGTAGAAATACATTTTATTTATTTCTTGCTATTGGGCTTGTACCCCAAAATAGCGGAGCCCTATTTTATCTCGGCTATAGAGAGCACACGCGGTGACCTGACACGAGTGTGATTCTCCATAATAGTAGAGATTAATTTATTTAGTTCTTGCTGTTGGTTTTGAACCCCATAACAGCAGAACCCTACTTTTATTTCAGCTATAGAGAAATTACATGTTAGTGCGATATTAGACACACTTGTATTTCCTTCATAGTAGAAATATATTTTACTGATTTCTTGCTGTTGGATTATTATCATAAAACAGCGGAGTCCTATTGTTTATCTCAACTATAGAAGGTTATACGCGGTGACCTGACACGAGTTTAATTCTTCATAATAGTAGAGATATTTTATTCATCTATATTATTTTATTTCAATTACAGTATTTCGGATTTATTCCTATTTAAATAAAAATTATTGGTTGCAATTGTCACAAGTCATCAAAAGGGGTTAAGAAATTTTGACAAGACTGGTTTGACAAAAAGAAGACAAGTATGAACAGGGTCGGAGAACTTTTGTAAAGGACCATAATATATAAAAGAAGATAGAAATAGAAGACAGTAGAAGGCAGAAGCGGAGCAACTTATTTACAATTAAATATTTTTATTAATTTATTACTTATTACCAATAAAACAAAACCTTAAAAATTGAGAATTGTTTATCTGAGAACCACTAATTCTCCACTGAGAACTACCCAGGTATTGTGACAGGTTATCTTAACCACGTTTAAAATAATCTACGTCACAGTACCTATATTTGTTCAAGAGAAACTTAAAATAATTATATTGCTGTTTGCATGTGAAAATTTCTAAATGACTGTTAACTGGAAAAATATTCAAAAAACCAGCTTGATTTAAACAGGTACACCAAAGGTAGCGCGTTTTTGCCATTTTGGCTTGAGGATTTTTGTGGGCGTGTCCTATTTGGCCAGGCGGAGTTTTAAAATTTCTATTTCAATTTCACTTGATATGGTTGTCGTTTTGTAATATTATTTATTGAAAGTTTGTGAGTGAGGTTGTCATTGTGCCTTATTTGATTTGCGTCAGGTTTTGTGTTAGGTATGATGTGATAACTGCAGTGTTTTTGTCATTGATTGAGAATGCCAGTGTATGTTTCATATTATGCATCACTACATAGTGCGGTAGCCTGGTCAAGCGAACTAAATAAGTCCGCCAAACCTGCCCGGGATCGAACCAGGTACCTTCCGCTTGCGATGCGTGTAATCTACCTCTGCGTTAGACTGCCACCTAATTTGACACACCAGTAGAATAGGGTTATTGATATTGAACGTAATCAGGCAACGTATACAGTAAGTTGTCTCTGTCTAGGCTGGATAGATCTTTTTTTAAGTTCAAGTTTTTAAGTGTATTATTAATTTAATCCTGATTAACCCCGTATTTTTATTGTCAAAGAGTTAGGCATTACGCGATTTCAACAAGTTAAGCTGTGTTGTTTGCCCTGATACAAAAAGATTCCTCCAATTGTTAGGTATTATTATTTTTTTCTTTTTGTTTTGGCCTAAATACATTTTATAAAATAAGGTAGCACCGGAATACACAATTGTAAGCTGCTTTATTTTCATAAAACCTAATGAAGTGTATCCTTAATCAGTACATTTTTTCCGATACGATTTTATTGGTCAGTCAGTCTCAAGAAGTAAAAAATTTAAAGGCAATAAAAAAAGAACGTGCTTTTACTTAAAATGTTTGCTTCTCGTAAAAGTTTACCGGTGTGGTGTTGTCGTAATTCCGGTTTACGGTTGTCCATTAGCGTTTCACCGTTTATCGGTGGGCATAAAATAAATTGGGAAATTGCTATACAAAGTGTAGATCGATATACGTAAAAAAAACGTGTACCTGATAAAGAAATTCTTCGTTAATCCGGTCAAAATGAACACTAAACCTATTAGGCCATTGATATTAGTATTAAAATAGCCAAATAGAAGAAAAAAATTATAAACTGTTGCCACTTTGGAATTAAACTTGTCAAGGGAAAATTAAAAAAGTTCCCAAGCCCTAAGGGCGAGCTTCATCCCCTAAACCCACCCCTAACGTGCAATTTGTCAGTTTTTTTCGTTTTTCTCGAATACCGTTCATCCCACAAAAAAAAAATTTACTCACCAAACATGTTCCCCATAAAATTCTACATAAAAAAGGTTCTATAATCTAAATTGTTTAAACCAGAGGTTTTCGAGAAATCAGTCATTAAATTTAGGGGTTGTTTAACATGAACCAACGAACACGGTATAATCACGTATTTTACTTTTGATTTCGAAACTATGTGATTTTATGAAGGTTGAATTACAGTGGATTTCTAAAAAAAGTTTTACGACTAATACAAGAGCACTCGTTTCCACACCACCATTGAGGTAGAGTTATCGGCGCATGAAAAAATGACCGAAGAAGAATATAAAAAATTTACCAAACAAGGATTTTTTACAATTCGTCGCTTCGAAAAACATTGGTCCGGAGTTTAGTCAGACATGACCATTGAGCAAACGCTCATGAGAGGCATAAAGACTCTTGGTGGCTTAACCCACGGAAGGGGCTTTTCAGAAAGCGTCCTTAATAAAAGGATTATTGGACTACCAGCTACACACCATGTATGCGAAGCTGTTGAAATTTATTGTGCCATTACATTAAGCACCACGAATCAGCATTATACGTTCGAAAAGTATCACTCAAATCCATTAATCACGGTTGATCTTAATCAGCTGATACTAATCCAACCGATCCTAGATGACAGTTTCCGTAAAGACCTTATGAAACTAGTGAGTGTAGCTATGGAAACGATAACGTATGCGACAATAAATTTGTATGGCGAACATTGCGCGTCGCAAAACTCACAGTGAGTCGAGCGCGGCTGATTTGCGTTGTTACCCAGAATCTGCCATTCCAGTGTGTTCATAGGTAAAACGCTGAGATTGGATTGTAAGCAAAGTTGCGCTGAGCAGGTGAGTTCACAACGGCAGTGTCAGTCAGCCCGGTGAGACAAAGATTGGCGGAATGGAAACATGTGACGTCAGAGTGTGACGTCACATGCCAGACAATTGTCAATAGAACCGCACTACGTTTACCGTCCCCATCCTTGTCGTCTATCCTTGTCTAAGGTCCTCATCATTTATGAGTTAATATAACTCCTACGTCGTTATTTGTTTAAACTGAATGTGTTTACTAAGAAACGCGACCTTTCTTCGTTCGAGCTATACTTGTCTCTCTTTATATATAGCGAAGGTAAATTGATGCAGACAGAGACAGATCTATGCTACAAATTACCCGAGCCATTAAATTATTTTTAAACGTTCAGTGTCTTCTTGGACTCGGCCACAAATAATGGAATCGCCCAGCCCAACCTCGCCTTTATAAAATAAAATGATAATGGCCGACAAAGTTTATGAAAGAGTTTGTTTAACTTATTAACTTGATCTTTTCTATTAATATTGTTCATGAACACGAGCCTGTTTACATTTTATTCTGCTAAAGGTAAGTTTGCTAACTATGATTAATTATTTCTATGATTATACAAATCAAAACCATAACATAAACTGAATATTAACCAAAATGTGCCAACACTTGTTTGATTATTTTCTCCTAAATTTTGGTAAATCTATAAATACGCATATTTTAATTACTAAACCCTACGATACTAATTTAAATCTTGCTGATTCTTGCTTACTATGTATGTATATTATACGATCTATTTTTTTGATCTTTTTTAAACCTTTTGTATATTCTCTGCCCACTAAACTCAAGTGGAAATAATTTTATTTTAACCCACTCGGAAGTGTTTTTTCCATGATCTGATCATTGGTTTTTTTACATTGTGGTATTTCTGTTTTAGATCAGCTGTTCGTTATGTGAAAGAATGAATTTTGGAGACAAGATTTTGTCTTCACCTTAAGGTTAGCTATAAAAAGTTTTTATCCAGGCCTTTCCGCTTTTCCAGGCTGACAATGGAAATATGTATTCTTATTCAAAATACCTACACATTGCTTAGAAAGCTTCAAGTAGAGAATGAATGAAAAACCAATTAACGAGGAACTCGATCAGCAGATTACGAGAAATTATAAGACATACTCAAATGGTAATTATTGTGATTTTCATTTAATATTTTAATAAAATTATGTCATGTGCATTTTTGAGTTTTATTTTTTATTTTCTTCGAGGCTAGACCAACAACAATATAGAGTATTTTATTTTGAAGTGATATTTAGTCGAAAAGGTTATTCAGAATGCTGCTATTTGATTTTTACTACATATAAAATCAACTAACGGGATTTTGAATAGTTTTTTTGGCTTAAATATTACTTTAAAATATTTCGCCGGAAAAAATAACAAAACTATGGGAGTTTAAACGTCCCGCCTAGAGGTTTCAGCCAGACCCGATGGTGGCGCTCTTTTTGACAGTTTTGACATTTCCTTAATGACATTTTTGCTTCGACCAATTAACATGCTTGTTTGTCTTCTTCCTGGTGTAAGTATTCGTTGGTGTCAGTTCGACAAGTGCATCCCAACCAACGAATTAATAATACAAAGGAAGTAGGGTTTTGTAGATTGACAGTTGTCCGGGATGGGTGCTGATGGCGGCAACATTTGACGCATGCGCGCACGACTTTCCGGTCCACCTGTGGCGTATCATTAAAATGGTAATAATAAAATGATTAATGATATTTTATTTGGCGAAGAAAAGAAAATATTTAGATTCATATATACCTATAAGATACGTTAAGGTTGGTGTAATAAAACAATACAACTATTTCTTTTAATTATTTATTTAAATAAGGTAACGGAGGTGAAAGGGTCCTTTGTAAATATCTGGTTAAATAACTAAAAAACACCTGTTATTATACATTAAAGAAAATTGCAGAAAAGAAATTGTTTCAGATATTAAATACTGATGAAGGCAAAATTATTGCCAAAACGTCTATGTTAAAAAATACAATTTTCAGAAAACCTTACTCTTTCTTTATGAACCAAATCACAAGAAAATAATAAAATATAATATATAATCCTGTTTATTATATAATATGTAAATAAAAAATATTAATGAGATTTCTAGTATACAAGAAAATTGTCAAATGATAAACTATGCAGATGATACAAACATTTTATTGTCATATAAAGACCTTGAGCTTCTCGAGCAACATATTCAACAATTTATGATTGAAGTAAATAATTGGTTTTCTAAAAATAAACTAATATTAAATAATTCAAAGACCGGTATCACCTTGTTTAAGACTAACCAATACACTTTGGAGAATCCGGAAACCGTAACCATTAATGATTGTCATATGAGATTAAAGGAAGATACTAAAATCTTAGGTGTGTTGTTGGATAGTAAAATGTCCTGGAAGAGCCATGTCCAGTATATGTTGTAACCAGAAGGTGTTCCAGTTGGATTCACAGTAGGATATTATTATCTTCAGGCAGGTTTTGACATGGTGTCTTATAAGATATTGTATAGGAACGTACCTGCCAAAAAAATATAAGTTTTTTAATTACATATCTGTTTGGCACCTTTACCAAATGACACAAAAGTACCTATATAACGTGATACTACCTCTCTTTGTAAAATTTTTTTTTATATTTTGATATGAATTTCTTTGAATGATAGAAGGTTTGGAACTTGCTTTAAATTAATTTTTTTAATCAATGGTATCTCCAGTAGTCCCCAGGTGAATATTGGGAAAACGTTTCTATCATTCTAGAAACATCATTGTCTTCAATCTTTAAATATGTATTTCTTGGTTTATCGTACCTACACTCCCATATTTTATTACATTCTTTATCCATGGGTTTAAAATTTTAAAAATAGATTAAACCAATAAAACATCTAAAAACTTTTATCGATACATAATTTATGAAAAAGTGACAAAGCAGCTTCCTCAGAAGCATAAATAAATAATGCAGCATTATTTGTATTCATATTCTTAAGTACCTACCTACCTACATATTTTCCAATATTATTATGTAATGACCCGATACAATAGTTTCAAAACTTACATTTTTTAACCTGGCTACTGCAAAAGTAGGCACTGCAGTTGGAACCAATCAAACTTTAAATCTTGAAGTTCTGTCAAAGCAATCTTCAGAAAAATGCTCCGAGCAAAGAACGCTATTTCGTGTAGGATCCCAATCACTTCGGTTTACGAATTTCAACCATCCTTTTTTCTTAGGTAATTATTTGGAAAACTAAAAACCAGTTAGTAAGTATTTTTAATTTGCTTTCCTAAGATTTTACTCCCAAGGTTTCTGAAAATGAGATCAAATATTGTAAATTATCTAAGATATTTTAAATTTTGAGTTAGGTTTAAATTTTTTTCACTAAAAGTATTGTTTATTTTAAATTTTTATGTAATTTTTTAAGTTATTAAATTGTTGCACATTTTTTTTCCCGATTGCTATAAAATTATTGTTGAAATTGTGATATTATATTTACATAGGTAAATATTTTAGTTGTTATTTAAATATTTCTGTAGAAATGGGGTAACCCAGTCGATTAATAAATAAATAATATTTTTCTGGTTTTATAGGACGAACGCCCATGAGGCCATGAATGACATACGAGGTTATGTGTATTTTGACATTAAATTAAAATAACATTTTTT
The DNA here is from genome assembly GCA_963969555.1 of Polydrusus pterygomalis. Taxonomy (NCBI): domain Eukaryota; kingdom Metazoa; phylum Arthropoda; class Insecta; order Coleoptera; family Curculionidae; genus Polydrusus; species Polydrusus pterygomalis. The sequence goes on along the minus strand of OZ018383.1, from coordinate 40,283,426 downwards.
TTTCTCTACAGATTAAAAAAGTTTATATATCTAAACATAAACTTACCGATGATTGAAATGTTATGTCCAGTTTTTTATTCTTTAGCGTTTGGGAGCACCCACAAGCAGCACAACTAACCATACTTATAGCTAATTAAATAATACGGAACACAACCTAAATAAAATGTTTAAATCGCTGTCCAGCGTTAAAAGTATAGTCCACTGTCACAATAAACTAAATTATAAGTTTAATAGAATTCGATAAAATATCGTTGTTAACTAATTAAAATGCAAATCAATTCAAAAACAGCAAAGAAAGCAGAAATCACAGCTCGACCTGTCAACTCAACCACCAAAACAAACATGGAGTAATTTGTGGGTTCTGAAGATGGCCGACTTCCGTCGCAAATTTTGTTAGGCGGTTTATGCAAAACCCTACTTCCTTTGTATTATTATTTCGTTGGTCCCAACCAACGGCATCCGGGTCTGAGCGCAATTTTCCGCTGAGCTTAAAGCAGGCTGTCAACAAACAGGAAGTGTACTATTATAGTAATTATGAAATTTTCCCAAGAAGATGATGAATTGCTAATAGACATGGTGAAGCAGCATCCACCTTTATATGTAGTGAAAAGGCGTAGCTACAAAGACTCGGAAGTTAAGAATAATATTGCTCACCGGCGACAATAGTGGCATAACTCAAAGTTGAACATTATGGATAAAACTGCGTTTAAAGTTTGAGTTATTTTAATTTTTCATGTTGTGATATCATAAGAATACCATTGACGAACTTAACTGTGATTATTAGCGGGTTTTTATGTGCCAAATTATTGGGAACTGCTAAGTTACTTTTTTGTTTTTAGAAAATGTGATATTTGTGTGCCACTATTTTTAATATTTTATATTTATATGTTTGTTACAAGATTTTCATCGTAATATCCTCCCCTATAAATCCTAGCACTGTCTCGAATAATTCAATGGATAGGCGAAAATACTCGCAAAACTTTCTGTCGTTTCCAAACAGCCTTCTTTCTACTATTATAGTGAACTGGCCCTCCGTTTTTCTTTCTGTCTTTTGTTCGTTAATAAGAAAATATCTTCATTATCTTGTTCATCTTCGTCCAGAAGGAACGCGATTATTGCGCATCGATCCATCTTGCACGACCGATTTTCGCGACTGAACAAAATCTTTACAATCCACATGAGCGCAAAACTCACTTTCAGATAAGCTGAATTGATTTCAGTTAAGTTTAGGTCGTGCGACGCGCAATGTTCTTACAATCTGTACAGGGTTATCCAACCAAGACTAGACAAGGCGATTGAAAAAACTGAAATAACCATCTTAAGTCATTTTCTCCCGCGAATTCGAATATCTTCAGCAAAAAACAATTGAACATCAAACAAAAGTACTAGGGGTCACTTTGATATTTTTTTAAATGGAACACCCTGCATATTTTTACATTTTTAAATTCCACATAAAATTATAATTATTTTTTATTAAATGCACTATTAGTCTATACTTCATAGGTTCCGAGATATTGACTCTCGAAAAGTGACATTTTTGAACTTTGACAGCTTATAACTTTCTAACAGTACGTCTTAGAGCAAAACGGCTTACATGTCCCTATCTTTAAATTTTATTATCTTCCCAAAAAAATCAACTTCCGGTTAAACCGGATGTAACTCGAAAGAAGGAAATATAGTTGTTCCGGTTTAACTGGAAGTTGATTTTTTTGGGAAGATAATAAAAATTGAAGATAGGGACATGTAAGCCGTTTCGCTCTAAGACGTACTGTTAGAAAGTTATAAGCTGTCAAAGTTCAAAAATGTCACTTTTCGAGAGTCAATATCTCGGAAACTATGAAGTATAGACTAATAGTGCATTTATTAAAAAATAATTATAATTTTATGTGGAATTTAAAAAAGGAAAAATATACAGGGTGTTCCATTTAAAAAAATATCAAAGTGATCCCTAGTACTTTTGTTTGATGTTCAATTGTTATTTGCTGAAGATATTCGAATTCGCGGGAGAAAATTACTTAAGATGGCTATTTCAGTTTTTTTATAAAAGTACAGGAAAAGTCAAAAAATCGCCTTGTCTAGTCTTGGTTGGATAACCCTGTACCTTTTTTACTTATTTATATAAGATTGTTGGAGGTATGGGTATGCTATAAAAGTGTCCAACATCAATACTGGATGGCGCTTAGCGCTGCGTCTTTTCGATTTTTTTAATTTGTAAGCTTAAAATTGATAAAATCTTTCTAACTCACAGTGAGCGTTTAAATGTACGCAGAGTTAAACTTAAGCTTTCTTTCGGCCACAAAATACTTATAAACCAGATAAATTTTCTGGACTTGTTTGGCCTTTTTAACTTTAGAATTTCTTTTCGCGCTACAAGATAATCCGACATATTTTCCGTAGATTATAGTAGGAATGAATTAGTCAACAGGTCAACAAAAATTTAGTTTTAGCTGCTAGACAACTACTTTCAAGAACCACGTTAGTTTGTATTTGAATGGAGTAATAGATCTGTGTATGGTGTATGTACTTTAAATTTTGCTATTCAATTTGTATTTCTTTATTTTTATTATATACTGTAACAGAAGAGCCACACTACATGGGTAATAAAGTCTGTTCAATGACCACTGACCGTTACGTCATATTTTCCATATTTGCGGTACGTCGTAAATTAATTCAGTCAATTTGGTGGTAAAACTTTTTAGGCTTGATCTACATAAAGACGGATGCATGTGAACAAGTAAAATACAAGCGCGTTTTTATAAATTTTTACATATTATTTTTATACTGCTTATATGAAGTCAGAAATAAGTAGTTTATTAGGGTAAAAGGTATCATGAAAAGGTAAAAGAAAATATAATAAAAATTACAACACAACGAAATACAATTTTTTAATAATAATTAAAATAAATCATCTCCGAAAGGATCATCATCATCATCGGATTCGTCCAGGATAATAATAAGGGGAATAGTATCTGAAGCATCGATAAATCTTTCCCGTTCCCACACATCCACAGACCCAAAACCACGTCATTTGTGACAGGATGCATAGAACTTATTTTTGCATCATAATAGCGCTTACATTCCGACCAAACCATTTCAATAGAATTAAAGTGGCAATGCTATGGAGGAAGACTTATCGTTCGATTTCCATGTTGCAATGCTAGTTCGTCCAACCTATTAAAATAAAATAGTTAATAATAAAACACATTACACACGTTTGGGTGGGATATTATGCTGCATCACTGTTATTTAGATCTGATCCTTCATTGCAAATGGTGAAACCGGAATTTGTTTTTGTTCTAACCATGCAATAAGTAAACTTTTTGACCAACTCGTATTAGGAATTTTTTCAATAAGCCCAGAATGATAGGTGGGGGTTTCCATGATAATAAGCGACGGTTTATCCATGTTTGGTAACAATTTTTCTTCAAACCATTTCTCAAAGTTTTTACTATTCATCGAATCATGATAATCACCAGATTTCAGGCCAGACTTAAATATCAAACTTGCATTATTCAGAAACCAATTTTCTGAACCAGCATGTAGAATAATATATCGTACACCCTCCGACAGTTTTTTTAAAACTGTATGGAGTGTATCATCTTGCCAACTTCGCCTAAAAGCCCCTTTACTGTATATGCCGGTTTCATCCAGAAAAACAGGTTTTAAAGGAACTTGAGAGTTGCCGTTTTTCTTAAATTCTCTTAAAATGTCTACTCGTTTTGGGGCTATATGGGGTTGCTATATTAAAAAACGCCAGTTTGATACAGTATATTTACGCCATTTTAATTTAATTTTTTTTAAACAGTCCGCTATTGCACCAGTGGATATTTCAACACGGGATAATAAAATAGCTACATTATTGCAATTCGTAAAATCTACATCTCCTTTATCCCCTTTGCCTTAATTCGTTACATTGTTGAACACGAAACTTTCAAAGCATCAGAAACTCTCTAAAACAGGCAGATACTTATAAAAACATTGCCCTATATTTTTCATGTTTATTATTTATGTTTTCACAATTCCTGTTCCTTGCCGATAATATCACTTTCTCTTTGAAAATAATCAAATAATTTTAAAATTATTAATGCTTGTCCTTTTTCACAATACAGTGACTTTTTGAAATAATGTTGATTAAAAATGTCAGTGTCAAAAATTACAATAAAACATTTTTGACTAGTAAAATTATATGGCATTCATTATTGACGCAAATTTAGCTAGTTCACGAATGTTAGAAAGATAAGCACTAGTCGTGACGTAACAGTCATTGGTCATCGAGCAGACTTTATCTGTTATGAATGTTGAGTAAATAAACAAGGCAGCCATAATTTTTCCGTTAAGGTTGAATTCTCAACGTCATTCAATCTATTGCCAACCTATAACCTATTTAGCATTGATTTTTTGAGTTTATTATTTTAATAACTAACATTTAAAGAAAATCAAAATCGTCGGTGCATTATTTAGGTAGTATCTGATATATTACAAAAATATCAATTTATCTCATTGCTAATTTTGGGAGAATTGTATAGTGAAAGAATAATGAGTGACAATGACATAATAATTTTAAAAAAATTATACCCGATATTTTTCGCTGTACAATTCTCCTAAAATAAGTTATGAAATTCCTTGATATTTATTAAATATGTCAATTATTACCTATAGAATATCAAGTCGACACCGATTTTCTTTAAATTTTGTATAAAAGCTAGAAAACATTAATAAATCTACGCGAAATAGGTTATAGGTTGGCAAGCATGTTGATACTCCCACCTTAAAGGATTATATTTTCTTACTCTTTTATTATCGATTTTGTCAATAGTCTAAAAGTAAGAAATAAAATTAGAAAATGGCGGTTATCAACGTCATCCAAAAAGTCTTCGTTTAGCACAATGTCTTCTTTTTGGCCTAGGCCTACCGATTTAGTAAAAAGTATGCGAAATAGGCAAAAGTTAAAAATCATTTTTCTCTTAAAGAAAGACCCAAATTAGTACGACAACCAACCTTTAATTTAGGGATGGGTTCCGAAAACATATCTACTTTTTTATGGGCGCCAGATCCATAGTAGTGATTAGAAGGAGGAACATAAAGAAGATATATAAACGGATAAAAGTATCCTGTTCATTTAAACAATACTAAATATAATAATTTATAATAACGTTAACGTGATACTAGATTTAGTTGCATTGGCTTAATTATCGCTACAAAGAAAACCGCTGTATTCCCTCTAGTACTTTAGATGCTCCAACATTACAATTAGACTGTGACAAATAAGTTTATTTTAACTGTGTCCGATCTATCTGCTAAGGTACAATATTTCCCCAAAATTTTTGTCCACATTGGTTTACCAAGACACGTAGCTAAAACTAATGGAGAGGTTAATAGGGGAGTTTTTATTGTGTGCGTGTGTGTTTTTTTTGTTTTAGTTGTCTATAAACTAGATGGCCAAATGTTTTCAAAGGAGAAAGGTTCGTTGATTCGCTTGTCGTACAATACATTTTTACGTCACTAGGAACTAAAAAAAATTCACGGTCCTTTACAAAGATGCAACCGGGGAGGACATTGAAAATGCCGAAACACAGTGCCAACGCTTGTGACTATTATTGTGAGATTTGAAATCTGCGAAAACTCATAGATTTGAATGTAATATTTAGTTGATCAAAGGTTTATTGATTTATAATATAAAAAATAGTAAAATAGAGGGTATAAAACAGGGTTGGTACATATCATGTTTATATAAATATTCAAATATCCGATATCTATACCTACATATACCGGAAATAAATATATCAAATTTGGATATTTATTTATATTTTTAAACTATTTTATCTGTTTTGTACTTAAAAAATTTGATATAATTTTAATATTCAAAATTACTTAATTTAATAAGTTATCAACATTTAAATTTGTATTTTAATTCTATTCTATTTAATGATAGTTGCCATAGGCGCCGAATCCGTGGGGGCTCTGGGGGATTGGGCCCCCAGAGCCATATTTCTTTGGGGGCGTAGCCCCCATAGCCTAACCCCCACAGTACGTTTACATAATATTGATACTAATAGCAATTCGTTTGCAAACGTGCATTACTTGAGATTTGATAATTTAATTTTTTTCTATAAAATTTATCTGCAGTTGTCGTTTCCTTTTTTAATTTAGCAGGTTATCATATTTAGGAAAAAAATTATTTTGTCTTTGAAAATTAAATTTTGCTAGACCTGGCAACTCTGGTCTGCCACTTTGCTGAGAGCACGTAGAGAATTTGGAAAGTCCCTGGTCTCAAGGTTGCCAGGTCTGGTGAAATTTTACTAGATTTAATGATTTCGAAACCAATCCAAAGTGATTTAATGAAAACTTTCGTTAAATACCCCAGTTTTAGTGATTTTTCGGATTTTGTAGCAAATAAGACAAAGTCGTCTAAAATACAATACAAAAATGCAATATTTTAAAAATATTTTTTTCAAAAACACGGCTATTTTTAATTATCCGTTCGATCTATATTTTCTACACGTTGGCAGCTGTGATGTCAGACCTGCTCATCAAGCTTTACGGTTATTTTACCCAAAAAAGGGAGTGGCACCCAAAATTTTTTCGCCTTGTCGGTTTTTTTTTCAACATATCTGGCAACCCTAGTTGAGATCCGGGCTCCAAGCCCCCAGAGCAATTCCGAAGTTCCGGCGCCACTGATAGTTGCTATTACAATATCAAGTTCTAATAATACCTTGTATAGGAATGTAAAATGTAGGTAAAAAATACTAGTTTATGAATATGAACACATCATATATTTTTGCATTTAACTATGATTCAACTAAAAATAAAAATTGAGAACGGAACAACAGCCAAAAGAAAACTAAAACATTATTTCTAACATAAAACTATAAAACGCGTAGAAAAGGCTGGCTGGGAACAAGTAAGTTTATCCCAGGTTTTAATCAGTCTGAGTAATGGTTGGCCCGAATATAGATTTGAATGTAATATTTAGTTGATCAAATTTTTATAAATCCAACTTTCAAAATTTAATAAATCGAACCGTTTTCAAATTAGGTTTTTTTTCGAAAACAAACGTTCACTTTTAACACCCTGTATATCTAGAACGAGTAACATTTCTAAAAAACTTAAATGACGTAATTGATCTACTTTGATGTCTAGTATTTCCAGTTACTCTACTATGGCCCATAAGTTATGGGACATCCTGTATATCAGGGTATTTATCACTGATATTATACAGGGTGTTAATTAATTAAGTTCGTAAACTTTAAAGAATTAATCCTTGATCGATTCTAAGACCAAAAGTTCATATAATTATAGTTCCGCAAGAGCTCCGTTTTGTAGATACAGAGTGTTCAACTTTTTTAAAATATTTACTTTTTTCTAAAATAGTATTGAAAGGTAACAGCTACTTCATTGAAGCTTGGGACACACAAATAGATATTTAGAGGCTACATTTTGCAAGTATTAATATATTTTTAATTCAACCGCGAGCGTAGATATGGGTAACGGTATTAAGACTTTCAAGCAAAAATGACACGCCACTGATTGTTTTAAACTTTTAAAGCATTATCTAGTAAGCCAGGCATAAAAAGTGTCTCTTGATAATTTTTGATTGGGCGTATCTTTTTCAAGAAAATTTCCTTATTAGATTTTCATGTACGCCTCTGGAGAAATTTAATTGTGAATCAAAATTGCTCAGATCTCAACAAAAATAAAGTACCAGATGCATCTTATAAAATTCTTTCGGGAACCGTTTGATTTCCAGAATAAAAGAACATTATTTTCTTTTTTAAATTATTTTATTAATAATTTTAACATAGGAAAACTAAAATATTTCTTTAAATTGGCTAGAAACTAAGTATTTTCTTTTTAGTTGATTTCTCAGCAATGATTCGCACTTAAATTTGTCCATAGGCGTACATAAAAACCTAATAAGTAAATTTTCTCGAAAAGGGCTAATCTAATCAAAAATTATAAAGATACACTTTTTGTGTACCTTTTGCTTGGCTTACTAGATAATGCTTTAAAAGATTAAAACAAGTTACCCATATCTACGCTCATGGTTGAATTAAATATATCTTAATACTTGCAAAAAGTAGCTCCTAATTATCCATTAGTATGTAGCAAGTTTCAATGAAATAGCTGATACCATTCAATATTATAATAAAAAAGGGAATTTTTAAAAGTTGTATCTCGAAAACGGAGCTCTTGCGGATCTATAATGATATTAACTTTTGGTCTTAAAATCACTCATAAATGAATTTCTTAAAGTTTCCGTACTTACTTAATATATCCTACCAACCATGTTATAAAGTAAATACAAAGTTATAACTGTCAGTCGTACATCACATAGAAAAATATTTAAAGGAACAAATAATAACCTCCTAAATATAAATTATAATACGTACCTAATACAGGGTGTCAAAAAAGTCTGGAATATTTCAAATATCTTTCAAACCGCTCGTATTATTTCGCCAAAAATTCGCTTACGTCCATAATTAAAAAAAAAAATAATCAAGATTAATTTCGTTTTTTAAGGTATACAGGGAGGGTCAAAAAACATGCTTATTTTTTTATTTTAAATGGTCATGCATCATGTTCCTGTATAGCTTTAGGGAGTTTAATAGATCCATTTGAGACAATTGCTGTGTTACCTAATATAACACCTAAGTATATGGTTTTGTGTAGATATTTATCTATTAAAATGACAGAGATATTTCAATTTAATGTTTTCAATTAAGATGTGTGTATCTTCCATGAAGAATTTACTACTTTTTAATGCAAAATTAAAATCAGATTTGTCATTATGTGTAAAAAAATTCCATTTTATTGGAATTCATACCTATATACCCTAGAAAATGGAAATTTGGGAATAATTCAACTTATTTTAAAGTAGCTATGATTTACAAAATTAAGCACTTGCTCCTTTTTTAAATTGCAAATTAATATATTATTATCTCTGGCATTTTGATAGATAAACACATAAGACCATAAACCACAGAAATTTTCTCAAAGAGATCTATATATATATATATATATATATATATATCCATAAAAATATACGGGGTATTCCATTTAAAATACAAAATTTAATCATGGTATTTGACTCCCTTTAGTTTTGTCTTATTCGTTTTTCAAAACTATATTTGTGGGCAAAATTTTGACGACAAAATATAAGCGGGTTGAAACATATTTATTGCAATCTTCCATACTTTTCTGACAACGTGTATAAGAGTAAATAAATCCTTAACTAGGCGAAAAACTTAAACATTTACACTATAGCTACTTTTAACAGACTTCACCATTATAACAGTTACAATAAAAATACTGTCAGTCAAACAAACAAACAAATCTATTTTTAATTTCGTGGCTGTACCTCTCCAGTTGGTCTAGGCGGGACGCGCATCATCCGTTGTACATTCTCCCTCCTTCGCCGACATAGCATCGCGCGCGTAGTTCCGTTTGTGTGACGTCAGGGATAAATGTTTGCCGCAATAATTTCGAATTGTGTACCCCTACTATACATGCTTGTGCGATAATATAAATATTTTCAATGATAAAATGTGTTTTTAATTTGTAAAACCAACATGTACCTAAAGGCGCAGGCGAAGCCAAAAAGAAAAACTTAAGCGACATCAATTAACACCTCCTAAAATATAAGGCCTCGATGCAGTCGAGTGACGTCATCACAAGTAGGTCGGGTATTTAATACACTGTAATAGAATAATGGTGAGTTAGTTGGTACTATTACTTAGTAAACTGATAAAAAACATTTTTTTTACTACTAACATGAAAAAACCCTATTATTTACCTCATTTTTGTCTGATGAGAAGATTTTTATCTTTTTAAAGAAATTGACTAAATCTTTATTGATTTAATGAAGTGAATATAAAAAATAAACTATAGAAAATGTCCTAAAGCTAATGAAAATTATCAAAAACTATGAAAATCATTTACGAATAGTTGATTGTACAGTTATACATTTCCACTATTAATAAAATTAATTTATTATAGGTAAATTTACTTCCGTATTATGAATATTTTTGATAATTGGTGAACGTTCATTAACACTTGGACAATCTTGACATGCGAAAGAAGTGGCGGATATACTTAAATTTTTATTAGATAAGATGGGTTTTTGTACTACTTGTTCGCTATCGATTCCCCAATATATCCTTCAGCTACTGTCATCGACTTCCATCCACTGTACCTTTTTAGGCTTAGTAGATCTCCTCCATTTTCTGCTACGTGTTGCCGAGCTGCGCCATAGAAAATGACCAATGTAACACTCAGGATGTTGTAATTTCAGAAATTGAGCCATAACATAATAATATGGTACTTTACTAACAGTATTGTGCTTTGTGCCCAATATTTTGATTATGATCTTGACCTTTGCGGTATAAAATAAATAGTTTTCTAATGTCAGTCGTCCGGTTAGTCAAGTATTTTTTTACGACGTTAATCCATTGCGGTAAGACAATCTCCTGGATGTTCCATTTTTTGAGTTATGAATACTTAATACTTAATATAACGTTGCAAATAAAATGTCACTTATTTGAAATTTATTATTCCTTGTACGACTCTCTTTCCCACCTGATATATTACTGAAGCATTGGTTACGGCAAAAGCGTACCTACCCTACTATTAATCGGCAGGAAACATTGTTTTAAACTCTGCAATCCGCTTTAAAATACGTTAGGTATGTTGTTTTCGAACTACAGACTGGTATTAAAGCTTTTAAAAACCAATTCATAACACTTTGCGATGAACAATTTATTAAAAACTGATTTGACATAAAAAATTAAACTTTATATTATTATAACGTTAAAAAAAATTTCGACATAAAACATAATATCTACTATAAAATACGGTAAAAAAATTATAAGCATTTATCAAATATTAAATGCTCGATTAAATGCATTCAAAACACTGAGTCTCTAAATTACCCAATTTAATATTTTGTTTTATAACATAAATTTGTAATTTATTTACCTATATAAATATATATATAGCAATAGCAATAATTAGAGCATAGTAAATTACATTTATTTATTTATTTAAATAAAATCAAATTAAGTTTATGATAATATAATATTTATTGGAAAAAGAAAATTTTAGATTTGACAAATTATTTTGGTAAATAGTTTAGTTATGACTATTTGTTTTTAATTCTAAATACAAATACTAGTGTCCAACCGAAACAAGATTTTCAGTTTCGGCCGAAACCGAAACTTATTTATACATGTTAAAAAATTTATTCGATACCTACTGAAATTTAAAAAAAGGTCGACAGAGAAAAATCTATTTAAATAGACAACACTGCCTACGAACCCACCCAAAGTTAGCCGAACGGTACGCGACAATTTACGAACACTGAACTTCGGTATGGCCGAAAGTTCGGCTGGTTTTTGGCCGAAACCGAACCTTTGGTCGGTCGCTAGTTCCTATATAGAATTCTAACAATGATCTGTGTGATTCTACAGTGATCTTTTAATGTTTCTTGATTGAAGTTAATCGTAAGTATTTAACGATTTGGACGACGAATTTAGTGACAACAAATCTTGTTATTTAATTGTTCGTTTTATATGTTTGGTGTTTTCCTTTTATTTTTACTTATACATTTTTATTACTTTGTAATTGGCTTTACTGGGTAAATAAACCCAAAATCATTCTATTTGCAGTAAATCGTGTATCGATAGATATAAAAAATACCTGGAGATTTGAAAAAATAGAAATAATTCCAACAATAATATCAGTGGAGGGAGTTATGACGAAAAAGTGTAAAATTAAATTAGAAGAATTAGGCTTTTCAGGCTATTTGTACCAACAATTTCAGAAAAGCGACATTCTTCAAACCTGTCATAAGCTGTGAAAAAGAGAGATAATAATAACCTTTATTTAACACTTGGGTAGTTAATTAACTAAGAAAATTACAAGAGTATTTACATGTTAGTAACAAAAATTATAAACCCTAATCTACGTAGTCCGTTAAATAATGAAATGCTTTTCTGGTAAAGTCACCTAAACTATTTGAATTTTTAATCCTCTTCGGGAGGTCATTAAAAATGCGAACTCCCTCAAAAAATAATAAGTTTTGTAAGATGTAGTCTTAACCGTCTCAATGTTCTAGTGTTGCAAAGAGCAAATGGTATAATATTGAAAATTTAATATTTTTTAAAGAAAAGCATTAAAATATCTTGGTAACTGCTATGGAGAACTAGAGGGTAGGAGGCCGATCGACAATGGCAGCATTTTCAAATTCTGTCCCGGTTTTTTGGTTAGTTCGCTATTGGCCGATAGATGGCTCTCGCGTCCGAAGTGGGCTGATGTTGTCTTCTTCTTCTTCGTTTTTAATATGGAAAACTAGATCCTCCATAGTTTTTAACTTTTACTTAAACCCTTTATTTTTCTGTGCTTTTACTTTTGACAATTGTGACATTTTATTTTTCGAAATAACAAATAATGTTTGAATGCAAGACAAGACAAATAACGTTGTATTGTAATTAATTTCCATATTTATAATGAATAATGGTACAATTTATAAAAGTAGAGTTTGCTTTGTGTCGGGGTGTAAGACAGGATCTTTTTCAGAGAGAAAACGCAGCCAAATAAGTCTCTTTCTAGCTCCAAAGGTAAAACCCTCTAGCTAGAATGTTCCTGTATTTTAAAAACGAAGCATCGTTGGAACTTTATACAGGCTGAGTTTACTAATAAGTATAACAAAGTAAGTGTAAATTTATATAAAAGTCCTTATTTGTTCCTTAAAGAACTAATTTAAATAAAAATAGTTATTGCGTCCATAAGAAACCATTATTTGATAGCCCACTTCGAACACGCGCGCCATCTTACAGCGACTCGTAAAGCTGAATTACCGATGCTAATTTGGGACCGAATCCAATGCATTGCGATCGGCCTCCTACCTCAAGTCCTCCATAGTAACTGCTCATGTTCGAAGTTGATAGTTTATCGCCCATTCTAGGCATTTGATATCTGTCACTTAAGTAAACACTTTTGAAAAGTAATTGAATTCCTTCATTTCGCGCCTGAAGATGGATCTGACGAAATATAAGGACAAATTTTCTTCTGTTAATGTAACATTCACATTTTTATAAAATCATGCAGACTTTGCTGCCAAATCGTTGTTTAAAAACAAACTTTTCAATGGTTTTAATGCTTTCTAACTATCGCTTAAAAAGCACTGAACTAAACTAAAATTCGTCTATTTCTTTTCTAAACGGACGTTTTAAAACGCGAAGACAAATTGCCCCAACAATGGGGCGATTACAGTTCAAGTTCGAAAGGGTCTGGCAGTGTAACAAAGTGCAAAACCCTCCATAATTGTTCTCGATTGTTCACGGAGGCCATAGGACATTGTAGAGCGTTATCGCAGATAGACTTGCTGGTTTTACCCAATCTGCATAAATCGAAGTAGTTTATATTCGATTAGGATCAGAAATGGAAATGACCAAATTAATACAGAACTGTGACTGATTTGAGTAAACCGCACTTTTAAAACAATTTCAATTTTTAGGTTATTCAGATCACACGTAGGGTTATTGCACGTTCTTAACAACTCAAATCAGTCAAATCCCAAAATGCATTGTCCTCCATTTGTCTCAGACATTACATAAGAAATCGTGCATTGTTTTTTTTAACATGCTTTTATTAGCTTCACACAATACAATAATCTACTAATCTAGCTCAATCTACTCAAAAAAAAATTTTTCTTAGCAATAACTGAAACTTAAAAATGAAAAATAAATATAGTTTAAAAAAACTAAAAAACACGCTTTAAATAATAATTAATCGGACTAAAAAGCGGAAAATAAAGTAAGTTTAAAATAATTCTAGAAATTCTTAATATAGGCATAAAATACTAATGAACGATAAATATTAGTATTATTGTGAAAAAAGCGAGGGGTGTGTATATACGAAAAATATAGCACAAAGCGCCCCATGCACGCTTTTTCACAGTAATATCAATGCAACTAAGTACGTGGTCCAAAAGCAACGGAAAATCGAGCAACGGTGGATTTCTGACTTAAAATTATTGTCAATCAGCTACATTTGCTAGGTGTCAAAGTTAATGTAGATACTTAAGGTTGACTATTTTTTTCTAATAAAAACGGTTTTTCGTAGACGGAATTACTAATTTTATTCTAATCAAAAATTTTATACAAAAAATACAAAATATAAAATAGTTAGAAATAAAAATGATAACGTCGTGATAGCAATTATTGTTCAAAATGGCCACCATTGACCTTAATACATTTCGCTATACGTTTTACAAAAGACTTTCGGACTTTAAACAAGAGATCTTTATTATTTCTGAGCAGATTAAGAGAATTTATAATTTTATGATTTAACTCATTATACACTCAACTCGTTATAAACATTGGTTTTCAAATAACCCTACATGCAGAAGTTCCCGGACTTCGCGCCGGCCAAGGCAAGGGGCCACCACGACCTATCCAACGTTCAGGGAACTGTTCATTTATGCCCAGTTGTATAGGTTCCGGTTAATCGGCATTTCATTGTTATAGGTTGCGGTTATCTAAAAATGTTCAGATTAACCGTTGGTTTGGAATTATAGGTTGCGATTAGCGCCAAACTTGGGGTTTAACTAAGAGTTAATTTAACAGGCCAAAAAGCACCCGTTGAAAATCAATCTTAGGATTAAAATAGGAATAAATGACATTCTTCTAACATATAACCTAAAAATCCTAAAATACTTATATTACAAAATATGATGATGATGTGATTTTATTATTATATTATACGTTCAAGGCAACAAATTGTAAAACGGTAAGATATGATAGGTTAAGTTCAGTTTTTAATTTAAAATTCGCTATGAAGTTAGCGACTATTTGGTTTAACCGGGACTTATAAAACTGATATATTTTATTAATCTTAACATTAAAGTGGTGCTAAATCTTATCTTTAGCGTTCAAATTAAACAGAACCTATACAACTGGGCATTAGATAATTTCGCACATTTCCGCATTGGAAAATAAATTATGTCGAGGCATTACTAATTGTTGTACGTAGAAAATTAATAACTTTGACAGATGATACTTTGTGTAACATGCTGTTGCCTTAGAAATATCTTTGTTTTTAATCAAGGCCAGCTGTAATAAATAAAACTAATACGAATACACAATTATTTTAAATATTTTTGCATTTTTGCATTAAAAATATCGAATGCGATTAACTCGAAAATGGTTGCTCCTAGCGACTTTTATAAGTTATATGTTTTTGATGTAAAAGAAGTAAAGTAACTTATTTTTTTAATAGTCGGATCGATATAAGAAGCCTAAACAAAGTTATGCCAGCTAAAAGGAGTGGGTCATGACGTAGGCAGCGCCCTCCACTGGTTACACAAAAACTCTGGATAATTTTGAATTCCTCACCTCAAAAAACCCCAAAATCCTTAATTTTGTGCTGCTATCTCATTTCGTTAAAAAAAAGTCGCAAAAAATCGAAAACAAAATTA
Organism: Polydrusus pterygomalis; assembly: GCA_963969555.1. NCBI lineage: Eukaryota > Metazoa > Arthropoda > Insecta > Coleoptera > Curculionidae > Polydrusus > Polydrusus pterygomalis. The sequence continues at coordinate 40,267,951 of OZ018383.1, read as the reverse complement.
AAATTTTGACACCCTGTATCTTGGTTGTTATCAATTTTGGGATAAGGCAAGTTTAAATAAATCCCATTATTTCGCCTTAAGAAGTCTGCTGTTGCTCTGTTTTCCATTTCTTTTGGGACACACTGTATAACAATTCATTGTAAAATATGAACCTGATATTATGTTACTTAAAAATGTTGTAATCATCAATAAATAAATAAAAAAATAAATAAGAAAGTTATAGGCATTTACCACCTTGTAACCCAATAAACTATTTGCCACACTCAAACTAATGATTATTAAATGTTTTGTATATAAACATACAATATTACTATCTAGAATAGTACAAAGTATGTACCATATGGCTTAAAAAAATAATAAAATAATTTTAGAACCGATAGGAGCTTCCGGAGCAAATAAAGTTTTTGTAAAAAAGCCCTAAAATAGCCCTAATTATTCTATTCTAGTAAGCGTAAACATATACGTGCAAGAAAAACCTGAGTAAGATTTTCCATGACAGAAAAAAATAAATTATGAAACAATTCGAAGTGAGTTATGACTATGCATGGTATTGCACTTCCATGTTAGAACACAGGCTCTCACGTATTATTATACGATCCTTGTAAACGAACAAAGTTTTTATTTCCATTCACGCAAATGCTTATTTACGCTTTTCTATTGCAGGAAGTTCAGTTTCCAGTAATATGAGACTGTTTGGCTTTACTAAAGTAAGACGAAGTACGGGTTGAATATTATTTTAACAGAACGTTTGCCGAGCCAAAGCAAAACCCGAACAACTACACAATAGAAGCCATAAGTAGGTAGTAACGTTCTCTCCCTCTTAGTAATTATTATTAAATAATCCAATTTTCTCTATGTAATAGGCGTTTTAAAGTTCTCCAAACATTAACTGCAACACCACTAAAACTGGTCATTTCTCCTAGACAAACCGCCGGAATTATGTGCTATCTCTCTAATTAGCCTAGAAAGTTTTTCCGAATTCCAGTGACGGCTCGAAGTCAATGTTATTTGGAGGTCAGTAGTAAATTTAAAAAACAAATAAATATCTTACTTTCAAATTTCAGTACTCTTAAACTTCATATCGATCCTTCGTTCTTTAGAATTGGAAAAGTGCTGATGAATGACACGTTTGTTGAAATTGCATAAACGACTCTTGATACCTACTTAACAAAGCGCCAGTTGCCTTGAATTCAATTAATTTCGCAAATTTAAGTTCGCTAGCACTTTTTCGTGCCTTAATTTTCTGGCACTACCGACATATAACGTTGCTTTTATTGCTGATGGGGATTTTTATCATGACCTGAAAAGAACAGTGGTTGTGTTTAGGGAAACAGGTTCTATACAACACAAAACTGTAAGAACAGAAGAACTTGTTGCAAACGTTCGTGAAATAATGCAAAATACGCCAGCAAATTGTATAAGACGCCTGTCCCAAGAAGTGGGAAGATCTTATGGAACATGCAGGACTATTCTTAAGAAGAAGCTAAATTTATTTCCTTATAAAGTGCAAGTATTATAATTTTGTAAACAACAAAAATAAATTTGTAGGTATTTGTCTTGTTTTATTACTCGTGATAGTTTGGCATATCATGCCATAATATGAATTTGACAAAATTTTAACCTAGATTTGGTTAGATATATATTCCCCATATCATTGTGATCTAAACCAAGCCCTACTAGACCAGGGTCGATAATTTTTTAAACCATAAAAAAATAATAGTAGGATGAAACCCATTGGAAAAGGAAGAGAATAGAACAAAAATGAAATGAAAAATAAATTACGGGCGATCCGAGGTCGGGAAGGGGGGGAGGGGGGGGGGGGGGGTTTTAAGGGTAGAAAACGATTTATCTCGATTTCCGGTAAAACTACAAGTCCTATGGAAAAACGTTAAATCGCAAAGTTGTAGGTAATAAAAAGATCTACAGCTTTTGTATTTACACTTTTTTCACATAACCTCAAAATGTATGTGAAAAATTCAAATAACCAAGTTTTTGGTTTTTATTTTTATCTTTTACAAAAATTTTTTTTTATCCTCGAAATTTGGTGAAAACTTACCTTTTTATGTCCTAAACACACTGTAATTTTTTTGATTTAAAATATTTATTTTTTAACCTAATTTTGGCTTAATATCGAAAAAAACCCTAATTTTCAATCGAAAATTCTCACGTCAAAATATCTGCTTTTTTAAAAAAGTCGGTGGGCTTTTTGTTCGTTGAAATCTCTACTTTCTGATGGTGTTAAAAAATATATATATTACTATGGTAAATGTTCTCAAAAAAATGCAAAGAAACGAAAAAAACTCTAATCCGAATTTTTTTTTTTTAGATCAATTTGTACAATTTTGAGCTATTTATTAAAATTTATACTTTAATTACTCGAAAAACGTAAGATTACATGTTACATTGATAAAAAAAGAGTATAAATCTTAATAAATAGCTCAAAATTGTACATATTAATCTAAAAAAAAATTTCTGATTCGAGTTTTTTTCATTTCTTTGGATTTTTTTGAGAACATTTACCATAGTAATGTATATATTTTTTAACACCATCAGAAAATAGAGATTTCAACGAACAAAAAGCCCACCGACTTTTTTAAAAAAGCAAATATTTTGACGTGAGAATTTTCGATTGAAAATTAGGGTGTTTTTTCGATATTAAGTCAAAATAAGGTTAAAAAATAAATATTTTAAATCAAAAAAAATTACAGTGTGTTTAGGACATAAAAAAGTAAGTTTTCACCAAATTTCGAGGATAAAAAAAATTTTTTGTAAAAGATAAATATAAAAAACCAAAAACTTGGTTATTTGAATTTTTCACATACATTTTGAGGTTATGTGAAAAAAGTGTAAATACAAAAGCTGTAGATCTTTTTATTACCTACAACTTTGCGATTTAACGTTTTTCCATAGGACTTGTAGTTTTACCGGAAATCGAGATAAATCGTTTTCTACCCTTAAAACCCCCCCTCCCACCCTTCCCGACCTCGGATCGCCCGTAATTTATTTTTCCTTTCATTTTTGTTCTATTCTCTTCCTTTTCCAATGGGTTTCATCCTACTATTATTTTTTTTCACTTTTTACCATTTTCAATGCAAGTAATTTTTGCTCGCACGGTATTACAAAAAACAGTAAAGAAAATTGTGTTTAATCAATGAAAATACCCGAAACTTAAATGAGAACAATATCATCGATCTTCGACCAGCCTCTGAACTATTTCTACGTTGACTGCGAACTGCTGCGGTAGCCGCAATTATACGTGTAACAGACATAGACAATTTACCTTTAGATACTACAGCTTATCTCCTGCGCAAACAAAAGTTAAGTACGTTTTATGGGTGAAAAAATACGTTCGAGCGCATGACTCGCCGGTAAGCTGCCTTCCCTCTGGACACATTCGTGCATGCGCACAAACCTCGTGTTATCGGCCCGTCCCACTTTACCGACATCTCAAAATACCCTTCCAGAACCGGCTCGGCCGCCATTTTTGTTGTTGAGTTTTGGTTTCTCTGTGGATTCCTTGTAGTTTTCTTAGCTATCGTGGATTATGGGTGTTTATTATTTACGGATTTCTAGTTTTTGTGTAGTTTAGTGAATTGTGTCTGATTGTGAGAAAATAAATTTTGTCAAAGTTGCTGGTTGGTTAATTTTTTGGTTAAAATCTGAACACCCCGACATTAAGCTTTTAATAAAGCCAGTATTCCACGGGTCAAGTTCTCGGACAAATACTTTTCAAATTCTTGAACAAGTAATTTTGCTTGAAAATGTTTTACACGTAAGGTAAGTAGGGGTAGCCCCCATAGCCTAACCCCCACAATACGTTTACATAATAATGATACTAATAGCGATTCGTTTGCGAACGTGCGTTACTTGAGATTTGATAATTAAATTTTTTTCTATAAAATTTATCTGCAGTTGTCGTTTCCTTTTTTAATTTAGCAGGTTATCATTTAGAAAAAAAATATTTTGTCTTTGAAAATTAAATTTTGCTAGATCTGGCAACCCTGGTCTGCCACTTAGCTGAGAGCACGTAGAGAATTTGGAAAGTCTCTGGTCTCAAGGTTGCCAGGTCTGGTGAAATTTCACCAGATTTAATGATTTCGAAACCAATCCAAAGTGATTTAGTTAAAACTTTCGTTCAATATCCCAGTTTTAGTAATTTTTCGGATTTTGTAGCAAATAAGACAAAGTCGTCTAAAATACAATACAAAAATGCAATATTTTAAAAATATTTTTTTCAAAAACACGGCTATTTTTAATTATCCGCTCGATCTATATTTTCTACACGTTGGCAGCCGTGATGTCAGATCTGCGCATCAAGCTTTACGGTTATTTTACCCAAAAAAGGGCGTGGCACCCAAAAAAATGTTCGCCTGCGGCGCAAAAGAACGCCTTTAACGCAGAAATAATTGCGCTTTCGGCGCAAATCCTTTTGCCCAGTTTTTTTTTAACATATCTGACAACCCTAGTTGAGATCCGGGCTCCAAGCCCCCAGAGCAATTCCGAAGTTCCGGCGCCCCTGGTAATATATATATAATACAATTGCCCCAGTGATTTTGTTACATTTACCCCAGGTAACAACTTCCTGGGGAAAATGTAACATAACCCAAATTATAGTTATTTGCAAAAGCGCCCTGGCTATTATTGACGGACTATTTCCCTGTAAACTCGTACGGCCACCTGTTTGGACATATTCTGCAAGAATGCATGGCGCATGCTGACGGTCGGTAAAACAGATTTCACTTATGATCAGCTGCCAGTAAAAGTATCAAATTGAGTCACTACTAGGTGGCACCAGTATCTGAACTTTTTATTATTTTTTAGGCAATATTACAATTACCCCATTATTACATTTACCCCTACTCACCTTACCCAAGTTTTTACCAACATACCAACTAATATTTGACTTGAGGTTGGGTACGCGATAACATCGAAGATTGGTTATTTTGCTGGTTTTTTTTGTTTTTATATTCGATTTTATAAAACTAGTTACTAGATTAATTCGCTTGTTCTTGTTCTCTTCCTTTTCGAAGTAAAAACTCGGCCGCGAATCATTTTTAAACAAATTTTAAAAACAAAACCTTCAGAACAATTTTCTATCCTTAAAATCTGATATAGGTTTGCTACTACTCAAAATGCCAGAAATCACTACCTTTAAATTGTCTATGGTAACAGACCGACAAAATACACATCCACACCGTGTCCACACCCTACGAAGACCAGGTGTACTTATATGTGCGAGCTGCAAGTCGTTTCAATGAACGGGTCATTCTAATGAATGATCCATAGAATAATACTTATACACGGGAATGATCTGCTGAGTGTGCTGAGACCCGGGCTACCGCTCGGTCGCTATGAATTCTTCGGGTACTTCCGCCAAGCTCACGAGGTCAATTCCGGACGCCAGTACAATACCCGGGTCACGGTAGAATAAAGCCCGGGTTTGATTACGACGGACGGTTAAAATATACGATAAGGTGTATTTTTAAGTTAAATTAATTATATTTACTACATAGTAAAATAATTGAATAAAAAACATAATATTTCCTGATATATTCTCAAATATTTTTGGGAGGTAATTGACCATATGACCATATGGAAGAGCCGCCCCTGATTTCGACAGCCGTAACTTACACTACGTTTCCAATTGTGGTCATTTATTTAAATCCTTGTTGGTTTTGTACGTATGTGAATGGGGCGCTATTTAAAACAGAGAAAGTTGCCGATCTATCAAATTTTTAAGGGAGTACGATTCGTCCAGAGAAATTTTTTTATTCTTTCATAAAAACTTTTAATTTAAAATGTTGCCACAAATACAGTGTGAGCTCGTAACTTGAAAAACTCAGTAAATTCAGTAGGACAGTTTTTTTTTTGAAAAATCCTTGGGCACATATATTAACATTTTAAGTGGTCTTTCTTATTAACCATGGATATACAGAGTGTCCCAAGTTAGATATATTATATCGATAATTTTTTTAAATGGCAAAACTAGTTTTTTATTGACTATTTTTAAAGTGCATATTAATTTATAATTATCAAATTTCAAATTTTTATTCCTTATCATTTATAAGATATTAAACAAACAAAAATTAATTTAATTAAAAAATAAAACCTTCCATCCATTTTTAATACCTTTTCGCTAATAAATGCTCAAAATGAAGCCCATTCACTGTTTGGTAATATCCTTAACGCAAGTAAAGCTCGTTTTCAACATTTCCAATTACTTAATATATACCGTGCGAGCAAAAACTATTTGCATCAAAGAGGGCTTGGATTAAATAACATAGGGCTTGGTTTAGATCACGGCTTGGTTTAGATCATAATGATATGGGGACGATATATCTAACCAAATCTAGGTTAAAATTTTGTCAAATTCATATTATGACATGATAATATGCCAAACTAATGAGTAATAAAATAAGTAGACAAATAAATAAAATAAAAATCTTAAGTTTCAATAAACTTTGTCGAAGACATGTAAAAGTAGTAAAATAAGAGGGAAAAAAATCGTTTTCGGAAAAGTCAAAGCATCATTTAGCTTGAAGTAAAATGCTGTTGGGGTACCAGGCTTGTTATGGCCCAGTTATCCCGGCAGGAGTCAAATTATACATCACATTGTATGTAAAATTAATAAATTTAAAACATTTTAAAAAAATAATTTTAATTTTACTAGACCATCCTAGAAAAAGTAACTTCTCCTTTGTTAAAGAAGTTCAACTGCAAGCAGCACGTGTCAGAAGGGAAATGGCAATTTGACAAAGTCTGTTAAAACCCTCTAATTTTCTTTTGCTCTCCTCATTGTTCTGCCCAAGACAGGGCCTTTTCACTACCCCTTGACCTTCCAGTATGCTGAATTCTTGTCGGTCTTCTGACTATTCATATTTTACACCTCGTGTACACCATTGAAACCTCCGTTACAGCTCAATCACACTAATTATTTTCTCTATTGCTAACAACATCAGCATTGTACTATTTACATTGCTTTCCTGATGATGAGTGTTTCTACACTTGAAACATGTCGAATTATTAAGAATTATTCTAGGTTCGCCTAGTTATTCTAATAAACTTGTGGATAAAGACTTTGTGCTTTTCTTTTTTCTATACATTTAACCCCACTTTGAGCATGGACTACTTTTTCAAAATATTTGCTTCTGTTATCAAAAGTCAGCCCCTCAAATCAAGTAAAGCATAATTATTGTGTGAACAGTAATCTCGCGTCTGATACTGAATTTGCCTATGATTTATTGTAGTTAGAGCAAACCCACGTAAAACTGTAAATTCCTTGTGGATTACATTAAATAAACGTAAGGAATAGAAATAAACGAATGCACTTGACAGTTCACGACTTTTTTAAACATTGAGAACTTATTTATAATCTAAATAGAATTTGTCGGGTATTGAAAACGTTAATTTTAACTGTGACACCTCAAAAACTGGTCATTTCCCCTGGACAAACTACCGGAATTATGGGCTGCTACCGTAATTAGGCTCGAAAGTTTTCGCAACTCCGAAACCAACAACTTGCACAAAGTTCCCAATTGTGGTCATTTAATTCCTTGTTGATATCGGACAGAAACTATTATGACTTTATAAAAGAGCGACAAAGAGCGAGAGTGAAAGAGAGATATAGGAAAGAAAAAACCAAAAGAGGCAAAATACGGGTGATGAGAGGAAAAAAATATTAAATGTTAGTACATTTGAAAATCTATTATTTATATACAGGGTATCTCGATTTACGAGAGCTTTTAAGATGTACACGATTTCTCGTCTCGTGAAACACTAGTCGATTCACGACTGACTTTTATAATACGAGCTCTTGTGGACTGTCTGGATATCCAGGAGGATCTCAGGAGGCTGGTTGAGTACTGCGATCGGAACAGTCTGTTTTTAAATATAAAGAAATGTTTTTCCATAACATTTACCAGAAATATTAACATACAAATACGTATACAACATTAATGACTCTGTTTTAGACAGTGTCGATCAAATAAAATACTTGGGTGTAATATTGGATTCCAAGTAGTCATTTTGTGGACACCTTGATAAAATAATCAACGAATCAAACAGAATGTTGGGTTTTATTGTAAGAACGTGCAGAGAGTTTAGAGATCCCAGAACTTTGATTTCTCTGTACTTTGCATTTGTTTATAGTAGGCTGTCATTTGCCTCGGTTATATGGAATCCTTTATATCTTACACCCACCAGACGTCTTGAAGCAGTTCAGAAAAAATGTCTTAAATCTGTTGCCTTTAAGGCTAACTGTACTGTCGAGACCGCAGTAAGGACCTATAAATTGCTCTCCCTTTCTGATAGAAGGCATGTCACGGACCTTTCTTTCTTGTTTAAGTTAAGTAACGCTCTTATTGATGTACCTCCATTGTTACAACAAATTAATTTTAACGTCCCTGCAAGGGATCTAAGAAGATTTCATTTATTTAATTTGCCCTATGAAAGAACTAATTTAGGACTGAACACCCCTCTGACCAGGCTATAAAGAACCTATAACCAACACTGTGAGAACATCGATTTGTTTAATCTAAATTTATGCCAATTTAAATTAAGAGTAAGAAGATATTTCTTACAACAGATTCTTGTGTAGAATATTTACATAGAAAAGTGCGTACTGCAGTATTCCATTTTATATTTTTAGTCTAGCTTAATTTTTAGATAGTTTTAGTTTGTTTTACCTAATATTATGTAATACTAGTAAACAGTGGATGCTGTTTTTGGAACCCCCGTAGTTCTGTTAGCATCCTAAACCAATATAAATAAATAAATAAATAAATAAATAAATAAAACGTTTAATTAAAACAATTTAAGGTTTTTTTAGTTTTAGTTTCGAATATTTCTTTGACGTTGAAAAGTTGTTTGCCATGCATTATTTTTTTTTCTTCAAACATCAAACGTCATATAAGTGATAACGTATATGACGTTTCTCAATGACATTAAATGTCATTTACTTATATGACTTATTATACTTCTAGGCGTATAAATACATCATATTTATACATTTTTTTTTCGTTTTATTTATTGTCTTTTAGCTTTGAGCATTGCTCATTTAGCCACGAAATTTAAATTTATTTTAATTTATCAGTTTTAATAAACGAACATTTACACAATACACAACGATTATTGGTATTCACATTGGTACCTATTTATTATTTATTGGTAATATTTATAGTAAAAGTACAATAATTGTGAAGATTTGCATCATTTAAGAATTCTCCACTTCTTGCAATATCAGTACTGCTCATAACAATTTTTCCAGGGTAAACTGCTTTAAAAAATCGATTGGAGGGTCCATTAAATGGAGGTTGTTCGAGATTTTCCGCAGAGCTAGGTTGAAGAATTCTCTTAGCATTTTTGTTTTACTTTGCACAGAATCTTCAATGTACCCTTCGGCAACTGCATCAGATTTCCAACCCGCATGCCTTTTCAGCATAGTAATATCCCCCTCACTATCAACAAGCATTGTTGCGGAAGTTCGTCTTAAATAATGCCCTTTATATTTATATTCTTTCCAATTTGGAATCTTCAGATACAATGCTACATCTTTTGCTACACTACCAATTTTATGGATCCCCTAACAGCGTTATAGCATTTCCCATTTTGAAATTTCAAAAAAAAAACGTCGTTCCTTAAAATCGGCAAGACGCAAATTAACGTAGTTTCTACATTTGCTTAAATATTCATCCCCCAGGACGTTGAAAGATCTACTCTTATTACTTTTAGTGTTGGGAATTTTTATTAGCAGCAAAGAACCCATATCTTCAAGATCATCAACTGTCATATTCACTAATTTGTCGCAACGACATGCCCCAGATATTCCAAATATCAAAACTACCTAAAAAATTAAGGGTTGGTTAGCACAATGCAGTGGCGGCTCGTGACTAGCAAGTCAGGGGGGGGGGGGCGCTGGCTTTAAATAATGCGGATAACTATAATCAAATCGTTTTTTGTTAAACGTACCAAATGATATAAATTATAATTTTATCAGCATAAGCACTACTTAAACAAGTTAAAATATTAGTTTGTCCTAAATATGAAAACTTTACCACTTTATGACAATGTTTTGCACTATTTTCATGTTTTTTTGTTTTCTCTGAAATATGTTTTAAGTCCTGCATCCTATTTATAGTCTAATTATCATCCCCGCCAAAAGGAAGACACACGAAACAAAAAAAATAATTTTTGTCCTCACAATCGCATATTCAGGATTTTTTATTATATATTTTTTTGTCAAAATTACGCATAAACTGTGCCTTATTTTTACATTTTAATGGCACTTGTACCATGTCAGAGAATTAAACACATAAACACAAGCTTCTGTAAATCACTGACCTTCATATTAGACGAAATTTTCCAACTTTATAACGTAAGTAATAAATAAATCAAAACAAATAAACAAAACATCAGCGGCATCGACAGGTCGAATCGCGATTCGCGAACAGCTGTTGGGCGGAAAATTTGAGCTCATCCGTGCAGCGATGTGTAGGTGACGTCACGCCTTCGTAGTCATGGCAACCAAACGAGAAGTCGCGTTGAATCGGGACGAATAATCGGTCGCCCGCGCTTAGTATAACCTTGAGAGCGCGCAACTCGCTTGTCTATGAGTATAAACTGCCCGTTGGAATAGGGCTATGTTTGGTTTGAATTATTTTAATTGATTGCTTACATACATTGCGTTTTTGGTTTTTTAAGTAAATTATTTTTGGATTCTGTTTGAAATAATTGCAGGGAGGGCGGCGCCCCAGAGCCCTTCATTAACGAGCCGCCACTGGCACAATGTAAAACAAACAAAATGTACTTAATTTTATTACCTTCATCGCCAAATACTTTTCATCTGGGGCGTCAGACAAAAATTTGCTGAACTGTTCCCTTGACAAGACTCTCGATTTCTTTGGCTTATAACCTTCTCCTTGCTTTTTTAAAAAAGCACTCAAATTGTTGTATTTTTTAATGTTCACATTATGCTTTAAATTTAACACGGACCTTATCATTGAATAATGAGCCCACAAACTAGAACTCTTAATTTTCATTGCCATTTCGGTAAAATATGCCAATAAAACGTTCTCAGAGTATTGCATTACTTTTTTTCCAGTGCACCATCATTTGTTGAACTTGACAAAGGTAGCTTCATATACTGCACCAGATTTCGTCGGCAGCAAGTTTTGAATAGCTATTCTAGCTGCCTCTACTACCTCGGGAGGATCATCAGGCACTTCTAAACTCATTTTCTGTAGATTTATTCGGCCTCAACTGACGCGACACCAAATTTGAAATATTTGTTTTGATAGGTGCCAAACAAGTATACGTATCCATGATAACGATACCAAAAAGGGAATATACAGTGAAATAAGTTTAAAATTTCATTTTCTTTTATTGTTTTAACTCGAATAATATGATGCACGTTTGAAGAAAAAGTAGTATATGATATTCGGAGAATGAGATACTTTATGTGCTTCGCATGGATTGTCAGACAAACTTTCCACGCTCAGCACATGAAGTATCTCTTATTCTCCCTATCATAATGTAGGTACTATTATACGACTATAAAGGGTGATTCACGTTGAGTGGGACATATTAGAAGATCTGGGAAACCATGAAATAAAAAAAAAATATTCCAATTTTTTTTTATTTGTAATTGTGGATCATAGGAAATTGTCAGTAAGTAGTTTCAATTCAGAATTAGGACAGTGTGCGCCAACAACCATCTCAAATTTAAGGGGGAATTTAGTATTTGGTAAATAACTCCCCAATTTTTAACTTTTGACTGAAAGTGGTCACAACATAAGTTGTGGAAAATATAATCCTCTACGACTTTCGTTGTAATAATTTATTAGTCTACCATCGATATTTCCGATTTAAAACGAAAATACCATTCATAATCGGTCGTTTAACGAAGGTGATTACTTTTAATAGAATTTAATGAAAAAGCCGAAAAATGTTAATCAAGTTTAAAAAGTTACAATATCCAGAAAAACTATGAAATATAAAAAAAAATTCTAGGATTCCATTTTACATTGTGTGTGTAAAGCGTTGTTGTTTGCTCTTACAAAAAAGTTAAATTTTTGTAATATTTTTTAAAATACGCTTTTATTTCAAATTATTTATTCAGATAGTTCGCAACTTTTAACTTAACTATTCAAAGCTAGCAATTTAATTTTTACTAAAATTAGAACATTTCCGGGAAAGTTCATAGTGAAAAATATCGGTTATATTTGAACGTTACACCGCAGTATTTAATTAAGTAAAACAGTTGAAAGTCGCTGCGAGGCGAGCGCTGTTTTTAATTTAGACTGCCGTGCTAACAAATGTTCTTTTATTCAGTCCAATTACATAACGGTTTTACTTCCAAAAATTAAAAGCCAATATTCCTACTCTCGCAAAAAAATTTGCAACATCAAATTGAAGATTAATCAAATAGTTACAATAAAATTTATTACGTAAAGATAAATCTGAAACGTCAAAATAAAAATGTCTAACATTTTCGTTTCGACTGTAAAAAAAAATTATCAATTCACACGACTGGAGCGCACTAGGCGGCCAAAATCGCGCGACCGTGGCAGCACGGCTACTACCAATACATTGTATTGACTTGATACGAGCAACGAGCAACGAGCAACGAGCAACGAGCAACGAGCAACGAGCAACGAGCAACGAGCAACGAGCAACGAGCAACGAGCAACGAGCAACGAGCAACGAGCAACGAGCAACGAGCAACGCGCACTTTACGACAGCGATCAGTTTGCCGCGACGGCCTGGAAGAACCCGACTGCAATGCAAGCGACCATTGACTAGTGTCTGTCCTAGATTCAACTTAAGGAAAAATGGCAACGCCCACCTAAACCTTAGTATACAGGCAAAACACACATACAACCCTTGTGGATAGAGCAACACAATCTGTAACTCGAAAGAAGCCCTTAAAAAAGAAACAAAGTCAAAAACGTGAGGAAGTTTACAGAAGTAGCGCATTTGTTTCAATAACATCAGCACCCTGATTTGTCGACAATATTTACATAATGTTTTTCTGGTTGGTGAATAGGGAGAAGAGGTACAATCAGTGGCCGGCAAGATTACCAGACTTTACCACTTTAATTATTTTCTTTGAAGCCAGGGTACACTTAAAGTCTGCGTAACAAAACAGGAAAATTTACGTATTGTTACAAATTAATGGTATTTACTTCAGATTAGGGTTTTGTCAGGAAAAAAATTGTGAAAATTTCCGAAAATATTGACAATCATAAAATTATAAAATTGGTTTGTCCACATAAGTAAAAACTGTTTCCCACGTTTATCAAATTTTTAATATTGTTATAAAAACTGGAGAAATTGTTGATATTTTAAGTTTCTGCGTAATTTATTTATAACAATTTAATATTTAGTAGAGTAACTTTTAAAAACCAAAATAAATTTTAAAACCACAAATCTATAATTTTATGCCAGTTTTATTTGGTGTAGGGTATGCAATGCTTTTTGCATTGTATGCATGCTACTGGGATGAAGGGGAAAATTCACGAAGATGAAAAAAAATGTTTAATAAAAAAAAGTATCAGGGTTTTTTACTTAGTTAAAAGATTTATCTTGTATCTCGCAGCCACTAATCGTATGCGCCAATGAAACACATTGCGAATCGTAAAATACGATCGAATAAAGAAAAAACATACAATATATTCGCAAGCATATAGGGGCGTTCTGCTTTATGTCCCATCTTCGTTTAAATTTATGTAGCCATTACTTTTATTGCATCTATCTAGACTAATAGAGAACCAAAGAAAAATGGCTGTTACATTGAATATTTGAAAAAAATTGGAATTTGAGGCAAAAACCAGGTCCGAATCAAGGCCCTTAAAGCAACAGGAACAACAGGAAGGAAGTTATGTAAATTGATTTTACGACAAAATTTATAAACGGCAAAAATAATGAAATAAAAAAATAAAATAAAATCAAAAAAACAATAAGGTACCTACATTCATTTAATTCTACCCTATAATGTTGATGAAACTATTTACTTTCCTTGCTGCTACAACTTTTGCTAAAGCGTGAATGAATTGAGATATTATTAGATGTTGACGGTTTAGGGTCACTGCAAAATACATTACCCGTCTCTCTGTTGTCTTAAAAGCATAAAAACTTGACGAAATTTGGTATATGGATATAATATATCTCTGGCCCCGTCAATAAGCAAACAAGTCACCACCCAAGTAGCATTTTTAGACACATTACGGTAAATGTGTCTAAACTATTGTTTCTGTTTCCGACACAAATTGGAAATTGTTGGCAACATGTATGGAAATATTTTCGAAACGTATACATTTTAAATGGCGCATTAGCACGTGTTTCCAAGTGGTTGGTACGGGCTGTGACTTTCGCTGTTTCGACGCAAAATCGAAACTTTTATCGAAAATGTTTCGAAAATTTTTCAGAAATGTTTGGAACATGTTTCCATAAATGTGTCGAGTGAGAGTTAATTTCACAAAGAGGGCGCTGTTTGTTGGAATTGTAAATTGTCAAAATGGAAACATTATTGAAACAAATAATTAGATATATAATATCTATCTTTCTGCAGGTTGTAAAATAAAAGAAAGTAAACAATATGATGACAGCATAATTTCGCCATAATGAATTTGTCACCAGAGTATTTTCTATAAGTGATACATTTTTTTCGTATGGTTTATTGCAGAGGAGATCCAAAAATCGTTGACGAAATAAATTTTATCGTGCAATTTATTAATTTAGCTTTATATTCTTAAGACGCTCCCGGTATATTGACATTTACACACAAAATAAATACTTTGTCAAAAAATAAAATCTTAAATATTTTTAAAATTTTACTTAATTCTTCTTTCAATTGATTAAGCTAGCAAAATGGAACTAATGTAACCACTTTTTTACATTTCAAATGACGCAGGAAGTTAATTAAAGTCCATTTTAATAATATAAAAATGAATTTGTCAAAATGGCCGCCAGAAAGCGAGAATTATTCTGGTCTAAAATGGAGTCGACACACAATTTCTAGTATTTGGTTTTTATAATGTTTCGATAATCATGTAGCTATAATTCATAGAAAATGTGTCAAAACATGAAGAATATTTCGATATTGTACCGAAACCATGCGAAACAAACGTCGCTAAAGTCAAAAATGCACAGTCCCGTCAAGAGGAAGGTTAAGCTTAGAAGCATAAAACTTCTGTATACCGTCACGGTATACACTACCACTTTACACTTTCTGTGACATATAACCTACAAAATTGGTTTGTACTCTGTTGAACGTTTATGGCTACTTTATACCTCAATTAAATTATACTAAACTTAATAAATTAAGAGAATTATGAAGTTAAAATACTACATTCAAACATAACCATTTATACCTACAATTAAGGAATTAAACTAAACTAAGAAGTTGGCCAACTTTTAACTTCTTAGTTTAATTTAGTTGATTCGACATAATTCGTTGGGCGATCGGCATAATCCGTGGTTCCCGTCATGTCATTTGTCATTTCGGTGAATGTAATAAAGAACAATTTGTACACATAACCCTAAATGCTTGTTTAATTATAGAATTATATTTTTTGATATTTTGATTATTCCAAAAAGTTTCATGACGGTTGTTAACGACGGTACATTGATTGAATTAGTACAACAGTTATTCCCATGCATTTGTGATAAAACGGACAAAATCCAATAAGATAGGTTAGGAGCACCTTCGTCTCTTGTAGATTTATTAAGTTACTTAATGTGGAGGTATAAACCATTGCCTTAATTTCTTAGTTTAATTTATTAAGTTTAGTTTAATTTAATTGAGGTATAAAGTAGCCATTAATAAAACGTACTTATAACTTATTCCTAAGTAATAATCTAAAACATGTACTCATCAATTGTCGAGACAAAGGAAAAAAGTAGGTTGGTCCTAACGGCTGTGCCGACCAGCTGGATAGTCGGAGACCACCTACTTTGGCCGATTGTCGATGGGACATCGCTAGTTAACAAATCAGGTTGTGGTTTAATTTTTTCCTTTTGAATTTCAATTTCTTTCTTTTTCCTTTTTAGTGCCTTGTAAAACCTAGAAGAATGTTTAAACTGTTGTTTTCTTCCCATATTAACAAAACAAAAATGTACAATTTATAGGTTATAATCGTTATAATCGAGGTTATAATTGTCCGGGTGCGGTAGTGTAAAGGTTTCTGGCAGTTTCGAAAATTTTAAGTTTCGAAACACATGTGTCTCCACACAATCTAAATAATTTTAATCGAAAATGTTATTTGTGTCCAATTTGTATCTATAATTGCTACTTGGGCAAATTTGCAAAAATGAGATAATTACAGATGATTGTAGAACAAACCATTACCTTTTTTGTGAATAAGCAAATAAGTCGGATATCACTCATCTTACGTATTCTGTAAACATGTGATTTTTCGAATATAACAAAAATGTATGCTTTAAATATGATAAATTGAGTTATTCTACTTCTTACTAATATTAGTTTTTAGTAATAAGCATATAAGTAAACTTATCTTGGTCACGGCGGCGGTCTTACAATTATGTTCAAAGTTATTTCCTGGTGCACGGAGAAATACCTCCGCCACGCTAAAAACTTGTTAAGTTATCTGTTTGTTCTCTCAGCAGGTGGTTGTTTTTGAGGTTATAATAATTACCCAGTAAATAGAATATTATATCGACGAGTTTGTATTATTATTTAAAATCAGGAGGAAAACAAGCAGCAGCACTCAGACTGTCAAAGCTACATAATGGACCCGTTACAATTAACAAAGACAACCTTATGATACTTTTGCGCCTTATTGACATGGAGTTTGGACTTTTTTACGAAGGTTTATTGGTAGCTGATGTTCCTGACATAAATCCAGATTTAGTGGAGATCGATCCCGACGAGCAATAGTAGCCCAATATTATTAGTATTATTTTTGTGGTCGTGTTGTTTGCATACCTAATACCACAGAATATATAGCTATATATTCTGTGATAATACGTTGCAAAATAAATAACGATAAATGAATATTAGCTTTAATATAATATTAAATAAGTCTTCCTAAATATGTATTTTAAAACATACAGTTAAGATATCTTGAGTTATCCTAAAATGTATCTTAAACTATAATAATTGTGAATATCCGGATAAGTCGCTCAAAATACACTCGATCGTTTTATTGCATATAACAATATTCTAACTTATACATTACCTATTTTAGTTGTAAAAATCAGTAAAAGATTCCCATAATACCTTTTAGGCAATTTACCTAAACTAAATTAAAATTTTTTTGTCTCTCCTGAAAAATGTTATAAAGTCGACTTATCTGTTTATTATTGGGGGGCTAGTGAATATATATATGGATAATATTTATTACTCGACAACATTTGATCATTCTTAGGATTTTTCTTTAAGGAAAAGGAAATTTTCATCCTTATCATGAAAAATTAGATTTTTAAAGTTTGGCAACACTGGCAGGTGGCAATCAGTCGTTGGCTTTGAATGTTACGTGACGTTTGCTTGGTGCCGGTTCATTTTGTCTTTGTGTGTGACATAAGCAACTTGATGGTTGTAAAAACACAAACGAGGCGCGTTTTACAGTACTCTTACTGCAGAAAAGTTTCCGGATCTTCATCTTAAATATGTATGTTTATAATAATGTTGCCTTTGCCATCCAGTGTTTTTAAAACTATCCGCTTACCAATTTTGTCCAATAAAAGAATTTTGATAAAAAAACAATACCTACTCTGTAAGGTAAAGTTTCCTTATTTGACAACCCATCAACATACCCTTATACAACAAGATAAACACGTTTTTGTTTTCCTAGCGTCCATTAAAACTGACACCGTAACCAGACATTTTCGAGAGAAGCTATTTTGTGTGCTATACAGAGTAGTTCCTTCAAATTGAACAGGCGGCGCCTATAAAACTAGTTTATGCCAGTTCAGCCTACACAAAAATACAGGTCAGAACCTATTTTTAGGAGCATCTTTAAAACATCTCTGAATATTGTCTTCAAGCTTCTTACATTTAATCAAAAAAGATTTAAAATTAAATAAAAAATTAATAAATTATTACATAATTACATATCAAACCAAATTTATTATTATCATTATTGAATAAAATATTAATTATAAATTGAATACAATATAATCAGCAATAAATCTTCATTAATCAGGTTTGAATAAGATGGATTAATCACGGACTCTTTGATTTATTTAGTACCTACCGAAATCATTTTGATTTAAAATTTAATCATCTTTGTGCAGGGTATCAAAAAAAATTAATTTAATTCGCTTTTAGTACACACCTAGGGAAATTGCACTTTTCTTATGTCAATATTTCAACAAGTAAGTTTTCGGTATAGCATTTTAACTTGATTTATTTCATTGTATTTGACTACAACAATGAAATAAAGCAGTCAAAAATGCTGCATTAAAAAAAATATTTATAGATGAATCAATTTTGGAGCAAACCGCATTCTTAGAATAATTTTAAAAGACGTACAAAGTTTCAGGTCATTATCCTGTATATCTAGGTATATGTATTTTGTATATCTAATCAAAAAGGATTAATTTAACTCTTAATTTTAAGATGTCCATATTTCAAAAACCGGTTACCTTATGTTCAGGATAGTATACATAAGTTATCTAGTGCCATTAAAAGTTTTCTTTAGTTATTTATTTATTTCAAACAAGGTCACTTAACAGACTGCTTGGAGCAGACCAGTGGCGCAACCAGGGGGGGGGGGGCTGCCGGGCTGCAGCCCCCCCCCCCCCGAGCTTAGAAACTTAGCCTATTCGTTTAATTGCAAACCAATTTTTCATGTCACGCGAACTATTTTCGCATGTTTTTTGCGATCTCAATGTTTTATGGATTTGTAATTTTTTTGTTTTTCAATGTAACATGGATTCTTACGTTTTTCGAGTAATTAAAGTATAAATTTTAATAAATAGGTCAAAATTGTACATAATGATTAAAAAAAAAATTTCGGATTTGAGTTTTTTCCGTTTCTTTGCATTTTTTGAGAACATTTACCATAGTAATGTATATATTTTTTTACACCATCAGAAAGTGGAGGACGAACAAAACGCCCACCGACTTTTTTAAAACAGCAGATATTTTGACGTGAGAATTTTCGATTGAAAATAAGGGTGCTTTTTCGATATTAAGTCAAAATAAGGTGAAAAAATAAATATTTTAAATGAAAATAATTACAGTGTGTTTGGGACATAAAAAGGTAAGTTATCACCAAATTTCGTGGAAACATAATTTTTTTTGTAAAAGATAAAAATAAAAAAAACAAAAACTTGGTTATTTGAATTTTTCACATAAATTTTGAGGCAATGTGAAAAAAGTGTTAATACAAAAGTTGTAGATCTTTTTATTACCTACAACTTTGCCATTTAACGTTTTTCCATAGGACTTGTAGTTTTCCCGGAAATCGAGATAAATCGTTTTCTAGCCTTAAAAACTCACCCCCCTTCCACTTCCCGACTTCGGATCGCCCGTTAATTATTTTTTCTTTCATTTTTGTTATATTCTCTTTCTTTTCCAATGGGTTTCATCCTACTATTATTTTTTTTGTTTCAAAAATTATCGACCCTGGTCTACCTATTTATGCGAACCACGATATTGATATTACAGTGGAAGAAATTCTGGACGAAATGGCAAAAACAAAACGAAGAATTTTACTTTAATATTAGTATTATTAGTGATTACTTACAACTTATTGTATAAGGTTTTTGTTTTGTTTTAGTATAAGTATTCTTAATATATGCGTTACTTATTTTAAATACATTTTTACTAATTAAAATAAAATCACTAAATTTTTTTTTCATAAATATTTCGTTAGGGCTAGCGGCGTATTATTGCAGAAGTTTTAGGGGGCTGTCGCTCTCGTCAATCATACGTATTTTACCCAAAAAAGGGCGTGGCACCCAAAAAAATTTTCGCCTAAGGCGCAAGCAATTAACCCCCCCCCCCCCCCCCCCCGAACAAAATTTCTAGTTGCGCCACTGGAGCAGACCAATTCTAGAGTGACACGGATTACAAAACAGTAGATTTACAAAGATTCGGTAGAAGTACTCAATAGGTTTAAACAAGAGAAAAAAAGGCAATTATGTATAATCAAGTAATAAATCCAAAAGAGAAATAGCAAACAAGACATAAGCCGAGTGATAGTAGCGCAATTCCTAATCAAACGATTATAGATATTTTTCTTCTAATAAGTTTTTTAAAGGCACATAAAGTAGTATTAAACAGGTCAATGCCACTATCACCCGTTACAAGATAGTTATATGTTCTCATGCAACGTATGAGAGGAGAGTTGGAAAGGTAATTAGTTGTAAAGGCAGGGACACTAAAAGTTAACCTGCTCCGAAGTGTGTATGGGTTGGCGTTAAAAAGTACATAGTTTATACAAAATTCAGAATCGATAAGGTTATTTGCTATCTTATAAACAAAGAAGATATCAAAACACTGCCTTCTGGACCTCAGCGATTGCAAACCATAAAATAATAAATTCTCGTTATACGAGTAAAAGTGCCTATGTCTATTGTAACGAAAATTAAGAGCATTAATAAACTTTTTTTGGACACTTTCAATTCGATCTATATATTTGTGGTACATCGGATTCCAAACTGTTGACGAGTACTCCAGGACACTTCTTGCCATGCTGCAATATAAAGTGATTAAAGATGCCGGGCTCTTAAAGCTCTCGGTAGTTCTTAGTATAAATCCTAACATGCGCAACGCCTTTCGAATGATATCCTCTATGTGGGACTCGAACAACAGTTTGGAGTCCAAAGTAACCCCCAAGTCTTTAACCTCATTAACACGTTTTAATTGTATATTGTTTAAACTCCAAAACAATATTAGGATTTCTTGAGAGGTTTAACTTTTAAAAGACAATATAGTGACACTTATCAATATTTAAATGCAGTCGATTCAGTGTGCAGTATTCAGAGAGTCTGTTTAAGTCCGCCTGCAGGTTCACTATATCCAAAAGCGAATTGACACTGTTTGAGTCCGGAAAACAGATTCCTATATCGTATAAAAATAATACGAAAAGCAAGGGACCCAAGTGTGAACCCTGCGGGACTCCAGAGGTCACACCCAAGCAGACCGACCTTGCTCCATTTATTGCTACATACTGAGTTCTATTTTGCAAGTAATTGTTTAAAAGAAGTAGAAGCCTGCCCTGCACCCCGAAGTTTCCAAGTTTCACAGCCAAAGTGGGGTGATGGACCTTGTCAAAGGCTTTGGAAAAGTCGGTGTAAGCAGCGCAGACATCACGACCATTCTCCATTGCCTCGTAGGTTCTCTGAACGAAGGGAACAATGTTGATAAAAACCATGCTGGTTATTGTCAATTTTGTTTTTAATTTGAAAAAAACAGGAGCTCCAAAATAACAGATTCGAAAACTTTTCCAAAGTGACACAGTAGAGAAATTGGCCTATAATTTTCAACATTGTTTTTATTTCCGGTTTTGTGAATTGGCACGATCTGTGCAACCTTCCATCTTTTTGGAAAAATTCCCGAAGACAAACATCTATTAAATAATATGAATAACGGTTTACTTAAGCTAGGACAAGACTTAAAAAATATCGCTGGAATCACGTCAGGGCCAGGTCCCTTCTTTGGGTCGAGACCCTTTAGAGTTTTTTCAATAATCGAACACGGAATATAGTTTACTGTAAAAGAGTGCAGTGGTTCGGCTACATTTACCAAACATGGAACATTCGGGTTTTCATACACACTACCGAAAAGCTGGGATTTGCAAAGGGTGAAATGGAAAATAAAGTATCCTTCAAAAAATTAAAAATACAGGAAGATTTTACATATTATACCTGCTTTCCATTGCCTGTATAAGTTGTTTTTTTAATTTGATCGCCTAATGACCACATTTTTAACTAAAACAAAAATAATAAGATAGAAAACTCTTCGCAAAATTTAAGAAAACTATTATCATTAAACGAAATTTGAAAAAAATTAAAACGTAAAAGATATATCGAGCTCGGCCCAAATTTTACGCGTTCACAATAAAAATGCTGAAGTCTCAATAAAAAGGCAAAAATACACACCGGAAAGGCAGCAAGCATAATAATGAAGAAAATGAGATTTTTAGCGCGTCCGGATTTAGAAGACAAAAGAGAGTCGTTTCTGGAATTGTTTGATTGGGTGGAAACGGTGAATATAAAAAGTTTATTTCAGGAATAATTCACAAATTGTTTTCCTGGTTATTTTTAACCCATATTATAGTGTCACAAAAATAAAGATAGTTTTTGTTAGTTGGTATTGTATCAATCGTCAAGTTTGAGGCTTAAACTGTTTGGTTTTGCAAAATTCAAAATATCCTCGAAATATATACCGGGTGACAACGAATGTTGTTACCCCTCCTATTTTTTCCGTAGTTTTATTAATACAAATTTTAAAATTTCAGGAGATTCTAAGTGTATATTTTGTTACTTTATAGTGAAATCGTACTTTCAAAATCACTTCCGGTTTGACCGGAACTGGTATCAACTCTTTTATTTTAAATGGAAACCTATTATTTTTATTTGATATTTGAATTCTACGGCCAATTTCCTTGAAAATGACGTATCACACATTATCATTTGTTTTTAAAATGGCTTCCAGGCTAACTTTTCAAGAAAACCTTTAGATGGCCATGGAATCGCTAATACAACATGATTCTTTGAGAGTGGGCCATGGAAGTTTTAAAGTGGTCTATTTTAACCTGTTTTATGTTGAACAATTACATTCTTTGCGAAATATGCTTCTGTCAAAAATATTTTAAATATGTCATATTTTTTTAAACAATGAGGAATAATTACTCAATATTTTTAAATGGCAACAAGGCATTTTTTAAGGCCAAAAAATAGCTTATTAAATTACCTTTTTGAAAATGTATCATAAGTATGGTATTATACTTAAAGAAGCGGCCAAAATTGAAAAATAATCGAGATAGGTCATATTTCAAAAATATGACATATCTAAAATATTTTTGACAGAAGCATCTTTCGCAAAGAATGTAATTGTTCAACATAAAACAGGTTAAAATAGACCACTTTAAAACTTCCATGGCCCACTCTCAAAGAATCATGTTGTATTAGCGAATCCATGGCCATCTAAGGATTTCCTTGAAAAGTTAGCATGGAAGCCATTTTAAAAACAAATGATAATGTGTGATACGTCATTTTCAAGGAAATTGACCGTAGAATTCAAATATCAAATAAAAATAATAGGTTTCCATTTAAAATAAAAGAGTTGATACCAGTTCCGGTCAAACCGGAAGTGATTTTGAAAGTACGATTTCACTAAAAAGTAACAAAATATACACTTAGAATCTCCTGAAATTTTAAAATTTGTATTAATAAAACTACAAAAAAAATAGGGGGGGGTAACAACATTCGTTGTCACCCGGTATAAAGTATTGTTGGCTTATTTTGTATTAAACCATATTAAATAAATTGCTAGTGTATCAAATCCGCTTTAGTGTTATATCAATTCCAGATTTGCTAGAACAGTGTTTTTATTGGTAGTAATCAGTTCCATTAGTAGCACAGTCTCACAGTCTTGTTGAATAATGAACTACTTTTGATACAGAAATTTTGTTAAGAAATAAATTGTATCTTCTTACATTTTAGAATTATAAATAAGGAACTTTGTACAGTTGTATGTATACCATTATTATAATGTTAGTTACTAATAAAGTAAAGAATTCGTTTTTTATTAGCTGAATTAATATTATAGGAATACTGGAATATATTCAATACCAATAAAATAAACAGTAAGTAATTATTTTCGTCAGGAAACTACTTTTTTTAACTTACCAATAATAAAGCAAACTGGTAATGGCAAACATACCTGCAAAAAAAGAAGATATTAATGTCTGGTTGTACTTTTAGATATACCTAACAAAGATGTCGTTTTGCGTTAGGAAAAAATAAAGTTGTCACGTTTGTTCTGCTGTTTAAGAACTCCGTGAGTCAGTGTAAAAAAAAATCATTATGTCTTTCCACTGGGGTTTTTTAGGCTACTATGCACTGTTAATAAAAGTAAGAAAATTTTACAATAACCAAGTAAATTTTTTTTACGTTCAAAATGTCTTTATTCCAAACTAACTTTTACAGTTCATTACATGGAAAGTGACAACATAATATAGAAAATAATAACCATTAAAAAAATAACAATAAAAAAGATGGAAGTTAATCCAATTTAATTCATTAATAAAATCCATTAAAAAAAAATAGTATAAATAATTTATTATAGTAAATAGGTATATCTTTAATTGTTTTTTAAATGTTGCCAAGTTTTTAATATTTCTGATATTTTTTGACAGATTATTATATTTTATTATTCCGTCATATAAAAGCGATTTTTTTCCGAAATTACTTTTTACTGGTATAGTTTGATAACCTATACAACGTCTGGTGTTATGATCATGTAATGTCTTATTCTCCTGAAGTGTTATGTTTGATTATTTTTCTTTTAAAATAATAGAGTGAATTAGAATAAAAAAATTTAATTTATAAATGTTTTGAACGTGTAAATACCCTTTCGATCTATATAGATTAACAGTTGGTTCTAAATGTGGTAATTTGTGTATACATTTGATAACTTTATTTTGCAATTTTTGTAATGGTTTTAAGTTTGATAAACAAGCAGATCCCCATGCAAAAGCTAAGTATTGTAATTTTAAATATATTAGTGAAAAATATATATTTTTTAAGTATTTCAAAGGAATGAAATACCTAGCTGTGCATGTACAAAACAGATACCAAAGAAGATATCGAGTTGATAATATACTGGATATGGCATTTCCAATTTAAATTTTCGTCTAAAACTAATCCTAAAAATTTTGTCGTTTTTGAATATTGAATATTTTCATTATTAAATGTTAAGGGGTTAATGATGGAATTTATTTTATTTTTAGTTATAAACATAAAAGAAGATTTTTTAAAATTTAACTTAAATTAAAAAAAAAAATTAATAAATAATTTAAATTCATACCTTTATAGAAGCTACATTTACCACACTAATTCATGATCAAAAATGTCCTACAATATTTATTGTAAAATGTTCTTAAATTTACATTGTAATCGTTGATTCTAACAGTGTCACCATTAAAGTCCGCACCATATGGAACTTTTTTTTATTAATGAGGTTAGTTAAAATTAAATATCAGCAATCGTTTTTGCTTCGAATTAGACTAAAAATTATATATTCAATTGTCACCATCTGTCATTCGGTATCTGTCAAAAATTACATTATTGTTTAAAAATGCTGAAAAATGACATTGTTTTACCGAATTTCAAAAAATGTTATAAGAAAAAGTTGTTTCTAGTACAATTTTAGGCCTAAAT
Source organism: Polydrusus pterygomalis (assembly GCA_963969555.1). Taxonomy (NCBI): domain Eukaryota; kingdom Metazoa; phylum Arthropoda; class Insecta; order Coleoptera; family Curculionidae; genus Polydrusus; species Polydrusus pterygomalis. Next base: position 40,242,598 of record OZ018383.1, on the reverse strand, counting down.
ACAAAGTTTCAGATGTCTAGCGCAAAGTTGAGTTTTTGCGTTTTTTTAAAGTAACTTTTTTTTATATAGTGTAAGTTGGCTTAATGAATTTTAAACTATTTGTTTATACCATACTTAATATTTTATTTAGTTTGTATGCTTATTTTTTCACTAGAATACCATTTTTTTTCGAAATATAAAATTAGAGGCAAAAAAAATTACACGGGTGGTGCAAAGTTATCATAATTTAAAAATTTTAACAGATAGACGTCATATGTTCTATTTTTTTATAGGACATACACGTAAAAAGTTTAAAAACCTTATAATTAAATTCCCACATATCAGATTAGTTCACAAATTTCAAATGACAAATTATATTTAGTATAAAATAACATTATTATGAAATATTAAATAATATAATTTGTCATTTGAAATTTGTGAACTAATCTGATATTTGGGAATTTAATTATAAGTTTTTTAAACTTTTTACGTGTATGTACTATCAAAAAAATGGATCATATGACGTCTATCTGTTAAACGAACAAACCCGAACAAACCCGAACAAACCCGAACAAACCCGTGTAAATTTTTTTTGCCTCTAATTTTATATTTCGAAAAAAAAAATGGTATTCTAGTGAAGAAATAAGCATACAAACCAAATAAAATATTAAGTATGGTATAAACGAATAGTTTAAAATCTATTAAGCCAATTTACATTATATAAAAAAAAAGTTACTTTGAAAAAATGGCAAAAAATTCAACTTTGCACTAGACATCTGAAACTTTGTATTTGGGCCTAAAATTGTACTAGAAACAACTTTTTCCAATAACATTTTTTGAAATTCGGTAAAACAATGCCATTTTTCAGCATTATTAGACAAAAATGTAATTTTTGACAGATACCGAATGACAGATGGTGACAATTGAATATATAATTTTTAGTCTAATATGAAGCAAAAACGATTGCTGATATTTAATTTTAACTAACCTCATTAATAAAAAAAAAGTTCAATATGGTGCGGACGTTAATGGTGACACTGTATATACACTTTTTGTTAAATTTTTAAAATAAAATGGAGGTTTTTTATATATGCATTTTGGCACAAATTTTCCCTTTTTTACATTGAAAACTCCCGAATCTAAATAAAAAGGGAAAATACACGTTGGAAAACCCCAGCGAGCATAATAATGAAATAAATGAGATTTTTAGCAAGCGCGGATTTTTGAGGACAAAAGAAAGCCATTCATGAGATTGTTTGATTGGGTGTGAACTGTGAATATAAAAAGGTTCTTTCCCAAAATATTTCCGGAATTATTTTCCAGGTTGTTTAAAGGAACGCACTGGATTTGATTAAATGTTTTAAGGGGTATTGTAAAAACAAACATTTGACCTTTTCCAGGTTTCTTAATGTTACCAGGAAAAAATATATTTTTAGTCGTCTTTAATAGAATCGCTCAACCTCGTCCCCTATAAAATAAAAAGGGCTGACAGCGTTTATTAATTTGATATTTACCTTCTTTATTAATATCGACACCAGCATTTTCACTTTTCATTCTGCAAAAGGCGTTCAATAGTTATTTACCTAACAAGTGCGGAAAGTGGTACTTTTCCGCATGTGTTAGGTACAAAAGTCTTCCTACGATCGATATAGTTCTCAGATAAACGTCAATTAGGTTCGTAATAATATACTGTAATTACAAAAATTATTGAGCTTCTGGCAAAAAAAAAATATTTATTTTGTAAGTATTTCACTTTATTGAGTGTTTTAGATAAGGTATTCATTAATTTAACAAATCGTGCGGTAAAGTCACTAGTGCTAGTAGTCCTGAAAAGTTACTTTTCCGCACGATTTACATATAAACACATATTTACCTATAAATATTACAAAAATCTTTATTTTAGACTAGGACTAATATATACCAGGGGTGTCAAATTAGAACATTTTATATAAATTCTGTCACAATTTCAAAAATAGTGTGGTAAAGTAAAAATTGTGCGGGAAAGTAAAATCGTGCGGAAAAGTGGTACTTTCCTCACGATAAATCGTAACTTTTCCCCACGATCGTAGGAAATAGCTATTTACCTAACAAGTGCGGAAAATGAATTTTTCCGCACGAGTCTACCGTTTACCGAACGACGCGTAGCGGAGTTCGGTTAAGCAGCCGAGTGCAGGGAAAACATTTTCTGCAAGTGTCAGGTACAATAGTTTTTCTACAGACGTGTGGAAATAAGTAACACATATTTCAAAAAAATTTAATAATTTTTAATTAACTATAACAATCACATACATATGTAACAGTAACTAATTCTGAGAAAAAATGTAATAACTACAAATATTATTGATTTTGACATAATCGTGCCGAAATTTTTTTACGCACTAGTGTGGAAAACCCAATTTTCCGCACGGATTTTTGACATAATCGTGCCGAAAAATTTTTCCGCACTAGTGTAAAAAAAACAATTTTCCGCACTGATATCCGTGCAGAAAATTGGTTTTTCCACACGTCTGTAGAAAAAAATCTTTTTGGTAATATATCTTTATAATAATTATAGAAATCATTGCATATTATAGAAAAAAGAAAAGGACAAAGTCTTTCTCCACAATTTTTTATTAGAATAACTAGGCGAACCTAGAATAATTCATAAAAATTCAATTCGACATGTTTCGAGTGTAGAAACACTCATCATCAGGAAAACAAAGTGAAAGGTACAATGCTGATGTTGTTAGCAATAGAGAAAATAATAGTGGGATTGAGCCGTAATGGAGCTTTTAATGGTGTACAAGAGATGTAAAATTGAATAGTCAAAAGACCGACAATCAACACTTCAGCATACTAAAAAGTCAAGGGTTAGTGCAAGGCACTGTCCTGGGCAGAAAAATGAGGAGAGGAAAAGAAAAATTAGGGAGTTTTAACAGACTTATTTGTGAAAACCATTTATTAAGTTTGTAGGGAAAAATCTTGAGTTTTAATCAACTTTGTCAGAGACATGTGAAAGTATTGAAGTAAGATGGAAAGAAAAAGAAAAAAAAAATGATTTTCATAAAAGTCGAAGCATCTGTAAAAAAAAAAACGGGAATGTAGCAAATGAAATTTAATAAAATGAGGTAGATTAGCATTTAGCTTAAAGTAAAATACTGTTGGGGTACCAGGCTTTTTACGGCCCAGCTACCCCGGCAGGAGTCAAAACATACACGTTTTGTGCAAAATTAATATTTTAAAAAAGCTTTTAGAAAGTTTTTTGTTTTACTAGAACATCTTTGTCGGAGAAGTTCCACTGCAACCAGCACGTATCAGATGGGAAATGAACTTGAACTTGACATTGCAAAAGGGGAAACAAATGACAAGTGTTTTAAGAATCTTCAAGTATGCTAAAAGATTTTTAAATTGTTATAGAGGAGAAAAGCTCAATTAAGGTTCAAAATTGCTTAAAAAACTAAAAATCACTAGAAATACAAGATAAAATCACTACAATCCCTACAAAATAGAAAGAAATTACATTTAGAAATATGTTGCTCAAAGGGTTAAAAATAGGAATCCTAGATATTTGTGTGGCGACCTCTGTTGGTAGGTTTACAATAGGTAAAAGTGTAACTCAGTATTTCAACAAAGTAAATAGTAACTATCTCAGTGCCATTCTATGCGTAAGAAGTAGTAAATTATAGACATATTACTTATATTCAGTGGTGGCTCGTGGTTATTTTAAATGAGGGGGTCATCATATGAAAAGGGTCGTAGACCAAACGCCAAAGGCTAATAAAAATTTTGGGTGCCACGCCCATATCTGTACTTTTTGTCCTAGTGTAATTTATTATTTTGTGCTTAAGAGAATTCCGTAGCTACCCGCATTTTCATGGTTTTTTCATTTTCTAGCTGTTTCAATGGCCGATATTACGTCTCATAGAGTAGCGTTCGCTACGAACGTTTGAACGAGATACAATCAATGGTTGACTGATACGGATTATTAAGTAGGCTAAGAATTAGAAGACAAGTTACTCTTTTCAACTTCGGTTATAGATACTACGTATATTTATACCATCGCCGACCGGTTGTCGAAAATAATGCACTGTTTTTATATCGCAACCGACTTTCCGATCGGTAAAACAGTTGCCTACGCTGTAATTTTTCGACAGCTTCGCGAGTTGTCTCTTACATGTCATTTATTTATTTTTGTCATCAACATTCGGTTCGTTTGCAAACGTTGCAACGCGTCATTTTCTCGGTAATTAATTTTAAAAAATTGTGAATAAATTGTTAGTATAGGATATACTGTTCGTCTATCAGCATTATTCTGTAGTTTAGTTGCTTCGCACAATCGCCAAAAGGTGATTGACGGCGCTCATCATTATAATTAATATGTTCTAATTGTTTAATAAATTAGGAATTAAAGGAATTTTAAAAAAATTTTGATTTGTGCATGTAACTTTTTGACATATTTACCATATTATGTTATTATATATAGATGAAGTTGGAGTCTTCTCTGTGCGTCGTGAATGATAGGTTGTGTTATCCATAACTACTACTGAATCAGCTGGAAGATATGTTATCATTTCACCAAAAGAGTCCTCAAAAACATTCGAATTCATGTCCTCGTGATAATCTCCCGTATTGATCAACTGACAGGTTAGCAAACCTTCTTTTAAAAATCCCTCTTCGCTTCCAATATGGACGATTATTAGTCTCTTCCCTTTACCTGAAGGCACCTTAATACCCGTTGACAGGCCTTCCATGAAAGCTTGGCGAGCACTGGTTATATTTTTGTCTTGCCACAATTTTGGAACTATATAATTCATCATTAATCCACGTCTCATCAATATAAAAGAGTTTCTTCTGCTCTCTTCTGTACGGCTTTATATTTCTTAAGTATTTTCGTCGCCAGCAAACAATTTCATCGCTTTCCAGTAAAAGTGATTTACGATTATGCTTTTCCCAGACAAAATCGATATTTTTTAAAATGGTCCATAAAAGATTTCTTGTTATCAACGGAATACTGTCATCCTGGCCAAGCTCCATTAGAATCTTATCTAGGGTGGGTATTTCTTTTTTAAAATAAAAAGAGTTAACTTTTCTTCGAACTACACCTTTGGTATCTTCATCAAGGACTTTTACTGGTCTGCCTGGACTTTTCTTGGGAGTTTCTACTTGACCTGCTGTCTTTCTCTCCCGCAATAATTTAAAAATGGTGGACTTTCCAACTCCAGTCATTCGGAAACATCGGTCGACAGTTTCTTGTATAGTAAAAGTCGGGTAATCGTATTTTATGCAATTATGTACATTTAAAATAATAACTTTTTCACTTACTGATAGTGGAGAATTATTGGAACATCTTTTTCTTGGTGTGAAAGTCGCCATTTGATTACTAATCTTATAATACTGTGAACACTATATACGGCTTAACAGCAAATACTGATGCGTTAAACTAAACAAATATACTTATTAAGGTCATGCACACACACACGATATATGAAGTTTATTCCAAATTACCACCTATTTATATGATCAGCCAATGAGGCCAAAGCCAAACTCGGTACCTGTTAAACGCAAAACGTAACTTTATAATCTACTAATTAACTAATCCCTACACAATATTTCGATTTTGACACTTTAGGCCTGAAAATATACCTTTTCTAATCCTCTTACGCAATTACTTGAAATTTTAATTTTAGAAACAATACTATTTTTTCTCTGAAATTTTTTGTTAGTTATCATAAATAATTTAATGCACAAAGTTTACCTGCGCCTATGGCCGACACCGAAATTGAGCCGAACTGGACGGAATTTCCCATTTTATTACTCTACACCTTTCTGAAATAGACTATACTGTCAAAATCCTTTGTTCATTATTTATTTATCAAAACACACTATTTTTAAAAGTAGCCTGACAATATCAATAAGGGTAGGCTACGTGTGACCGACGCAGTCCAGGTTTGAATTTGCATATCGAAGACGTCCCGTCCAATTTGCATATTTGTCCTGGTTAAAATACCCAATATTATACATAATAATTATAACAAAAACAACTCCAACTTTCAATGCAAATACAATTTAATTCTTAAATAAAATATATTTTAAATAATATCTTGTTATTCGATAAGTGCAGTGGCGGCTCGTGACTAGCGAGTCAGGGGGGGGGGGGGGGGGGCTGGCTTTAAACAAAAAAAAAGTTAAAATGTCTATTATTTTCGAAAGTACCTACGTGTCTGTTTTTTAACTTTCTCGTTGTGAATTTTAATTTCATCAGCATATGATAAGCAGCACTACTTAAAGAAGTTAAAATTTGTCCTAACATCTGAAAACTTACCACATTATGACGATGCTTTGCACTATTTTCATGTTTTTTTTATTTTCTCTAAAAGATTTTGAAGTCCTGCACCCCATTTATAGTCCAATTATCATCCCCGTCAAAAAGAAGGCACACGATCACACGAAACAAAAAAAAAAATAATTTTTGTCCTCACAACCGCATATCCAGAATTTTTTATTATATATTTCTTTGTCAAACTTACGCGTAAACTGTGCCTTACTTTTACATTTTGATTCCACTTGTACTATGTTCAATATTGGTAGTGGCCGCTCTGCATTTTTTAAATCAAGTTTTTCACTTAAGCTCAGAGAACTAAACACAAGCTTCTGTAAATCACTGACCTTCATATTAGACGAAATTTTCCAACTCTATAACGTAACTAATAAATCAAATCAAAACAAATAAACAAATCATAAGCGGCATCGACAAGTCGCATCGTCAGAATACATTTTTTAATATATCGATTATTCTACCGTGGCATCGCGATTCGCGAACAGCTGTTGGTCGCGGAAAATTGGAGCCCATCCGTGGCAGCTCGTTGTGCGATGTGTAGGTGACGTCACGCCTCTGTAGTCATGGCAACTCGCGTTGAATCGGGACGAATAATCGGTCGCCCGCGCTTAGTACAACCTTGAGTTGCGCGCTACTCGCTTGTCTATGAGTATAGCCTGCCCGTTGGAATAGGGCTACGTTTGGTTTGAATTATTTTAATTGATTACATTGTCCATACATTGCGTTCTTGGTTTTTTAGGTTTATTAAGTAAAGTATTCTTGGATTCTGTTTGAAATAATTGCAGGGAGGGCGGCGCCCCAGAGCCCTTCATTAACGAGCCGCCACTGGATAAGTGTAACCTTTATACGGCAACAATGCATTAAAGAACAAAATTGTATTTTAATTAGATCTAGAGGATATATTACGTACATACTTTTGGTAATATCTTGAAACTCTAGAACATAAAATTTCAGATTTTCCCTACATATTAGTAGCAATATCTAGATATGTGGAAAATTTGAACTTTCCACCACATCTGGAAGTCGGTTTTCTTTTCCGGACAAACAAACACAGTGTTTTCTTGTTGTTACATTCAGCTTAATATGTTATGTATAGATAAACAGATAAATGTTAAATAAGGGAAACATTTTTTTTATTATTCCATTATTGATTTGGTTCGGATCTTTTTAATTATATTAATACTTGTTATAAGGGTGAATGCAAGAAATAGTAATTTACGTTACAAGACAAGCATTTCCAGAGCGAGCCGTAGGCGAGTCCTGGAAGCTTGGAGAGACCTGGAAAACAATAATTTTCGGTTGCGTGACGTACAATATATTTTTTAAGACCGACACTTCGATATATTTTATAATCTACGCGAAACAAGTTTGACATAAAGAACAAAATTAAAAATCAACGAACTGTCACTCGACAATACATCGAAATGTTGTTGTCATAATAACGAAATCAAGGTATCTTGTATTATCAAAGAGCGATTGAAAAAACAAAAAACAGGGTGACAGTGACATTAGAGACCGGAAAAGTGACATTAGAGTCCGGAAAAGATTTTTCCGGTCTCTAATGTCACTTTTCCGGTCTTGCGATCAGAAAAATGTTATTTTCTAGAGGAAAAATTGTCCAGAAAGTGTAAATTTTCTGGTCGGTTTTTAAAAAAAATATTTTCCGGTCTCTAACGTCACTTTCCCGAATATTGTTTTAAAAATTGAGTTTTTGAAATTCTCGCCTGCTGATCAATGACCGCAATAAAAAAGCTAATTTTAAAGAAGGATATCTGGGGAATTTTTATTAGTTTTAGTATAAGGAAAGCCAGGCGTTGTGAGAAAAAAGCAAAAATTAACAAAATTATGAGAGCTATTAAGAGCTGTTGTGGTGAAAATTTATAAGTGGCTATTAGACAATTATAAAAATTACTGCAACATTAATTATGGGCACATGGCAAAGCTGTAGTAATTGCATTTTAACAGATTTAGATCCTCCCGGGGGGAGGACGGAAATAATTGCCCACTAGAATGAAAAACATGTATCCGAATCACAATCGTCTAGGATGTACCATTGCGATAAAAAAAAAGTAGTACAACAAAATATAATTTAATCTGCTGGTCTATTATAAAATATTTTCTTTTAAACTGATAACTCAGTGTCACCAGAATTATTGTGTCAGTGTCACCATTATTACAATACTGTCACCAGAATTCTTCATGGTAACGCCTAAAAAGTTAGGTGGCATAATTATATTGTTTTCATAGTGACGACGATATCCACTTCTCGATATCCTTATAGACCAAGAGTTCTATCTGGGACTACTAATTCTTGTACTACTTTTTTTTTATCGCAATGGTACGTGAACACAAAGAAATAATTCTTAGGTCATGTGTCAGGAGACGGTTCATCAGTCAAAATCAAATTGACAAGAAGTTGACATCGCTTTGATTATGAATTAGAGAATGTTTAAACTTTTATAAAAAATTTGCATTTGTACCGTGCAAGCAAAAATTATTTGCATCAAAAAGGGCTTGGATTAAAAAACGTATGGCTTGGTTTAGATCACAATGATAGAATGATATGGGGACGATATATCTAACCAAATCTAGGTTAAAATTTTGTCAAATTCATAGTATGACATGATATGCCAAACTAATGAGTACTTAATAAAATAAGTAGACAAATACAAATTTATTTTTGTTGTTTACAAATTTAAAAATTAGTAAGAAAAAAATAGTAAGAATATACAGAAAGAAAAATAAAAATAAAATAAAATAAATTAAAATGGGACAGGCGTCTTATACAATTTGTTGGCGTATTTTGCATTATTTCACGAACGTTTGCAACAAGTTCTTCTGTTTTTACAGATGGTCTTCCTGCTCCTTTTTTGTGTTGTATAGAACCTGTTTCCCTAAACGCAGCCACGGTTTTTTTCAGGCAATGATAAAAATCCCCAGCAACAAAAGCAACGTTAGGAAAATGTTCGTAAAAATCGTTCATGCACAAACCCGGATTGTATTGCCACTCACCATTTACTCTAACCCCGTTTCGAAAATACTCTTCGACCATGAATGTTTTGTGCTGTTCCGTAAAGCCCATTGTGTGAATTGTTCAAGAAATTGGAAAAATTAGCGATGAATCAAATTACTTGTAACGACTGTCAAAGATGACGGAATAACTGATTGATTGTTAATTCAGGTAGTTACTGACACCCAACAGGTATTAAGCTCTACCGCTAAGCATTACGTCCTTAGATGCAAGGCCCTCTTTGATGCAAATAATTTTTGCTCGCACGGTACAAAATGGGGCATTTAAATTTAATGTAAACAATTTTATTTAAAAATAAATTTCCCACTGGTTACTAAACATTTTTTTTACATTAAACAAACTGTGTTGGACTAGCAAACCGCGACGTTGCTCAGCCTCGCAACCTACCGGATCCGAAATTCCGAAACCCGTGGAAATGCCACAAAGTGGTTGGGTATCTGTTTTACTTCAAACATCGTAGTACGGTATGACCACAAAAATTACCCCCTCTTACACTGATAAAAATGATCTGATACAACAGGTTTGCCAAGACATAGTTTTTATAGATAGGTAGCTTTTTTTTAACCCATATTAAATAAATTGCTAGTATATCAAATCCGCTTTAGTGTTATATCAATTCCAGATTTGCTAGAACAGTGTTTCTATTGGTAGTAATCAGTTCTATTAGCAGCACAGTCTTGTTCAATAATGAACTAATTTTATTATAGCAATTTTCTTAAGAAATAAATTGTATCTTCTCAATGCGATGCATTTTATTCCCAGTAAAGCGCTTTCTCTACAACTAAGAAAGCAGAACAGCGCCAGCGTCCCCAAAAACGAATTGTATCCGTTAGAACCTATAATCCACCAAGATGCTGGTGGGGAGGTTCGTAGCGATCGGCAATCGCCGCGCGCCTTAGTATTAGTTTCAACGTATTTATTGGGCAGGTCACATCGTTGTTCGGAATCTTCTAGTCTTTTAGCTGTCCTGTCTGAATGTGAACTTTATTGATCGTACGTACCAATTTTTGTTTCAATTAATTTATTTTTACTTTTTATTTACGTTTTTTTAAACTTTGCATGTCAGATAAAGCAATAGAAGATTCTTATTTCGCACGATCCATCATTAGTATTGGACTTTATAATCTATGGAGGAATTTTACCATCTCGCTTAACCATGTTGCATAATATATAATCATGCAATGTTAAACAACAACAACAATATTACACTAGAAGCTATTTAAATTTTTGGGAACAGTACAGATTTTTAGTGGTAAGTATATGTTTTATTAACCGTAGCAAGCAAATATTATTATAATTAATGTCAAGTTTTATTACAACTGCCAGTCGGAACTAATACAGTACCTATATAAAACCAGATTATACCCCAAATACAACTTGATAATTACTGTGAGTATTCAGGGCAATACTGGCTATAAACCATTCTATGGTAGGGTTAACTCCTTTTTTCTATTGGCTAAATTACCGTGATATTATCACTACACAACGGTCTAGCAAATTTCGTTGTCTTACAGTAGGAAAGCGTGTTGCTATCACATACAGGGTGTTCATTTGAAAACTTCCCACCTCGATTTTCCTGCTTTAAAATAAAAATGTGGAAAGTCGCTCGGACCCGTCGATTTTTATTTCGAGGGGGACATCTTTTGCGTATATTGTCAATCTTGTTACTTCAAGCCCCTAGGAGGGAGGGGGGGGGGGGTAAGATCTAAATCTTAAATGGATACCCCTATTTTATATAATTTTCCTGAATTCTGCATAAAATTCTGAACATTTTTTAATAAAAGCATTATTAGTCTATACTTAACAGTTTCCGAGATATTTACTCTTGAAAAATTACATTTTTGAACTTTGACAGCGTCTAGCTTTCTAACTGTACGTCTTAGAGCAAAACGGCTTACATGTCCCTATCTTTGATTTTTATTATCTTTCCAATAGAGTCAACTTCCGGTTAAACCGGATGTAAGAAATATAGTACTTCTATACGACATGTAAGCCGTTTTGCTCTAAGACGTACAGTTAGAAAGCTAGACGCTGTCAAAGTTGAAAAATGTAATTTTTCAAGAGTTAATATCTCGGAAACTGTTAAGTATAGACGAATAATGCTTTTATTAAAAAATGTTCAGAATTTTATGCAGAATCCAAAAAAATTATATAAAATGGGGGTATCCATTTAAGATTTAGATCTTGCCCCCCCCCCCCTCCCTCCTAGGGGCTTGAAGTAACAAGATTGACAATATACGCAAAAGATGTCCCCCTCGAAATAAAAATCGACGGGTCCGAGCGATTTTCCACATTTTCATTTTAAAGCAGGACAATCGAGGTGGGAAGTTTTCAAATGAACACCCTGTATAGTATTAAACAGTTGTATAAAGAGTATGTGAATTCTTATAAAAAAATCGAAGAATTTTTTCTTAGTGTAGCTACTATAACTATATTATGGCATTTCTAATTTCTTCCAAATTAGATTATTATTTCATTCAAAACATACCCCAAATAAAACAAAAATAAAAACACTTAAGCTGAGTATCATACCAAAAAAACAACTGTTATAGACCTCCCAACGGTTCCCCTAAACAAGACATTTTCGCTAATGTTTTTTTTTTCGTTATAGCCGACCGGCTTTTAAGGGCAACTCATAAAAATTCCGAACATCTCCCTAAAAAATTAGTCCAATTTCCCTTTTTGTGTCCTTCATTACAAAGGGCCTTAACCATTACGGAAAAGTAAGTAAAGTTGGAACGTTTCATAGGTTATGTTGATATCAGAGTTATATCTGATTACATAAAATAATTCATTTATTTGATTTGTAAGATTGTATACAGGGTGTTTTTTTAAGGTCGACGAGCGGCCATATCTAGGAAACTACTGGGCATAGAAACTCAGGAAAAGAAAAATGATAATTAAAGTGGCCATGAGGAAAATTCTGGAAATAATTTTTAAGTTCCGCATTTTGCCGCAAGAGGGCGTAATTGAAAAGTAAATTTCAAAATTTTACATAACTCCGAAAATTCCACATTAAGGTATATGTTTGATAACACCATTTTAAAGCTTGGACAATTATGCATTATTTTGGTCTTATGCTCATTGGCGTACCGACTTTAATAAGAGTGGGGAAGCTGTTGAAAGTGTAATCATTTAAATCGCTGTAACTTATAAACGACTTATCCGATATTAGCAAACTAAAGACTGTTTGGAAGAGAAATGTATGCACTTTCACCAATCGTATTTAGTTCGCCATAATAGTTCTCAAAAAAAAATGCTAGAGGGCGCAACTTGCAATAACAATACATTTTTTGATTTTACTCCGAAAAAATAAATCATATACGGTATAATTATGATATCATAATCGAAAAGTAGATGAAATTTGCTAGAAAAAATATTAAAACCGCAGCTCGATATATCCGTTCGTTTCAGCGTTATCGCCAATAGAATAATTTTTAAAACTTTAAATGAAGAAGCGATTGTTTTCATAGTTTTGTGGTCAAGCATTCCATGACAAAAATGTTTTTAAAACTTTATTGCTTTATAGGTTTGTCTCTTATTATTCTAATTGCCAAAAAACCACTCTAGAATTAATGGCATAATCATCGAAAACGTGTAATTTAGGCGTAACTCTATTAATATGATATTCAAAAAAATAAATCTAGATAGCTGTGAAATAAAATCGGAAAGTTTCCATGGAGATAAAACAAATGCAAATAGTTGTCAACTAATTTTATTTCGAAAGGTGTTGGCAAAAGTTTATCCGTAATTCGTCTTGAATTTCTTGATAGAAAATTGTGCTACATTGACATGGCTTATACCAATGCCGAGGCTTACGATATGCTAGCCGTATATTTTGAATGTTTTCAAAATGCGCCCATAGCGGAACGCGAATATGCTGCCAGATACCCTGAACGAAGACACTATAGCAGAGCAGTATTTCGGCGAATGGCATTATTCTTGAGACAAACGGGAAGTATAAGACGCATTCCAGTTCCTATCAGAAGATGTCCAGTAAGGAATGAAGACAACATTATAAACGTTCTTGCGTACGTGGAGGCCGATCCGCATTTAAGCATAAGAGAAATTTCGTTAGACCTAGGTATAAGTTGTTTTGCAGTGTTCCAAATTCTAAGGGATTTTAAGCTGCATCCGTATCATGTAGTTTTACATCAGGCCCTTTCAGAAAGTGATTATGATAGACGACTCGACTATCGCTATTGGCTAAGAGGGATGTGTAACGAGAATCCTCAATTCCTCTCCCAAGATTTATGGACTGATGAAGCCAGTTTCAGTAGCTGTGGCAGAGTTAATTTAATGTGCACTATTGGTCACGAACAAATCCTCACTGGATGCGCGAAGTGGATCACCAAAACAGGTGGCGTGTTAACGTGTGGTGCGAAGTGTTAGGACACAGAATTATCGGACCGTTTATTTTTAATGCTTATCTAAAACTTTTTACAAAATGACTTGCCTATCCTTTTAGAAGATGTTCCTATTGGCCTAAGAACAACCATGTGGTATCAACATATGAATGGATGCCCGGCACACTTTTCGCAAAGGGTCCGTGATTTTTTAGATGTTGGATATCCAAATCGCTGGATTGGAAGTGGTAGTTTGTTTGCGTGGCCACCTAGATCCCCGGATATAACTGTGCTAGATTTTTATCTGTGGGGACGAATAAATGACATTGTTTATAATACGCGACCAACCACACGAGAAAACATGATTGAGCGAATTGTAAATGCAATGAATTTAATTTCACAAGCTGAAATTGAAACAGCTGTGTCTAGTTCTAGAAGAAGAATTAATAGTTGTATTTTGCACAACGGAGGTCATTTTGAACATTTTTAAGGTATTTCAATTGTTTTTAAAAAGCTTTCCATGACTATTATATCAATTTTCCCTTTAATAGTTTCCCATAATTATTTCAATACTGTTTTATGGCCCGTTGTCCTTGAAACACGCTCCAAATTTAGTCTTTAACATGATTTGGACTAGTCCTAAGCCTAGATAAAGTGTGAAGGAAGGCACGGAATATAACAAATCAAAACCCATAACACTAAATCAACCTACCCATCTACGAAACTATGAAAACAATCGCTTCTTCATTTAATGTTTTAAAAATTATTCTATTGGCGATAACACTGAAACGAACGGAGATATCGAGCTGCGGTTTTAATATTTTTTCTAGCAAATTTCATCTACTTTTCGATTATGGTATCATAATTATACCATATGATTTATTTTTTCGGAGTAAAATCAAAAATGTATTGTTATTGCAAATTGCGCCCTCTAGCATTTTTTTGAGAACTACTATGGACAACTAAATACGATTGGTGAAAGTGCATACATTTCTCTTCCAAACAGTCTTTAGTTTGCTAAAATCGGGTAAGTCGTTTATAAGTTACAGCGATTTAAATGATTACATTTTCAACAGCTTCCCCCACTCTTATTAAAGTCGGTACGCCAATGAACATAAGACCAAAATGATGCATAATTGTCCAAGTTTTAAAATGGTGTCATCAAACATATACCCTAATGTGGAATTTTCGGAGTTATGTAAAATTTTTAAATTTACTTTTCAATTGCGCCCTCTTGCGGCAAAATGCGGAACTTAAAAATTATTTCCAGAATTTTCTCATGGCCACTTTAATTATCATTTTTCTTTTCCTGAGTTTCTATGCCCAGTAGTTTCCGAGATATGGCCGCTCGTCGACCTTAAAAAAACACCCTGTACAGTGTACAGCGTTATACAGTGAGGACCTAAAGTCCGCCCCCCCCCCCCTCTAACTTCTAAACCGTTGGGTATATTTTAATGAAATTTTGAACGATAATATTTGAGCAAGTCTTGCACTTTTTGACATACCAATGACAGCTTTAAATGTTAAGATGACAGCTGGGTCCGCTTTTGGAATATTTTTTTAAATGGAACACCCTGTATATTTTTACATTTTTAAATTCCACATAAAATTATAATTATTTTTTATTAAATACATTATTAGTCTATACTTCATAGTTTCCGAGATATTGACTCTCGAAAAGTGACATTTTTGAACTTTGACAGCTTATAACCTTCTAACAGTTAGAGCAAAACGGCTTACATGTCCCTATCTTCAATTTTTATTATCTTCCCAAAAAAATCAACTTCCGGTTAAACCGGATGTAACTCGAAAGCAGGAAATATAGTTGTTCCGGTTTAACTGGAAGTTGATTTTTTTGGGAAGATAATAAAAATTGAAGATAGGGACATGTAAGCCGTTTTGCTCTAAGACGTACTGTTAGAAGGTTATTAGCTGTCAAAGTTCAAAAATATCCCTTTTCGAGAGTCAATATCTCGGAAACTATGAAGTATAGACTAATAATGCATTTAATAAAAAAATAATTATAATTTTATGTGGAATTTAAAAATGTAAAAATATACAGGGTGTTCCATTTAAAAAAATATTCCAAAAGCGGACCCAGCTGTCATCTTGACATTTAAAGCCTGTCATTGGTATGTCAAAAAGTGCAAGACTTGCTCAAATATTATCGTTCAAAATTTCATTAAAATATACCGAACGGTTTAGAAGTTAGAGGGGGGGGGGGACGGACTTTAGGTCCTCACTGTATGATAAAGAAACGAAACAGCCTTGTATACAGGGTATCCGGGAAAAGGCGGTCAATCCGTTAACCATATTATATTCCTTGAGCAAAATCAATATAACTTTTATAATGTCAATTTTCATTTTTGACCCTCATGTTCGATATACCGGGTCAGTCAACGATTGCGCGGACTAAATTTATGCCTTGAAGATAAGATTTGTCGATAATGAGCTTCCGTAATAAGGTATGGTTGAATATCTGGCACATTTTAAAAATATTTTGAATCATACAGAGTGCGCCAAAAAAGTAGGGTGTCATGAAGTTACATTTTTTAAATGGGACACCCTAAATTTGAATACACATATTAATTCTACGTGTTATTTAATACATTTTTATTAATGGTTTAATATACGAAAAAGTTATAGTTTTTAAGATAATTGGACTTATAATAAAAATTTTGCATTTGCAAGCATCTCGTTGTTGTGAAAATGCTACTTAAATTTTGACACTAAGCGATTCATAATTTTTATACTTACCAAATAAAGTCAAAAATACATATTCACAATGAAATATTTGACGTCTCATTTACAGGGTGTTTACTTTCTAGGACCAAAGTCAGAAAACTTCTAATTGACAGTTTTATTAAATGGAACACCTTATATATTTTTCTGTCATCTTATAGCTCGTCATAAACTCAACTTCAACTTTCGTGAAGAACGTAGAAGATAGGGATCTATCTCTAATAGTTTTTGAAATATTTTGATATTTCGAGATTTAATGTCCTCGTTATAGCATTTTTTGTCAATGGATCACGCCTGTTGAATCAAACATTTGCATTAAATTTTGAAAACTTTGAGGACGCCCAATAAATTGGCATCGTTATATTTAGAATGTCATATGGAATCAAAAAAAGGAAAAATATACCAGGTGTCCCATTTAAAAATCGATAGTTTATGTCACTTCCGGTTAAACCGGAAGTTCCATAATGTTAGGTCGTCTGTCAAAAAATGCAGTTTTATGTCGTAAACAAATCCCCCAAATTTTATTCCATTATCTTGAAAAACAAAAAAGTTAGAGGGGTGAACCACCTTCCGTGGACACCCGATATACTAGGTAGGTACACATGAAAATAGTTATTCAATAATATCCATTTCACAAGTTTTCTTCTAAATAATAACAATTTTAATAAAAAAATTTTTGCAATCAATAAATTGTAAAAACAACTGCTACAAATAAAAACTTACTGACAAGTAGCAAAATAAATAATTATTAAAAAAATTATTTTACAATTAAAACCTACCCAAAGTAACAATTTAAAATTCAGGAAAAATTTAGCAACAGTCTATGAAATAAATTAAGTATGTTTAATTCGCTTTACCATCAGTAATTATTTTTTGCAATTACAACCAATTTAAATTTTTCCAACGTTAGCGTCATTGCTCGAGTTTGGGATTAGGACCAGCTGTAATTCAATTAAAAAAAATAGACATTATGTGCACAATCGCCAAAATAAGGAACAAAACAACACTTTTAATGAATCAAATGTTGACGTAATATTTTAAATATAGTATGTAATCATTAAAAATGTGGTGACCCGGTCAATTGGGTTACGCGAGCAAAATCGCGAGAAAAGAACTGTACTGCGACCTTAAAAAATGTACACTTTTTACCATGTGCTTTCAAAAAACAAAACGTAATAACTAAACATACCAATCGTTTAGTCACCGCAAGCGAAGTCATGAGACCATTGAAAATCATCAAGTAGGACAAAAAAATGTTACAGCCTATTTACATTTTGATGAACAAGGGCGAAGCTGGAACAATTTCATTACTATAGTCTATTTCAGAAAGGTGTAAAGTAATAAAATGGGAAATTCCGTCCAGTTCGGCTGAATTTCGGTGTCGACCATAGGCGCAGGTAAACTTTGTGCATTAAATTATTTATGATAACTAACCAAAAAATTTAAGAGAAAAAATAGTATTGTTTGTAAAATTAAAATTTCAAGAGGATTAGAAAAGGTATATTTTCCGGCCTGAAGTGTCAAAATCGAAATATTGTGTAGGGATTAGTTAATTAGTAGATTATAAAGTTACGTTTTGGGTTTAACAGGTACCATTTAACAGGTACCGAGTTTGGCTTTGGCCTCATTGGCTGATCATATAAATAGGTGGTAATTTGGAATAAACTTCATATATAGTGTGTGTGTATGACCTTAATAAGTACCTATATTTGTTTAGTTTAATGCATCCGTATTTGCTGTTAAGCCGTATATACAGTGTGTGTATAAAGTCTGGAAACGGCTTAATAACATCACAATTTACTGGCCGATTTAAACCAAATTTGGTACAGTTGTGTAAGAGGATCTAACGCACCGAATGACGATATTGGCGTTGTTGCCAGCTTTTTAGTTTGTCTGGAATTCGAACGAATTTTATATTTTTTAATATAACACCCTGTATATTTTTACATTTTGAAATTCCACATAAAATTATAATTATTTTTTATTAAATGCATTATTAGTCTATACTTCATAGTTTCCGAGATATTGACTCTCGAAAAGTGACATTTTTGAACTTTGACAGCTTCTAACTTTCTAACAGTACGTCTTAGAGCAAAACGGCTTACATGTCCCTATCTTCAATTTTTATTATCTTCCCAAAAAAAAAATCAACTTCCAGTTAAACCGGAACAACTATATTTCCTGCTTTCGAGTTACATCCGGTTTAACCGGAAGTTGATTTTTTGGGAAGATATTAAAAATTGAAGATAGGGATATGTAAGCCGTTTTGCTCTAAGACGTACTGTTAGAAAGTTAGAAGCTGTCAAAGTTCAAAAATGTCACTTTTCGAGAGTCAATATCTCGGAAACTATGAAGTATAGACTAATAATGCATTTAATAAAAAATAATTATAATTTTATGTGGAATTTAAAAATGTAAAAATATACAGGGTGTTATATTTAAAAATATAAAATTCGTTCGAATTCCAGACAAACTAAAAAGCTGGCAACAACGCCAATATCGTCATTCGGTGCGTTAGATCCTCTTACACAACTGTACCAAATTTGGTTTAAATCGGCCAGTAAATTGTGATGTTATTAAGCCGTTTCCAGACTTTATACAGACACTGTATAGTGTTCACAGTATTATAAGATTAGTAATCAAATGGCGACATTCACACCAAGAAAAAGATGTTCCAATAATACTCCACTATCAGTTAGTGAAAAAGTTATTATTTTAAATGTACATGATTGCATAAAATACGATTACCCGACTTTTACTGTACAAGAAACTGTCGACCGATGTTTCCGAATGACTGGAGTTGGAAAGTCCACCATTTTTAAATTATTGCGGGAGAGAAAGACAGCAGGTCAAGTAGAACCTCCCAAGAAAAGTCTAGGCAGACCAGTAAAAGTCCTTGATGAAGAAGGTGTAGTTCGAAGAAAAGTTCACTCTTTTTATTTTAAAAAAGAAATACCCACCCTAGATAAGATTCTCATGGAACTTGGCCAGGATGACAGTATTCCGTTGATAACAAGAAAACTTTTCTGGACCACTTTAAAAAATCTGGATTTTGTCTGGGAAAAGCATAACCGTAAAAGACTTTTACTGGAAAGCGATGAAATTGTTTGCTGGCGACGAAAATACTGTGTGTAAAATGTGGGATCTTGACCACCTGATCGATAAGACCGTCGACCCGTTAATTATAACGTCAAGAGAAGATGACAGTTCCTCAGATGACGAAGAATATTATGAATTTTTATAATTTAATTTCTGTATAATGTATTTTTGTATTTTGTATTTTTTTATAATGTTTAATAAAAAATAAGTGTAGCTAATACTATGTACATAATGCCTCATTTTTATTCTGTTAATATAAAATTATTTCCTTTTTACGAATATCCTACATGCACGCCTTTATCACACCATTTTCGGTGTGAATGGACAACAATAGGCAAAACCCATAAATTGACCCAAACCCGGGTGGTACTACCTGACTTGATGAAAAGAAAGAATTTTGCAATGAAATCAATGCCAAATTATGAGAGTGGCTTAAATATTAGTTGGGTCACTCTGTAGTCCCTTTGCATATACTAAATGAGCTTTTATTACTCTACACCTTTCTGAAATAGACTTTAGTACTTCGCTATGCGAGCAAAGCCACGGGTACCTTACATACTATCCAGTGGTGTAGCAAGTGAGGGGGTAACCCGGGGGGGGGGAGGGGGGGGGTTATCATTGTTATCACCTTATGGTAGTCAATAAAGTAAAAAAAAGTGGCGAAGTTGAAACATTTTTTGGTATCACGCACAAAAACTAAGTCATTTGAGTTGTTTTGGCCGGTAAAATTTCTATTTTATGAAAAAACGAGTTTTTTTTACATTTTCGTTGATATCTTAAGATTTTTAAATGGAAAAAATTTGGCACGACCGTTGGCATCAAGGGTCCGAATCCAGGGGGTCATGGGGGTCATGACCTCCCCCCTCCCCCGAAACAGAAAAAAATGGATTTACTGTTTTGACTACCTCTGCAGCTTTTTCACAAGATTCATGACAACATTACCATACATAAATTAGGGCCATATACATTCCGTTATTAGATTCCATTATTTCCGACCGAAGTGAGAGACTCTCCAGATGTGCTGGCTTTCTTTCAGTTCAATGTTTTTTAACTAAAACATCTTATATGGAAGCAGACATACTGACTGTAAAAGAAATTGTTAAAAAGTATAAGCAACTTTTAAATTATCCACCGGTTTCTGCGGTAGTGACAGAATTTCAATTATGGATTGCTAAATGGAAACGTGAAGTAAAAAATGGCTGTAAAATACCTAAATTACTTCCCCATATAATAATTGATAATTGTGATTCTGATGTATTCCCCAATATTATGATTCTTCTTCAAATACTTGCTACACTACCTGTAAGTGCAGCAACAGCGGAAAGGTCCTTCTCGACTCTACATCGCGTTAAAACGTGGCTTAGAGCAAGCATGGTAGAGGAACGCCTCACTGGCTTGGCTTTGTTGAACATTCATAAAAATATAATCATCGACGTTGATGAAGTTATAACCAGATTTGGAAATAACAAACAAAGAAAATTAGAGTTCGTGATTTAAGAATCAATGCCATGTTATGTATATTTTTTATTTTATTTTATCAATTGTAGAATTTTTTTGTTCTTAATATTGGGGAATAAATGGGGTTTAACCAAAATTTCTACTTGGTTTTAAAAGTAAACACACGACTATTTATATATGTATATTATATTTTATATTGTCGATAACGAACGTGGCAATTTTTCAAAATATTGGGATAAAACCGAGATAAAACATATTATAGGAAAGAAAAATATACTTATTTTAGCTGTATATTTTATCTTTTTTTGAACTCACTTTAACATTAATTTACATGCATATATTATCCTTTTTAATGTAAAGTTTATCATTGGAAATTTTCTCGCCTATAGCGCATTCTCTGTCAAACTTTGGGCGTGGTCGCAAACATTTTTCACCTGCGGCGCTTTTTAACTTCGTTTATATGATGATGACCCCCCCCCCCCCCCCCCAAAGCAAAGTTCTGGATCCGCGCCTGGTTGGCATGAGGTCCTGTATGAACAAGCTCAAGTCAAATGCTGATTTAATCCTCTTAGTTTGGTATCCGAGGCGGACCCTCCCCGTCCTTTCGTACAAATTCGCCCTGGAGTCTGAAGGTGGGGGATTTCTTGGACAACAAAGATAATAGGAAGGGAGTAAATAAATATGGGTCCTTTGTTGCTATGTCACTGAGAAAGAACCAAAAGAATTACTATTATTTTCTAGTTCCGTTTGAAAACATTTTTTGGAAGTAGAAAAAAATTATATTAACTACGATTTAGACAGCTTATAGCCCTCGCGTCTTAAATCCCTCGTCGCTTCTCGCGATTTAAACTCAATGGTGGGGTAATAATAGTAGCTTTCTAAACCTTGGTTAATAATAGACCATTTATTAGATAGTATTAAGTATAGTGTATCGTGGATCATGTGACCTGAATATCTGAAAGCGCGTTTGGCAATTATAATTTTGAAAGACTAAAAATGTTTGCCATAGAACCCCATAGGGATAGGATTTAATATATCACACATTTTTTTTTTGGGCATGTTCAAATATGTTACTTTTGTGGTAATCCAAGACACCCACGTTCTATATGCCCAGCAAAGGATAAAATCTGTACTTATTGCCAAAAGGTTGGACACTTCTCAAAGGTATGCTTAAAATCTAAAACAACAAAAAGCAAACCAACTTCAGCATCTGTTCATCTAATCGCCACTGCATCTCCAAGATTTCCATACTGCCTTTCAAAAGCTTTAATTAAAGTTATGATAAATGATACATCTGCAAATGCTTTAATTGACACTGGAAGTTCAGACAGCTTTTTAGACATAAATTTTGCAATTAAAGAAAAATTATCAATTTTTCCATGTCATGGTCAAGTATCCATGGCGTCTACTTCATATTCGACTCAACTTCAAGGATATTGCTTTATAGATCTAAAAATGCTTAACGAAATTTACAAAAAAATTAAAATTTTGGTTCTTTCAAATCTATGTACAGATTTAATAGTTGGCCATGATATTATGCAGCATCATGATCGAGTCGATATCAAATTTGGAGGACCCAAGCCGCCCTTATCTATTTGTTGCTTAGCTGAAGCCCAAGTAGATCCACCATCATTATTTGCCAATATTACTGACAATTGCAGACCCATAGCAACCAAATCACGCCGCTATTCAGAAGATGACATGCTGTTTATAAAGGATGAAGTGAAAAAGTTATTAGAGGAAGAAATAATAGAAGAAAGTATATCGCCATGGAGAGCTCAGGTACTTATTACTAAAACTGAAAATCACAAACGTCGAATGGTTATAGACTATTCTCAAACTATAAATAAATTTACCTTACTTGATGCTTACCCTCTACCTAATATAGAAGCCCTTGTTTCAAAAGTAGCAGAGTATGAAATATTTAGCACTATCGACTTAAAATCAGCATATCATCAAATTCCTATAAACGAGAATGACAAGCCTTTTACAGCTTTTGAAGCAGGAGGTCGACTTTATCAATTTCGAAGAATCCCATTCGGAGTTACAAACGGAGTATCTTGTTTTCAAAGAGTTATAGATTCTATTATACTTAAAGAAAGTCTGCAAGGTGTTTTTGCTTATCTTGACGATGTTACTGTATGCGGCAAGGATCAAATGAGCCATGACTTAAATCTTAAAATGTTCTTGGCTGCTACACAAAAATATGGACTTACACTAAATGAGAACAAATGTTATTATAGTAAGGGATCAATAAATCTGTTAGGATATACAATTGAAAACAAATCATTAAAACCAGATTCTGACAGATTAAAACCTCTCTTAAATTTGCCTCATCCTCAAAATACACCTAGTCTACGAAGAGTTATAGGAATGTTCTCGCATTATTCAAGATGGATTAAAAACTTTTCAGATAAAATAAGAAGTTTAATCGACTGTAAAACGTTTCCTTTACCGCCAAATGTAATTTCAGATTTTGAAAAGCTAAAAAGTGACATAGCAAATTCACTTTTATGGACAGTAGATAAAAATGAAATTCTAACTGTTGAAACGGATGCCTCAGATGTGGCAATTGCTGCAACTTTAAGCCAATCAGGAAGACCTATTGCCTTTTTCTCTAGAACATTATCGGACTCTGAGAAAAGACATTCATCTGTAGAAAAAGAAGCATATGCCTGCGTTGAAGCAATTCGTAAGTGGAGACATTTTTTAATTGGGCGACATTTCAAAATAATCACGGATCAAAAATCAGTTTCATTTATGTTTCATGCAAACCACAATAAAATAAAAAATGAGAAGATTATGCGTTGGCGTTTAGAACTTTCATGCTACAGTTATGATATTGTTTACCGACCTGGAACATTAAATGCAGTAGCAGATGCGTTTCAAGAATTTGTAGTTCAACTTTAAGCAACAAACTATTTGAATTACACACATCTTTGTGCCATCCTGGTGTTACAAGAATGCATCATTTTGTAAAAATTAGAAACTTGCCATATTCCACTGAAGAAATAAAACGAATGACATCCGCTTGTCCTATCTGCGCTGAAATAAAACCTAAATTCCAAAGAAATTCAAGCATTCATTTAATTAAAGCTACATCGCCATTCGAAAGACTCAACATCGATTTTAAAGGACCATTACCTACTTCCAGTAAAAATGCATACATGCTGACTATAGTCGATGAATACTCCAGATTTCCATTTGCATTTCCATGTAAAGACACTTCATCGGCAACTGTTATAGAATGTTTAGATGGTTTATTTTGTTTATTTGGAATGCCAGCTTAGATTCATTCAGACCGTGGAACATCCTTTACTTCCAATGAATTTAAAAACTATTTACAATCTCGAGGAATAGCTTCTAGTCGAACTACACCTTATAATCCAGAAGGAAATGGTCAAGTAGAACGATATAATGGTATAATTTGGAAAAATGTTACTCTTGCACTGAAATCACGAAACCTAAAATCCATACAATGGGAAATTGTGTTACCAGATGCATTACATTCTATTAGAAGTCTACTCTGTACAGCAATTAACTGCACTCCTCATGAGCGATTATTTAATTATCAACGACGATCAACTAGTGGAACCTCTATCCCCTCGTGGTTAAAAGAATCGGACACTGTTTTATTAAAAAAGTTTGTACGCCATAGTAAATTTGATCCTTTGGTGGAGGAAGTTGAATTACTGGAGGCCAATCCAAATTACGCACTCGTTCGTCATAATAATGGCAGAGAAAGTACAGTTTCCATTAAACATTTGGCCCCTAGAGGAGATATTGAGTTATTAAATGCAGAAACTGAACTTGATAAACAATCTCATGTTGCAGAGAACGGCAACAGAGATTTTAATAATCAGAATAAACCACCAGACAGCTTAGCTAAAAATAGCGAAGAAAATATAGCAACTCAACATACCGAGGAAAACACTACAGAGACACCACAACTGCGTAGATCCTCAAGAATCCGAAATAAACCTAAATATTTCTCATGATAAAAGAAAAGTAAACTGGGGGTGAATGTAGTATAAATACTTATGATTATTCTTGTATAAACTTTACCTGTTCTATGTGTGTTACTGGTGACAATTCAGTCAATGTCATGTTTTAACTTTTCATGCCAAGTTCTGCAACATAAAGCCTACATTCGTAAAGGTTTAGTTTATTACACCATAGAACCCCATAGGGATAGGATTTAATATATCACACATTTTTTTTTATAAAAAAAAAGTAAGTTGGCGTGGTTTGGCGTCAATAAAATCTGTCGTTTTGAACTAAGAAATATTTGAGTTAAAAAAAGTTGCTTGTACATTGTATTGTTTATGTATCATGTATGAGTTTATTTTCATTTTTTATTAAATCTTAAAAAATATCGCCTTTTTCGAGCTTTCAATGATGGCAGTTTCTTAAGACAACACGCTAGAATGCAGAATTATTTCTGCGGCACAAGTGGTACCTACTTGGTGGAATATTTCCTAAAAAATCGTATTTATATTTTAAAATAACACCGTGCGGGCAAAAATTATTTGCATCAAAAAGGGCCTTGCATCTAAGGACGTAATGCTTACCTGTAGAGCTTAATACCTTTTGGGTGTCAGTAACTATCTAAATTAACAATCAATCAGTTATTCCGTCATCTTTGACAGTCGTTACAAGTAATTTGATTCATCGCTAATTTTTCCAATTTCTTGAACAATTCACATAATGGGCTTTACGGAACAGCACAAAATATTCATGGTTGAAGCGTATTTTCGAAACGGGGTTAGAGTAAATGGTGAGTGGCAATACAATCCGGATTTGTGCATGGACGATTTTCACGAACATTTTCCTAACGTTGCTTTTATTACTGGGGATTTTTATCATTGTGTGAAAAGAACCGTGGCTGTGTTGAGGGAAACAGGTTCTATAAAACACAAAAAAGGAGCAGGAAGACCATTCTGTAAGAACAAAAGAACTTGTTGCAAACGTTTGTGAAATAATGCAAAATACGCCAACAAATTGTATACAACGGCGTATCCAGCTCATGCGTCGGGGGAGGGGGGTAATCGATCGGCTAGGATCAGACACGTAGCCAGGGGGGCGCCACGCCCTTTTTTTAATCATGGTGCTTGGTTTTCAAGTAGGAAAAATAAAAAAACACAACAAAAATCCTCAAGAAAAACACAAAAACAAACCCGGTAATAATTGAGGTGAAGAAAATGTAATAGTGTAGGAAATGTTTAATGTGTTGCCTATGTTGCTGAAATCAGAGCTCGAGTTTCGGGGGGGGGGGGGCTGTACCCCCCCCCCCCCTAGCTACGTGCCTGGCTAGGATACTAGATAATAGCAACTTTAAGGAGTAAGGACAAAAATTCAACAACGCTTGTATACGCCGGTGATTGTATAAGACGCCTGTCCCAAGAAGTGGGAAGTGGGGAAATATGAAGAGACGTGTGAATTTATGCTTGGAGCATGGCGGTGGCCAATTTCAGCAATTTATGTAATTCTTTTTCTTTTTCTTTCTGTATATTGAAATATTCGCTTCGTTATCGCGGCGAATTAATTCGCGTCAACGTGTGCAAACCTCTAAACTATGTCTCCCATGTAGCAGATTTTCCGAATGTTCTTTTCTTTTTACAATATACTATAATTTGTTTTGATTTAAATAAGCCTACGTTAAAAATTATTTTCTCCGAAGGAAAGGCCTAAATTAAAAATATATTTCAAGACAGATAACGATTGAACCTTTAGCTGTCCAGTGATATCAAATTTATTCATGTTGAAATAAATTTAACTGGTGATATTTGGTGACAGACGAATACCTGCAACTATTTTTGAAATCTTTATCTTGGCTATCAATAAAGAAGTCAAATGAACAAAAATTACTTACCTCTATAAACCTAGAAGAACAAGGTGCTTAAAATTGAAAATTTTTGTATGGAAAATTAGGTGCTAGTTAGGTGCTAATTAGGTACCAACTTTAAAATTTAGGTGCTCCTATGGTTTTTGAGAAAATTATATTTTTGTGTTGTTCTGCTAGATTAACGTTAACCTAGCAGAACATTACTGTCAAATAAGCTAATCAAGAACAAAATGTAGTACCAAAATTAGGTGTTTTTTAGTGCTTATTGAATATCTAAAAAAAAATTTAATTAGTTAAGGTTTTTAAAAAATACCGCCATGTTCTGCTAATTTTAAGAGGAACAAATTCCGTCTAAAAGGTATATCGGCAACCGGTTTGTTCGTTGTTACCCAGAGCATTTTTTTTGTATTTAAATTTTATAAAATAATATTAGTTGAAAAAATCTAATTAAAAAAAAAAGCTCTGGTTACAATGAACAAATTGGTTGCCGATATACCTTTTAGACGGAATTTGTTCCTCTTAAAATTAGCAGAACATGGCGGTATTTTTTAAAAACCTTAACTAATTGTATTTTTTTTTAGATATTCAATAAGCACCTAAAAAGCACCTAATTTTGGTACTACATTTTGTTCTTGATTAGCTTATTTGACAATGGTCTGCTAGCTTAACGTTAATCTAGCAGAACAACACAAAAATATAATTTTCTTAAAAACCATAGGAGCACCTAAATTTTAAAGTTGGCACCTAATTAGCACCTAAATAGCACCTAATTGTCCATACAAAAATTTTCAAAACGAAAATGTTTAATATGTTTTTTCCAAAAATGAGTTATTCAAGTCAAAAAAGGGGTTTGAAAAGAAAATACTGTTCTTTTAACTGGATAAGAAAGCATGATACTGCAATTAATCGAAGTATATGAATCCTATCCTAATTTGTGGGACTGCTCGTCCGAAAACTATAAAAACCGAAATCTTCGGAAATCAGCTATGGACGAAATTTCCAACAAGTTTGGAATTCCGGCTGAAGAAGTAAAGGATAAAATACATAACCTTCGCTGCCAGTTCCAGAGCATGAACAGAAAACGAAAATCAGCAGCGGACATTCGGAGAAAGTTCTTGTAACATTCCTGATCTTCCCGTTCTAGTTCTTTTAATAATATTCCCATAATATTCTTGTTTTCTCTCCTTTTAATCCAATCTCTCACCCAATATCTGTGAGACCTTTTCGTTTGTGTACTACGGGACTTAACGGCAAGGTAATAATAACAAGCTACAGCCCTTCGTCTAGCCCTTTTTGTTGACATATTTTTATAAAATCACTTCACAACACAAAAGTTTTATTTCTTTCTGCTTGAAATGTAAATTGATTGTGGAAACAGCGCATTTAGAGACACCTTGTCTCATGAGAAAAAAATTCATAAAATGGAGTGTTTCATAGAAATCTCTCATATTCTATGGAAACACATTTGAGATAAATTTCTCGTGAAACAAAAATCTCAAAAGATTTTAGTCTCCTTGTGAACACCTACCTTGACACTCCATTGAATCACCCTGTATATATTTAAATCTTTGGAGTCCATAAGAAAAACTTTTTCTGTATTTTAAGGTGCTCCATGGCATTTTCTTTTCTCTTGTAATGAGAGAATCAGAAAGGCAACGCTCAACTAATTTTCAGGAAGAGTTTCTGCGGAATTTTTATGAGTTTACCTGACGATTCGACCAGAAAGACACAAGAAGCAATCTTGGGAAAATATTCTTATGTAAAGGGACTTTTTGGAGAGTTTTATAGATTTTATGGTTTTTCTTTTTACGGTTTTAGTTGTCGTTAAAGCTTTACATTGAGCCGTACTCCAACCAAGGAAATATTTTAATAATATTAAATACAATTTGAATATGTTTTTAATTTTTAAATTTGTCTTCTATTGCTTTTATAATAATTTGCATAATTTTAAACTTATTTTGTAATTTTAGTATGTAAATGTTACACGGTATTTTGTTAAAACGTTCGATTAAGGCGCTGGACCTTCCTGCCCCATTGCCCCCAAACAGATATTCTGACTGAGCCAGTGGCATGCCATATAATTTTTGGTAAAATAACGAAAAAAAGTAATAAAACGCAAGAATATACAAAATAGAAATACACATTCGCAATGTCGGCATCTGTCTAATATACATATTTTCTGCCTGAAAATAACCTAATTTCTGTAAGCGTGGTTACGGAAACCTGACGTGTCGGAAATAACTATTATATACATATTTCCATTTTTCCACTTTTCCATTCTTTCAACTTTTTCCATTTTTAATGCGAGGTTAAAACCCATATAAGGTTTTTATGTGCATGCAAAGCGATTTTTTCCGGCTGTTTAACTTGCTTTATCTCACATTTATAAAAAATTGTTCTTTTTCGTATATTTTTCGTTAAAATATAAAAATAACTTTATTAAGGGCATATAGAGGGAATTTTTCCATGTCTAAATTATTCTTGTTGGCAATAAAGTTTTAAAAAAAATGCAATATCAAATTGAACTATAAAATTTAAAAAAATAATGTAATTATTACAATTTATATTACATTAAATTCAATTGATTAACAGCAAGAAATGTCTGATTTAATTTATTTGATTATATTTTGTGATTTAAATGTTAATTAATTCGTAATTCAGTGCTATGATTTGCATTGTTATTTGTACAAAATAATCATATTGGATTACTTTAAATCGATATTGATCAATTGTATAGTGTATGCCAACCTTTTAAATCGTGCTTGATTTGAGGGATTGCAAAATGCCTTGGAAGTTGCTGACGCATGCCCAACACGCAACATTTTACTTATTCGAAAGTATCACCCCATAATTTTCCTCTTGCAGGTCGGCAACGACACGAACCCTGAACGTTAAGTGTAAGTAAATATTTTTCATATAAAGGATGGTCTAAAAATGTGAGATAACATAAAGTTGTTTTTTTTTTAATGGGACATCCTGTATTTTTTTGTATTTTTTGGGTTCATTTTAGTGTCCTTTATAAAATTGTTTGAAATTATATTAAATATGATTTCGTAGTTTAGGAGTAATAAATTAAAAATTAAAAAAAAAAGGTTTTGCAGCTCTGGAAAAAATAATTAAATAAATAGGATCTAAAAGTATGCTTTCAACTACGCCATTGTGTGCGATTAATGGCAAGGGGTCAAGAGATATTATAAATTAAATAGATTTCATCTTTTTTATACAGGTGGTTCAAAATAAGGTTTCAATAATGACACAGTTTAAACTAATTTTTATCAAGTTTTTCAAATGGATCACCCTATATATTATTTTTCTACTTGATGAAAAATTTCAAAACAAACTTTTTTGTATTTGCAATTTATTTAAAATTCCAAACCGTTTTCATAATTTATCAAAAAATAAATGACTCTATCACTAATACCGTTTTTTAAACAAAATAGCTAGAGGGCCATGGAAAACCAATCAGAATGACCAATTAAATACATTCTGACATTATTTATCAGAAATAAGTACTTAAGGTGGAATTCTCAACGTCATTTCATCTTTTGCCAACCTATAACCTATTTCGCGTTGCACTTTTTAGTTTATTATTAGATTAACTAACATTTAAATAAAATCAATATCGTCGGTACAATATTTAGGTAATATCTTACATATTATAACAAGTAATCTATTCATTTTATTGCTTATTTTGGGATAATTATATAGTGAAAGAACAATGACATAATAATGTTAAAAAAAATCTCACCCGATATTTTTCGCTATACAATTCTCCTAAAATATTTAATGAAATTCCTTGATATTTATTTAATATGTCAATTATTACTTATAAAATATGAAGACGATAATGGTTTTATTTAAATTTTGTGTAAAAGCTAGAAAAATTAAATAAATATACGCGAAATAGGTTATAGCTGGGCAAGCATGTTGATACTCCCACCTTAAGTGAACTTAAACTGTAAATTTTTTGTTCAAAAAATGTTTTTTTAAAGAAAGTAATTTTCATCAAGAGCCTGGTGCAATTAAATGTGGCACGCATGAAAATGCTGTTTTTGCAGCATTCTTTGGACTGACTCCCCACATTCCAACTTCTTGTGCCACATATTTATTATGCTTCATTAATTTTAGGCTTTTCAATAAATTGTCAATTAAACTAATTTTCTTTGTTTGATGCCGCCTTTGTTCTTTTTTTCTTTTTTGAAGCTCCTGGATGTCACCTTGCAGGAAACCGAGGCGCATTAATTCTACTAGCGGGAAAACACTGTTTCTCACACTCGTCCAAAACAAAAACCATATCAATGAGCTGTCTTTAAAAAGTTTAAGTACCCTTAAGTACTTATTTTTGACAAATCATGTCAAAATGCATTTAATTGTTAAATTTGGGTGACAATTTTGTTTATTTAACTTAAATATGGATAGCGACATTTATGTTTTTAACACGCGTTTATTAGCTTCACCTGTATGTTTGTTTGTTTGTCCGTAACCGACTTCTTTGAACCCGATTTTGACCCACTTTAAACGGTCAGATTTAACCCTTTAACGGGCAAAACTCTGGGGCTTAAAAAATAAGTTTTTTGATGGTATTTATGAACTAATAGGGTAATTTTAAAGTACAATATGATATCAAGATGTCAAGTTTACCTTAATTTTTTTATATATAGGGTGGTATATATTTGTACCAGTGATCGTTCCTGCATTGGAATGATGTATAATATTTGCTGGTACAAATATGTACCATATTTTAGTATATGAATTTATAATTGAAAATATATTGTTAATTTTATATGACAACATTAAAAAATCGTTTAAAAAAACTCGAGATAACTTTAATGAACAAATTTATTTAATATTAATTAAACTTTATGAAAAGGAGCGTCCTGCATCCTCCTCGCCTTCTGCATCTGAATTTATTGTCATATGATCAGTTATCGTGTCTATCAAATACTGTACGTGTTTAGGATTTTCCAAGTTATACGATTTTCGTTGATCCATCTAAAAAAAATTAAGGAAAGAAATATGAATAAGCGTAACATATTATGCCGGTGATCTATCGCGCCCTGAAAATGTCATAATTCTAAGCGAACCATCGTAGTTTTCATTGTACGAATTAAATAAGTATTTTTTTACTTCATTTTGTTCATGACTCCTTTTGTTCGTCTACTAAACATACGCGGAATTAAAAATCTTGTGTTCTAGTAAAAGAATTATAAAAAACTTTAGTTATATATAAATTTAACGTAACTGTATTTCTTGAATATGCTGTATTCTCTGGTACACATGTGTACCATATTTCTAATTTCAAAAATTATCTTGACCGGTAACAAACCGTTATATTTTAGAAAAAATAAACCATCTACCATTATTATTTAATGCTAAATTTAATAACTTCAATGTGTACTTGTTATAATATTGAAAATAAATATAAACAGGTGGTTCGATGTTTCGCGCCATTTTTAACCTCAAATAATTAATAAATCATTTTCGTGTTATTGGTGGCGTATTTAGTCTAACTTACAACGAAATCAAAAAATATCCATAATATATATTGGTATACTTACCGTGAAATCTATTGTTTTAATATATAAGCCACAAAAAAACACAAAAAACTAAGTTTTCCAACAAAATTATGTAATAACGCTCCCTGGTACAAATACATACCACATTATGACAGACGTTTAAATTTTTCAATGCAGGTGGCGCAATATGTTTAATATGGTAAGTATTTATACCAGAGAGTGTCTTAAGCATTTAAATGCGGCGTAAGGTTGGTGTTTAACCTGAAACTAACGCGTAGATCGACTGTAATGGCAAGTGGTACAAATATGTACCAGAGATTGCTAAAGGGTTAATTTAAATTTTGTAGACTTATCAAGAACCGCTCACAATACAATAATCTACACGCGAAAAATTCTCCTGTCAAATTTTGACAGCTGCCAGGTATAAAACGAAGAAGCGATTTTGACGAAACAAATTATGGGGTCGTATAGTATTCGATGCGGAGACTTCGGGAAAAATAAGCAAAAAATTATCCTGTCAAAATTTGACAGCTGTCAATATGTCAAATCGTTTAAAAAAAATGATATTAATGAAAAAACTATAAGGTCGCATTCATATTGATGGTGGAAAGTTGAAAAAAATAAGCAAGAAATTCTCTTGTCAAAATTTGTCATCTGTCAATATGTCAGAATTATTACAATAACCGATAGTAATGAAACAAACGTGAGATCTTATAGATATTGTCGCTAAGAAAAGAGAAAAATTTTTTTAAAAATTTTACCCGTTTTTGTCGTTTGTTCGGGTTTGTTCGGGTTTGTATGTATGTTTGTTTGTAACCGACTTCTTTAAACCCGATTTTGACCCACTTTAAACGGTCAGATTTAATTTAAATTTTGTAGACTTATCAAGAACCGCTGACAATACAACAATCTACTAATCTAGCTTAATCTACTTAACAATAACTTAAACTAAAAAATGAAAAATAAATATGATGATATTGAATAATTATTAAAACGTGTTTTTCAGTTTTTTTAAACTATATTTATTTAATAATTATTATTATGAACACGGTTTGGAATTTTTAATAAATTGCAAATACAAAAATGGTTTGTTTTAAAATCCTTCATCAAATACTACAATAATGAACAGTGTCCCATTTGAAAAACTTGAAAAAGTTTAGTTGAAAGTGTGTCATTGCTGAGACCATATTTTGGATAAAATAGATAAAATCTTTGTTTTTCCACGGCTGCCACATTTTTTTTTTAGTTTTTAAAACAAATTCAATAAAATAATAAACAGTTATAAAGAACACCAATTCAGAGTCCCATTAAAAAAATACAACTTTTTTGAACCACCCTGTATATGCAAAAATACTTTCATAATATACATCCCGTGTTACAGTATAAGTCAGCATATAAATGAAATTCCCAACTCAATTCGTATAGGAGCTATACGCCTGACGCATTATTGCAAGACCCTGCATATGGATAGACTCTATTTAAAATAAGCAAGTTTAAGACAATCCGGTATAACCGGAAGTTGTATACAGGGTGTTAATTAATGTCATGCAGATATTTCAGGGAATGATAGTACTCGTCAAAATAAGAAAAAAATGCAAATATATGCATGGTCTAAAACGCGTTATTTTCGTTATACAGGGTGGCAAAGTTTCAATTTTTTTTCTCGTATTTTGCGTTTTCTCTCTTATATTCTGCGATAATTGTTTCAAATTTGGAACATTAACCCTTTTTTAAAATATCCACAATAAAGTATCAAAATTGCCGGTCGCAGTATACATGGTGTTACATTTTCTTGAATCGGCTACAATTTTATCTTTCAGAACTTTTTTTTTTGGCTCCCTGTATGAATTCCGGTATGAAATTTGAACTCTCTGTTCCTTTGTTTAGCGTTCTGGTCTCTTGCACTCGTATATGTGACCGTTTTTAATTTATTTGCAAAAATATCCATCGATGAAAATTAAGTGTAGGCGAAATAACGCAATAATGAATATAAGAAAAAAATAAAGTGTCTGTCAGTCCATGAGGCGAAGACTTGATTCATGCATTTTAGCAAGAGGCGGCCATTTCCAACAGTTTTTATAATTTTGTTTTATTTTTATTTGATTAACTAATAAATTGTTTTTTACTTTGCTCTGCGTTATTTCGCCGACACTTAATTTCCATCGATGGCTATTTTTGCAGATAAATCGAAAACGGTCACAGATACGAAAATAGTGCAAGAGACCAGAACGCTAAACAAAGGAACAGAGAGTTTAAATTTCATACCGGAATTTATACAGGGAGCCAAAAAAAAAGTTCTGAAAGATAAAATTGTAGCCGATTCAAGAAAATGTAACACCCTGTATACTGCGACCGACAAATTTGAAACTTTATTGTAGAGATTTAAAAAAAGGGTTGATGTTCCAAATTTGAAACAATTATCGCAGAATATAAGAGAGAAAACGCAAAATACGAGAAAAAAAAATTGAAACTTTGCCACCCTGTATAACGAAAATAACGCGTTTTAGATCATGCATATATTTATATTTTTTTCTTCTTTTGACGAGTACTATCACCCCCCGAAACATCTGCATGACATTAATTAACACCCTGTATAGTCGATGTTATTTCATTTCAAGATAGCGTCTCTGAAAACCACATTAAATTTGTAGAATTCAAATCGCATTACGTACTAAACTGGCTATCAACGTTCTTATACCATTTCTAAACTAAACCCAGCCCCGGATATAGGGGGGGGGGGGGGGGCAAGCCGGGGCCTACGCCCCGGGCGGCAAGTTCAGAGGGCGGCTAAATTTACACTTTACAGACGAATGGACAACTCAACTCATCATTTACTTACTTTGACTACGGAATAAATAATAGTAAAAGTACAGAAATTTCATGGCCATATCAACTCGACCGATACCCAGAGCGCGGAGTGAGACTTGCTGCCCGAACATTTCTATTGTTTCTTTAAATCATATATATTTTTGTAACATGGATAATCCTGTTCATGATATAATTTGTTCTTTACACGAAACGCCATTTGATAGACTTAGAGATGACGACAGGAGAGATGTAATAAATAAAGGTTGCCCTACGCCACCCCTTAATGTTTTAAAACGTGATCATAAAGAACAACATCATTTTTCGCCATAATTTAATACTCAATGGTAGGATAGTCACAAGTGGCTATGTGGGAGTTATTTTAAACAAGGGTTATTTTGTTCGTTGCGTGGTGTGGTCTAAATTTTCTTTTCTCTCTTTTTATTTACGACTAGCTATACCCTGCGCGCGTTGCTACGCTAGTTACTAAAATAAATTTGAAGAAAAGACATTACACAAATATCCGGCATCCGTTGCGTCACTTTTTTTTATGCCGAAACCTTCCTCGGCCTGCACACAAAAACTCACCAAATTTTCATCGTAATCGGATAAATGGTATAGGAACGCATACAACACATACAGACAAACATTCATTTTTATATATACAGTGTGTGTATAAAGTCTGGAAACGGCTTAATAACATCACAATTTACTGGCCGATTTAAACCAAATTTAGTACACTTGTGTAAGAGGATCTAACGCACTGAATGACGATATTGGCGTTGTTGCCAGCTTTTTAGTTTGTCTGGAATTCGAACGAATTTTATATTTTTAAATATAACACCCAGTATATTTTTACATTTTTAAATTCCACATAAAATTATAATTATTTTTTATTAAATGCATTATTAGTCTATACTTCATAGTTTCCGAGATATTGACTCTCGAAAAGTGACATTTTTGAACTTTGACAGCTTATAACTTTCTAACAGTACGGCTTAGAGCAAAACGGCTTACATGTCCCTATCTTCAATTTTTATTATCTTCCCAAAAAAATCAACTTCCAGTTAAACCGGAACAACTATATTTCCTGCTTTCGAGTTACATCCGGTTTAACCGGAAGTTGATTTTTTTTGGAAGATAATAAAAATTGAAGATAGGGACATGTAAGCCGTTTTGCTCTAAGACGTACTGTTAGAAAGTAATAAGCTGTCAAAGTTCAAAAATGTCACTTTTTGAGAGTCAATATCTCGGAAACTATGAAGTATAGACTAATAATGCGTTTAATAAAAAATAATTATAATTTTATGTGGAATTTAAAAATGTAAAAATATACTGGGTGTTATATTTAAAAATATAAAATTCGTTCGAATTCCAGACAAACTAAAAAGCTGGCAACAACGCCAATATCGTCATTCGGTGCGTTAGATCCTCTTACACAACTGTACCAAATTTGGTTTAAATCGGCCAGTAAATTGTGATGTTATTAAGCCGTTTCCAGACTTTATACACGCACTGTATATACTAGCGTGTACCCGGCCTGCGTTGCAATGCCAGGCATTATACGCCTCTGAGATAATAATAAGGCGAGTTCACCATTCAAGATTTATAAATACAAACCCGAACAAACCTCTAAATTTATCAAGGTTTCTCTACAATATTAGGCATGTATTATACATAAAAACCTTCCTCTTGAATCACTATATCTATTAAAAAAAAACCGTTTCAAAATCCGTTGCGTAGATTTAAAGATTTAAGCACATATAGCTGGGGACAGACGCGACAGCGACTGTTTTATACTATGTTAAGATAAGAAAAAGTAAGATATTATGATAATAATATGAAAAATTAAGTACTATATCAGGTAATTCCGTTTGGTTGTAGGTTGTAAGACTTCTAGGTTATTTCAGTCGCGGTCGCGTACATATATAGGCGATTATGATTATAGATAATAGAAAAATTATACGTACATTTTAAACGTTTTAAGGTGGCTTTTGGGTTTTTTAAAATTATTCATTGTTTCAATAATAATAATAAATTGTTCAAAAAAATTATATTAATTATTATTGTGGTCATTTTTGTATTGTAATAATTTATTAACATAAAATTATTGACCAAATTTGGGCGTGGTCTAAAAAAATTGTCGCCGGCGAGCTTTACGCCTCTATCATGCCTGTCACCTACCCGCATAAATCTGATAGCTAAAATTATATAGGTAGATAATAAAGAGGAAAAAATTATAAGTGGGTGGGGGGCGGCATTTTTCAGTTTTTGCCCCGTCTAAAAAAAATTTAAGATCCGGGACTGACTAAACCTGAATTAAACAATATTTTATGGTTTTTTCTTATGACAATGCAAATACATAATATATCAAATTTTTGTCAAGTGGGTAATACCATGCGAGCAAAAATTTTTTGCATAAAAGAGGACATTGCATCTAAGGACGTAATGCTTAGCCGTAGAGCTTAATACCTGTTGGGTGTCAGGAACTATATACCTGAATTAACACAATCAATCAGTTATTCCGTCATCTTTGACACTCGTTACAAGTAATTTGATTCATCGCTAATTTTTCCCATTTCTTGAATAATTCACACAATGGGCTTTACAAAACAGCACAAAACGTTCATGGTAGAAGCGTATTTTTGAAACGAGGTTAGAGTAAATGGTGAGTGGTAATACAATCCGGGTTTGTGCATGGACGATTTTCACGAACATATTCCTAACGTTGCTTTTATTGCTGGGGACTTTTATCATTGCCTGAAAAGAACCGTGGCTGTGTTTAGGGAAACAGGTTCTATACAACACAAAAAAGGATCAGGAAGACCATCTGTTAGAACAGAAGAACTTGTTGCAAACGTTCGTAAAATAATGCAAAATACGGCAACAAATTGTATGCCTGTTCCAAGAAGTGGGAAGATCTTATGGAACATGCAGGACTATTCTTAAGAAGCAGCTAAATTTATTTCCTTATTAATAGCTTAGGGACTTGTGGATCAAAAATAGCTCGATACTTCGGTTTTTGAGTAAAAGCAAACCTTTTCTGCAGTGGATAGAGCATGTCAATGTTAGTGGATTTTTGAACAGACCCACCTCGAAAAGTTATGCTGGCTCCCCCCACGCCCCCCTCAGGTTGGGGATTGGACTGTTATAGTATTTTTTTTTTCTCGAGAACCATAAAAGATAGAAAAGTGAGGTTAGTGCCATTCGATAAAGCATAAAATTCTACAAGTAAGCTGTACTTTTTGTTTGTTTTTGTGTGCTACCTAAGTTACTACAACAAAAAAAAGTGGAGGGGGGATATTTATATTGGCACATTTTTAGCTATATCATAATAACCGTTAATTTAACAAAAAATTTACAAGAGACAAGAAATGAAGGCTTTAGCTTCGCCTATCGATTGGTATATCATTTAGTTATGTTTTATTGTGCAATGTGGATCCAGAGGCGTACATAATAATCGTAAATGCATTATAATAGAAAGTTTTTAGTATGTTCCTCCATAATTTGAGAAAACACTTATGACGATATTGATTTTACGATATAAGTGTTCACCATACATCCTTCTCCTTAATTGGGTAGGGGTAAACATCGTTTAATAACAATAAAAAATACTCAGTAGCGTAGATATTAATTCAACGATTTTTATATTTTAAATTTACAAAAAATGTTAACACAGTTAGGTAGGGATCTAATTACAACATTCCACACACAAACACAGCCTAGTGCATTTAAAGTTTTTTGAAAAGCACTTGCATTTTGGGCCACAAATTTTACATTTGCATAATAATAAAATATCAGATAATATTTTGTCATTTTCCTTAGTGGTCCACAGTGGCGTCCATTTATTGTTTTGTAAAGTCCATCCCCATTTCGATGGGCATGGAAGTTCTACCACTGGTTGGCACAGATTACCCCAAACAAATCCAGCTTGATAAATACACCGATTAATGTGAAGTGTCAAAGCATTCATTGTTGGAGGTAAATTCTCGACAGTTCGATTTTTTTTTTAGCAAAGAGTTGTATTCGACAAACGTCAATATCATTAGTTTCAGTATGTTTGTCGAAAATTATTATAACAAATTTTGAAATGGTACATAGTTGTTCAGGTGTGGGTTCTTTTGAATGCTGCACCAAATCAATAAAAGTAGCTGTAACGTCCGAAAAACATTCCCAAGCTTCCCAGCACTTTTTCTTTCCTTTTCTAAAAATGGAAGAAGTAGTGTCACAGCCGGTTAATGAGTAAAAAAAAGGACAGCCAGACATTTCCCTCTCATTTTTTGTGCAACATCCATACAGGAAATATATCTTAAGTTTTTACTAGTGCCAAACTCCATCCACACATCTTGATTTTGATACTGGTAATAAATTGCAAGTGCTTATACATCAGTATCTACAGATTTTATTATAATTTTTTTATGTTCGTTTTGAATGCAATTGTACGCGTGTACGAAAATTCGCGTGTCTGCCTCCTCATGATTGCAAATTGGAACTTTTTCTAAACTGTTTTTATGTGGGTTATACAATACTTTTTCATTTCATTTTTTAAGTTTGAAAATCACCCATATCCTCCCTCGCTTGCCCAATTGGGAAATATGTACCATGGAACCAAATCTGATTTAATACGATGCCTAGATAAATATATTATTCAGTGTTGATAGACCAACCAATGTTGATGCCGTACTCATAGATGGGGCAGCTCTTGTGCACATACTCCAACCAAAAGCTTGTTTAAATTTTACCCAATATCTATCAAATGTTATAAAACCTTATTTGTTAAGTATTTTAAAATTAGTACACAGAGTATGGGATACTTATTTTGAGAATAGTTTAAAGGAACAAACAAGGGAAAATAGGGGAAAAGGAAATAGGAAGCTAGTACGGGACACTACAGCAATTCCAAAAAACTGGTACGATTTCTTAAGGGTGTCAGAAAACAAGAGGGAACTATTTGAATTAATTTCCACTTATCTTAGTACTATCTTATTGCCTGAGAATAAATTTATAGTGTACGACCAATGAAAAAGTATTGTATAACCCACCTAAAAATAGTTTAGAAAAAGTTCCAATTTGCAATCATGAGGAGGCAGACACGCGAATTTTCGTACACGCGTACAATTGCATTCAAAACGAACATAAAAAAATTATAATAAAATCTGTTGATACTGATGTATTAGCACTTGCAATTTATTACCAGTATCAAAATCAAAATCAAGATGTGTGAATTAAGTTTGGCACTGGTAAAAACTTAAGATATATTTCCTGTATATGGATGTTGCACAAAAAATTAGAGAGAAATGTCTGGCTCTTCTTTTTTTTTCACTCATTAACCGGCTGTGACACTATATATATATATATTATACTTCTTCCTTTTTTGGAAAAGAAAAGAAAAAGTGCTGGGAAGCTTGGGAATGTTTTTCGGAGGTTACAGCCACTTTTATTGATTTGGTGCAGCATCCAAAAGAACCCACACCTAAACAACTATGTACCATTTCAAAATTTGTTATAATAATTTTCGACAAACATACTGAAACTAATGATATTGACGTTTGTCGAATGCAACTCTTTGATAAAAAAAATCGAACTGTCGAGAATTTACCTCCAACAATAAATGCTTTGACACTTCACATTAATCGGTGTATTTATCAAGCTGGATTTGTTTGGGGTAATTTGTGCCAACCAGTGGTAGAACTTCCATGCCCATTGAAATGGGGATGGACTTTACAGAACAATAAATGGACGCCACTGTGGACCACTAAGGAATATGACAAAATATTATCTGATATTTTATTATTATGCAAATGTAAAATTTGTGGCCCAAAATGCAAGTGCTTTTCAAAAAACTTTAAATGCACTAGGCTGTGTTTGTGTGTGGAATGTTGTAATTAGATCCCTACCTAACTGTGTTAACATTTTTTGTAAATTTAAAATATAATAATCGTTGAATTAATATCCTTTTATTACTCTAAATATTATCTACGCTACTGAGTTTTTTTTATTGTTATTAAACGATGTTTACCCCTACCCAAGTAAGGAGGAGGAGGTATGGTGAACACTTATATCGTAAAATCAATATCGTCATAAGTGTTTTCTCAAATTATGGAGAAACATACTAAAAATTTTCTATTATAATGCATTTACGATTATTATGTACGCCTCTGGATTCATATTGCACAAGAAAACATAACTAAATGATATACCAATCGATAGGCGAAGCTAAAGCCTTCATTTTTTGTCTCTTGTACATTTTTTGTTAAATTAACGGTTATTATGATATAGCTAAAAATGTGCCAATATAAATATCCCCCCTCCACTTCTTTTTGTTGTAGTAACTTAGGTAGCACACAAAAACAAACAAAAATTACAGCATACTTGTAGAATTTTATGCTTTATCGAATGGCACTAACCTCACTTTTCTATCTTTTATGGTTCTCGAGAAAAAAAAAAATACTATAACAGTCCAATCCCCAACCTGAGGGGGGCGTGGGGGGAGCCAGCATAACTTTTCGAGGTGGGTCTGTTCAAAAATCTACTAATATTGACATGCTCTATCCACTGTAGAAAGGATTTGCTTTTACTCAAAAACCGAAGTATCGAACCCTCAAGTCACTATACTATAAGTGCAAGTATTCCAGGAAATACAAGCCGCAGATTTTGAAAGACGCAGGAATTAATCTCAATGGTTTACCCAAAATTTATTGGAAAAAAATGATTTATTAGACCTGACTTTTTTTCGGATGAAGCCTGGTTCCACCTCTCCGGTTATGTAAATTCTCAGAATACACACATGTGGAGTAGTGAAAATCCCCATTTTTAGAGTCCACATTGCATCCTCAAAAAATTTGTGTCTGGTTAGCTGTTTCCCGAAGAAGAATTGTTGGTCCTATTTTTTT
Organism: Polydrusus pterygomalis; assembly: GCA_963969555.1. NCBI lineage: Eukaryota > Metazoa > Arthropoda > Insecta > Coleoptera > Curculionidae > Polydrusus > Polydrusus pterygomalis. Next base: position 40,200,568 of record OZ018383.1, on the reverse strand, counting down.
CCATGACACAGTTACAGCACAGCGGTATAGAGACAATATTTTGAATCCATTTGTGGAGCATTTACTTGACGACGAACTACGTTTTGGATATTTTCAACAGGACGGTGCAACCGCCCATACAGCCGCCGAAACTATTAAATATGCAATTTTTTTGACAGATTGATCAGTTTTCGATCAGACATTGAATTCCCACCTAGATCACCTTGTTTAACGGTTATGGATTACTTCGTTTTTTTTTCATTTAAAAAACACTATTTTTAAAACACCAGTTGCAAATTTAGAACAATTACAAGAAAGGATCCAGAGATGCTGGTCAACACTTTCGAAAATATGAAGAGACGTGTGAATTTATGCATGGTGGCCAATTTCAGCAATTTATGTATATAATTCTTTTTCTTTTTCTTTCTGTATATTCTTACTTTGTTAATTTTGTAAACAACAAAAATAAATTTGTATTTGTCTACTTATTTTATTACTCATTAGTTTGGCATATCATGTCATACTATGAATTTGACAAAATTTTAAGCTAGATTTGGTTAGATGTATCGTCCCCATATCATTGTGATCTAAATCAAGCCCTACGTTTTTTAATCCAAGCCCTCTTTGATGCAAATAATTTTTTCTCGCACGGTATAAGTTTCTTTACTCTTATCTCTTTCTTGTTTAAGGCATAAATCAAGATATGCGGATTATTTTCCAAACTTACTGTTATGGTAGTTTTTTTTTTATCTTACGATATAATCAAAGTGCATCCATAACTCCCTATTTACCCCACGCATTGCGTGGCGCCGCGTAGTTTCTTGGTAGACAGGAAAGCTACAAGGAGAGCCGATACGCGGGTTGGTCAGTGTTATTCCTAAATAGGCAATTGTACAAAAAATTGTACATCGAGGTGGCAAAACAGGAAAGGTTTTTTCATTATTTACCACTTCAAATATTATGATGGATAATGTTTAAAAAACTTTACATCGTCTCCGAAATTGCCGCACCTATTTTTGAAATAGCTATTTATACAATAAGTTGCGAAATGAGTGTCTTTTAGGCACGCGACGTGAAAATTGTCCAACGAGGCAAAGCCGAGTTGGACAACACGTCAAAGTGACTAAAAGACATGGTTTCGTAACGAATTGTATACAATATTTTTTCTACTGAGGTTTTATATTAAAAAACTTAATTTTACTAACATTTTATTACCTATGTTTCATTTACACCTTTCATGTCAAAAAAATCGACAGTTGATTTTTTTGTCAAAAACTGCGACAAACGATGGTTTATTTAAATAAAAATGTTGAGATGAAGACATTTACAAATCTAATCGCATTTTTGAAAAGAAAATCTACGGGGTATAAACCCAAAAAGTCGAAAGTTTTTTCTAAGGAACAAATAGAAAGGTTTGTCAAAGAAGCAGACGATAAGAACTATTTATTGGACAAAGTCATACTTATTGTGGGAATCTCTGGAGCATGTCGCAGAGAAGAACTCACATATTTAAATACTAATAATATTGAAATTTCGGAGTCTTTAATTAAAATATCCATTCCAAACACTAAAACAAATGTTGCAAGAAGCTTTGTAATTAGCGAAGGCTCTATTGACGGCATCAACTTCTTGAATATTTTCCGAAAGTACGCGCAGTTACGTCCAGCACACATAACCCATAAAAGATTTTTTATCGCATACAGAAACTCCAAATGTTCCAGACTTCCAGTGGGTATTAATACCATTGGAGCAACACCAAAGAAAATTGCTGAGTTCTTGGAGTTTCCAAACGCTAAAGAATATACAGGCCATCTGCTTTCGAAGATCTTCAGCAATTTTTTTAGCTGACTCTGGAGCGGATATATTGATGCTAAAGCGACATGGAGGTTGGCGGTCAAATACCGTGGCCGAGGGGTATATAGACGATTCTTTAGAAAATAAAAGAAAAATTTCCGAAAAAATTCTTGGTGAAAAATCTTTGGACGCTAACAACAAACGTGTTAAATTTAATGAATCCGAGTGTTCTACCAGCTCTACCAGTGGCATGGGTTTAATTGATATTGCTGTTGCAGATTCTATTTCTATTTCAAGTTCAAATTCCTCATCAATTTTACAAAGAGAAATATCTCAACGTACTGTTTTGGGTTACCCCAGCATTAATTTTAATAATATAAGTAACTGTACTGTTAATATTTATAATAAATAGGTAAAACTATAGTCTGTGTTTATATATAGCTATTATTTGTAAATAATTACTTATTATTAGCTGTTTCATTTGCCCCTTTCAAAAATTGACACTTGCCAAAAAAATATTAAATTATTCCTAGTCTGTGGTTACGTTTTAATTGTAAATAATTACCTGCGTTACTTTTAAGCACGTTGCTCGTGGTAACGTGCTTAAAAGTTTTTTAAGCACGCTGCGCTTAAAAGGCGGTTATTAAAAAACCATAATGACAATCGAAAAGAGGTTATTATAAAACGTCAGTAGAAAAAGCTATATAATTATTTAAATTTAAATGTAGCTGCAAATACGCCCTATAACTCTATTTACCTATTTACACTACTCGTTGCGTTGCAGTTGTACTGTTATACAAGACAAGAGGTACATTGAACTATCCAATAAACTACGTAAAAAATATATTATTGTCATTAGAAGAAAAACAGGATTTTATTTTCTTTTAATTTAATGGTTATTACCTATTACTTTTTAATGACTTTATTTTGTGATAAACACGTAGGTCCAAAAGTTGTACCTTCGAACAAACCCGAAATAGCTATTTACCTAACAAGTGCGGAAAATGAATTTTTCCGCACGAGTCTGCGCGTTTCACCGAACGACGCGTAGCGGAGTTCGGTTAAGCAGCCGAGTGCAGGGAAAATATTTTCCGCACGTGTCAGGTACAATAGTTGTTCTACAGACGTGTGAAAATAAGTAACACATATTTCAAAGAAATTTAATAGTTTTTAATTAACTATAACAATCACATGCATAATATGTAACAGTAACTAATTCTGAGAAAAAAAGTTATAACTACAAGTTATTATTGATTTTGACATAATCGTGTCGAAAAATTTTTCCGCACTAGTGTGGAAAAACCAATTTTCCGCACGGATTTTTGACATAATCGTGCCGAAAAATTTTCCGCACTAGTGTGGAAAAACCAAATTTCCTCACGGATTTTTGACATAATCATGCCGAAAATTTTTCCGCACTAGTGTGGAAAAATCAATTTTCCGCACTGACATCCGTGCGGAAAATTGGGTTTTCCACACGTCTGTAGAAAAAATGTATATCGATCAGTTATAATTGCGTAAGAAAAAAAGCGAATATGTTTCAAAAACATCGATCAAGCAAGTACTGTACATTATTTGCAAAACTGTACAATAATTATAAAAAACCATTATCTGCTGCGAAAAAAGTTCACCGGATCAACTCCGGGCCTATTTGTAGCGTTTTTGAAGAACCTTGAAGCTTGAGAGATGTCAATTTAGTTGCCACTGAAACAAGACGTTCTAGGTTGTAACTTTTAAAAGTCAATAGAAAATCTTAAAATATTTACAAAGAAAAATAAGGTGAGTTTACAGTAAATGTTTGGTAAACTTTTATTTTTATTACCTATCACCTGACAAGTTATATGAACGCGACGCCGACGCCACGGTTTAAAGAAAATTTGTTTTAAACGCCGTTAAATTTCAACGAAAAGCGTACTGCGAGAGGAACATCGACCATGTAAATCAAGCACCCTGCAAACCGCGAGGAAAGCAACTGTGAAAATGTGTAGTCAGGTAGGCAGACAAATTTTCTTTATTCTACCGAAGTAACACGATTTCATTGCGCCAAGCCTTAAGTGCTTTTTTTTAATTTGTGACTTTGAACAGGTATTTTTTAGTGAAAATTTATTATTATTGGAAACGTTCATATTATAATTAACATATCGCAGAACACTGCGATATGTTATACATCTTTTCGGCACGAAATCTAGAACCCCTGATCGCCTCTTGAAACTTTCCGTCTTATATAGCTGTTTGGTGAAAATAATGTATGTATGTATGTTGTCGTTGTAGTGTTAGTTGTTGTTGTCAGTTTCGACATTTTCACATTTGCGATTTTTTTTTCAGAAACGGTTAGAGTGGGACGATTGAAACTTTTTGGTTTTAGAGAGGAATAGTGGGGGTACATCGTGCGAAAATTTCGAATATACAGGGTGTACCGGAAAAAAGTTATTAAACGTCGAAGTTGAAAAATATCGAATTCTCGTTGGCACTCGATACAGGTCGCAAAAATTATTTTTATCGATTTAAATTTTCATTCAAAAATATGAAATAAAAAGAACGAACTCGAACAGTGCCGTGTCCGAAGTGCTCGGCAAAATAACATTTTCAGCAATTTATCAGCTATCAATGTAAGAATAGTTTCTTTCTTTATGTTTAAATTGATTGAATACATATTTTTATAGGACAAACTTGGAAAGTATATTCCACATTGCACACCTTTGCTGTGAACCGGTGCTGACAGGTTCAATGTCAATATCAATGATAATATTAAATATCATATATTTCAGTAACGAAAAGTCGTAGCGAATTGAGCGAGACGGCATTGGAAATAGGACGTCGAGCACTATACGATGCCTTCTCCCAAAAACTACCTATCTATACAAGAAAACGGAAATTTTGCACCATTTCTTTTTATTTTCTAGTTTTGGTCTGTCGTTATAATGACAATTATATTTCCCCTTCACGTTTTGCAGGAATATGTGAGGCAAAAAAAAGCCATAGAAAACAGAGAAATAAAGAAAATAAGAAAAATACTTTTTTATTTTAATTTTAGTACTAATATTAGAAAAAACCCTCGGCTGACGATTAGCGATATGTACCCAGTCCAGTATATTTTGTGCCTAGAAAATTAACATTTTAGTTGAACCTACGCTACGGTAAGTGCGGGTAATAAGGCTCACCTAAGGGTATTTTTTGCCAAAATTACATATATTTTTGATTTTTTTTTTATAAATATAATATGAACATGGAACTATAAACCGAGACATTTACAGTAACAAATAAAAACAAGAAAAACAAAAACTCTTTAATTTTTAAAAACCCTGTAAACCGGCCTCGTTTCATGTAGAGCAGGTAATTAGGCCCATTTATTACGGGCAAACAAAGATACATCCTGGTTATCAGCTGTGAATATAATGCAATCCTTGTGCACCCAGATAAGACACATGGCACACTACTGCCGCATATCGTCAATTATTTCAATTTCGTCTAACTTACAAAACCAACTTTTTTTAGTGTTAGCGTCTATCTTCTCTTTGGAGATGGATAGAATGGACTTCGATTCAAGGATTTTAATTTTTTTTCCAGTTAGGAATAAGGCCCATTCTATTTTTATGGGCCTTATTTTCTGTTTTATCATCTTCTGATATTAAAGAATATGTGTCGAATATTTAGTATTATTAAAAATCAATAATTTTCTGAAAATACATTGTTGAGATATGCATTTATACATAGCTTTATTTTTAATTTAATTTAATGAAGAATACTCCCAACACAAAACCAATGGAACCACTCAATTTTTGTAATTAAAGCAACAAAAGTTGTCGGGGAAGCACGTGTTGATTTTACAATCGGTAAATCTTATTACAACGTCGCGGCCGAACGTAGAATTATAAATAGTATCAGCCCCGGATTAAGAGGGGGGGGGGGCTTTGGGGGCTTTAGCCCCCGGGCCCTGGCATCTAGGGGCCCCTGTGGGGACCCCTTTTAAATACAACAAATATTCTTACATCCACTCAGCGCGCTAGGCACATGCTCAAATATCAAAAAAACATTCTTTGATTCCTTGGCTGTTTCCTTTATATATTTGTTATTATTTTGGAGTAGCAAAGACTTATTTTAATAAAAATGAACAGTTTTAATGCCAAAACGACAATGAATGTGGAATATTTGAGAAACAATACAATACATTTTATTCCAAACTTTAATGAAGCTGTTATTGATAAGTTTGCTGCAAATAAAAACAGAAGAATGGACTTTACCAAATTTGGGCGTGGTTTTAAAATTTTTTTACCTGCGGCACATTTCGCCTGCAACGGGCTTTTAGTGCACCCCCAAGTTAACAAGTCACGAGCCGCCATTGTGGGGACCTATAATTCAAATTAACCCCGGGCCCCGAGAAAGTTTAATCCGGCCCTTATTAGTATGTAGTCGAGCAATAACACCCACTTTTATTCTTAAATAAAGTGACCTATCAATCTTTTTTAAATTGTAAACCAACTAGAAAAATTATGGGAATTTCAAAATTTTTCTAACGGAGAATTTAAGGTAATAAGTCTAGAACATACAGGTAACCTATTTCCTTCCTTTCTAGAAGGAACTAAATTATTATTAAATGGATTCTTTTTGTCCAAGGGTCGGGTCAGTAACAAACCCGGTGGAAATTGATAAGTATGTCTTATTTTAGGTCCATGTATTTATGAATGAAAAAATATCAACTTTGGGTCCACAATTTCTAAAAAATAATAATCAAGATAAAAAGAAAAAGGGACCTTAAATCTACCACACAAGCATGGGACGAAACACTAAAACTTTTAGGATCTGAAGAGGACAAACGAAATACATGAATGTTATACGATAATATTAATCACAACCAAAGCTATCATATGTATGCTTACCGTAACAAATAATAAGTGTTTAATGTTGGCTATTTTAAAATTTAAAAAATTTCAAACGAAAAGAAAGTATATTATAATAAATTTTGCTGTTATAACTGCAGCGTACAGTATAACCAATATCAATGATATTGTAGCAGGGGAAGATGTTCCTCACCTAACATTACTGGTGAAGGTAACAGCAGATTTATTACTACAAAATGACCTTTATTATAACAACACTAGTAGCAACTTTTCCAAACTTTGTTTTTGGTAATCCTGTACTTTACAAGTGGGTGATTGGCGTCTCGTACTGCGTTCCCTTATTATATTTCCTGCCAGCTTTACTGGCTGGATATAACTGGATCATTGTAACCAGTTTATTAATGATTATAATATTTGTGACCTGTCTTATAATAGTCTTATTGCTAATCGTGATGCGGTACACAAGAAGCAATATTCAATCAATCAATCAAAATACACTTTATTGTTAGAAGAAGTACATCTTGTTAACAAAGCTTTGGACAGTATTAAAACTATTATTATGTAGGTAAATTACAATGTTCACTATATAAAGTAAGAATAAGTAATCCAATAAACAAATAAATAGATAATCACACAATATAAGACAATAAAATATAGTAATGGTAAAAAAATTTACACACAAATCAATCTAAGACGAAGACAAGCTCAATCCTACCAAAAAATCTGGCAGGAATATCATCAGTTTTAATAAAATAAAATAAAAAGGTATATGAAAAATCAAAGGAAATGCCTAGATATTATCATCGTAAAATTCCTGGATAGTATAGTAGGGTCTAGTAACTAGTTGCCTTTTTAGTCTTTGCTTAAAAATCCTGTCATCAATCACCTGCCGATAAGCCAGTGGTATGTGGTTATATATTTTGATGCTCTCAAATATCAAGGAATTTTTGGTGAGAGTTGTTTTTGGTATAGGAAGAGGAATATCATTTACAGTACGCATGTTATAGGAGCTGTTAGTAGCATAATTTTTATATTTTTTATGGATAAGGCAGGCCGTTTCCAAGATAAAAATTCCAATCAAAGTTTAAATCCCTTCCCTGACAAATAAAGGTTTACAATGAGTATGACAATTAACACCACACAAGTATCTTAATGCCCTCTTTTGCAAAACCAATGTAGAGCCCAATAGGCCCTAACTACTAAGTCCCCAAAAAGCAATACCATACCTCAAGTGACTGTCAACAAGTGAAAAATAAACCATTCTACCCACACTCTTCCCCAATTCTCTTGAGGCAACTCTTACTGCGTAAGAACCGGACGCCAGTCTCCCATTCAATGCAAAAATGTGGTCCTGTCGTCGATTTGAACACCCAAGAATTTAGCATCGCCCGAGTTCTTAACAAAATTATTTGTCAAAGTTAAGTCAGAAAACGAAAACTTAAAGGTAAGAATACTAGTTTTGCTGATATTAAAACATAATGGGCGTTTTCACACTAGCCGACACGATACCGGCACGATCACGACACGGTAGCAACACCGACACGATAAATCGGCGAGTCTTTTCACATTTGCCGACAGCCATCTCTGTCGTGTCGTCGTGTTGTGCCGGTATTCGCAGACATGGCTCCTGTAAATAAATTGTATTAGCTACATTTATTGCATTTAAGACTCAAAAAGCGAAGGCCGCAAAGAATTTTTTTTCTCTGAGTATTTTATTTTTATTATTTTCATTTGTTTTGTCCCAAAGACACGGTTTTGACTCTACAACTTCTATCAGGAGTAACAATGTCATACTTGAAATTAGCCATAGTTCTTTTAAAAGTTAAGTAGGTATGTCGAAATTATCATTTAAATTAAGTAGCCGTTCTGCCGTTCTAACCAAAACAACTAGGAAAAGGAAAAACCGCCAACGACACGAGTGGAGCGCTTGCTGCTCGCCGACCTGTCGGCGCCTGTAACGACACGATAACGATATATCGGCAAGTGTGAAAGCATTCCCTTTACTTACATGAGATTACGCGTCCACCGGTGTAGTTGTCGTCGTGCCGGTATCGTGTCGGCTAGTGTGAAAACGCCCAATAGATTCGCATCACACCATTGTTTGACAAGCAGTAAATCGTTCTGCACAATCAGCCTTAACTCTTCTGCACTTTTTCCACACCACAAAATAGTAGTATCGTCGGCGAACAAAGTAAAGATACCACTGATATCAATGGAAGGCATTAATTATTATAATGAATACACCAAATTCACCAATGTTGTTGCTACAGTTGGAGTTTATTTTCTCCTCTGGGCAACAGTTTGTTATTCTCTGCTTTGTATGCTTTATATTTCTTCCACCGTCATACAAACTATTTGCCGATTACTACCGCGTACATTATGTTGGACTTTTATCGGCCGTTATAATTATTTTATTAGTAATAAGACGAGATATTGATTTTAAAATGTCGTATGCCGGCATGTGTAATAAATCTGCTAGCGATTTGCCACAGAAGAGTACCTAATAAAAATAAAGGAAATTAATTTCTACAATTTTTTAATATTTCAGATATAAATTTATAAATAGAGTTTGTAACATACTAAGTACAATTTTTTTTCTGGAAAAATCCTTGGATACTGGTACATATTAACATTATAAGTTGTGGTATTTTTTATAACAAATTGATATAGTGTGTCCCAAATTAGAGATTTGACGATATCTATATTTTTGTTTTAAATGGCAATGCTAGTTTTTTATGGTCAATTTTTAAAGTGTATATTAAGTTATATAAGTACCAAATTTCAAATTTTTATTCCTTGTCATTTATAAGATATTAAAGAAACAAAAATTAATTTAATTTAATTGGAAAATAAAAACCTTCTATTCATCTTTAATACTTTTTCGTCAATAAATGCTCAAAACATTGTCCATTTCAATATTTGGCAGTATCCTAAACGCAAGTAAAACTCGTTTTGAACATTTCTAATTTCTTCGGGACAAATTAACCTACATTCGTGTCTTATTCGTACTTTCAACTCCTCAACATTTGACAAGAAATACAAATTCGGGTTTTGATACTTACTTTATGTATAACTTGATACGCATTTTAAAAATAGTCAATAAAATAAGGTTTCTTTTTAAAAAAATTATATTTATCGTCATTTTTCTAATTTGGGACACACTGTATCCATATTTATATAACCGTGCCCAAGCATTTTTCCAAAAAACAAATTGTACTGGATTTACTGAATTTATTCCAAGTTACAAACTCTCACTGTATATTAATGTAAACAATGTTTATTGCTGGGAATTTAAACTTCATTTGCTGATATTGTGACCAGTGGCGGCTCGTACAATTTTAGTGAAGTAGGGCCAGGTAAACCCTTAGCGCCGCAGGCAAAAAATTTTTGGGTGCCACACAAACACGATAACAAGTTGAAACACACAAGCAATGTCAGTTGTTTCATCTGCGATAAACGGAGAGTCCTTTATTTCTTTTATGACTTCATCATGCTACACATCTAACATACAGTCCAGAAGTTCATTTTGTAGGGGTTTTGATGTTCCTTTAAATACTTTCGATTTTTCAATATGATCTTTAAGAGTTTTGTCTAATTCTGAGCTGAAATTTATTAATTCATTTATTAATTCACAGTCTCTTTTTCGTCATGACCTCTCAAAGCCAACTCAAATGCACCACAAAACCGAACGCAGTTTATAATTTGGTTTAATATGTATCTGTTTTTATCAATTTGTTCGTTTTTCTTCATTATTTCATTGTGATATGCAGAATTTAATTGAGTTTTAATGTTAATTTTACCAAGCATACTGAAATTAAATATATTGTTTAAATGTACCTTCGATTTTTCATGTGTCTTCATTTTGTCCCAGAAATGGACCAAATCATCTGTACCTTTTTGGGACCAAGTTTGCTTCCCACCAAATAAAACACACATAAAACAAAATAGTCTATTAGATTCATCACAACCGCACACCCAAGTATTTTTTTCATAAAGTTTCCTTTAAAAATATAATAGTATTCATTACTTATGTATTTCCTGTGTGTATTTCTAAAATAAAAAGTTCGTTAACCCTACATTAAATCAGCCGCCGGCCGAACGAAAACAAATCGGGACGCGACGTCTAACATCAAACGGTCAAACAAAGAGAGCCTGGCTACGTCGTCGAGATTTTTGCCTGCTTGCATTCAAGGTCATTTTCCAACGTTTTTTTATTGAGGTGATAGCGTTTCGTCACCTCCTGTGTGCCTCGTCGCGCTTGGCGCTGAAGCTACGTTACCGTTTTACGCATAATTGCTTCTTTTTAGATGGAAATTTGCACCCGACTGTGTTCCATTTTTAAATTATTTTGCTAATTGCTTTAAAAACGAGAATATTAATTTTAATAGGTTTTGGTAATTTGTAAAAGGCAGGACGCTAGACAGGAGGGCAGGTAGTGCCATGGCACTGTGGCTCTACCCCACGAGCCGCCACTGATTGTGACTAAAAAATCAAGAAAACGTTATAAGTATAATTTATGGTAAGAAAGGAAAGTTAGGTCAGTAACAACCCACCGGGTGTTTCTCAAAAGACGTTCACCCCTATAACTTTTTTCTTTTTTATATTAAATAGATATTAATATGAAATTTTGAAATTATGCATAAGAGATGAGTCTGCATTTATTGGCATAATTTTCAATTTGTTAGCAATTCCGGTTTGACCGGAAGTGACCTTGGCTTTGGTATTTTAAATGGGACATTTTGTATATTTTTACTTATTGAGATTCAGCATAACATTCTGAGTAAAATTACACCTCACTTGTCATTTTTTGACGTGTTTATAACATTTTTATGTTTATATTTTAGTTTCAATCTAAAGTGCTACAAATTAATTAAATCTGTTAATTTATAGTCAAGTAGTACATGATAATTAAAATTATGTCAGAATAATTGACTTTCTAAGTTGCACAAGCGTTTAAAAAATGAAATTTTGACGTTTACTCAATTTTTCCAAATAGAACGATGGTAGTGGTAGTTCACTAGGATATTTAAAACGAGCATTTTTTTTCCAACAATTTGATACCATGCACTCCTATGCTATTTTAAAATTGACACGAAAAAATTTGCCTTAAGTCCCAATCGCAAATTTAAGCGTTATGCATTATTGCCTTTATTGTCTTTTCTAAAGAAATATAAAGGCGGCTTTGAAATTTGATACCATGCACTCCTATGCTATTTTAAATTGACACGAAAAAATTTGCCTTAAGTCCCAATCGCAAATTTAAGCGTTATGCATTATTGCCTTTATTGTCTTTTCTAAAGAAATATAAAGGCGGCTTTGAAATTTGATACCATGCACTCCTATGCTATTTTAAAATTGACACGAAAAAATTTGCCTTAAGTCCCAATCGCAAATTTAAGCGTTATGCATTATTGCCTTTATTGTCTTTTCTAAAGAAATATAAAGGCGGCTTTGAAATTTGATACCATGCACTTCTATGCTATTTTAAAATTGACACGAAAAAATTTGCCTTAAGTCCCAATCGCAAATTTAAGCGTTATGCATTATTGCCTTTATTGTCTTTTCTAAAGAAATATAAAGGCGGCTTTGAAATTTGATACCATGCACTCCTATGCTATTTTAAAATTGACACGAAAAAATTTGCCTTAAGTCCCAATCGCAAATTTAAGCGTTATGCATTATTGCCTTTATTGTCTTTTCTAAAGAAATATAAAGGCGGCTTTGAAATTTGATACCATGCACTCCTATGCTATTTTAAAATTGACACGAAAAAATTTGCCTTAAGTCCCAATCGCAAATTTAAGCGTTATGCATTATTGCCTTTATTGTCTTTTCTAAAGAAATATAAAGGCGGCTTTGAAATTTGATACCATGCACTCCTATGCTATTTTAAAATTGACACGAAAAAATTTGCCTTAAGTCCCAATCGCAAATTTAAGCGTTATGCATTATTGCCTTATTGTCTTTTGTAAAGAAATATAAAGGCGGCTTTGAAAAACAATGAAATGGTTTTGAAAACCAATATGGATTTAAGTTAAAATTGTAATGTCATTCGTTTATAAAACTCACATTGTAAATTAGATAAAATGGTTAATTTTACTAAAAATGAACAAATTGATATGCTCCTAACTTTTGGAGTGACCAGAAAAATTCTTCTGAAGCCTCAAGATTGTATGTTGTATGTATGTATTGTATGTTTTATAAACTAATGACATTACAACTTTAAATTAAAGCTACATTACCTTTTAAAACCGCCATTATATTTCTTTAGAAAATAGATGGCGGCAATAATGTATAACACTTTTAAATTTGCGATTGGGATTTAAGGCAAATTTTTCAGTGTCAATTTTAAAATAGCATAGGAGTGTATGATATCAAATTGTTGGAAAAAAATGCTCGTTTTAAATATCCTAGTGAACCACCATCGTTCCATTTGGAAAAATGGAGTAAACGTCAAGAAAACATAATTTCATTTTTTAAACGTTTGTGGAACTTAGAAAGTCAATTATTCTGACATAATTTTAATTATCATGTACTACTTGACTATAAATTAACAGATTTAATTAATTTGTAGCACTCTAGATTGAAACTAAAATATAAATATAAAAATGTTATAAACACGTCAAAAAGTAATGTAGCTTTAATTTAAAGTTGTAATGTCATTAGTTTATAAAACATACAGTACATACATACAACATACAATCTTGCGGCTTCAGAAGAATTTTTCTGGTCACTCCAAAAATTAGGAGCATATCAATTTGTTTATTTTTAGTAAAATTAACCATTTTATCTAATTTACAATGTGAGTATTATAAACGAAGGGCATTGCAATTTTAACTTAAATCCATATTGGTTTTCAAAACCATTTCATTGTTTTTCAAAGCCGCCTTTATATTTCTTTAGAAAAGACAGAGCGGCAATAATGCATAACACTTTTAAATTTGCGATTGGGATTTAAGGCAAATTTTTCAGTGTCAATTTTAAAATAGCAGATAGGATGAGGCAGAATTTCCTTAATTCTTACCTTTGGTTGGGCTTTCCTTGTTTTATAAGCCTGGACAATGTTTGCTGTAATTTTGCTTGCAAATATACCGTTGACTTGTTTTGTTTTCTACCATTTTGAACTAACGTCAAGTTATCTGTTATAGTGAACGGGAATCTACTATCTACTTTCTGTTCACGTTGCAGTTTTCTTTTCGGTTAACAGGTAGGATTTCATTTTAATATTTTTCAAGGTTTAACTACTCTCTTCTAGGGGGCGTTGTTGCGGATAGCTAAAATTCCACCGAGTTTGTAGGTTACCTTCCTGAGTGTTTTTGCGCTTGGAAAAATTGTCACCAGAGGGACCTAATAGTATTAGCTTTGAATAATCACAGAATCGCGTGCGTTTTATCTTACCTTATCTGGTACTTTTTTGCGACCTTTTTTGCGCTATTTGTTCACTGCGAGTACTACATTGATACCTACCAAAATCGACAAATTCCTTTCTTTCTTGAACCTTTGGCAAAGCTAGTAGCTGTTCGGCTTTGAAAACTTATTTAATTATTTACCCTAATTAAAAGTTACATGCTAAGTACTAGGTAGGTAAATTTCCTTATAATATCTAATTCTCAAATAAAATGTTACAGTTCATAATATTGAGGTATTTTATTGAGTTTTGATTTCTCTGTAATTAAGTTTGTATTAAAAATACTTACTCTTTATTATGCTTAGACAAATAATTACCTATCTGGAACTTACCTTATTTTTATATGTATTTTTAGATTTGCAAAAACAGGTAAAAGAAACAAGAAAGCCTGTCTCAATAAAGAGTAAATTTCCCGGCATGCTCAGAGTTTTATTGGTCTAAACCCACGTAAAATATACCCTGAGAAAAAACCGTCACAAGGAGTGTATGATATCAAATTGTTGGAAAAAAAAATGCTCGTTTTAAATATCCTAGTGAACAACCATCGTTCCATTTGGAAAAATTGAGTAAACGTCAAGAAAACAAAATTTCATTTTTTAAACGCTTGTGGATCTTAGAAAGTCAATTATTATGACATAATTTTAATTTTCATGTACTACTTGATTTAGAAATTAACAGATTTAATTAATTTGTAGCACTCTAGATTGAAAATAAATAAATAAACATAAAAATGTTATAACACGTCAAAAAATTACAAGTGAGGTGTCATTTTACTCAGAATGTTATGCTGAATCCCAATAAGGAAAAATATATCTACAAGATCTCCCATTTAAAATACCAAGGTCAAGGTCACATCCGGTCAAACTGGAAGTGCTAACAAAATGAAAATTACGCCAATAAATGCGGACTCATCTCTTATGCATAATCTCAAAATTTTATTTTAATATCTATAAATATAAAAAAGTTATAGGGGTGAACGTCTTGTGAGAAACACCCGGTATACCTACATCTACAACTACCTCTTTAATACTATACGGTAGCGCAGAATATATAGCTATGCTTACCTATATATTCTGTGACAGTAGTACCTACCTTTAAGTCAAATCTGACCCACTTTCAAAAAAACAATTATTCCTCCCATTTCGGCCTTCCGTTTCCAATCTCTACTAACCGTTCAATCACCGATCATTCATGTTTAAAAGCTTCTTGGTTGCAATATAGACGAATCTTCATAATATACATATGACATATATACGTAATTATAGCTCCAGCGGTTTCGGTTCAGCGATAATGAGTAAGTCACAGCGTGACTTTTTGAAAACTTGGCTAGGGCTATATTTTCTACACTGATGACGATATTATTATCAAAAAACCAAAAATACCATTTTAATGAAAACGCGGGGAAATAAAAACGCGATATTTTGCTGACCACACTCGCCCACCACTGAAGCACTACTCGTGCTCGTACTATATAATACACCATTTCATCCAATTTTTTTGATATAGAATACACCACTTGCGAATTAAATTAAATTACATTCGAGGAAAAATACAGACACCAAGAGTAATGGAAGAAGCTTTGTTATATTTTAATTAATTTTATTGAAGATTTTACAATAATAGCAAAAACAGGTACAACATAAGCTTAATCATTTAAGTTTATTTTCTAATTTTTCCTGCCAAATTTTGTAAAAGTCAGTTTTAAAACATTTTCTCAAAATTTTACTAACATTTCGTACTTAAATCTCCTTAATTTTGGTATAGCTAAAAAGCATTATTGATAAACACTTCAGGGAGGGGTAGTCTTTTGTTATGATCTATTTTTGCTTAAAGAGCGGACTCAATCTGCAGGCAAATCCAAAATTAGGACAAATTTAGCCTTTTGGGGAGTGACGCAAAAAAAAATCTGGTGAGGGGGGAGTAAATACAAAGTGTTGTTATCAAATCTGGTACCTAAAGTATTTTATCATCTGATATGGACTTTTTCCCTTAATGGAGATTACGATTGCTTAAGGGCGTCTGTCAAATGTTTATACAATATATATGTTTATGAATATCATAAAATATTTTCAAATATAGAAATAATTTAAAAAATTTCATGGTAAAGCAGAAAAAAGACAAGAAGTTTGAAAACTATGAAAGTTTCAAAAATCTTTCGAACAATGAAGATGAACGAAAGGTTTAATATTTTTATACATTTGACTTCTATACTATTTACGATCACCAAGATAAGTATTTCAAAAATAGTTGCAGGCGTTCGGCTGTTACTAAAAATCACGAGTAAAAGTTAATTAAACAGGTATAGGTATCACTGGATAGTTAAAGGCTTAAAGTTGTTTGTCTTTTAACAGATTTCTAATTTAGGCCGTTCTTTGGGAGAAAATAATTTATAAAGTTATATTTAGCCCATTTATACTATGTAACACAAATTATGATATATTTTAAAACGGAAAGGGCCATCGGAAAATCTGCTACTTGAGAAACAGAGTCTAAGAAAAGGTCTTTCAATATTCTTAAATTGCAGTAAATCGAATTTACGGTTTCGGTAAATAATAAATATTGTTATTTAAAACTAATATTTAACTTAATATGTTTGATTGTATGGATTCAAAACTAAGCATTAAACATTTTTTACTATTGCATAACACATTCCCAATTTTGTTTCCCGATTTTTTAGCTATTGTACATTGTAATCTAAATTAAAGAATTTTTTGGCAACCACAAAATAGTTAATTTTTTTTGTGTTTATATACTATCCTTCCTCGTATTAGAGAATAATTTTATATACTTCACGTTCTATTAATAAATTATTTTTATTAAACACCTCCTTTCGCGTTCTCATTCCCTTACATGCCTGGATATACGTACATGCATGTGTTATCGGATGATGCACTCTTAAGGTATTTATAGAAAGCCTATAAGGAAAAAAAAACAAAAAAAAATCAAAACGCAGCTTAGTTGATGTGTCAATTGAAAATGTGTAAATCCAATAATTTTTTAAAATTATTTTTTTCAAATTATATATGCAAACTTTTCCCCTCACTAAACCCGCCATTGGCATGTCTCCATTTGGAGAAGTTAAGTGACAAAGGAAAGCAAAAATGTGTTGATTTTACATGTGTATTTGTAACTTTGCTAACTATTTCTGGTGTGCAAACCGGGAAAGTCCTGTAGTTAGCAACTAACACTACTACCAGTCATTTCGAAATTCAAAGAAAGCTGAAACCGCGTCTTAAGGTACCTATTCACGTTCAGTCGGCCGTCAGTCCGTGGACTGTCCGTCCTGGCCGGCCGGCCGTTATCGAAAGTCAAACTACACGTACAGTTTTATTCACCGATTAAGGCCGGAGGATTTCTGCCGGATTCGATAGCGGCCTTCAGTTTTTGTTATTTCACTATACACGCGCAGTTATTTCGACAGGTCAAACATGTCACAAGAACAGTGCGCAGCGGCAATTGTTGTTATTGCACACGAACAAAGAAAAGGGAAAAGAAAAACAATTTGGATGAAAGACTGGCTAAAAAGACGTTGCACTTTCTCCCACATGGAGCTTGTACGAGAACTGAGGCAATCGAGTGCAAGTGATTTACAAAACTTTATTAGGATGAATGATCATTGTTTCCAGTATTTATTAAATTTATTAAAACCGTATATTACAAGAAAGGACACCGTAATGCGTTTTACAGTTCTTTTCTGAACGCACTTTTCATATTATTTATCTTATATTTCACCGAGTCTTTAAGTAGTTTCGACATCTACTGTTTTATATAGTAAAAGTAATTCTTCATATTATGCTTTAATTCGCAAAGCCCTATTAGCATATGAAGAGTCTTTTATTTTCCACAAATATTTATGTTTGCGGTACAACTCAATAAAATTCTTGATGAAGTTAGGATGGTTAGCGATTTTGTTCGGCGTTACTGAATAAAAACTATAAAATTTTAGAAAGGAAAGAAATAAGACACTTGAAGTCTTTCTCTACTGGTATATTAAAATAAAGTTTTAATGAATGGTAAATTATCTACATGTTTCGAATATATACATATATCGAATATATAGTATATACATTTGTAAATCTTGGCTCTCGACATTACTTAATTAGAAATTAAAGTTTAAAAAGTTTTAAATGTGAACTGGAGCTGACAGTTCTGAAAAGATAAGGTTAAATGGATGTCTACATGACATGACATGACATGACATGGCCTGCAGTCCAAAGCCGGCCGGTAAACTACTACACACGTTAAGTTTTAACAGACGACAGGCCGCCGGCAAAACGCGACTCGTCATTTAACTGCGTGTGTGTAGTGAGCACCGGCAGCCCGGCCATTATCTCTCCGGCAAAATACGGCCGGCCGACTGAACGTGAATGGGTGTCTTAAAATAAAATTACTAAGCTTGAAAAACTAATGTCGTATCATTAATTTGCTTGCCCAATAACTCCCTATTACAGTATACGCGTTGGGTGGCGCCGCGTTGCTTGTTGCTAGATCGATGCGATGGGATGGGATGGGGGAACGCCTTCACTTAGCATTCAGTGTTGCTACTGACATTAAAGTTGTACGAAAAATTATACATTAATAACATCTCATATTTATATAATGATGAAGCCTATTGCAATGTCCGTTATCATAATTTCGGACCAATGATTGGGATCACAACCTCCAAAATGTTCAGGATTTAATATTTTTAATATTATAAATAAATACCTAGGGTACCAAATTATAAAAAAAAAACAGTGGCGTAACGTAAAATCGCTTGGTCCCCTGTGACATCAAGTTTAGGCCCCCTAG
Source organism: Polydrusus pterygomalis (assembly GCA_963969555.1). NCBI lineage: Eukaryota > Metazoa > Arthropoda > Insecta > Coleoptera > Curculionidae > Polydrusus > Polydrusus pterygomalis. The sequence continues at coordinate 40,181,758 of OZ018383.1, read as the reverse complement.
GCGCGGATCTAGGACTTTGTTTGGGAGGGGTGGGTTAATATCCCATAAACAAAGCTAAAATGCGCCACAGGCGAAAGACTTTTTGCAACCCTAATTATAGGAATAATAGGTAATACTAGTTTTGGTTTTGATAAGTCTGCTGGAGGCGGAAATGCTTGAAAATTTAGACTTCGTTGATAAAACATTACATTTTACTTACCATCATGTTATATTTTATAAATAAAACAATTTAAGTGAATTTCGCATCTAAACTCAAGTTTTATAATATTACGTCGTCTATAGGTTGGAGTAACATAGTAACAAATGTGTCACAAATATTTTTTTACTCTTTACGGCTTTACCCGGCTTTACCTATAGGGCTAAAAACAAACCAGGCTAAGGAGTTCCAGTAAATCGAGACACAGCAAAGGTTGTCGCTTCCTATGTTTTATTTATTGAGAAATTCTGTCAAATAGGGCCGAAGGCACATCCGCTCTCTAGCTTGGGTCCCCCTTTCCCTGAGAAAAGGTAAGAGGTATACAAAATAAGCAGATATTAATTTTGTAGATTGACGTGCATGATGCTGGACTGATACACTCACAGCCCGTTACTGCAATTAACACAAATTAGATACTTGCTTAGGTGAACGTAGTCCGAACTTGTGGGGCAGTTAGCTACTCCTCTCTGTGCGGGCCTGGTGTGCAAAGCACTGAAAACAAACCATTTTAGGGAAAGGGCAAAAAAACCGACAAAAGGTAAAAGCTTTTTCTTCTAAAATACCAATGTAAAACGGAAAAATTTGGATATTTAAAAAGTTTTGAAAAAAGACCCTAATGTGGCGAGTGATTCGCACAGAGCATTTACCGAATTATGGCTACAAATAATTGCAAAACCGTGGAATATAGCAAATTTTGACATAACTACCGATTATTCAACTATTGTACATATTTTGCGATATTTTGTACATTTAAACAAAATTTCCGTAAAAAAAAAATCGGCGCAACAACTCTGGGGTCTGTCTGTCACGATCGGTCGAATAACCTTGAGACCATCCTAAAATAGTTCAGTCGTCGCCAAAAGTGAAAGTTTGGAGGTTGGTCAAAAGAATTTTGATGCCAATTGGTTACGTTGATTTCTTGTTAACCAGGTAAGTCTAGGTTCAATGTTTTTTGTTACCCTTAGAATAAGTCGTGTGTTGGGGGGAAGGGCGGGAATAGAGGTATATACAGACAGATTGTGGTAAGAATTTTTGTTAGAAAAAAAGGTTACAAAAAAGTTAGTTTCAACAAAATTTTGTATCTGATTAAAAAATCTATATTATTTATATGAGATTTTATTCTACCTTTTTGTTTAAGGGAGGTACGAGGAGACAAATAATGCAAAAGTATTCACAACTTTGGTTTGGCTTATCGGAATTTAACAAATTTAAACTCGCTAAATGTGGAGCAAAAACTCAAAAATAAAAGTTGTAAGTACAGAATTTTCATTATATTAATAAAATGCCACCTTTGATACATGTTAACTATTAGGATTTTTAATAAAATCCCGTTTTTATTTGGTCACTATAGTTACGCGCCCTATAGCGGCCAACTTAGAAAATTTTAAAAAATAATTTTCAGGGATTTCTCTTAGTCACTTTTGTAATAAATATGTTTGTCGGCAATAAGCCGTTGTTGATACATGTTAACTATTAGGATTTTTGATAAAATCCCGTCATTTATTTGGTCACTATAGTTACGCGCCCTAGCGGCCAACTTAGAAAATTAAAAATAATTTTCAGGGATTTCTCTTAGTCACTTTTGTAATAAATATTTTTGTCGGCAATAAGCCGTATGGTAAACGGTTTTCAAGATGTAGCTAGGGTCCCTTTCTAGTTGTACCGGGTGAGTCAACGATTGCGAGGATTAATTTTATGCCTTGAAGATAAGATTTGTCGATAATAACCTTTTGTAATATGGTATGGTTGGATATCTGGCACATTTTAAAAATATTTTGAATTATACAGGGTGTGCCCAAAAAGTAGGGTGTCATAAAGTTAATTTTTTTTAAATGGGCACCCTATATTTGAATACATTTATTAATTCTACGTGTTATTTCATACATGTTTATTATTGGTTTAACGAAAAAGTTCTAGTTTTTAAGATAATTCGACTTATAATTTTGCACTTGCAAGCATGACTCGAAGCGATTCATAATTTTTATACTTACTAAATAAAAACAAAAAATACATATTTACTATGAAATATTTGACATCTTATTTACAGGGTGTTTCCTTTCTAGGACCAAAGTCAGAAAAGTCATCTTATAGCTCGCAATAAAATCTTCAACATTCGTGAAAAACGTCCTATTCCTATCTCTAATAGTTTTTGAAATATTTGGATATTTCGAGATTTAATATACTCGTTATAACAACTTTTATATTACATATATTATTATTTAATCACAGTAGCCATGGAAAATAAATGAAAATAATGGCAGTGGGTGGGTGACATAAAAAATCAGATCAATGTAAAAATTAAGCCTTTTTACTGCAAAGTCCAGTAATTTTATAAGTTGGTACTCAAAATGAAAGATGAATTAATCGATATGATTTATGTTTTGGGCGAGGCGGATAAAAATTGTCTTTTTGCTGAACGACTATATATACAGAATGAAATATCCCGAGCGGCGAACACCCAGTCTTCGAAGTTTTCAAAATTTAATGGAAATGTTTGATTCAACAGGCGTGATCCATTGACAAAAGATGCTATAACGAGGACATTAAATCTGGAAATATCAAAATATTTCAAAAACTTTTAGAGATAGGGATAGGACGTTCTTCACGAGAGTTGAAGAGTTTATGACGACCCATAAGATGACAGAAAAATATGTAATATTAATAATAATAATAATAATAAGAGGTTTATTCGTCCTCTTAGTATTACAAAAGTTGATATACTTATAACAAAAAAAAACAGATAAAAAGTAACAGTTATCACAACTTTAGATAAATTAAGGACTATAGACCGTTGTATCAGCTTTCCCATCAACAGGTTGTCGGGGGGCTGTTGCGGCCTTTGCATACCTAAATCTATAAAATAACTATAAGACTAGTAATTAGAATATATAAAAAAAAAACATAAAAAACATGAAAAAATGAAATAGGCAACGCGTACTATACATCACTAAAATAAGGTATACAGTGACCGGCAGAAAGTGCGCAGCATATGGGAAAGTTTTTATCTTTAAGTTTAGAAAATTAATTTTATTTTAGATAGGTTCTGCATGTTCACAAACAAAAATAACACCCATTAAATCCGGTGAAAGTCTTATGGTATACGAGGTAGGACCAAAAATTTGAAATTCCGCCAAGAGTAAAGTACCTCCATCTTTCATTTTTGAATATATTTTTACTAGGAATTATAGTTTTAATTTTAAAGTTACACCCACATTCCAAATTTCGCTTATTTTGGACAAAAAAATGGATTTCATCGTGTTTTCTGAATAACCCTGTATAAAAAATAAATGGCAACCGAACAGTACGAAAATAAGATTTTCTGCAGACTTTGCTAGAGATAACTGTCGATCATTAGTCCGATTAGTTTGTTTTCATAATATTATGGCTTTTTAAAATAAAAACATAAAAATATTAAATATTTTTGCTGCACACCGTATTTTATTTTCTGAGAGAACAAGTTAATTTCATCTAACTGATATTTTTTGATTTACATTGACTTAAAGCATCTTTTAAATAGTTTTTATACATTGAAGTATGCATAGAAAGTTTCCTTTTGATTTATAAAGATTAATTTCCTTCTCATAATCTGTACTATTTAAGATCAAAGCAGCCAAATATAAATATAAATAAAAAAACATATTTATAAATCTTTATAAATCAAAAGGAAATTTTCTATGCATACTTTAATGTATAAAAAACTATTTAGGACATGCTTTAAGTCAATGTAAATCAAAAAATATCAGTTAGATGAAATTAACTTGTTCCCTCAGAAAATAAAATACGGTGTGCAGCAAAAATATTTAATATTTTTATGTTTTTATTTTAAAAAGACATAATATTATGAAAAGGACTAATGATCGACGGTTATCTTTAACAAAGTCTGCAGAAAATCTTATTTTCGTACTGTTCGGCTGCCATTTATTTTTTATACAGGGTTATTCAGAAAACACGATTAAATCCATTTTTTTGTCCAAAATAGGCGAAATTTGAAATTTGGGTATAACTTTGAAATTAAAACAATAATTCTTAGTAAAAAAATATTCTAAAATGAAAGATGGAGGTACATTACTCTTATCAGAATTTCAAATTTTTGATCGTACCTCGTATACCATAAGACTTTTTTCGGAATTAATGGGTGTTATTTTGGTTTGAGAACATGCAGAACCTATCTAAAATAAAATTAATTTTCTAAACTTAAAGATAAAAAACTTTCCCATATGCTGCACACTTTCTGCCGGTCACTGTATAGGGTGTTCCATTTAATAAAAGTGATGTTTTTCAATTAAAAGTTTTCTGACTTTGGTCCTAGAAAGTAAACACTCTGTAAATGAAATGTCAAATAATTCACAGTGAATATGTATTTTTGACTTTATTTAATACATATAAAAATTATTAATCGCTTCGAGTGAAAATTTAGGTAGTATTTTCACAACGCGATGCTTACAAATGCAAAATTTTCATTATAAGTCGAATTATCTTAAAAACTAGGATTTTTTCGCATAGGAAACATTTAATAAAAATTTATGAAATAAGATGTAGAATTAATAAATTTATTCAAATATAGGGTGTCCCATTTACAAAAATGTAACTTTATGACCCCCTACTTTTTGGGCTCACCCTGTATAAATCAAAATATTTTTAAAATATGCCAGATATTCAACCATACCCTAATACAAAAGCTTATTATCGACAAATGTTATCTTCAAGGCATAAAATTACTCCGCGCAATCGTTGACTCACCGGGTACACACGGTAAAATAAAATATCTTCTGCATAATTATATCACTTGAGGCAACTCGAAAAATGTTATAACCCCCTCCCCCCCTCCACAATTACGCCGTCAGACTCTCCTACTATTAGACAATAACAGTCGATGAACAATATACAGTGACCGACAGAACGTCTGCACCATATTGTCGTTGATAAGGCATATGTCACAAAATGGCCATTTGTGATTTATGTCCTCATTGTAATCACTTTAACTGCCTCCGTTACCTAGCCGGATGGTATCGCACCTCCGGAAAAACAACGTCGTAAGTGCAGATTTTTCCTAAAGTCATATTTTGATGGCAAAATATAGCAAAACCTTTAACATATCTGGAATTACAAAGTCATAATTGTATCTTAAACTTCTGTCGCCAGATGCCGCCTATGTCTTTGTGGAAATAGCGCGAAAAAATTGGCTCTTGAAGCAACATAGACTTAAATGTACTTTCTGTCTTTGTTGCTTAATTTAATTTTAATTTTATTGGACCAATAAAGACGCAACTGTATTTTCGTAGGTACCTAAATATCACGGAAATTTTTATAATTCCCTTTTCTAGTTTATTTTTAATTAAAATGTAGCAAATAACTTTGTCTTTTATTGCAATCACCTATTTAATTAAATTTTCTTTTGTCTTAAATTTAAAAAAATTACGAACCAGTAGGGCCGCAATGACATAATTGAGGGGGTACTGCCTTTTTAACCCCTCTAAGAGAAACAAATTGTAAAAAGTCGTTAAAATTCGAACTGCACCTAATAGCTATACAAATTAAAGAATGTCAATTTATATTTAAACTAGCGTGTACCCGGCATGCGTTGCAACCCGCTGGTATAAATACAAACCCGATATATTAGTACCCGGCATGCCACTTTCTGAAATTGCACCCGTGCGAAGCCGGGGCGGGTCGCTAGTTATACATAAAAACCTTCCCCTTGAATCACTCTCTCTATTTAAAAAAACCGCTTCAAAATCCGTTGCGTAGTTTTAAAGATTTAAGCACATAATATAGGGATATAGGGACAGGATAGCGACTTTGTTTTATACTATGTTAAGATTCTTAGCAACTTTATTGCAGTGTATTTATTTCAGTTTTAAGCATTCTCAAAACTTTAAAGAAGTTTTCTCGACATTCTACAAATTTGCACTTACGTCGTTGTTTCTCCGGAGGTGCGGTATGTTATATAGAAATTCGTCGTATGTCACTAGATCGCGGTGGTTGTTATTTCAATAGGCGTATGTCAATAGATCGCTATGGTGTTAATTTAAATAAGTAGCATGTTTCTATGGTTTTAGAATATTAGGTTGCTGGATTTTTTGCTCTACTAAAAAGTTATTAATTTTGATATACGACACATCGTCCGCAATTCCACGTAACGACGTAAATGACATTTTATAAATTTTAGAGGAGACAATAAACTAACTGAGCAAACATGAAATTTGTCTCCTGGCTTAGAGAAACAATTTATTGGTATTAAAGTTTATTAAAGTGTTAAGAGACCATTTTGACTTTTAGACCAGGGCTGAAGCCTTTGCAAATGGTAAAAAGTGAAAAAAAAATAATAGTAGAATGAAACTCATTGGAAAAGGAAGAGAATATAACAAAAATAAAAGGAAAAATAAATTACGGGCGATCCGAGGTCGGGAAGTGGGGGGCGGAGTTTTTAAGGTTAGAAAATGATTTATCTCAATTTTTGGCAAAACTACAAGTTCTATGGAAAATCGTTAAATAGCAAAGTTGTAGGTTGTAGGTAATAAAAAGATCTACAACTTTTATATTTGCACTTTTTTCACATAACCTCAAAATTTATGTGAAAAATTCAAATAACCAAGTTTTTGGTTTTTTATTTTTATCTTTTACAAGAAAAATTTTTTTTCACGAAATTTGGTTTAAACTTACCTTTTTATGTCCCAAAGACACTGTAATTTTTTTGATTTAAAATATTTATTTTTTCACCTTATTTTGACTTAATATCGAAAAAGCACCCTAATTTTCAATCGAAAATTCTCACGTCAAAATATCTGCTTTTTTAAAAAGTTGGTGGGCTTTTTGTTCGTTGAAATCTCTACTTTCTGTTAGCGTAAAAAAAAATATGCATTACTATGCTAAATGTGATGAAATCCCCTTTAAATCCTACCTTTAATTATATTTAGAACAACTATTTTCGCATATTTTTTGCGATATCTTTATGTTCTATGGATTTGTAATTTTCTTGTTTATCAATGTAACATGGAATCTTACGTTTTTCGAGTAATTAAAGTATAAATTTTAATAAATAGCTCAAAATTGTACATAATGATTAAAAAAAAAAATTCGGATTCGATTTTTTTTTGTTTCTTTGCATTTTTTGAGAATATTTGCCATAGTAAAATATATTTTTTTACACCATCAGAAAGTAGAGATTTCAACGAACAAAAAGCCCACCGACTTTTTTAAAAAAGCAGATATTTTGACGTGAGAATTTTCGATTGAAAATTAGGGTGCTTTTTCGATATTAAGTCAAAATAAGGTTAAAAAATAAATATTTTAAATCAAAAAAATTACAGTGTGTTTGGGACATAAAAAAGTAAGTTTTCACCAAATTTTGTGTATACAAATTTTTTTTTGTAAAAGATAAAAATAAAAAACCAAAAACTTGGTTAGTTGAATTTTTCACATAAATTTTGAGGTTATGTGAAAAAAGTGCAATACAAAAGTTGTAGATCTTTTTATTACCTACAACTTTGCCATTTAACGTTTTTCCATAGGACTTGTAGTTTTGCCGAAAATCGAGATAAATCGTTTTCTAACCTTAAAAACTCACCGCCCCCCACTTCCCTACCTCGGATCGCCCGTAATTTATTTTTCCTTTCATTTTCGTTATATTGTCTTCCTTTTCCAAAGGGTTTCATTCTACTATTATTTTTTTTGGTTTCAAAAATTATCGACCCTGGTCTATTTAGTAATCTAAAAGTTTCAAATATTGTTAAGTTGTTATTAATTACTTAAGCTGTTATAAGTACTTTATATTGTTTTTGTGGTGGACTACAACCAAAAAGAGCTCGTAGATATGATTTTTATATCTATTAGAAGCGTGCGAAACTATTTTTTGGCAAGCCGAGTTTACGCTCAGCGTTATCCGGAACGACGACATCCAGACAGAAGGAGCCTGCAAAACATATTTGAGAGGTTTGTACAAACGGGAAATGTAAACTACCCAAAACCAGTGAGAAATAAACCGGTCCAAACTGAATAAACTCAATTGGCTGTGCTATTATCTGTTATAGAAAATTCTTCAGTTAGTCAACAAGCAGTCGCTGATGCCGTAGATGTAAGCGAAAGAACAGTTCAACGAATTTTTAAAGGATAACCATATCCACGATTATCATTTCCAGTTAATAATTACTAACAATTTAACAATATTTGAAACTTTTAGATTACTAAAGTCAAAATGATCTCTTGTCACTTTAATAAACTTTAAAACCAATAAACTGTTTTTCAAAGCCACCTTCGATATTTATTCATAATAATGACTGTTGTATGACTGGAATAGTTGATAAAATGAGTTTTCTGCAAATAAGTCTTTATGCCTTCGAAATTGCGATGGGGTTGTAATTAGGACAAATAATTGATTTTTAATCCTGCATCGCATGACATAATAAGATACAGGGATTCCTATTTGAAATAAGAAAAATTAAATGCTTTAAAATTTGACACTAAACTTTGGACACCCTGTAAAGTTCGTATTAATCAAATTTGGTTAACGAGACTGTTATACCTTATTTAATAAGTACATTTGTATAATTTTATTATTGGGGCATTGTTTTTATTTTTTATTAATTTTTAATACCAGTGGTTCAAAACTGATTTTTTTTAGTTTTTATTTTTTTTCGTCTATAATACTTAATCGATTTCAATAAAATCTTACGGATATGTAGGTAACTATAGAAGGCACCCAAATAAGTAAGAAAATATATGGCATGTAATAGAAAAAATACATCCTTATGACGTCACGGTTTTTTGGAACGCCCTTGTATAAAAAAAAATATTTTCATGAAATGTGCCCCAAGATACAGGTAAGGTCTGCAAAATATCAAAATTCCAACTTAATCACTAAATGAGCTATAGAAGACGGGAGGTGAGGTGCAGGACCCTGTATACTGTATACAGTGTGTAAATAATGTATTGAATAAATTCAATTACAATTCAGGTAAGACGGTTTGAGAAAAACGCTGAAACACGTCGACTAACTTATAAAAATGCGCTTTCTTTGACACTTACAACATTTATACGGGGTGTCGCGTTTAGAAAATATGATTGTATGGATGTTGTTTTTAATGGAATGTCCTGTATATTACTTCAAGTTTCGATTCCTCGAAAGAAGCCGCTTTTAAAAACCTAACACACATAAGGTCCAAAATTCGTTGTTTGGAAACCAGACCAACTAGAAGAAAAATCATCAATTTATATTTATTATTAAATTTATAATTAATTTCGTATTTTTAGTCAGGTTACCTGTATGTATACTTTCCAGGTATAAACTTATTGTGATACTTTGACATAGACATTTCTTTTTCTCCTCTGTTTAAAGTTCACAGAATTAAAAGAAAATGCGTTTATCAGTGACACAAAGAATTGAAATACTCATGATGATTGGGTATGGTGATAGAGTTCGGACACAACAGCAAGTATGTACGTTGTTTAATGGTAAATATCCAGAAAGGCCCATAACTCAATCAGTTGTGAGCAAAATAGAAAGAAAGTTTCGAGAAACTGGATCTGCAGAAGATCGACCAAAAGCAGGACGCCCAGCGCTTGACGAGGAAACCAAATTAAATATTTTATTAACCTTCGAAGAAAATCCTCATAACAGCACAGGTCAGGTTGGTCTTGAACAAGAAACCTCTTTTATGTCAGTGCATAATTTACTGAGGATAGAAAAATGGCACCCTTTTAAAGTAAATCTTGTTCAAGAGTTGTCGGATGACGATCCTGATAAAAGAATGGAATTATGTCAAACATTAATGGACATGTGCAATGGTAACCCATTTTTGGTAAAAAATATAATATTTTCGGATGAGTATACTTTCAAATTAAACGGCGAGGTAAACAAACAAAATTGCAGATACTGGGCAAAAGAAAATCCTAGGTGGATGCGAGAGCATCATACACAATATCCACAGAAATTAAATGTGTGGGCGGGTATTGTTAGAAATAAAATTTTGGGACCATATTTTTTTTACGGTAACGTAAATGGGCAGAAATATCTTCAGTTTTTGCAAGAATTTCTTGTACCTAAATTGGTTAATTTATTTCAAAGTAGAAATGAACCTGGGGTTCACTGTGAAAATTTATGGTATCAACAAGATGGCGCAAGTCCACATTATGCTGTAGGGGTCCGAGCATTCCCTTATCAAGTTTTTCCCAACAAATGGATTGGAAAGCGTGGTACCATTGAATGGCCACCCAGGTCTCCTGATCTTACTCCCATGGACTATTTTCTGTGGGGTCATTTGAAAAATGTAGTATACAAAAGTAGACCGGATAGTATCGATGATTTAAAAAGTAGGATAATAATCGAATATGCCAAAATAAGTGAAGAGGCTATAAGTAATGTGAAACGAGAATTTATTCATCGATTAGGATATTGTCAGGCGCAAGAGGGAAGACAATTTCAACATCTAATTAATTAATTGTTTGGTTTAACTTTTGTTAGATGTCATGAAAATAAATTGATGATTTTTCTTCTAGTTGCTCTGGTTTCTAAACAACGAATTTTGGATCCTATGTGTGTTAGGTTTTTGAATGCGGCTTCTTTCGAGGAATCGAAATTTGAAGTAATATACAGGGCATTCCATTTAAAAAAAAACATCCATACAATCAGATCTTCTAAACGCGACACCCCGTATATATTATAAGTTAGTTGACATGTTTCAGCGTTTTTCTCAAACCGTCTTACCTGAATTGTAATTGAATTTATTCCATACATTATTTACACACTGTATGCATGATAAAAATTATCTCTTAAGGTGGAAGTATCACCATGCTTGCCAACCTATAACCTATTTCGCGTAGATTTATTTATTTTTTCTAGCTTCTATACAAAATTTAAAGAAAATCAGTATGGACTTGATATTCTATAGGTAATAATTGACATATTTAATAAATATCAAGAAATTTCATAACTTATTTTAGGAGAACTGTATAGCGAAAAATATCGGGTAAGATTTTTTTTAACATTATTATGTCATTGTCACTCATTGTTCTTTCACTATACAATTCTCCCAAAATTAGCAATGAAATAAATTGATATTTTTGTAATATATCAGATACTACCTAAATAATGTACCGACGATATTGATTTTCTTTAATTGTTAGTTATTAAAATAATAAACTCAAAAAATCAACGCGAAATAGGTTATATGTTGGCAATAGATTGAATGACGTTGAGAATTCAACCTTCTTAAGGATCACGACCTACAATGCATGATAATCTTGACTTTGGTGAGTGTTGTCCCTGATAGTATTTGTCTACGAAAGCACACATTTAAATATGTTTTAAAACTTGTTTTTAAATATTTGTACGATAATAGAAAAATAAGGTGAAATGAAAAAAAAGTTGTCTTGACTTGTAATGGCTCCTATAAGCATAGACGCAACTTACCACCTAGTATTGTCCTCAGTCAGAGCCCTACACCTATAATATCGGATAGAACAGTAGACCACAACTGTCCGAATATTCTTTCAATCGAAAATAATACCAAGATAGGTTTCATAATCGACATAGGTTGCCCACTAACACACAACTGCTCTAAAACCGAATCGAAGAAAAAACCAAGTACTCAAATTTAGCGATAGAGGTCAAAAATATATGGAAGCTTGACATAATTGCGATCATAATATTGGTGGGGGAAGCTATGACGAAAAACTCCAAACCCAACTTGGAAAAATTAGGCCTTTCAGGTTATAAAAAATACCAAAATAACAACCAAAAGCTATAAAAAGAAAACTGAGAAAAAAATATATTTAGTATTTAAATTTCAGGTCTGTTTTTAAAAATGTTGATCATTAAATGCGTCGTAATAAAGTGCTTTCTATTTTTCAATATGTTTATGAATAACGTCACAAAAAAAACAATAACGGAAAATGAAGTTTTCGGTTTTTTTTCGATATCTCCGAAAGAAGTCGGAATTGGCTTAACTTCCGACTGGCATTACCTTAAGCTCCAAATTATCCAAATTTGCCCCAATTTAACCTTTGCTGTATCTTTAACTTTATAGTTTCCGAGATCCCAATGGTGGGCATCGAATTTGGGACCCATGTACAGTTAATTGCAAAACTGGAGACTTATCGAATCAAAGATATTTAAGGCCAAATTACAAAACGTTTAAAATAAAGAATTCATTCATATATTGTTTAAAATTGTTTATTTTAATAATAATTCTAACATTAAACCGAAATTAAACTATAATATATTATTATTATTATTATTATTATATTCTCATCGAGCCATCTCATTGAATAATTTTATTTAGCCGACGGGGCAGTGTATTACTTATATAATTTTGTTATCAGCGTAGCATGGTCACGGAGATTCTCGCACGTTTCAATAATAATGTCCAATAAATAATTTTTGTTTTATGGTCGAAAGTTTCTGTCATGCATTTTTTTTTACCATTAGTCCCCATATTTTTCGATTGGATTTACATCCCGGCTCTTTAAAGGCCAGTTCATATTTTCAATATCAGTTTCGAACAATTAATTATTGCCGTATGGACTGGACAGTTATCCTGCTTAAATATAAAGTTATTTCCTGGGAAAAAATCGCGAATTGATGGCAACATGATATTTTTTAAATTATCTCTATACCGGGTGTCCACGGAAGGTGGCTCGCCCCTTTAACCTTTTGTTTTTCAAGATAATGAAATTAAATTCGGGGGATTTGTATACGACATAAAACTGCATTTTTTGACAGGTGACTCAACATTATGGAACTTCCGGTTTAAACGAAAGTGACATAAACTTTCGATTTTTAAATGGGACACCTGGTATATTTTTACTTTTTTTGACCCCATATTACATTCTAAATACAACGATGGGTCACTTATCACTTTTTGTCACCAAGAAAAATTTTTTTTTCCAAATTTATTGTTTGATCTAGAGGGCTATAAATACCTTAAAATCACTTATTTCAGTTCTTTAATCTTGGGAAAAATACAATTTTACTATTTTTGGTCCAATGCTATGTGCTATGTAAAATTTAATCTTTAAAATTGTATAACTAATTTTTTTTAAATGGCAACATGTTGGCTCGTCTGGGTTAAGAAAAAAGAGGATTTTATTACGATTATTTTGATACCATACACTATTAGGTTTTAGAAAAGGCCATTAAAAAACTTAACTTAGAACTTTCCTAAAATGAAGCATCTTTTAAGAATAAATTTAGATTTAAATTCATCAAGCATCAGCAAAACTGATAAAACAAAATCATGCCTTAAAGAAAATTGACATGCCATCAGCTTCTGCCAAAGTAAATTAGTTTGTTGTTTAAAAAACATGGAAAATACTAGTTTTACAAGGAGTGAATAAGTTGATATGTTATTAGTGTTTGGACAATGTAGAAATAATTCAACCGATGCTGCACGACTTTACGCACAAAGATATTTTAATCGGCGTCATCCAACCCCGCACTATTAGGTACCCAAATATGGTTCCGAAAATGCGAAATGAGGCTCATACAGACAATAATAAAATATCAACTTTTTCATTCCTTGTAAAACTATTATTTTCCATGTTTTTTTAAACAACAAACTAATTTACTTTGACAGAAGCTGTTGGCATTTCAATTTTCTTCAAGGCATGATTTTGTTTTATCAGTTTTGCTGGTCACAGGCTACTTGATGCATTTAAATCTAAATTTATTCTTAAAAGATGCTTCATTTTAGAAAAGTTGTAAGTTAACTTTTTAAAGTTTTTTAATGGCAGCTTTTTTAAAAGCTAATAGTGTATGGTATCAAAATAATCGTAATAAAATCCTCTTTTTTCTTAATCCGACGAGCCACCATGTTGCCATTTAAAAAAAATGAGTTATACAACTTTAAGAATGAAATTTTACATAGCACATAGCATTGGACCAAAAATAGTAAAATTGTATTTTTTCCGAGATTAAAGAACTGAAATAAGTAATTTGAAGGTATTCATGGCCCTCTAGATAAAACAATAAATTTGAAAAAAAAATATTTTCTTGGTGACAAAAAGTGACAAGTGACACATCGTTGTATTTAGAATGTCATTTGGAGTAAAAAAAAAGTAAAAATATAAGAGGTGTCCCATTTAAAAATCGAAAGTTTATGTCACTTCCGGTTAAACCGGAAGTTCCATAATGTTGAGTCACATGTCAAAAATGCAGTTTTATGTCGTATACAAATCCCCCGAATTTTATTTCATTATCTTGAAAAATAAAAAAGTTAGAGGAGCGAGCCACCTTCCGTGGACACCCGGTATATTAACCATAGATATATGCCTTTAGATAAACAAACAATAATCACGAAAGTGGCAAATTTATGGCCTCGCGCATGTAAACAAAGCTAAACACGATTAGACATGCGCACTGCAACATTATCCTGTGACAAATGGGAAAATAGACAGGCGAACCAGCATGTCTTGTTGAATGGGGCGTAGGTCGGTTAGGGCGATGAGCAGAGACGTCACTTGGCACTTGGCCAAGCCCAAGGCTTGGCCACTTGTTAGTAGATGTAATTTGACCGGGCCATGATCACCGATGGATGCAGCTCAAGCTGGCCCAGTTTAAATAGCCAAATAAATGATGAGGTTGCAACGCACTTGACCCCGATTGGCGTACAGTGGGTTGCGACCTCAACAACGCACAGTGGTCGAGTATCCAAAATATACCGGACCACTTAGAGTTTTAGTTGACATGCCCTCTGAAAAGCATTGGCCCCCAATGCTTAGACATGCTAATTTCCCTTTTTCTACAATATAACTGTATGTTTACAATAATAACTTAATTATTTTATAATATAAACTGCTTGGCTGGTAGTATTGATTGACTGGAGTCCGGGCCTGTGGTTTGTGTCTAAACGTGGTTCCATGCCGGTTTGTCTGCTGTCATCATTGGTTCCATCTTCGTGGTGGTCCACCCTGTAGGTTAATGGTCGGTAAATGAGGCAGGTTTTCATTATGTCGGCTATAGCCGTTGGTTCCATCGTCGTGGTGGTCCATCCTGTACGTTAATGGTATGGACCCCCGAATGCGAATGAGGCAGGTAGCGGTTTCCATGATGTCGGCTATCCTCATTGGTTCCATCTTTGTGGTGGTCCACCCTGTAGGTTAATGGTGTACGACTGCTGCTTGGCCCCTTTACGATCCCCTTGCTGTCAGAAGGTTGGCTGCGCTTCTTGACACTTTGGCGGATTTACACAAAATTTGCTGTGCTGTTAAGTTCTGCTCCAGTTTTCAGTCCTGTTGCCGTGATGGTTTTGTAGTTTAAGGACATAGTGCCGTAAGTGCGTCCTGCTTATTTCCCTCTTGTAGGTAGGCGGCCACTCCTGTTTCTCAGTTGGCTTGCCTCTGCTGCTTGGCCTTGTCCTCTGTCTCTGGTAGGTACGGTCTGACGGATTCACTCCTGTTTCTCAGTTGGCTTGCCTCTGCTGCTTGGCTTTGTCCTCTGTCCGGTAGGTACGGCCTGGCTGACGGATTTACTCCTGTTTCTGCTGCTTGGCTTTGTCCTCTGTCCGATAGGTACGGCCTGGCTGACGGATTCACTCCTGTTTCTCAGTTGGCTTGCCTCTGCTGCTTGGCTTATTCTCGCTTGTACCGGTTTTCTTGACAATGGCGAAGGCGAATGAGACACCTGGCTGACGGATTCACTCCTGTTTCTCAAATAGCTTGCCTTTGCAGCTTGGCTTTGTCTTCTGTCCGGTAGGTACGGCCTGGCTGGATTTGCTTCTGCTTCTTGGTTGGCACTGGTCTGACATGAATCAATGAACAACATCTGACTTAGTAGTGGCGTCTAATATGGGGATTAGACGGCCTGGGATGCGAACGACGGCGCCTCCACCATGTCACGAATTTCTCTTCGTGTTCCGGGGACGTAGATAGAGGAATGAAAGTCTGTAGACCTATAAAAGGTCGTCTGTTGGATTCTTCTTATTAAGCTTTCCCTAAAAGGCGAACCAGCATGTCTTGTTGAATGGGGCGTAGGTCGGTTAGGGCGATGAGCAGAGACGTCACTTGGCCACTTGTTAGTAGATGTAATTTGACCAGGCAATTTTCACCGATGGATGCAGCTCAAGCTGGCCCAGTTTATTTATATAGCCAAATAAATGATGAGGTTGCAACGCACTTGACCCCGATTGGCGTACAGTGGGTTGCGACCTCAACAACGCACAGTGGTCGAGTATCCAAAATATATCGGACCACCGTGAGTTTTAGTTGACAATAGTACTCACACAGTTTGTGTTCGGAGAGTAAGTAGTTTATTTTTTGCAGCCACACTATTTTTTAAATATGTTTCTTTAATTCGTCTAGAAACTGTTAAACGTAATTCTGGAAATTGTGTTTGTAATATAGCAGTTCTTGCGATTTCATTGTGATTATGGTACTTAATCAGCTTTTAGTAGATTTGGACTGGGTTATTTTTAGAGATTAGTGTACTCTAAATGGTAAGGTCAATAAACAAAACTGTCCATATTGGTCCAAAGAAAATCCTTAGGGGATGCGGGAAACACATATCCAGCTTCCGCAAAAACTTAATTAGGCCATACGTGTCTGGATTTTTTGCAAGGAGAACTTATGCCAGCTTTGACTGCTTCATTTTCTCACCATGCAGAAGCAGATCTTTATGATGATCGAATATCGTTACAGCAGGATGGTGCTCCGCCTTACTACGACATAAATGTTCCACAATATTTAAGTAAAGTTTTTACCATTGAATGGCCGACACGATTGCCGGACCTTAATCCTCTAGATTATTTTCCTCACCTAAAGTGAAAATTTACGTAACGAAACCAGAAAATTTAGAATAACCCTGGATATGGAACATAATGCCAAGAATTAATTTTACTTTAGATTAGGGGTTTGTCAAGAAAAAAGTGGGCAACATTTCCAATAATTTTTACAATAAAACAAATTGCGTCTACATTACCGAAATGCTAAAGTAAATAGTACCTTGTATTCCCTTGTTTATGCTCTTTCCGACGAGGTACCACAATACATACCTACCTTTACATTTAAAAACAAAAGTTTGGTGCGGTTTCTACCCCCAAAAGGGGAGTAAATTTCATAAAGACACAAAGTATACCCAAAAATAAACGCAGCCGTAGTTCTGTATTTTTTCAGCAAATAAAGAGGCTTTCTAATATTTAAAAATAATTTATTCCAGTTAAAAATTTCACCCTGTATAAAACAAATTGATACAATATATACAGGGTGTCCATTTAGTGTGTAATTCTTCGATATCTCAAATACTATTCTATATAGGGAAAAACTTTAAATGTAAAAAATAAAGTACTGTTGAAGGTGTATATTATAAAAATATTTTTAAATACACAGTGTGTTTCACAAAAGCCGGACCACTAAAATTTTATTATTTTTAAATGGAACACCCTATATTTTTTTACATTTTTAAATTCCACATGAAATTATAATTATTTTTTATTAATAGCATTATTAGTCTATACTTCATAGTTTCCGAGATATTGACTCTCGAAAAGTGACATTTTTGAAGTTTGGCAGCTTCTAACTTTTTAACAGTACGTCTTAGAGCAAAACGACTTACATGTCCTTATATTTAATTTTTATTATCTCCCCAAAAAAATCAACTTCCAGTTAAACCGGAACAACTATATTTCCTGCTTTCAAGTTACATCCGGTTTAACCGGAAGTTGATTTTTTTGGGAAGATAATAAAAATTGAAGATAGGGACATGAAAGCCGTTTTGCTCTAAGACGTACTGTTAAAAAGTTAGAAGCTGCCAAACTTCAAAAATGTCACTTTTCGAGAGTCAATATCTCGGAAACTATGAAGTATAGACTAATAATGCTATTAATAAAAAATAATTATAATTTTATGTAGAATTTAAAAATGTAAAAAAATATAGGGTGTTCCATTTAAAAATATTTTCATAATATACACCTTCAACAGTCCTTTATTTTTTACGTTTAAAGTTTTTCTCTATATAGAATAGTATTTGAGATATCGAAGAATTACACAGTAAATGGACACCCTGTATACGAGTATACCTATCTCTACATAAATAAATCTAGATGTAGCAAAAACACCTATGCCTGTGCGGAAAAGAAAACCGACTTCCAGATGAGGTGGGAAGTTCAATTTTTCCACGTATCTAGATAATACTACCTATATGTAGGAAAAACTCTGAAATAGCAAAATTTTTAACCATCGAGTTACCTATAGAAATGGTGGTTAGAAAATGCTACTGCTAACGCAAGAGAATTTCTATAAAAAACATTGTTGTAACAATATTTGTTTTCACGGACATTATTTTTCTATAATTTTATAAACGGTGTCATTATATGCATTCACTCCTGATTTCCTTGCTGGGTAGCAGAAGCAATATATTGCTGAATACGTATACTATACAGTGAGCTCAAAAAGGTTGGAATAAATTCGTTTAATATTCAGGTGATTATTTTCTGGAAAAACGCTTGGAACGTCGATTATTATTTTTAATTGCGAGTTTTTTGACATAATAAATGTGTACACAGGTTGTCTCAAGAAGAACATATACCGCCAACATTAATTTTTTTAAATAGAACACCCTGTATATTATATTATTTTTAAATTCTACGATACATTCTGAATACTTTTTGTATAACATATCATATCTCCAAAATCAACGGTTTTCGATATATTGACATTTTTCTCTGGTACGAAAACTAGAGAAGAAGAGGAAGAAGGGACCTAAAATCCGGTTATCAACAATTCCAGCCCAAACATTCACTTTTTGCGGGTATTGTGTGTGGGACTGCATGATCCGGTGCGGATTTTCCTTAGCCCAATATCGACAGTTTTGGCGATTCGCAGGCCCATTTAGAGTAAACGTTGCTTCATCAGAGAACACAATTCTTTTTAAAATTTGAGATCTTTAATGTATCTGTTCATCATTATTTCGCAAAATTATGTTCTTCTATCCGAGTCATCTTCATTAAGTTCATGAACCAACTGTACCCTATAGGGATGCCAGTAAATGTCTATGTCAAAATAAATTAATTCAGGTAACAGGTTACAATAATAATAAAGAAATGCGCAATTATAACTAAAAATCTCAGCATGTTTTCAGAAAAATATTAAAATATCAATATATCGAAAACCGTTGATTTTGGAGATATGTATGTTATACAAAAAGTGTTCAGAATGTATCGCAGAATTTAAAAATAATATACTTAATATACAGAGTGCTATATTTAAAAAAATTAATGTAGACGGAATATGTTCTTCTTGAGACAACCTGTATACACATTTATTATGTCAAAAAATTCGCAATTAAAAATAATAATTGACGTATCCAAGCGTTTTTCCAGAAATTAATCACATGAATTTTAAACGAATTTATTCCAACCTTTTTGAGACCACTATATGTATGTAGGACCTATATTATATTTAAAATTACACAATTGATGCTTATACCTTATATAAAACTAAATTTTTGAACATAAAGTCTTGTTGTAGATGGTTGGGAGTAAACCTAGTTCAGTAGATCTTAGGTTAGAAAAGCCACCTATATTAAGTGAAATAACCCATTAGCCCAAGTTTAATTGAAGTGCTATTATTTTTTCGACTAACTAGATCCAACATAAACTGTATAAAGGAAAATTTTAAACACTTCAATGATCATTTAATATATATTTTTAGGTGCTTTTGGTAAACGAAAGGCCAGCTTGTAAGCTATCGTTTCTAATATCTGAAAATCAACACCTCAACAAAAAGTACAATGGACTACAACAGCTGGGAAATAAAGTCACTGTTGGAACAATTAGAAGAAACCCAAAAGATAGCACGTTTTGTTGAAGATAACTATACAATGATATTCGTGATGCGACTTCTAATATGTATCCTGACTTTAGCAAACAACGGTTTGCTAATTTTCATCATTTTCAAATATAGGAATCTCCAAACAAAAAAGAATTACATTATAATAAATTTTGCTGTGTTAACTGCAGCGCATAACCTATTCAGTGTCATAGGCATTATCGCAGCAAACGGTTCTTCTGCAAATATGTTTTTAGCGGTGGCAGCAATAATAATTCTGTTACAACAAGTGACCTTTATTCTAGCGACAGTTCTAGCCCTCGATTGGTATTTTATTAAGTATTTTCCTGACTTTGTTTCCGGAAACCAAAAAGTTTACAAGTGGGTAATTGCAGTTTCTTACTTCATTCCCTTGATATTTTTTGTACCTGGAGTCATAGCCGGATACCACTGGGCTAAGGTTATCGACTTAATTAGGCTAATAATATATTTTGTCTGTCTTCTTATAGTCGGTATATTAGTCGTGATACAGTTTACCAGAAACAGTGGAAACACAGATGAAGATAAATCTTCAAGTGGTGTTTTATTAGCTGGTATTTACCTTCTCCTTTGGCTACCAGTTATTATTGTCGCAATTAGCTTGCTATATGTAACCTTATCGTACAACCTATTTGCCGCATCCTATCACATTTTTTATCTCGGGCTGTTGTCCCCAATAATAACGATTTCGATACTTAGAATTGGAGATAAAGATATAAAAAAAGCATATAAAGACATATTTAATAGGTCTAATAGTAACTTGCCACCGGCGAATAATAGAAATGTAGAGAATGAAATGCTAAATATCCCAAAGACACAGAATACTGTATAAACTGCTCTTCACCATGTTTTTTATTGATTTTTGCTCTATGTCTTCTAAAAATGGCTTTTTGGGTATGTGCCTCCGATCGTAAGGAAAGCTAGTACTTACATTTGTATACGGGTGACAATTTTTTAACAATAGAGAAAAGGTTAATTTTTATTGCAAATTTTAATATAATGTTGAAAATATACCTAAACGTCCAGCACATTCCTAACTTTTTTTTTATGGGAATTACATTTTATGTTTAAATACGTTGCACCTGTGTTGTTTAATGTTATGTGTCAATTTGGTACATTCCTTAAGTAAACATAATGTTAGAATAAAGTTTACATTACATGGATTGGTTCGACACAACTATGTATCTTATTTAGTTTATCTCCTGGCAGAGTTGTTAAAAATCCACTTTTTTATAACAAAAAGTACTCTTTATTCCACCTAAAATGGGTATAATAATTGTATGTTATTGTAAAAGTACCAAGCCATTTACTAATATTAAACTTTTAATAAGTCGCCTTGTACGGAAATTACGTTATTGTACTACCTTCTTAATACAAGGCTTTGTTGCAATGTTAATATATTCTTAAAACGCAATTCCAGAAACGTGTTTATCATAAAAAAAAGAAGATTTATCTTACCAAACATTATTTTCTGATATATAATATTTCTTAATACTATCCTGTCCAATATATGTCAAAGTCCTTGTAAGGTGGTCATATTTTTATTACTTTATACATGACATTTTTCTACATGCGTTCTATCTAATTGTGTTTTTTTTGTTTGGCGTGTCTGTTGTATAAATTATAGTATATTTGTAAACATATATTGACATCAAGTACTCTATAGACCTTACACATAATAAAAGAAAAATACTTTGTCTTTCATTCCTGTATAATACATTTTGTTTAAGTATAGGCTTCTGCCCTTAAAAATAAAAAGTACTTTTTATTCCACCTAATAAATCGGTTTAATAATTATTTTATGTTATTGTAAAAGTACCAAAACATTTATTAATATTTCCTTATTATGTTCTTTTTATTATTAACATTTCGCTGGTAACGTGGTTAAATTGGTACATAATTGGTAACGTCGGTCTAAGAGACCAATTTTGGATCCGATTTTTTTTAAGTATCTTTTTTTTCATTAAAAAAAATAATCTTAGTTGTTGGCTCTGTAACAGTCCCGATACTTTAAAATATGCTATGACGTATTTCCCGTTATTTTTATAATAAAAATGTTAATAATAAATATCCAATTGAATTTTTGGTAACCTTATATTATATAAAAATTTAAAAAATAATAAAATATACTTTTTAATACAAAAACGAATTCTAAAACTCTTAACTGATCAACAAAATAACATAATTACTTCAATATTTTCCCTCAGGTGTCCATAGATAAATGAACATTTAAACCAAAATAACACAAACTTATACACCGATCAACACAAGAACAGAAATAAGAGGCTTATAGGCGGAGGCCTCGGAATCAGTTGGAACCTCATCAAATAATTTTTGCAATGCCTCTTGCTCTTTGTTGTAAGACATAGTTGAGTAGTAGAAACTAAAATGTAATTTTATAAGCAAAAATAAAATAAAAATGCATTTAATGCTTACAAAAAAAAATTACGAATTTGGTAACGTCGGTACCTCACACCGCCACCTTGCAAAGCAGAAAAACGATAAAAAAAGGTACCTGGCGGCGCACAGCCAGAAAGAGATGCGTTGCGTTTTAAAACAAGAAACAAATTTTCCTTGGTCTCAGGGACCGTGCGTTACCAGTGAAAGGTTACTAATAATAATAACTTTTATTTTCAAAATGAGATTATATTGTATGGAATCCGCTATACATGAGATATTAATTGTTTGTATTGTTTTTATTTCTATTAGTGAATAAACTTCATTATCAAACTTTACTATAATGTTATGGCATTTTAAATACGGCAAGGAATAACTTGTTACTTTAAGATTACTACCTATGTCTTATTTTGCTGATACTGCCATTATAAAAATCATGTTTACCTACTTATGGACAGGGCTAGGACATTTGCTACCGTTGATCTTAATCTCAATATTTTAATAAATACTCTGGTTATTGTAATAACCTCTAAGTTACTAATATTGCAATTTTAAGAAGGCACAAATTAACAAGGAAAAGAAAACGACACTCTATTATTATTTACTGTTACTGCAAAGATTGTTGTTTTGTATTATTACTAGAGTACTGTAGGTAAAGACTAACATGTATTTTTCTTATTAGTCCAAAACTGAAAAAAATTGTTATTCGCTATGAACATTAGTAATTAATCGTGCTGCATTTTGATTACTCTAAAATATTAAACATTTTCTATTGTGTTTACAGATTCAGCTTTATTTTATGGAAAATAACTCAAATGATTCTTTCCGATGTTGCTATTTTTGAAATTATTTTAAATGTGATTGCCTTAATAGCTTAAATATTGTTAATAACTATGTGGTCGCTACGCCTTATTTGCATGCTTATATAACTTTTGTAATATTGTAAGAAAGTCTTAAGAAAACAAGCCATATTATTATGTATTGATGAAAAATATATTCTTAATTATAATGTTGTTGAGCCTTATTGCCTGCTAAACGGCCTTAATTAATTGTACTTATAAAATTGACAAATAATATTGATGTTAGATACAATTTTAATACGGTAATAAATAATGTATTTTGTTATAAAGAATCCAGACGTTGCTTGGATGTTGCTATGTTTTCCAAAACCAATGTTCAAAAAAATATTGCTAATTGTAAAAATATATACTAGGAGCCCACAGACTGCGGCTTTGCTGGCTGCTTTGCTCGACAAACCGTTCGACGACCATTCTACTCGAATCAAAACAACACAAATTGCATGTTTTACAGTATAGATAACAGTATCGTCGTAACCCACGGACTGCAGATTTAAACCAGGTGGCATGCTAATCGGCACCCGAGGGTGCCTTTAATATTAGCAACTACCTAAAAATTAACTGCTTTTTACAAAATTTTAATATCAGATTTTTGTAATTTTTTTTTATTGTTTTTCTTTGTATCGCATTTCTGTGGACTATGATTAGGAAATATACCGCCTAAACTGTTAAACTAACAGCTATAAAAAAATAACCGAACATTTTATATCTTCGTACTTCTGCCTGTAGCAAGAAATTTTAAAGTTGCTGCAGGATGCTCCTGTAGTGTAATAGCTTGTATTAACTGCGTGTCTTGTTTGTCGATAAGAGGGGTTACTACTATTAAAAAAGTACAATGGATTTCGTAATCCATTCGTAATATATAAATAAACCAGTCGCCTGGTTCCAGTTTCAGCTTTTTTAGTAGGTTAATATGAGAAAAAAGATTTTTTTTTCATAACCCATTCCTTCGCCCACTTCGTCCTTTTCCTTGTTGTTTTTATGGTTTATGCCGCTGCCACTGCATACAAATCTTCATAATTACAGTCCGCCTTACCAGTCTGTGGCTACGACGCCTGAGAAGACGGGGTTATAAAAGGGTTAACGAGTCAATTATCATCAAACAAGAGATGCTGGTATTTTGACAATTTGAGCGATATTCTTCCCAATTACAGTCCGCAGGAATGACAAAGAATGACAATAAAAAATAAATCAAAATTTAAAAGTTTAAAGAAAATGCCGTTAATTTGTACGTAGGTACTAATATTAGAGGCACTCTCGTGTGCCGATTACATGTCACCTAGTTTAAACCTGTGTCTGTGGGCTAATACGGTACTGCAACCTATAAAACGCTGTGCGTCGTTTTCGCTGGCTGTTTTGCTCCTCTATTAAAGCATCCAACAAAACCGTAGTCTGTGGGCTACTTAGCGGATAGGTATATTCTTGTCTACATGTCAATGTAAATTTTGTTATGTCACAAAACTACGTCAATGTAAAGCTTGTTATGTCACAGAAATAAATACAAAAAAATTCTTAATAATGAGTTTTTTTCTTTGCCGTTTATTCTGTCTTTGATGGTTCACTCTTGACAAAAAATCCATGTTAAATGAACTTTATGCTTTTGGAATCGAGTAAAGTTATATTAAAAAAAAATTGGTAATAGCATAATAATTGTTTGCGTCATTTCCGGTTTTAAAAGATGTTGCTGCTTTAGTGGATGCCCTATAAATCAAAGTAAGTATACCCATCAACCCATCTTTAACCGTTTTAGACAATAATCTGGTATCTATACTAGATGAAACAAGAAACAATTACAACTCAACCTGAATCTGAAGTAAATCATTATACAATTTCGCCTCTCCACTTGCTAAACTCACGCTGTTAAAAGTATTAACATGATATGGGAAATTTAAATCTTTGTCTAAAACCTAATAAAAAGTATGCATTATGGCAACGCAGCAATAAGAGATCCGCCCCCAAAGATTTGAACGCCACGAGATTGGTCTGAGGCCATGATGACGTTGTTTCATTAATTTTCTTTTAGAGATGTCCACAGAAAATGTATCGCGGAAACACATCGATGTTTGCGATGCAAAAAAAAAATGTTTAATAGAATTACAATTACAAAACAAATCACAAATCTAATTATTCAAAACTCACATCTTAACTGAAACCAAAGATGAAAGGTATAACCAAGATCGATAGGTAAAATAGTTATTTTACGAATAAAATTAACGCCTAATACAGGGTGGCCCTTTAGTGTGGCAAAGTACAATAGCTCCGTTACTATTTCAAATACATTAAAAATATTAATACAAAAGTTGAAGGGCAGTAAGTGACTTATAACGTAAAATTATTTTTAACTCTATAGGGTGGCTCAAAAAAGCGGAACAAGGAAAAATGTACTTTTTTCAAATGGAACACCCTGTATATTTTTTCATTTTTAAATTCTACATAGAATTATAATTATTTTTTATTAAATACATTATTAGTCTATACTTTATAGTTTCCGAGATATTGACTCTTGAAAAGTGACATTTTTGAACTTTGACAGCTTCTAACTTTCTAACAGTACGTCTTAGAGCAAAACGGCTTACATGTCCCTATCTTCAATTTTTATTATCTTCCCAAAAAAATCAACTTCCAGTTAAACCGGAAAAACTATATTTCCTGCTTTCGAGTAACATCCGGTTTAACCGGAAGTTGATTTTTTTGGGAAGATAATAAAAATTAAAGATAGGGACATGTAAGCCGTTTTGCTCTAAGACGTACTGTTAGAAAGCTAGAAGCTGTCAAAGTTCAAAAATGTCACTTTTCAAGAGTCAATATCTCGGAAACTATAAAGTATAGACTAATAATGTATTTAATAAAAAATAATTATAATTTTATGTGGAATTTAAAAATGAAAAAATATACAGGGTGTTCCATTTGAAAAAAGTACATTTTTTATTGTTCCACTTTTTTGAGCCACCCTATAGAGTTAAAAATAATTTTACGTTATAAGTCACTTACTGCCCTTCAACTTTTGTATTAATATTTTTAATGTATTTGAAATAGTAACGGAGCTATTGTACTTTGCCACACTAAAGGGCCACCCTGTATATCGATGCATTGACAAATATCAAATGGCTTCGATGCATTGCTTAAAAACGATGCATCCCATTTAAAATATCGATGTACATCGAACATCTCTATTTTCGTTTGGTGTTTTTTCAACGGCGGTATGAAATTTTCTTCGGTATATCGGTTTTGTGTAATAATTGCTGTGTTTTGTGATGTTTTTTGGAGACTAATTAAGAAGTCGCAACCTATCAAGTTTGCGAGAATTCGGAAAATAATAATTCTGCAGTTAATTTTCATAGGTGAGTAAATAGAAAGTTGGGTTAATTGTGGGTTAGTTTTAAACTACAACAACAAGATCACATTCAAAGATAATTCCACCGTAATTCCTACTCCCTGCCCAAGACAACTCTTCACCGTCTCTCCCACCAACGATGTTGTCAACACATTTTAATGGGGTTTATGAATCATACAAGGTGTAACAGGATCATGGAACACCCCCCGTATCTCCGTTAGTTTTAAAGGTAATTGATTGAAATTTGGGATATCCCATATACATAATAAGCGGCACTTTTTGACCTACAAATGATTTTTTTTTCACTTCCGGTTTCGCCGGAAGTGACACCAACTTTCGTTTTTTAAATGGAATACCCTGTATATTATTACATTTTTGAATTCTGCATAATTTTCTGAATCCAATGATACTACAAAAGTGACTTTTCAAGCCTAAGAAATATTTATTATTTAATTTTTAATTTTCCATTTAGGTGTGCCATGACGGTTCCGATTTATTCCAAGTGATCCATCAAATGCTAGAAAAATCGAAGTCCCGTCAAAAATACTAAATTGCGTTTTTTATAAGCAAATAAAATTCATCGTAATCGTTTTTGGAGTAAAACTCAATTTTTGCAAATGGAACCATATTGGTACCGTGGTACCATTTCTTAGTATTATTAATAAGGAATTTATTCATACCTGGTAATAACATGTGCGATAAATACAATCAAAATTATAGCTAAAAGAAAATACAATTATTTTGTTCTAATTTAATGCTAAGAAGTTACTAAGGTAAACAAAAATAACAACAAATGTAAGGACATTTCCAATACACAATAAAAATACCGATACACCACCGAATACTTATTTGACAATCTGAATAATTTCATTGTTTTCAAAGCCACCTTAGTAACTTCTTAGCATTAAATTAGAACAAAATAATTGTATTTTCTTTTAGCTATAATTTTGATTGTATTTATCGCACATGTTATTACCAGGTATGAATAAATTCCTTATTAATAGTACTAAGAAATGGTACCACGGTACCAATATGGTTCCATTTGGGCAAATTGAGTTTTACCCCCAAAACGATCACGATAAATTTTATTTGCTTATAAAAAACGCAATTTAGTATTTTTGACGGGACTTCGATTTTTCTAGCATTAGACGGATTAATAGGAATAAATCGGAACCGTCATGGCACACTTAAAGGGAAAATTAAAAATTAAATAATAAATATTTCTTACGCTTGAAATGTCACTTTTGTGGTATCATTGGATTCAAAAAATTATGCAGAATTCAAAAATGTAATAATATACAGGGTGTTCCATTTAAAAATCGAAAGTTGGTGTCACTTCCGGCGAAACCGGAAGTGAAAAAAAAATATACAAAGAAAACACTATATTGTGTTAAATTCCACTATATTCAAAAAACAAACAAAAACATTTGTCGACTCGACATGTTTCGCTACACTGTAGCTTCATCAAGAGTGAATAATCAAACCTAGGTGTAAGTATATATACCTTAGATTGGGTTTTCCAACAATTCAATAATATAAAACTTACAATGGAAAAGGAATCAAACAATTCTCTTAACTTTCTGGACCTTACTATAACACGAGAAAATCATAAACACACCTTTTCTATCTTCCATAAACCTACACACACAGACACTACAATACACAATACGTCTAATAATCCTATACATCATAAATTAGCAGCTTTTCACAGTATGATTCACAGACTCATCACAGTACCACTTAATAAAATTAATTTTCAAAAAGAATTAAACATAATTAAACAAATTGCAATTAATAACGGTTATACAAGCCTAATAATAGATAAGATTTTAAATAAAAAATTGTACAAAAAAACGTTAAATAGTGTCTATCCGTTCACCAAAGATAAAAGAATTTATAAGTCAATTACGTATATTGGTAAAGCAAGCCAAAATATATCAAATTTTAAAAAAATATATAATATTACAGTATCATTCAAAACCAATAACTCAACAGGGAAATTTATTAAAAACAATAAAACTAAAACAAGAAATGACAATAAATGCGGTGTTTATAAACTAACTTGTCAGGATTGCCCCAAAACATACATAGGTCAATCTGGTAGAAGCTTTTCAAAAAGAATTCGAGAACACAGTTCTAGCTTTACGTTGGAAAAAACAGACTCCCTTTATGCAAATCATTTACTAGAATATTCTCATAATTTTAATTACAACTTCCAAATTCTTCATACAGAAAATAAGGGTAATAAACTTAATTTGCTGGAATCCCTAGAAATAAATAAACTTAAAAATACAAATAATCTCCTAAATTGTCAATTAGATCTTAATAACTCACCCCTATTAAATTTGTTTTGAATTGTTGGAAAACCCAATCTAAGGTATATATACTTACACCTAGGTTTGATTATTCACTCTTGATAAAGCTACAGTGTAGCGAAACATGTCGAGTCGACAAATGTTTTTGTTTGTTTTTTGAATATAGTGGAATTTAACACAATATAGTGTTTTCTTTGTATATTAAAATGGAGTTCCACCAAGTAAAGGCAGAATCAATTCAATAAAAAAAAAATCATTTGTAGGTCAAAAAGTGCAGCTTATTATGTATATGGGATATCCCAAATTTCAATGAATTACCTTTAAAACTAAAGGTACCTATTCACGTTCAGTCGGCCGTCAGTCCGTGGACTGTCCGTCCTGACCGGCCGGCCGTTATCGAAAGTCAAACTACACGTACAGTTTTATTCACCGATTACGGCCGGAGGATTTCTGCCGGATTCGATAGCGGCCTTCAGTTTTTGTTATTTCACTATACACACGCAGTTATTTCGACAGGTCAAACATGTCGCAAAAACAGTGCGCTGCGGCAATTGTTGTTATTTTACACGAACAAAGAAAAAGGAAAAGAAAAACAATTTGGATGAAAGACTGGCTAAAAAGACGTTGCACTTTCTCCCACATGAAGCTTGTACGAGAACTGAGGCAATCGAGTGCAAGTGATTTAAAAACTTTATTAGGATGAATGATCATTGTTTCGAGTATTTAATGAAACCGTATATTACAAGAAAGGACACCGTAATGCCTTTTTCAGTTATTTTCTGAACGCACTTTTCATATTATTTATCTTATGTTTCACCGAGTCAGTTGCTTCGACATCTACTGTTTTATATAGTAAAAGTAATTCTTCATATTATGCTTTAATTCGCAAAGCCCTATTAGCATAATATATTATTATGAAGAGTCTTTTATTTTCCACAAATATTTATGTTTGCGGTACAACTCAATAAAATTCTTGATGAAGGTGGGTTGGTTTGCGATTTTGTTCGGCGTTACTAAATAAAAACTATAAAATTTTAGAAAGGAGAGAAATAAGACACTTAAAGTTTTCCTCTACTGGTATATTAAAATAAAGTTTTAATAAATGGTAAATTATGTACATGTTTCGAATGTATGTATATACATTTGTAAATCTTGGCTCTCGACATTACTTAATTAGAAATTAAAGTTTAAAAAGTTTTAAATGTGAACTGGAGCTGACAGTTCTGAAAAGACAAGGTTAAATGGGTGTCTACATGACATGACATGGCCTGCAGTCCAATGCCGGCCGGTAAACTACTACACACGTTAAGTTTTAACAAACGCCAGCGACTCGTCATTTAACTGCGTGTGTGTAGTGAGTACCGGCAGCCCGGCCATTATCTCTCCGGCAAAATACGGCCGGCCGACTGAACGTGAATGGGTGCCTTAACGGAGATACGGGGGGTGTACCATGATCCTGTTACACCCGGTATGTGCCATCTATACCTACCAGCTCATTGGTTTTAGATAAGAATGTAAAAAGGTAACGAAAAGAAAGTTCAGTAACTTAACTTTGTAACAAATACTTAGTGTTTAATAGCTACAATTTTATATGCTTCTGACCAAGATATAGATCTCTTGATTTCTCAGCTTATATTGCACATTTTTTATTCAGGGGGGTTTTAAAATTGTGTTAATCTGGCTACATATATATACAGGGTCCTGCAATAGTGTGTCAGGCTTCCATAGACCTTATACGAGTTAAGTTAGGAATTTCATTCATATGCTGGCTTATACTATAACACGCGATGTATTTAAGAAAAATATATTTACATAAAATATACAGGGTGGCCCAAAAAGTATGATAAAATAAAGTTTAATTTTTTTAAATGGAACACCCTCTAATTTTTTTGTGTTTTTAGGTTTGTGTTGGTGTCTTTTTTAAAACTAGTTATAATTTTATTGAGTTTACTTTAGCAACTAGTTAATTTAGTAATTTTAGTAATAGTAATTTTAATTTAAAAACTAAAAAAAGTTTTGCAGCCGTGGAAGAAAAATCAAATAAACAATCTAAAAGCATTTCTCTTATTAACGAATAATGACAAGGGGTAAGAGATACTATAAATTAAATACATTTTATCTATTTTATACAGGGTGTTTAAAATAAGATCTCAAGAATGACACACTTTAAACTAATTTTTCTCAAGTTTTCAAATGGGACATCCTGTATATTATTGTATTATTTGATTAAGAATTTTAAAACAAACAATTTTTGTACTTGCAATTTATTAAAAATTCCATATTCCAATGTACGTTGTGTACAAATTTCGAATATACAGGGTGTGAAGGTAAAAAGTTATTAAACGCTAAAGTCGAAAAAATCGGATTCTGGTCGTAAAAATAAGTTTTTTCGATTTAAACTTTTTTGACGTGTAGACGACCGTGGGCTACAGAAGCCTATTCTTTGTGAGCGCGATTGAAAGTTTGGAATTATTTTTTTTTAATTTTTAAAAGTCGAAAACTACTCGAAAAAGGTACCTATTGGATCGCTAATAAGTCGAATTGGGTGCATCCGATCGACATTCGGTTTTGATAATCGTTTAGGCTTAGGCCATCTCAAATACTACCTTTTTTTAATATAGGTAGGTATCCGTTCTATACCTAACTGGAATGGAAATTATCAAAAATTGTAAGAAATTGAAAACCATAATTTTAGGCCTGATTTTTTCACGGTTTTTATTTTTTTTCGTACGGAGAACGACTTTCGATCGAAATGTTGTATACTTTAGCGGATAGAGCTCGTCAATTTGTATTTATGAGATATTTTTTTGTTTCTATATCTTTAATACGGAAAAAACGGCAAGCTTTCGAAATTTCATTTCCTAAGAATTCTATCACGTCGCACTGGATCGCTTAAACATGTTTGCAAGTGTCAGTATATAACTTTTTAAATTTTTTCTTGGTCCACTATATCAACGGATAAACAAGCTTTAGTTTGCATAGTAAGCGGGCTCTGGGAAAACATATTTTGTGGCTCAAAAAAATGAATTTATGATTTTTAAGAGATATTTTCATCTGATGTTTTACTATATCGACTGTAACTTATTAAATTTTTAACAAAATCGTTTTATTTTTTCCCAAAATATGCGCTGATTTCTTCTCAACATTCCTATATGTCCAAACTTATCAAAATATATTCGCCAATTTGAATAAAGTCGCTTTTTTGAGTGCGGAAACAAGCAAAATTTACAAATTCTAATATCATTCAATTTTTAATAGTGTGCTTTGGTTTTCATGAAATTTAATTCTAAAAATCCGGCTGTCAAAAATGGGTGTTTTGAGCTTGACTTGCTAGAGTAATAAGAACGTTTCGAGATTTTGAATTGGATGAAATATCTACCTTAAACCTTCTTCTAATTTTTTTGACCAAACTTTTGGCCCAAAATGTTTCAGAAATAGTTGTAATCTCGATTTTAAAGATGGCGTTCCGACATTGATAACCCGTCGCCACGTGGTTAGAGGCTGGTCGACATTTCGACATTCGCGATTTATTTTTTCGGAAACGGTTAGAGCTAAACGATTTAAACTTTCTGGAAGTAGAGAGGAATAGTCGGGACACGTTCTGGGAAAACTTCCAATATACAGGGTGTATCGGAAAAAAGTTATTAAACGTCTTAGTTGAAAAATATGTTTTTTTCGTTGTAGCGCGATACAGGTGGCAAAAATCATTTTAATCGATTTAAACTTCTTCGACGTGTGGACGATGTTGGGCTAAAAAACATTGTTATTTGCCAAGGGGATCGAAAGTTGTTAAGTCAATTTTTTGATTTTTTTAAAATCAATGTAGGGTCATGTTGGATCGTTAATAAATCGAATTAAGTGCGTCCGACATACTTTTGGTTTCGATATTCGTTTAGGTCATCTCAAATACTACTTTTTTCAAATATATTGTTCTATACCTAACGATAATAGAAATGGTGGAAAATTGCAAGAAAATTACTATTCTAGAAACGATTTTTGTTCGGTTTTTATGATTTTTCATACGGAAAACAACTTTGGATCGAAATGTTATATACCCGAAGGGCTCGGCACAATAACATTTTCACCAATTTATCAGCTATCTATGTCGTCTATAGTTAATATCATATATTTCAGTAACGAAAAGTCGTAGCGAATCGAGCGAGACGGCATTGGAAATAGGACGTCGAGCACTATACGATGCCGTCTCCAAAAACTACCTATCTATACGAAAAATGGGAAATTTTACACTATTTTCTAGTTTTGGTCAGTTGTTATAATGACAATCTGGCGATATGTTTCCCCTTCACGTTCCGCAGGAAGGTGAGGCAAAAAAGCAATAGTAAATAGAGAAAAAGAAAATAAAAGTATTTTTTTATTGTAAATTTTTTTTAGTACTAATATTAGAAGCACTCTCGGCTGACGATTAGGGATACGACCCAGTCTAGTTTCAAATAGGAACACCTGTATATTTTTATGACATTCGATGCAGAATTAAAAATCAAACATTTGTCCATTACAACCCTATCGCAATTTCTAACGCATTAAGACTTATTTGCAGAAAACTCATTTTATCAACTATTCCAATAGTTATTATTATGAATAAATATCGAAGGTGGCTTTGAAAAACAATTTATTTGTATTAAAGTTTATTAAAGTTTGTTAAAGTGACAAGAGACCAGTTTGACTTTAGAAATCTAAAAGTTTCAAATATTGTTATATTGTTAGTAGTTATATTTAAGCTGTTATACCTAAGTACTTTATATTGTTTTTTGTTATGGACTACAACTAAGAAGAAGCTCGTAGATATGATTTTTATATTAGGAGAATGCGAAAAGAAATCTTTTTTGGCAAGCCGAGTTTCTGCACAGCGTTATCCGGAACGACGACATCCAGACAAAAGGAGACTGCAAAACATATTAGAGCGGTTTGTACAAACGGGAAATGTAAACTACCCAAAACCAGTGAGAAATAAACCGGTCCAAACTGAGGAAAATCAATTGGCTGTGCTATTATTTCCTTCAGTTAGTTAACAAGCAGTCGCTGATGCCGTAGATGTAAGCGAAAGAACAGTTCAAAGAATTTTAAAGGATATCCATATCCACGATTATCATTTTCAGTTAATAATTACTAACAACTTAACAATATGTGAAACTTTTAGATTGCTAAAGTCAAAATGGTCTCTTGTCACTTTAATATACTTTAATACCAATAAATTGTTTTCAAAGCCACCTTCCATATTTATTCATAATAATAACTGTTGGAATGGTTAATAACATTAGTTTTCTGCAAATAAGTCTTGATGCGTTAGAAATTGCGATAGGGTTGTAATTAGGACAAATGTTTGATTTTTAATTCTGCATCGAATGACATAAAAATATACAGGTGTTCTTATTTTAAATAAGAAAAATAAAATGCTTTAAAGTTTGCAAATTTTGACACTAAACTTTGGACACCCTGTACAATTCATATTAATCAAACTCGGTTGACGAGACTTTTAGACTTTATTTAATAAGTACCTTTGTATACTTTTATTAAGGAGGCATTATTTTTATTTTTTTATTAATTTTTTAAACCAGTGGTGCAAAACTGATATTTTTTAGTTTTTATTTTTTTTCGCCTATAATACTGAATCGATTTCAATAAAATTAGTTAGAGGCTATACGTATATAGATACGTAAAACAGGCCTATATCTGTGCATATAGGACATATTTTCTTAGCAAGGTAGCTGAATTCAAAAGCCCGATTCCTTACTGAATAAGATAGGACAAATATCTTTAGCATGACAATTCTTTCGACAGTAACAGAATTCTCGCCAAACTGAATAAAACCCAACCTAAAAAATATAGTTTATTGTTTTAAAGTACGGTTTGTGTTTTACGCTTTTGTAAGAGATTTCACGCGTATTTTCAATTTTGCGGATTATACGTCCAAACAAAAACTTCAGAAGATTCATGATCGTGTTTATCTTAAAGATATTTGTCAATTAAATTTTGAGAGGGGCTGCAAATATTTTTTTTTACAAAAATACATTTTCCGCTGAACCCAAACATTTAAATGATATATTTCTGGCTAAGTTTATAAAATATGAATTAACCAGTCCGAAATTAAGAGATGCTCCGAAAGGAATCACTTTTATTAGAAAAGACAACCTTATACGTAAATTTGAATCTCATATACCCCCCAATAGACTTTTATTTTGGAAAAATCTTCCTATTTTCGAAGGCAACGATATTACCGAAGAGGAATCATTTTAGTTAAACAAGATACCCCATTATGTTTTCGTTTATTTGAATAAAGTTATATCACAGTATATTACGAGTATGTTGGTTTTACCTAGGACATTTAATTTTAGGAATATATGTTTTTTAACTAGTTCATATTGTCCTATCTACTAATATCTCCCAGATTATAATTAATTTGAATATTTATAATATCAAAAATGATTAGTCCTTATTTTTGAAATTATTTGACAAAACACCACTTTTCTTGATAAATTCAGAAAAAAGTGCATATAAAAACAACAAAATGCTTAATTTCTCAAAACTACACAGAAAAAAAATATATCTTGAAATAAGACATTTTAAGACTTTAAAAATAATTACTCAATATAAAAATCTACGTCTTTATAGTAAGACAATTGACTTACATTGAGACTCTAAAAGTACTTATTTAAGAAAAATAATTTCCTTAAAATATTTGCTTAAATTAAACTATTTTCTCTTTAAAGAAAATAATAACGCTTTTGAAATAATGATACTAATAACCTTAATGCAAAAAAATAAGTGTATTTCCATCAAAATATTATTACTTTTAATTCGAAATCGATACCTTTGGCTTAAGGACATGTTGTTTTCATTTTAAGGTTTTAAAGAATTGAATTGAAATAAGATATATATATACATAATCCAATTAAGATGCATCTTAAATACTAAAACCAAATGTCTTATATTAAAATCACAAAGTATATTGTTTTAACCAAACCATAGGTCTTAAGGTATGGCATCAAGTATTTATATTTAAATATGCAATGCCATAATTTAGGGAATCGATGTCTTTGGTTACAGTCTTTTACCCCTACTGTTACCCGCAATGACACCTTGCCTAAAGCAATTTGCTTAATTTCACTGCGCTTAAAGTAGATTTGGCACTGTGTCGGGGTGGGTGTGAATTGTGAATTAATAAAAATAAGTATGGAAATGGAAAATGTATTACAAAGTTGGGATATGGGTGAATACGCAATAAAGTTCCAAGGTAAGCATAATTCTATTTATTAGTGGTGTATGATTTATAGATTATATTGCATTGATTGTATTTTTAAACCTTGCGCTGGTGTCCCGGCTGCTGGAGAAATGAAAATGGCCTTTTTAAAATATTACTTCAAAACAAAAAAATTTCAAAAACAAAAATTATTAAAAAAATTTTCCAAAAAAAATTACCTATCATTACAATGACATATTATTTTTTGGTATTGGAAAAAAAAACGCGTAATTTGTTGTTTCGAAAAAATGTTTTCGAACTATTTTTGTTTTCGAAAACTTTGGGTACTTCTTCTTATAGTATTTTATTTTCCAATGTCATCATCATCATAAACAGAGGATACAACGGGAGGATAGAGCGAACGCGCCGTGCTGTCATGAAGCGAGCTATACAATAAGCAATACCCTTTTTACTTTGCAACATTTTTGGTAAAAAAAATTGCCAGCAGCTCATATATATTTTTTTATGAACATGTATTTTTGCACTTACTATAGAAGCCTTTATTGTCACCTCTCCATCTCAGGTTAAATTTGTACCATTTTTTTTATTCCTATATAATATTAGAATTTAAAACAATAATTATTGTTTTGCCACATTCTCTTTTGGCTGTAAATAACTACCACAAGTGACTAGAAAAAAAATGAGTAGGTACCTCCTGTAAAGTTTATTTTTCAAGCACTCCCCTAAAGGAAAGTTGTTCTGGTGCCACTGGCTTAATTATTATTTTTTTTAATTACAGATGATAATATACCAGCACTACTTTATTTGCTAAATATAGTAAAATGCTCTCCCATATAGTTCGACCAACGGAGAAAAATTCATGTGGCCAAAATAATTGATGTTTGTTGGAGGGACGAAGTATTTTGCATCTCTTGATGAAAAACTGATGGACATTTATTTCTTTCAATTTTGCTTTCTTCAAAATATAAAAAAAGTTTGGTTCCACAAGAACATGTTTATTAATAGTTATATTTTGTATGTATACATTATTTTTATCTACTTTTAATGTTAAGTACATATATTACAGTTTAAAAAAGGGTTTTGTAATAGGATCTATTTCAACACTAGGGCTATAATAAAACTTATTACATTACTAAGCCATGATGAACCTTAGATTGTTGTAAATTAAACCTGTTTTGTTCAGTGGTAAATTAAATACGATAAAAAAGTAAATTCAATAAATTTAAAATATCAACGTTGTGTTTGTTGTTATATCATAACTAGCTTTTTTTTTTGTTCGTTTTACACTTTTTTGACAAATATAGGATAATTATTTTAGTAACAATTTTTTTTATTTATTGACCTATCCTAAATGGTGATATACTTGCCTAAATTACTGTAGAATTTGCTTATATACTTTTATGTATTTTGTAATTTGATTTAAATTGGTCCCTAACTTTTAAGGAATGCTGTTTCAGTGGATATATCATTTTTCGTGTAGTTAATGTGTAGTATGCAATAATTATGGAAAATGAAATAACGAAGGAATCACTCATCCTTTAAGAGCAAACACTAGTAACGCCTTTGCCGTTTTGTTTTTTCATTAATATTTCGTTACATCTTCGTTTTATCCAAAAATTGCCCAAATACTCCTCTTTGGAGTACAATTACCTACAGTTTTACGTTAAAAAAGTTGAATTTATAAATTAATAAAAGCAGAAAAAGACTTCTATATGCGGAAATTTGATAAAATTTCTTTTTTTTTTTTTTTACAAATTTATCATTTAGATTTTTCTTAACTTAAAACTGTTGGTAATTGCTACCCAAAGAGGGGTATTTGGCCGATTTTTGGAAAAAACGAAAAATAAACGAAATATTGATAAAAAAACTAAATGGCGAAGGCGTTACTAGGGTTTGCTCTTAAAAGAAAGACTCCAAATCCTGTAACGAAGGAACCACGCATCCTTTTAAAGAAAGTCTCCGAATCATTGTTTTAAAAAAGCTATATCCTCAATTAAAATAATTCAAACCTAGAGCTAAGGATTTATATAAACTTTCATGAAGGATTCCAAGCTCTTAATTTGATAATCTACAGTTTTTAAAGTAAATATTTTAAAAGTTTATTCGAAATTTTCTAAAGGTTGAATTAAAGACTTTAAATGATAGAAACTAAATTACCGTTCTTTACATTAAGGACTTAAAATACTTCTTGAGTGTAACCAAGTGCTTTAATTCCTGCTCACACAAGAGTTTCAGTTCATAGTACAAGGACATGGGAACCTTCGTATAAAGCCGGATTAGCTTATCCAATAGAAATCTAAATATATTGTTTTAAATTACCTATTTCCTTAATGTATGACATTATTTTCAAAGAAATTATTTACTACATACAAAGCCACAGTTCTTCGACTCATATCGAAGTCAAGAGGTCCTTAAATTATGGCGGTTTGCTTTGATTGAAAGAAACCTTTTTTTCCGTGTAGTTTTAGGCACTTAGGACAAGTTGTCTTAGCAGGGCAGACTTGATCTCCATCCAATTACAAACGTTTGGGCTGTCATGACAAATTTAATGTATAAACACAACTTCCACTTCCAGTCTTGAACTCCGGATAAATTGCCACGACGCGACTTTTAAAAGCCTTAATCGATAGTAACGGCGCCACTACTAAATATTAAAAAATAATATATTATTGACTTTTGGAATCAGAAAAATGTTTCTTTTCATTTCGTCAGATCTAGACGCGTTCCATCATATCTTGGCTCATCAGTGAGGCTAGGATTCAACGAAAGAAAGAAAAGTCAAGGTTCTACTTGAACCGTATATTCAAATTCAAGTTCAAACACAATTTATTTATCAAGTAAAATACAAAAAAAAATAGTACATGTGATTTTTAATTATAGATAAATTGGACTATACCTCGATTATATATAACCGATATCACAGAGCACAAATAAATTGTGTATATGTGGTATAGCCCAAAGTGATATTAATAACTGAAAAAAACTATAATATGTGAATTACTGAAACCTATATTTTTTTATTCAATCAAAGATTCAGCAAGGTAACGACCGATCCAGGCGCAAGAGAGAGAAGGGCAGAGAGGACAGGTAGACAAAACTTTAAAACGACAGAAAAAATAAAGACAGTTCGAGCAGTTTCCAGGTCAAGACCAATCAATGTAGATAGCGCAATTATGGCTAAAAAAAGAAAAAAAATAATAATAAGACCAAATACAGATATGCTAAACTTCCCCCCTTTGCATATTTAAAAGAAATCGCATGATATCATTTTTAAATTTATTAATTGAAAACTCCTTAACATTATTAGGTAAATTATTCCACGTTTGAAGGGCTATGAAACTGAATGACTTTTGAAAAGTAGATGTACGATGTTGAGGTAGTCTGAAATAATTTAGATTTCTTGTAAAATGAGGATGCGCATAAGAATGAAAATTTACTCTTAAATACTGAGGTTCTCCGATATTCAGTACTTTATACACAAAAGAGTACATAATATGATATTTTCTGCGATTCTTCATATTTAAAATATTATTATTATTCAAATACGGAGTTACGTGGTTCCTAAAGGGAATGTTAAATGAGTAACGCATAGGTACAGGAATTTTGGATTTTTTGAATAGAGTAAGAAAGCGTAGCTTTTAAAGAATCGCTATATACTACATCTCCATAATTAAACAAAGACTAGACAAGGCTGTTACATAAGTAGTATTTAGTTTTGGCGGGTAAACATTTTTTAGATGGTAAAGTTTTTTAAACGCATAGGTATAGGCGGTTTTAAGTTTATTTTTTATGTGCGTTTCGAATGTAAGGCCTAATTCAAGATAAATACCCAAATTTTTAGCCTCCTTAACCACTGGGACAGGAGTACTGTTAATATATACTTTAAAATTATCATAGACAATATAGGAAGTATACCTTTGTTGCTACTAAAAAATAGCACACATGATTTATCAGCATTTAGCTTTAAGTTATGGTCTTGAGCATAAGAATTACTAATTTCTAAATCGGTATTAAAATGCTCTAGAGTCTAGAGCAACCTGTAAGTTTTCAAATAAAAAGGCTAGATAAACCTGTGAGTCATAAGCATATTGTTGAAGTTTTGTAAATTATAAAATGTGAAACATATCCGCGACATAACAACGGTCAACGGTCATAACGCGACAAAAATAACAACGGTCCTAAAATAGACCCCTGTGGAACCCCGGTAGCCATATGTATGTAATTTGACTTTTGCGATTTGCATTCTTGCTTAAGAATAACACAGTGTATCACTAAGATATAATTCAAAAAATGTAATGATATTCTCCGACAGTCCAAAATAATAGAGTTTAGCTAACAACATTTTGTGGTTTGAAGTATCAAACGCTTTACTAAAATCCAACGAACCCAAACAATGATCTGCTTATTTTCTATATTCGTTCGTACTTCGTTAAGAAGGTGAACAAGGCTTGTAGTTGTACTAAAATTTTTACGAAAGCCCGATTGACAATCGGGAATAATTTTAAACCGATTAGCAAACGAGCAGATTTGGTGATGGATATGTTATTCTATAATTTTAGATACAACGGGCAAAATGCTAATAGGTCTTAAATCTTTAAGTTCTTTAGAATCAGCAATTTAACCTAACGGTTTTATGATGGCCTTTTTCCACACCACAGGAAAAATATTATCCAAGATACAACTATTAATTATATTTAATAATGGTTTTATACAAAAAGGTAAACATAACTTTAAATCTTTTACTGATAGAGAATCTTCGCCGACAGCATTTGTATTCCGTCCGGCGCGGACGGGATTTCATTGGAAATGATAAAACTATGTTGCCCAACCATCTTGCCTATCCTCACTCCACTCTTTAACTATTGCATTGAAGAGTGCATTTTCCCCTCTCAATGGAAGGTGGCGGAAGTTATTCCGCTACCGAAAGTGAATAGTCCTAAATCTATTACTGAACTTAGGCCAATTAGTCTGTTGTCAGTACTTTCCAAGGTATTTGAAAAGCTTGTTTATAGACAAATCGTTGATTATTTTAATAACAACAATCTGTTACCCAATCTGCAATCAGGTTTTCGTAAGGGGTTCAGTACTGCTACGGCATTGTTAAAGGTCTTGGATGACATTTTATTAGCGGCAGATGAGGGTAAAACAACAGGTTTGGTCCTGTTGGACTATAGCAAAGCCTTTGATACCATCAATCACGCTATGCTGTGCGCCAAGTTAAGCCACTATGGATTCAAATTTAAACCATCCAGCTAATTCGAAGCTATCTTGATGATAGATCACATCTAGTTGTAATTGACAACAGTAGGTCAAAGCCCTTAAAAGTTAATAAAGGGGTTCCTCAAGGGTCACTTCTTGGCCCTCTTTTTTTCATTATCTTCACAGCGGATATGTCAAACTGCTTTGGAGAGTGCATCGGCCACAGATACGCAGACGACACACAGATTCAGATCCCCTTTTATCCTTCTGATGCAGTGGAAGCGTCGAGAAGACTTAATGAATGTCTGGAATCGGTGTTTAAGTATTCACAGAAACATGGTCTAAAACTTAACCCAAATAAGTCAGCCATAATATACTTTGGTCCTGCCAGAGACTGGGCGGCTAAAAGCTTGAATGTTTCTATAGATGGGACTATCGTTCCAGTAGTCGAGGAATGTAAAAATCTGGGCATTATCTTTGATGGCCAACTTCGATTTCGCGGTCAAGTATCTAAGGTCCTCCAAAAGGCTTATATTAATCTTCGCAACCTCTACAAGTGTAAAAACCTTTTAAATTTTAGGCTAAAAAAAAATCTGTGTGAGGCATTGATTCTAAGTCACTTCAACTATTGCAACTTCGTGTATGGACCGTGTTTGGATGGTTCAACCAGATATAAGCTACAAAAAGTTCAGAATTCTTGCATTCGTCTTATATATAACCTTAAACGAAGTGACCACGTGAGTCACAAACTTTGTGATTTAAAATGGTTGAACATAGCCGGTAGAGAAAAACTACACTTCGCTTGCTTTCTGCATAA
This sequence comes from Polydrusus pterygomalis, assembly GCA_963969555.1. NCBI lineage: Eukaryota > Metazoa > Arthropoda > Insecta > Coleoptera > Curculionidae > Polydrusus > Polydrusus pterygomalis. The sequence continues at coordinate 40,139,630 of OZ018383.1, read as the reverse complement.
ATTAATAAAAACTGAATGTCCTTCATACTTGTTTGAAAAATTGATTCCTAGGCATAACATCCACTCCCGTGAAACACGTTTTAATATGCAGTATCAGTTGCCTAGAACCTGTAAGACCATGACTGGGGGCGCATTTTCTTGTACGTCTGCCAGGCTTCTCAATCGCTATCCTCATATTAGTAGATCAAAGAATGCTCCTCTCCGCACTTATAAATCCGATTTTAAGAAACAGCTCCTACTACCTAATAACTAATTTTGTCTGTAATATCTTATTATATCTGTTAATATCTAATTTATAATAATTTATTCTTTAGAATGATATCTCAATGTAAAATTTGTTATTATTATTACTTTTTTATACTTATATTTTGTATTCCCCATTTTTATATGCTCGGTTAAGTTAACAGCTCAGCTGACCTTCGCCGAGTTGAAAATAAAGGCGTTTTTATTTATTTATTATTATTTATTTATTTATGGTTTTCAATTTTTTTTGTAATTCTAGTTCATTTATCAGGTAAAAACTTAGTTCTAAAGTTATATTAGCATGTTTGTTTGATTTATAAAACTCTATTTTTGCCTTTAGGTGATGTCTATTACATTATTGCAGCTTGCAAAGTCATTATTGAGAACGGTTGCATCAGCAAAGTTATCGGGTAAACCAAAATCTTTTTATTAAGTTAAATCTAATTTATTAGCGTGGGCCCAGAAATCTTTAGCATTCTTTTGAGACATTAGATTAAAATATATGTTATTTTTTCCCTTATAATGGCATGTTTTGTGTAAATTCTAATTTCCCTATAATTCCGCAGGTGTCCTTTATTTTTTTATTTGAAGTATTTGCGATAAGCCTTGTCTCTTAATTTCATAAGAAACTTTATATTATTAGCAATCCACGGAGTAAAAGGCCTGTCTTAAATGGTTTTTTGTTTTAAAGATGTGTGTTTGCAATTGTTGGGCATCATTCTAAATATCTATAAAATTTACATTATAGGTACTATAATCTCTAAATTGTATATTTTTATTTGTGGTGGACTCTTTTGGTAAGTTAAAAACTGAATAAACTAGTTTGTGATCTGATACCGATTCGGATATATTTAGGGAACATTTATTCGTTACATCCACATATTTGTTATTATTACATCTATGAGGCTGGAGCTATTGGCCAAAATATCTATACGCGTTGGTTGGTTGGTTGGTTGGTTGGTTGGTTGGTTAAAGGCGGGGGTCGAGTTCGACGTGTGGCCCAAGCTTCTTACACTGCAGCCTTCTGGCTTATTGTGCGCCCCAGTCTTGTTAAAAAAGGTTTGTTCCTTCTACGAGGTCCAGTAATGTTCTTCCAAGTTTGTCATGCGAGAGGTTATCGCCACATCGAATATTTCGGAAGATTTTGAATCTTTTACGGTTTAGCGCTTCGCAGCTGTTATGATATAGGAGGCGGTTTCGTCCTCTTCACCGCAAAGTCTACATTCAATGGGTCCATTATAGACTCCCATTCGTTGAAGGTGTTTTCTTAAGTGACAATGGTCTGTTAGTAGGCCGGTCACTTGTATTAACTGGGTGCGCGCAAGAGCAGAATTCCAGCTGATAGCTTCATAACGGCCCGTGCGTGTCCCTGGCCAGGTATACCGTTCTATCAAGATAGATGTTGTTTTTGCGCCCATCTGTCTAATGTTGTTTTGGTTACCTTTTTTGATATTCCAAGGGCGGGTTCTGGGCCACTGAAATTTTGAGCAGATCCGGTTCTTGCCAGTTCATCTGCTTTTTCGTTGCCTTTTATCCCTGAGTGACCAGGAACCCATAGGAGTTCAACCTTGTTGTTTCTGGCTGCCAGGTCTTTTAGGTCGTTAAGGCACTCCATTGTGATTTTTGATGTAAATAGGAAGGAGTTCAGAGCCTTCAGGGCAGCTTGGCTGTTCGACAGGATATGGATCTTTTGGTCGTGGTAGCCCTTTTCAAGATTCTTTTGTATGCATGCTTGTATCGCATGAACTTCTGCCTGCATGGTATACTGTGGCCCCAGGGGGATGTTGATTTCCATTCTGGGTCTTTCTCCAAATATACCTGCGCCTACTCCGTTGGCCGACCACATATTAGGGTCGCACCTGACATTAAATGGTTTTGTAAGGTTATATATCGCTTTCATGCGATCGGTTTGCATCTCCAGGAGCTCGTCGTTGATAAGGTCCGTGGCTCTTGTGCCCTATTTTCTCCGGGTGTTGTTTCCAATCCCCGTTTGCTTTGATCCTAGAGGCGCTACAGTTGGCCTCCATTTTGATGTGTAGTGGTGTTAGTCCTAGTATGACTTCCATTGCTGCGGTGGGGGTGCTTCTCATTGCACCACTGATGCACAAGCAGGCCAGCCTCTGTACGCTGTTGAGTTTTGTGGCTGTCGTGATTTGCTATCTCTTTGTCCACCAAACTACAGACCCATATGTCATATGTCATCAGGCGTCTGATGACTGTGACGTATAACCACAGCAACATCTGCGGTTTTAGTCCCCAGGTTTTCCCAAACAATCTCTCATTAGACCCATTTTTGCCTTGTTTAGGTTATTGTTAATATGTTGGTTCCATGTCAGTTTGGAATCCAGGGTTAGTCCTAGATATTTGACTTCGCTGACTGTTTTTATCTGTTCACCAAAGATTTTTAGGTTGTTATAGTTCCCTGCCTGTCTTCGTTTGGTGAATGGCAATGTTGCAGTCTTAGCAGCGTTGACTCTGAGGTTTACCTTTTCACACCAACGTTGCACAATATTTAGTGCTATTTGCATAAGCTCTGCTAATATAGTGGCATGTGTGCCGATGATGAGTATTACCACATTGTCTGCATAGCCTTGGGCGTAGAAGCCCTCTACGTTAAGACATGCTAGTAACTCATCTACCACCAAGTTCCATAGGAGAGGTGACAATACCCCTTCCTAAGGCACCATGCGTTACATCGGCCTGTATGCTAGTTTTTACTTGCCGGTACTGTGGCATGTTGTGGATCCATACGCGTTGCATCTTTAATTAACTGATTAAGATTAAAAGTTCCAAGTAGTGTTTCTAGTTTAGTTTTAGATGCGGAATCTTTCAAAAAATCAATATTCAGATCTCCTGTAAATATAACATAATCATAAAAGGGTACAGTCAGGCCAAAAATATTTTCTAACCAGTCAATAAAATTGTTAATATTTGAAGAGGGAGGTCGATAAATACTCATGAATATTATATTCTTATTATTAACAGCAAACCTCACACTTATACATTCACAATCGGAAGTAGCAACGTTCACAGGTTTAAATTTATATCCTCTCGCAATAGCCTCCTTTAGTGCCACTATCCTTTCTTAAAAAATTATAACCAGGAATTTTAAAAGTATTGTTTACATAATCAGAAGTCAGTCACGTTTCAGACAGACCTAATATATTGAAATTATAATCGTTTACATAAATAACAAATCCAGTGTCAATAGAGCGTATATTAAGATGCGCCACTGTAAAATTGTTACAATTTTTTAAATTGCCGCTACACATAAAGCTTTGATGGTTAACTACCCGAACATCACCACGGTTATCCTCCATTCCCCGACACCCTGAAACGCCCAATCCCCCCGCACTCGTATTGGTCAACACCCCGCCATAATCTAAGATGATTCAACTTATATTCTAATAATATATTAAAAATAACTAAATAGGTACTGAAAATAGTAAAAACAATAAGAAACATTATAGTATGCATAATACTACGCATCGCGCTATGATTACAACAACACGTCGATCCAATGTTCCAATAAAATCCTTAAAATATCCAAAAAGAAAAATTGATATATAAATTTAAGAAATATTCAAAAATAAGTGAAATTGCAAAACAACCCGTAATCTAAGTTGCTCCGAATTCAGCGTAATCTTGTAGGTACATACCTGTGCTGCAAAACAGCAAGTATACCGTCAAAACGATAAAGCGCGAAGCGCCATCCAGTGTCGATGTGGGACATTTTTAAAGACAGTACCTCTAACAAACTTATAAAAATAAGTAAAATGTTTAAAGGAAATTACCTGTAAAGACATAGACAACGCCATAAATACAGGAGTCCCGTTAGGCAGCGCTAAACCCGTAGGCTACCGGTGTAAGGACCGAAAACTAATGAAATCGGAAAAATATTTTCCTTTTATTTCGTCAGATCCATCACCAGACTCGTTTCGCCATATCATGGCTCATCAGTCAGGCTAGGATTCGACGAAAGAAAGGAAACTTAAAGTTCTACTTGAACCCGTATGCGGGGACACCGTCAAGAAAATGAAGCGCGAAACTCCATCTAGTGTTAAAGTTGACTTTTGTTTAATTTATGTTTAAATAGGGTAGAAACAAAAATGATAAAATATATTCTTTATTTAAAATAATAAAATGCATAATGTGCAATGCCAGACCTAGCATAATAAAAACCGAAAAGGTACGATCAGAGACACCTTAAATTTTGCGTTAAAAATTCCTATTCCCATGATAATGATGAGGTGGGAAGTTCAATTTTTCCACGTATCTAGATAATAGTACTAATATCTAGGGAAAATTCTGAAATTCCAAAATTTTTAAGCAGTGAAGGCCGGCAATACAGCCACGGGATTTTTGGGAACATAAAATCTGGTTGTAGAAGGCTGAGATTGAACCTAGTTCGGTAGATCTTAGGTTGGAGCAGCTACCTATTTTAAGTGAAATAACCTATTAGCCCAAGTTTAATTGAAGTGCTATTAATATTTCGACTAACTAGATCCAACATAAATTGTATAAAGGAAAATTTTAAACACTTCAATGATAATTTAATATATATTTTTAGGTGCTCTTTGTAAACGAAAGGCCAGCTTGTGAGCCATAGTTTCTTATAACTGAGAATCAACACCTCAACAAAAAGTACAATGGACTACAGCCGGGAAATGCAGCCACAGTTGAAAAAATATGAAGAAACCCTAAAGATAGATCTTTTTGTTCAAGAAAACTTTACAATGATATTCGTGATACGACTTCTAATATGTTTCCTGACTTTAGCATAAATTTTGCTGTGTTAACTGCAGCGCATAACCTACTTGGTGTCACTCTTGGTGTCATAGCCATTGCCGCAGAAGACGATTTTTCTGTAAATATGTTATTTGCGGTGACAGCAATAATAAGTCTGTTACAACAAGTGACCTTTATTCTAGTGACAGTTCTAGCCCTCGATTGGTATTTTGTTAAGTATTTTCCTGACTTTGTTTCAGGAAACCAAAAAGTTTACAAGTGGGTAATTGCAGTTTCTTACTTTATTCCCTGGATATTTATCCTACCTTTTGTCAATGCCGGATTCCACTGGGCTGATGTAACCGACATAATAAGGCTAATAATATATTTTGTCTGTCTTCTTATAGACGGTGTATTAGTCGTGATACTGTTTATCAGAAACAGTGGAAACACAGATGAAGATAAATCCTCAAGTGGTGTTTCTTTAGCTGGTATTTACCTTCTTCTTTGGCTACCAGTTATTATTGTCTCAATTTGCTTGCTATACGTACCCTTATCATACGACCTATTTGTTGCATCCTATCGAGTTATTTTTCTCGGGCTGTTGTCCCCAATATTAACGATTTTGATACTTATAATTCGAGATAAAGATATGAAAAAAGCATATAAAGACATATTTAATAGGTCTAATAGTAACTTGCCACCGGCAAATAATATAATTGGAGAGAATGAAATGCTAAATATCCCAACGACACAGAATGCTGTATAAACTGCTCTTTACCACGTTTTTTATTGATGTTTGCTCTATGGCTTCTAAAAATGGCTTTTTGGGTATGCGCATCCGATCGTAAGGAAAGCTAGTACTTACATTTGTATACGGGTGACAATTTTTTAACAATCAAGAAAAGGTTTATTTTTATTGCAAATTTTAATAAATGTTGAAATATACCTAAACCTCCAGCATATTCTCAACTTTTTTTTAATATAGGAATTGCATTTTAGGTTTAAATACGTTGTACCTGTGTTGTTTAATGTTATGTGTTAATTTGATACATTTCTTAAGTAAATATAATGTTAGAATAAAGTTTACATTAGATGGATTGGCTCGACACAACTATGTATCTTATTTAGTAGGTATATCCTGGCAAGGTTGTTAAAAATCCACTTCAACATTTCAAAAGTAATAGACTATCACGTCAAACTTTCCATCCTGAAGTTTCTGTTCAAATTCGGCTTCATCCGCCGGCTTTAAATATACCCTTGCGACTGCCTGAACATACCTGAACATGATTCTTACCACGCACCTACTCGGTAGGAGTATTGAGGAAAAGTCTTATAGTATATTAAGTATTAAGAACGGTAAGGACGATTTACTAATCGATAACAATGTCCCATATTGTCCGAGATCAGTAAATCCCGGTAAATCCTTACCGTTCGTAATTCTAATAGAACTTTTTGTACGACTGATATGAAGAACTAAGCATTTTTTTTTAATCGTCCTGTCTTTAATAGTTAATTCTCTAATAATTAATGAAAATTTTTACGTTTATTTGTGCTGCCATGTATTGGTTTGCTTCTACCTGCTGCTTTTATTAAACCTGTCACGTAGTTGTCAAACGCGATTTTTTTTGACAATTATTTCGCTTTTGTACATTTGAAAAGAACTCTTTTAAAGTTAAAAGGCCAAAAATAAGCGATTATGAGAATGAGTGTAAAAATTATGATACTGGAACATCGGACGCTCTACTATTATACCGGACAGATCAAAGATAAAATTGTTCATTTGTGTAAAGGTTCTGTTTTTTTTATTGAATTTTTTTTGATATATTTCCGACTATTGTGTCTAATTTTACTTACCGTTCAATGAATGGTAAGTAATTTACTTACCGTCGTCTTAGCCTTAGCAATCAGTAAATACCACATACCGACGTAAAACCAGACTCGGTAAACAATGAAAAATATACGTCGTACAAAAAGATGTTTTATTTATATTAAAGCTGATAAAATGGTTTTTTTAATTTCTTATAATTTATTTAATAAGTTTTTATTGCGTTTTAGAATTTTACAATATTCCTAAAGTATATTATGAAAAAAAAATAATCTTAAAAATATATTTTATGAAATGTACCTATCATTAAAATCCAATTACTAATTATAATGGTAACTTATATTAAACTTTAGTAGATTTATAAATATTCATTTTATTACGTTTATATATTTTTATCAGTTTTTTTTCTGTAGTAGTAACAGTAGTTAATTTAATAATATAGGTAGGTATAGCCGGAAATTAAAAAGAACGTTCTATTTTAGCACTACACTAAATATAAAGTGAAGTAAGAAAAACAATTTAAAACTGAGAATAATTAATAAAAACTAAATAATAAAAACGAAAAAAACTGATTTAATTACAAGAAGCACTTGGAAAGTTATCTTAGTAAAAAAACGCCTTTCTTAACATTAACACATCCTCTTGCATCATCTATGCTCCCAAAACGTTGGTTGAAATTAAGTGCATCGAAGAAGAAGAGGAAGAAGAAAAGAAGAATATTGTAGGCTGCTAGAAAGCATTATTTTTCTACAGACGGCCATATAATATTAAAGTGGTTTAATGAAAAAAAACTGATACCAATAAATATTACGTATAATGAAATAATCAATACTTCGGTCCACTAACGTTTAATTTTAGTTACCAATACACACCTAACATTACTTACTAAATAGTTTCAAGTTAGTATACTTTTTAAAGAATTTCTAGTTGCTAAACAGCTTCAATTTTTCTTATTTATCTTTTTATTTACTCGCGACCCTAAAATATAAAAAAAATAGGATTGAAGGTTTGGCATCAATAAAATCCAAAAAAATCCAGTGGATTTCATTATGTCTTAGTTTTGCCCAGATAACCCAGGATCCTAGGCGTCCCCTAGGTTTTGTTTCTATTAACCGAGGACACGACGTGTGACTTAAGTCTTTACAAGTGATTTTTTCCTTAACATTGGATACTTATGTCTGATAGTCTGATTAGCAATGATATAGCAAAACGCGCTTATGAATGAATCTGGCGAAATGAAAGGAAACTTTTCCTCAGTAGGTACTTCTTACGCTTATTCTTGATAAATACTCTCGATAATATAAAATTCTAAATAGAGAATAAGGTACACAAATCGTCGTTAATTTAACTAAGAGCCTTGGAAAGAGAAGAATATGTAATAGCAGTATTTCTTGATTTTAAGCGAGCTTTTGAAACGATTAATAGAGATATATTATTAGAAAAATTATTTGAATATGGTATAAGGGGTAAAGTTTATCAATGGTTTCAAAATTATTTAAATAATAGATCACAGAAAATTAAATTTGGTAATTTTTTTTCAACAAAGAAATTTAATAACATAGGAGTACCTCAAGGAAGTATTTTGGGGCCTTTACTTTTTATTTTATATATTAATGACATGCCATTAGTCCTTAAATTTCTTAAAATACAAATGTTTGCTGATGATACTCTTATCTATATAAGCGGTAAAAATCTTTTGGAAATTTTGGAAATTTTAAATTCAGAACTGATTCTATTGTCAAACTGGTTAAAAGTTAACAAATTAAAATTAAATGTTTCTAAAACAAAATGTATGGTTATGGGTGTAAATTTAAATAATTATACAAATATAAATATTTTAATTGATGGTAATAAACTAGAAATAGTCAATTCTTTTAAATATTTAGGTATATTGATTGATTCAAAATTAAAATTTAATAACCAATTCGAAAATTTAATTTACAAAATTGCGGGAAAAATTAGTTATTTTAAAAGAATAAGTTTAAATTTAAAATTTTATTCGAAAAAAATTGTATACAATACTTTAATTTTACCACATTTTCTTTATTGTTCTACAATTTTGTTTATGGCGGATGAAGGTGTAATAAATAGATTACAAATTTTACAAAATAAAGCAATGCGAATTTTACTTAATATGGATAGATATACAAAAATTAATGTGATGTTAAAAAAATTAGAATGGTTAAATGTAAAAAAATTTAGTATTGTTTTTGGTTCTAATATTTATTTTTAAAATTCAAAATGATTTGTTACCGCCACATTTAAAGCAATTGACTGTTCTAAATAGTGATCAACATAATTATTTAACACGAAATAACAATAATTTTTTTCTTAATAGCTTTTCAAAAAATATTGCATATAAATCAGTTTTTCATAAGGGTCTTATTGAATTTAATAAATTAAACAAGTCAATTAAAAATCAAAAAAGTTTAAAATCTTTTAAAAAAAGTTTAAAATCTTTCTTATTAACTCAACAGGACAAATAAAGTTTCAAAAGGTCATTTAATTCAAAAAATAAAAAAAGGGTATAAACTTGTTAAAATGTATCATGTAGCCACGTGCTAAATAAATCTTTTTACTACTACTACTACTACTACTACATATGCAAAAATGCGATATTTCGATTTTTACAGTAGTATACACGGTGTCCCATATAAGAATGCACAGTACAGGGATCTCGTAAACCACAGGAGATACAGAGATGGTTAAATTAGAGAAAAGTTGCGCTTTGCTAAACCCATCAAAGTCACGATTCGAAATCTAAAAAAATCCGATTACTCTCGAAGATATTTGGGAAAAACCGAATTTTCCCGATTTCGTTTTTATTTTTTTCTGACTCTATTTAAAAAGATATGGCAAAACGAATTTCACATTCTCATTGCCACTTTTTCTGCTCTACAAGCCAGTGTTCTTAAATTTTCAATCCGACGTTTCGTTTTTCCGCAACCATCATCAACTTTGTTTTTTTAAATAGTCGGAAAATTTAATTTTATGCTTAGTAAATTCTACCTTTTATTTTGAATTCAATGGTATATTACACTTAATATTTCTAACATGTTTCGGACTTTAAAACTCATCATCAATATTATTATTTTTTTTATTAAGTAAGTAAACAAAATGTTAGTATCAAAAAACAAAATATTTTAATTTTACGCTACAAAAAGTTCATTGAACAAGCTTATTTAATCAAATGTTCAAAAAGTCCTCCCTCATTCTCTAAACAAACGTAGCAACGGTAAACAATTTCATTCATTACGTTTTCTAGCATCATTGGAGTTATCCTTGCAATAGCGGCTTGAACCTCGGCTCTAAGTGCTTCTACATTCTCGTACGTTTTCCAGTAGACATCATCGTTGAGACAAGAAAAAATCCACGGAGTGATGTCGCGAGATCGTGCAGGCCATCTTATAGGACCATAAGTGGCGATTACATTGTTCTGGAAACGTTCTGTTAGATATTCAATGTTGTTTCGAGAATTATGTGGAGGTGCCCTATCTTGCTGAAACCAAATACTGTTGTTTTCTGCCAGAGGAATATTATCAAGAAAATCTTCAATATCGTTATTCAAGAACTGGAAATATCTTTCTGCATTTAAAGTACCTTCATAAATTATTGATCTGATAATCCTTGTTCTTAAAATACCACACCACACATTAAAGCCAAAGCGTTGCTGGTGCGTCAATGGTCGTACACGATGTTCATTATGCTTTGTCCAATAATGTCGATTGTGTCGATTAAAAATTCCATTGTTACAAAAATAACTTTCGTCTGACCTTAGAATAGTTCTTGAAAATTCACGATTTTCATCACAAATTCTAGTCAGCCGCTAGCAGAAAATCATTCTGCGCTGTTGATCGCCAGGTACTAAACTATGACAAATCCTGAATCTAAATGGACGAAAACCTTCCTTGTGAAGTATCCTTTGAGCATTGGACTTAGGAACACTGTGCTCTTTTTCGATTTATCTTAATCCCACAGTATCTTCTTCTTGTACAGCCAATTAAACGGTTAATGTTTGTTCTGGATCGTTCGTATTTACTCTATGCGCCACTGGTTTTTGAAATGCTTCATATTCCCTTAGGTTTGTGAGAAGTCTTGATATATTAGGTTGGCGTCGCTCTGGATATTTGAACAAATATTGCCTTTCAGTGTCGAAACAATTTTTATGGCTTTCAATATAACAACATAACATGTCCGATTTTTCTTCATTTGAAAAATGTGCCATAATTAAAAAAACACATCAAGAGACAAGAAAAAGTTTAAATTTAATCGGTAATTTCCGAACTAAGTTTACTTCTTTACGTAAAAATTTCGATTTATCGGCAATACTGACAGATCGCCATGTTTTATTTAGACAAATGCGTGTCAAAGCCTACTATTTCAAGACGATTTCCCCGAACTATGGACCAACCGGGTGGAAATAGCGCTTCTCAGCGCCCATTAACGAAGCACACAAGGGCGTCCATAGAGCGTTTTTCAGGGGGGGGGCAAAAACTTAAATAATACTTTTTTATATACAGTTGCCACCAGTAAAGTCCGCATCATATGGGATTTTTTTTTATTAATAGCTTTATTCGAAATTTGACGTTGGCATCAAGTTGTGCTTTGATCGAGATGAAAATTAAGCAAAAAAATTGTAGTCACATGATTCGCATTATCTGTCAAATTTTATTTTTTTTCAAAAAATAAATCAAAAGTGGGGTTATTTCTGAAAAAATCAAAAAAAGTTATAGAAATAAGTTTTTTAAATGCAGTTTCTAGCCCACATGCAAAATTTCAGCTGGATAAGATAATTTTTATTTTTTACCCATATTTTGTGAATTTCACCACTTTTGCAAAATAACACTCAACGCAACCTACATAAAACTTCTTAGTTTTGACAATGCTTTATTTCAGACACATTTTTTTTAAAGTAGCGTTATATTAAATGTGTGTTTTTCTACGAAATCAAAATTGGGCTATTAAAATTTGGTCGAATGTGATGCAAAGTTCATTATTTGTTATTGACCCTGTATAAGGTAACTTCATAAAATAAGTATTTTTGAAAACATAGTTTGTGTCTGAAAGTGATACACCTTAATATTAAGACAAAAAAGAACACAGTGTCATCAGTAAAGTGTTCATTAAGTGGAAAATAAATTTTTGCTTAACCCAACGGAAAGTTTATCTATTTTCAACGATTTAATTTAAAATCTCTTTATTTTATTTTTCATTTTTTTTACTTTCAGTCACAAACTACGTTTTCAAAAATACGTATTTTATGAAGTTACCTTATACAGGGTCAAAAACAAATGAACTTTGCATCACATGCGACCAAATTTTAATAGCCCAATTTTGATTTTGTATAAAAACACACATTTAATATGACGCTAGTTTAAAGAAAATGTATCTGAAATAAAGCATTGTCAAAACTAAGAAATTTTATGTATAGGTTGCGTTGAGTCTTATTTTGCAAAAGTGGTGCACTTTACAAAATTAGGTAAAAAATCAAAATTATCTTATCCAGCTGAAATTTTGCATGTTTGCTAGAAACTGCATTTAAAAAAAATTATAACTTTTTTCGATATTTTCAGAAATAACCCCACTTTTGAATTATTTTTTGGAAAAAATTAAAATTTGACAGATAATGCGAATCACGTGACTACTATTTATTTGCCTAATTTTCATCTCGATCGATGCCAAAGTCAAATTTTGAATACATATTAATAAAAAAAAATCCCATATGATGCGGACTTTACTGGTGACACTGTATAAGACTATTTATTTAACTTATGCCTAATGTATTAATTTATTGATATGTTTTTATTATGTAATTGTTCAGTTTAGTGATTTGTTGGTCTACTAACTAACCACTGTAGTATTCAATATTTATACTGAATTATGAAATAAAATAGTAATGTGGGCGCCTAGGGGGGGCAAGTGCCCGTTTTGCCCCCCCCCCCCCTATGGACGCCCTTGGAAGCACATCGGAACTTCTGTGCAAATATGCCAACTTGTATTTTGTATTTTACATAGGTACTTCTGTCATTTGTACCGTACTGTACCCCATACGCTAAATAAATAAATAAATAAATAAAGACGATATAAATGGAATAACTCACAATTAATTATTTGGTGCTAATATTTTGCTTACTTGCCCTTATAATAGTTAAAACTTAAAATTTTTGATCCGACGTTTCGTTCCTTCGTAATAATCATCAAATAATATTGATGATGAGTTTTTAAGTCCGAAACATGTTATAAATATTAAGTGTGATATACCGCTGAATTCAGAATAAAAGGTAGAATTTACTAAGCATAAAATTAAATTTTCCGACTATTTAAAAAAACAAAGTTGATGATGATTGCGGAAAAACGAAACGTCGGATTGAAAATTTAAGAATACTAGCTTGTAAAGCAGAAAAAGTAACAATGAGAATGTGAAATTCATTTTGTCATATCTTTTTAAATAGAGTCAGAAAAAAATAAAAACGAAATCGGGAAAATTCGGTTTTTCCCAAATATCTTCGGAAGTAATCGGATTTTTTTAGATTTCGAATCGTGACTTTAAAGAGTTTAGCAAAGCGCAACTTTTCTCTAATTTAACCATCTCTGTATCTCCTGTGGTTTACGAGATCCCTGTACTGTGCATTCTTATATGGGACACCGTGTATGTGAATTGACATATGAATTGATAAGTGGCGTATTTCAATTCCCAACGGTTTAAAAGTTATTCCGTTTTTTCGTTTAGGCGTACGACTAATAAGCGCTAGGATCGCTTTCGCTAACGGGCATATATGATATACGTATATCAGTAAACCTACCTCAAATGGCAACATTGTACTTTATGAGACGTATATGGCTATATCCGCCTGTTTGAGGACGTATGCCAATAAGGTTTTAACCTCAAAATTACCCGTTATTTAAAATTAACGTGACAAAGTTTCATTGTTTTGGTGTTCTATTGTATAGTAGGTATATATTGACTTTATTGGTAAAAAAATGGATGTACTCGTTAAGTGGAGGAATGGGACACAAAATGTAGTCAATTTCAATGAGTTGGTAGTGTTAGAAAATACTTTACAAGAAGGGAGCCAGGTTAAAATGTTATATAAAAAAATGGGACTATAGAACAGCTGTGGCAGTCGAAAATATAAATGATTACGATTCGGAAGATGAATTACCGCTAAATCATTTTAAAGAGATAAAATAACTAAGAAAATTAAAGAAGAAATCAATCATTCAAGTAGCAAGGATTTAAATGGATTTAAAAATATTAAAACCAGTATAGTCTTAATGTATAATACTGTATGATACATGCTTAAGAAATATACCGGCCTACATAAAAATTGAGCAATAAATTATTTTACTAATAGGCGTATATTGGTAATTGCAATAGGAGTATATCAAAATGCAATAAAAAATAATTTTACAGAGTGGCGTATATATTTTTTTTAGCCATATCTCTTCTGTAGATTGTAATATGTCATAGATACCTTTGCCAAAGTGTTCAAAGGACTCATCGATATATCTAAGCTGATTATTATATGCGTTTTAGTTCCAGAATTACGAGCAAGTCAAATATACTAAAATCTTTAAAAGGCTCTCCTGGAAAGTTAACAAAAGTGATATACGCCATTTAGTCAAATTAACGACGAAATGTATCCTATTTTTATCTTCTTTAGTGTTTCGTATTCATTTTGTTTTATTTTCCTAAATACGATACTTACTGCATGCTTAACCAACACACTTCATTTAATAATATTGCTGTCTCAAAAATTAAAAAATACCTAAAATGTACTGTGTTGAACTCATTGTAAACTTATTGTATTGCTATATTTTATTCATAGTATAAAAAATAACATTATTTCGTATTGTAAGAAACTGTACCAATTGGAATATTACATTTTTAATAAGTCGTCTTGTATGCAAATTATTCGTTATTGTACTACCTCGTTGTTACAAGGCTTTGTTGCAATGTTAATAAATTCTGAAAACGCAATTTCAGAAAAGCTTTATCTTTCCAAACATTATTTTCTGATAATATAATATTTCTTAATGTTTTTTCTTGTTTGGCGTTTCTGTTGTATAAATTGTAGTATATTTGTAAACATATTATATTGACATCAAGTACTCTATACACCTTACACGAAATTAAAGAAAAATACTTTGTCTTTTCTTCCTGTATAATAAATTTTGTTCAAGTATAGGCTTCTACCCTTAAAAATGACCGAAGATTCGATTTCGGCTAGTTTCGGCCAAAAAATCGGCGAAACTTCGGGTGCGCCGAAACTCGTGCGTGTTCGTGAATTGTCTAACTTTGGGTGAGTTCGTAGGCAGTGTTGTCCTTATAAATAGATATCTTTGTTACATATTTTAATTATTGTTTTTATTTCATTTAACACGAGTTCACTGTCCTTATATGTGTAAAAAATACATACAGTACGTTTCGGTCGGACACTAATAATTTCTTATTGTAAGAGTACCATGTCATTTACTAATATTTCCTTAATATGTTATTTTTATTTTTAATAATAATAACTTTTATTTCCCAAATGAGATTACAATGTATGGACATGCACATACATGCGCTATACATGAGATATTGCTTGTATTGTTTTTATTTCTATTAGCGAATAAACGTCAGTATCAAACTTTACTAAAATGTTATAGCATTTTAAATACGGCAAGCAATAACTTCTTACTTCTTATTTTGCTGATACTGCCATTATAAAAATCATATTTACTTATGGACAGGACTAGGACATTTGCTACCGTTGATCTTAATCTCAATATTTTAATAAATACTCTGGTTATTGTAATAACCTCTATTTACTAATATTGCAACTCTAAGAAGGCAAAAATTAACAAGGAAAAGAAAACTAAACCCTATTATTATTTACTGTTCCTACATCGGCAAAGCAAAGGTTGAAGGTTGTAACGTTGTTGTTTTGTATGATTACTAGAGTACTGTAGGTAAAAACTAACATTAATTTTTATTAGTCCTATACTGAAAAAAAAAATGTTATTCGCTATTAACATTAGTAATTAATCGTGCTGCATTTTGATTACTCTAAAATATTGAACATTTTCTATTGTGTTTACAGATTCAGCTTTATTTTATGGAAAATATCTCAAATGATCCTTTCCAATGTTGCTAGTTATGAAATTATTTTAAATGTGATCGCTTTAATAGCTGAAATATTGTTAAGAACTATGTGGTCGCTACGCCTTATTTACTTATATAACTTTATATAACTTTTGTAATATTGTCTTAAGAAAACACGCCATATTATGTACTGATGATGCTATTTAATGTGGTATGCATAATAATAATTGTTATAATTGTAAGTAATTCTTTTTTAGAAATAAGAAAAAACATATTCTTAATTATAATGTTGTTGAGCCTTATTGCCTGCTAAACGGCCTTAATTAATTGTATTTATAAAATTGACAAATAATATTGATGTTAGGTACTATTTTACTACGTTAATAAATACTGTATTTTGTTATAAAGAATCCAGACGTTGCTTGAATGTTCCTATGTTTCCCAATATAGAAAAAAAATATTGCAAATTGTAAAAATATCTTATAAAGGCGATTTTGTAATTTTTTTATTGTTTTTTTTTGTATCACATTTCTGTGGACTATGATTAGGGAATATACCGCCTAAATTGTTAAACTAACAGCTATAAAAAAATAACCGAAAACTTTATATCTTCGTTTCTGCCTGTAGCAAGAAATTTTAAAGTTGCTGCAGGATGCTTCTGTATTGTAATAGGTTGTATTAACTGCGTGTCTTGTTATATAATATGAGGGGTTACTAATATTAAAAAAGTACAATGGATTTCGTAATCCATTCGTAAATAAATAAACCAGTTACAGTTTCAGCTATTTTAATAGGTTAATATGAGAAAACTGGTTATTATTCACAACCCATTCCTTCGCCCACTTCGTCCTTTTCCTTGTTGTCTTTATGGTTTATGCCGCTGCCACTGCATACAAATATGTTATCTTCATAATTATAGTCCGCCCTACGAGTATGTGGCTACGACGCCTGAGAAGACGGGGTAAATGAGTCAATTATCATAAAACACAAAACTTATTTTGACAATTTGAGCGATATTCTTCCCAATTACAGTCCGCAGGAATGACAAAGAATGACAATTAAAAAAATCAAAATTTTAAAGTTTAAAGAAAATGCCGTTAATTTGTACGTAGGTACTAATATTAGAGGCACTCCCGGGTGCCGATTACATGTTACCTAGTTCAAACCGGTAGTATATGTGGGCTAATACGGTACTGCTACCTATAAAACGCTGTGCGTCGTTTTCGCTGGCTGTTTTGCTCGTCCAGCAAAGCATCCAAGCAGTCTGTGGGCTACTTAGCGGATACGTATATTATTGTCTACATGTCAATGTAAAGCTTGTTATATCACAAAAATATGTCAATGTAAAGCTTGTTATGTCACAGAAATAAATACAAAAAATTCCTAATAATGAGTTTTTTTTCTTTGCCATTTAGTCTGACTTTGATGCTTTACTCTTGACAAAAAATCCATGTTCCATGTTGTTAAACTCGATGTTAAATGAACTTTATTTGGAAAAAATTGGTAACAGGCATAATAATTGTTTGTTTCATTTCCGGTTTTAAAAGATGTTCGTGCTTTTGTGGATGTCCTATAAGTCAAAGTAATTATACCCATCAACCCATCTTTAACCGTTATAGACAATAATCTGGTATCTACAGATGAAACAATTACAACTGCACCTGAATCTGAAGTAAATTATTATACAATTTCGCCTCTCCACTTGCTAAACTCGCGCTGTTAAATCTTTGTCTAAAATCTAATAAAAAGTCTGCATTATGGCAACGCAGCAGTAAGAGATCCTTCCCCAAAGATGTGAACGCTACGACATTGGTCTGAGACCATGATAACGTTGTTCCATTCATTTCCGTTTAGAGATATCCACAGAAAATGTATCGCAGAAACACATCGATGTTTGCGATGCATCGAAAAAAAATGTTTAATAGATTAGAATTACAAAACAAATCACAAATCTAATTATTCGAAACTCACATCTTAACTGAAACCAAAGATCAAAGGTATAACCAAGATCAATAGGCAATGGCAAAATAGTTATTCTACGAATAAAATTAACGCCCAATAAATCGATTAAAATACATCGATGCATTGCCAAATATCAAATGGCTTCGATGCATCGATATATTATCGAACATCTCTATTTTCGTTTGGTGTTTTTTTAACAGCGGTATGAAATTTTCTTCAGTATATCGGTTTTGTGTAATAATTGCTGTGTTTTTAGTGTTTTGTCATGAGACTAATTTAAGATGAGTCGCAAGTGTCAGGTTTGCGAGATTTCGGAAAATAATAATTCTGCAGTTAATTTTCATAGGTGAGTAAATAGAAAGTTGGGGTATTTGTGGGTTAGTTTTAAACTATAGTAGCAAGGCCACATTCAAAGGTAAATCCACCGTAATCCCTACTCCCTGCCCGACATAGCTCTTCACCGCCTTTCTCCTACCAACGATGTTGTCAACACATTTTAATAGCGTTCATGAATGATATGAGCCATCTACAGGGTGGCACACCGAAAACTGTCCACCCAGGTTTATTTTCTTCTTAATAAATAAATCAAAATTCGCTTGAACACGGGAACCTTAGTTCTCAGGGGGACATATTTTTTTGCTATTTTCAACCCCCCCCCCCCCCTCTGTTGGAATCCCTACGACGAGGTGGCTTCCACCCTTAAAATCTTAAATGGACAGGGGATCGAGTGATACCTTATTTTAAAGGGAATTGAAATGCCTTCCAAACGCGACCTCGCTTGTTTAAATCGAGTGAATAGTTCCTGCGAAATTGGGCTAGAAAGAAAAGAAAATTTAAAAGTAATAAAATTTATTACCGCTTGTATCAATCAAGTAAATGTTGAAAATGTCCACCTCCAACCTCCATGCAATTGTAAAGGCACTGTTCAAAATGTTCGCGAACATTATGGAGCATTGCGGGAGTTATTTGTCGGCACTCGTACACTATTCGTTGTCGCAAGGTTTCCAAAGAATTGGGTTGGGTTGCATAAATTTTAGACTTTAAATGTCCCCACAAAAAAAAGTCCAGTGGCGTCAAATCAGGAGATCTTGCAGGCCATTCAATAGGACCTCTTCTTCCAATCCATTTTCCTGAAAATGTTTCATCCAGAAACTGTCTAACAGGGAACGCATAATGCGGGGGTGCTCCGTCTTGCCTTCTGGCCAATAACGGTATTTTTCTTCATTCATTAAAGCAGGGTTAATAGTGGTTTCTAACAGGTTCAGGTAAATTTTACCTATTAATTTGTTTACACTTAAGCACAAAGTTGTTTACCATTTAATTTCTCGAAAGGTATTCAACCAAGTTCAGGGCCGTAGCCAGATTTTTTAAATTTAAAAGTTTATAATTAAAAACCAGTAAAGTCACAATCAAAATACTCCTCAACACTATAAAAACCCTTACTGAGAAGAAAGTTTTTAACAGTACGACCGAAAACGAGGGGGGTCATTCCCTGAACATGATGTGGCAACTTATTGAAGAGACGAACTCCAAGGAAGCCAGGGCCATTATCCTGACATCTCCGAAGGCGTCTGTATGCGGACACTAAATGTTCTCGCTTGCGCGTCTGATAGGAATGGACATCCTCGTGTCGGTTAAATTTATGCAAGTTTTCTCTACATCCAATTAAACACAAGTTCGTTGCCACATCTCATAGCACCTAAGGAATTTTAAATAATACATTTTCTTTTACTATTTGATTCTGCTTAATAATACAAGAATATTTTGTGTATAATATACTATTCCTATGGGCGTTTCCCCACATCTACCGACATCGACACGACAACGGTAGTAGCTTTTCGGTATGGCCGGAATGCCCGTCGGCTCAAGTACTGTCAAGTTAATTAATATGATTATCATTTGTTTTTCCCAAAAACAGTGTTTTGCCTACACAAGTTCGATTAAATTTATAATAATTAACCTTGAAACCAAATTATGAAAAATCGGCGACGACACGAGTGGGGTGGATGCTCCTTGACGGCAAGTCTGCGCCTGCAACGACACAACACGATACAGATAACTCGGTAAGTGTGAAAGTATAGCATTAATTTAATTAACATATTAATTTATAAGTAATTTTTTTGAATGTCAAATATACAGGGCGACCCAAAAGTAATGGGACACAGAGCAACAGCAGACTCCTTAAGGCGAAATAATGCCATTTATTTAAACTTGCCTCATCCCAAAATTGATAACAACCAAAATACAGGGTGTCAAAGTTTTAATTTTGATTTCGTTTTTTTGCGAAACGACATAGCAGCACAAAATTAAGGGTTTTTTGAGGTGAGGAATTCAAAATTATCCAATAGGTTTTGTGTAACCAGTGGAGGGCGCTGCCTACGGCATGTCCCACTCCTTTGAACTGGCATTACTTTGTTTAGGCTTCTTATATCGATCCGACTATTTAAAAAATAAGTTACTTTACTTCTTTTACATCAAAAACGTATAACTTATTGAAGTCGCTAGGAGCAACCATTTTCGAGATAATCGCATTCGATATTTTTAATGCAAGGATGCTAAAATATTTAAAATAATTGTGTATTCGTATTAGTATTATTAATCACAGCTGGCCTTGATTCAAAACAACGACGTTTCTAAGGCAACAACATGTTACACAAAGTATCATCTGTCAAAGTTGATTTTAATCCAATGCACTTCTGCATTTGGGGTTATTTGAAAACCAATGTTTATAACAGTTTAACAAACAACCTTAATGAGTTAAATCAAAAAATTTTAAATTCTCTTAATCTGCTCAGAAATGATAAAGATCTATTGTTTAAAGTCCGACAGTCTTTTGTAAACCGTATAGCGAAATGTATTGAGGTCAATGGTGGCCATTTTGAACAATTGGTATCACGGCGCGGCGTTACCATTTTTATTTCTAACTATTTCGTTACTTTTAAATGTTATTTAATTAAGTATTAAATAAAATTTTTAATTAGAATAAAATAGTCAACCTTAAGTATCTACATTAACTTTGACACGCAAATGTAGCGGATTTACAATAATTTTAAGTCAGAAATTCACCGTTGCTCGAGTTTCCGTTGCTTTTGGACCATGTACTTAGTTGAATTGGACATATGAAATGCGATTATCTCGAAAATGGTTCAATTAGTTATACGTTTTTGATGTAAAAGAAGTAAAGTAGCTTATTTTTTTATGGTCGGATCGATATTAGAAGCCTAAATAAAGTTATGCCAGTTAAAAGGAGTGGGCCATGCCGTAGGCAGCGCCCTCTACTGGTTACATAAAAACTATGGATAATTTTGAATTCCTCACCTGATAAAACCCCAAAACCCTAAATTTTATGCTGCTATGTCGTTTCGTTAGGAAATAATGGCAAAAAACGAAAACAAAATTAAGACTTTGACACCCTGTATCTTGGTTGTTATTAATTTTGGGATAAGGCAAGTTTAAATGAATCGTATTATTTCGCGTTAAGGAGTCTGCTGTTGCTCTGTGTCCCATTGCTTTTGGGATACCCTGGGACACCTAGGAATTTAAAATTTGTATAGAAGTTATATAAAACAAAAAAAGAATTGCAACAGGATGATTACGTTTCAATTACTTAGTAGTACTTTGCAATCTAAATCTGTATTTTAATATCTAACTATGTTAGATGAAATACAACCTTATTGTATAAGGATCTTTTGGGTGATTAAAAAATATTTTTTTGCATAATATTTATATTACCACTACCTGACAAGTAGACTGTCTATACCGGGTCCGCCAATGAAGCGGGGACGGAAGATTAACACGTTATGCCCCATGTGCACCACACAGGTGCACAGCGTGTTTTACCTCAGACCACGTGCACCAATTTGTCTACAATATATTATCGTGTTCAGGCGACTGTGGCCGCGCCAGGGAAACAATTTCTGTGTTGTTATATGGCGATTTAGATAGCTCTGGTCCATATAAAACAAAAATATGTCTTAGTTTGGCGAAACCACCTTTCATTTTTTGCAGCTTAGGATATTTGTTGACGTTTATATAAATATAAAAAAGATGGGCTGGTCTGAGGTGAAAGTCATGCTTTTCATTCTGGGGCTTAACGTGTTAAGCCCTTATCGATGAACTTATCAAAACTACGAAAACAGCATAAGATATGGACTTAAAAGCGACATATTTAAAAAATATTTTACATTATACAGGGTGGCCCAAAAAAGTGTGGCGGACCAAACTTGCATTTTTTTAAAATGGAACACCCTGTATATTATCAGCCCAAAAGATGGTCATAGAGCTGCTGATCATTTTAATATAAAGTTATGTGGGTTTATTATTAGTAGTTTTAGAAATAATAACGATTTTATCTTAAAAATTGTCTAAGTTTAGTAACCATTTTTAAATTACTAAAAACAATTGAATGAAATGTAAACTAAAAAATAAATATTTTAAAATGTTGTCTATCTTTACGATAAAAAATATTTGTGTTTAGTGCATTTATTATACAGGATGATCATATTACGCAAAAAACAAAAAATCTCTCTTTTTTTAAATGGAACACCCTGTATATTTTTTGATTTCTAGAAAGCTCTTTTGATATCCTTCTTACTGATACTAATTAGATACCTTTTAGAGTTAACCGTATTTTAGTTATTTCGATATTAACTTTAAAACCCTACATTCTTGCTACTTTTTAGTTACTTTTATTTATAATCGAGTTGCCATGATTTCCTTTTGTTTAGATTATCACTTTGACAGCCAAATACAATTAAAGTCGCCACAGTGGTTCTTTTCCCGTGCGTCATCACTCTCACGTCATCAAAATCGTATAAATCAAATCAAAATTACGAGACGAAAAAGGTCAAAACTAAGTTTAAGTTCATAAAATGGACGTGCCTGCCTACCGTTTGACGTAACTACATAATATCCCGAAAAATTATTATTTATTTTAAGTTTTGCCCGGCATTCTCTATTATCTAAAAGAAATTGAGAAACAAATTAATGTTAATACATTAAATACTATTTTTACAGCTTAAAATCTAGAAAAGTTTGGTGTTTTATTGACTATTAAAATCGCAAAAGTCAAATTTTTGACATCCTTTCATTTAAGGGAATTTAGCCACTGCCGTAAACTTTTCAAAGAACTTTCACGGTTAGAATATTTAAAATAAATAAATGAGGTATTATAAAAATCCATAAATACTTACCGCCAAAACAGATGGTGGGTATAATTAGCTCTAAAAAGAACTATTTTTAGAAAAAGGAACAGTTTTAAGGCACATAAATTTACAAAATACGAATTAAATTGGCAGATCAAAATAAGGTTGACAATGACGTTCTAAAATACAACGGTAGTCAACTAAACAAATAAAAAAAGGAATTAATTGACGTTTATAGTTTTATTCTTGTCTAGCACGTTATATTATTGCGGAATCTTGGAGACGTTCTTTTATGCTATCATTCAAACTTGTAACTGTAATAAATAAGGATGCAGAGTTATTAACCACGTTGAGTCCTGATCGTTGATTGATGACGCACGGGAAAAGATCCACTGTGGCGACTTTATTTATTATTTAACATTTAGTCGTCGAAAAAAGTACACAAAATGTCGAACTTTACCACTTTAGAAATGGTTAATATGATTTTTGTACTCGGAGAATGCTAAAAAAATTGCGTTTTAGCGAGTCAAGTGTATGCTGGAAGATATCCAGGTATTGAGAGAAAGCAAAGACCAAAGGCCTTCGAGAAGTTATTGCTTAGATTTGTAGGAACAGGAAGCGTTGCATACAAAAAAAGAGTGGTAATAAATAAACCCGTTTTTTATGAAGAAAATGAATTAAGGGTTCCTTTGGCAGTGGAGGTAAATCCTAACGTAAGTCATACTGGCATTTTTCAGCAAACCGGTTTTAAGGATACAAGCGTGCGAAGGATTTTGAAAAAGTATAAATACTATCCTTATCTCATAGAATTACACCAAGAACTTTATGAAGATGATTTCTTAAGAAAAATTACATTCTGTAATTGGATGCTTAACAAAGTTAGAGAAGTACCAGATAGTTTATCAAAACTTCTGTTTAGTGACGAGTCTACATTTAAAAATAACGGAATCGCAAATGGACATAATATGCATTATTATGCTACTGAAAATCCACATTGGGTTCGACATGTAGATAACCAAAATCGCTGGTCGGTTAATGTATGGGGAGGAATATTAGGGTCTTACATTTTTGGACCATATTATTTTGAAGAGTGTTTAACGGGTCAAGTTTACTTAAAATTCCTTCAGGCGGTTAGGCAATTTTTAAATCATTGGCGAGGTAATCAGTGGATCGGACGTGTTGGACCAATTGCTTAGCCTCCTAGGTCCCCTGATTTAACACCCCTTGATTTCTACCTCTGAGGATATGTTAAAAACAAGTCTATGCCATAGCTCCTACGAACCGAGACGATATGAAAGATCGTATAAGAGAGGTCATTAGCAATATTAGAATAACAACTTTACTAGATTTCCAGCAAAATTGTGTTCAAAGGCTACATTTATGTCTTCAAAAACAGGGAAGAACCTTTGAACATATTATTAGAGCCAGACGATAAATTCTGTATTACCGATAAGGGTTTGTTTAGTTTTGTTTTGTCAACTCCTTTATTTTCTTAAATTTGTATTGTAATTCATTATTTTATAATTATTTTAAGTTTAATCATTATTATTCATTATAAATGTCTTGATAAATAACATTTAGTTTCTTTATCGCAAAATAAAATAATATCTGCAATAAGGTTATTAAAATGGTATTAGGAAAAAGAAATTATAGCAATTCGATATGATGGTAACTAAAAGTAGCAAAAATATAGGGTTTTAAAGTTAATATCGAAATAACTAAAATACGGTTAACTCTTAAAGGTATCTAATTAGTATTAGTAAGAAGGATTTCAAAAGGGCTTTCTAGAAATCAAAAAATATACAGGGTGTTCCATTTAAAAAAAGAGAGATTTTTTGTATTTTGCGTAATATGATCACCCTGTATAATAAATGCACTAAACGCAAATATTTTTCATCGTAAAGATAGACAACATTCAAAAATATTTATTTTTTAGTTTACATTTCATTCGGTTGTTTTTAGTAATATAAAAATGGTTACTAAACTTAGACAATTTTTAAGATAAAATCGTTATTATTTCTAAAACTACTAATAATAAACCCACATAACTTTATATTAAAATGATCGGCAGCTCTATGACCATCTTTTGGGCCGATAATATACAGGGTGTTTCATTTAAAAAAATGCAAGTTTAGTCAGCCACACTTTTTGGGCCACCCTGTATAATGTAAAATATTTTTAAAACATGCCGCTTTTAAGTCCATACCTTATGCTGTTTTCGTAGTTTTGATAAGTTTATTGATAAGGACATAATCTTCCGTCCCCGCTTCGTTGGTGGACCCGGTATATATTATAATATATCTGGTAGGTTATCACTCCCTTACATGTTATTTATGTACTCTTTAAAGTACAATTATTCTTGTCGTCATTTATTTTTAAACCTATTTAGTGAGTTTACTAATATTTAACAAATTATGCCCCGGGAATTGGTTGGAACCAGACTAGTCACGGCTAACTTGCTTGTTTTGTTTATATGCTCTAAAAAACACGTTTCCGCAAGCAGGCCCGGTTCTAGACCTCCTGGCGCCTCCGGGCAAGGGTCTTATTTAGCGCCCTCGAAATTTTTATTTCATATTTTTCACATTCATTATCTCAAACTTAATCCTAGCAAATCGTCAGTTCTTTTATTTGAAAACGAAAATCAAGTTAGCCTACTTAAAAGAAATATGATTATAAAATCGAATAACGTAACTTTACCCTTCTCTAATACATGTAAGAGCTTGGGACTATTGCTTGATTCCAATTTGCGTTTTAAAGAACACGTTACTGCCAAATTGAGAGTTGCTTATGGTAACCTCAAGCTTATATATGGTAACCGACATTGTCTCTCCCAGGAAACCAGGAAACTCTTGTGTGATTCTTTGGTATTGTCACAGTTTGACTACTGTAGTGGAGTTTACATGCCTTGCTTGGATGCTGCGGACCGTTCTCGGATTCAAAAAGTTCAGAATTCGTGTTTGAGACTGATTTATGGTGTTAAACGAAGAAATCATATTACCCCTTACCTGGCTATGTCAGGATGGCTAAGTATGTATAACAGATTTAAATTACATATTACTACATTTTATTTTAAATTACTTAAATTTAAACTACCTCTTTACTTATATAAAAAAATTACGTTTCGAACAGATGTCCATAACTTGGCTCTGCGCAGAAAGCATCTTCTTACAATTCCCCGCCATCGCAAAGAAAGTTTTAAAAAGTCCTTCACGTATAACATCGCCTTTACCGTTAACGCCATTGATTGTTTTAATACAGATAAGTCTACATTATCATTCAAGAACAAAGTAAAAAAACGCCTACTACGATCACAGTAGTGAGTGGCTTTATTTTCTGCATTGATATATTATCAGTTTATACCCCTTCTCTTCCCCTTCCCATGCCTCTTTCCTTTGAACAAGCAATATTTCAATTAAATAATATTAATTAAACTATATTAGCGCTTCTCAAATTTAAATTATTATTAGTTTTAGTTAGATGTTCGATATTCAATTATTTAATATAAATTAGGGCCTGAACAGTATCTGGATTTAATCTAGATGGCTGCCATACTAAGGCCTATTGTTGTCCACTCTTCTTGAAATATTTCCTATATAACTGTAACAATGTAAAATAATGTAAAGAATGGATTATAACAATAAATGTATATTATTATTATTATTTTCCTGAATATACAGGGTGATTCATTAAGGGTGGCGACCGGCCATATCTCGGAAACTACTAGGCATAGAAACTTGGAGAAAAAAAAATTATGATTAAAGCGGCCATGAGAAAATTCTGGAAATTACTTTTAAGTTCCTCATTTCGCCGCAATTTTTAAATTCGAAATTTCTTCGAAATTTCCCATATTAAGGTACAACTCTCATTACATCATCGAAAAGCTTAGACAATTCTGCATCATTTTGGTTTAAGACTTATTGGCGTACCGACCTTGATAAGAGTGGAGGAAGCTATTAAATGTGTAAACATTAAAATCGCTGTAACTTCTAAACGACTTATCCGATTTTACTAAATTTAGGCTTGTTTGGAAGAAAAAGGTAAGTATCTTCAATCGCCGTATCCAACAGTACACGATAGTGTTTAATAAAATTGCTAGAGGGCGCAATTTGTAATAATAACGGTTTTTTCGATTTTATCCCGGAAATTAAAATCATACGGCATAACTATGACATCATAATCGAAAAGTAGATGAAATTTGCAAGAAAAGATGTGAAGACCGCAGTTTGATATCTTTGTTCGTTTCAGAGTTATTGCCAAAACAATAATTTTTAATACAAATTGCGCCCTCTAGCAATTTTATTAGAAACTATATTGTACCATTAGATACGACAATTGAAGGTTCTTCCAAACAAGCTTAAATTTAGTAAAATCGGATAAGTCGTTTAGAAGTTATTGCGATTTAAATGATTACACTTTCAATAGCTTCTCCCACTCTTATCAAGTGAAACTGTAATTAAAATCGCTGTAACTTCTAAACGACTTAACCAATTTTACTAAATTTAAGCTTGTTTGGAAGAGAAAGGTAAGTACCTTCAATTTTCGTATCCAATGGTACAAGATATTTTTCTAATAAAATTGCTAGAGGGCGCAATTTGTATTAAAAATTATTGTTTTGGCAATAACTCTGAAACGAACAAAGATATCGAACTGCGGTCTTTACATCTTTTCTTGCAAATTTCATCTACTTTTCGATTATGATGTCATAGTTATACCGTATGATTTGAATTTCCGGGATAAAATCGAAAAAACTGTTATTATTACAAATTGCGCCCTCTAGCAATTTTATTAAACACTATCGTGTACTATTGGATACGGCGATTGTAGATACTTACCTTTCCCTTCCAAACAAGCTTAAATTTAGTAAAATCGGATAAGTCGTTTACAAGTTACAGCGATTTTAATGTTTGCATATTCAATAGCTTCCCCCACTCTTATCAAGGCCGGTACGCCAATGAGCCTTAAACCAAAATGATGCAGAATTGTCTAAGCTTTTCGATGATGTAATCAGAGTTATACCTTAATATGGGAAATTTCGGAGAAATTTAGAATTAAAAAAAATTTTTTTATTGTGCCCCCTTGCGGCGAAATGAGGAACTTAAAAATAATTTCCAGAATTTTCTCATGACCGCTTTAATCATAATTTTTTTTTCTCCCAAGTTTCTATGCCTAGTAGTTTCCGAGATATAGCCGGTCGCCACCCTTAATGAATCACCCTGTATATATACTTATACCATCAAAAATATTTAATTTTTTTGACGTGATTAAAAAAAATACTTGGGCGCCTTTATCTTTTAAATAGTATATTATACATCGAAGGTTATACAGACGCTTATTTGTTTTACCTTTGGCAATATTTTGCGCCCCTTGGACTTTGCGCCCCCGGCGTCTGCCCGGGTTGCCCGGGCGCTGGAACCGGGCCTGCCGCAAGCCCTCTCAAGCATAACGGAGAAAGATGGGTGGTTTTTGCGGATTTTTGCCATTTAGGGTAGTTCGAGTTCGAGAGGGGTAAGGACCAGTGGGGGAGGGGGTGGGATATTTTGCGTTTGCTGCATTTTCTTAAGTAATTACGTGGCATCACTTTATTCATAAAATAAACCTGAACGAATGTGTATTTTCCATAGACACGCACCTTTAGATCAGCAAACAATAATCAGGAAAATGGTAAATTTATGGCCTCGCGCATGTAAACAAAGCCTAGCATGCATACGTGGGCATGCGCACTGCAAAATTCTCATTTAACGAATGAAATGATATACAGGACCGGGCTTTAAAATATCTTACTAAACGCTTAATGCTGGGGTGCACAGATTTTAAGCTCGTAATTGACGGGCCAAGTTCTAGGTGAAGAAATTGTAAAAGTTGACCAATTTATTCCTGCGTGTAAAGAGCTTAAATTTGTAAAGTCGTGCCACAATTCATTGACAAGAAATCGAAACTTGTTTTAATTTTTTGACCGTTAAAATTAATTTATGATATACGATGCGTAGTATCGATACAGAATTATTGATATATACAGTGTGACCAGTAAACTCTGCATCATATGGTATTTTTTTAAATAATAACTTTATTCGAAATTTGACTTGGGCATTAAGTTCTGCTTCGATCGAGATAAAAATTAAGCAAAAAATAGTAGTCACGTGATTCGCATTATCTGTCAAATTTTAATTTTTTCCAAAAAATAATTCAATAGTGGGATTATTTCTGAAAATATTGAAAAAATTTATTAGAAAAAGTTTTTTTAAATGCAGGTTCTAGCTCTTAAATGTAAAATTTCAGCTGCATAAGAGAATTTTGATTTTTTACCCATATTTTGTAAATTGCACCACTTTTGCAAAATAAGACTCAACGCAACCTACATAAAACTTCTCAGTTTTGACAAGGCTTTAGTTTAGATACATTTTGTTTAAAGTAGCGCCATATTAAATGTGTGTTTTTCTACAAAATCAAAATTGGGCTATTAAAATTTGGTCGCATGTGATGCAAAGTTTATTTGTTTTTGACCCTGTATAAGGTAACTTCATAAAATAAGTATTTTTAAAAACGTAGTTTGTGTCTGAAAGTAATACACCTTAATATTAAGACAAAAAAGAACACAGTGTCATCAGTGAAGTGTTCATTAAGTGGAAAATAAATTTTAGTGGTGGGTAAAAAATCAAAATGATCTTATGCAGCTAAAATTTTGCATGTGGGCTAGAAACTGCATTTAAAAAAACTTTTCCTAATAACTTTTTTCGATATTTTCAGAAATAACCCCACTTTTGAATTATTTTTTGGAAAAAATTAAAATTTGAAAGATAATGCGAATCACGTGACTACTATTTTTTTGCTTAGTTTTCATCTCGATCGAAGCAAAACTTGATGACAAAGTCAAAATTCGAATAAAGCTATTAATAAAAAAAAATCCCATATGATGCGGACTTTACTGGTCACACTGTGATGATTCACAATGGATGGAACGTTAGACGTTTCTGACGAACCAGTAAAGAAATCGTTCTGAAAATTTGGTC
Source organism: Polydrusus pterygomalis (assembly GCA_963969555.1). Taxonomy (NCBI): domain Eukaryota; kingdom Metazoa; phylum Arthropoda; class Insecta; order Coleoptera; family Curculionidae; genus Polydrusus; species Polydrusus pterygomalis. The sequence goes on along the minus strand of OZ018383.1, from coordinate 40,109,630 downwards.
GCGTACATAAACGGGCATGCCCTACCAACCTGAAATATTTTGCCGCTTCCACACAAAAATAATAGTAACTTCTATTTTTTAAATGCAAAATCATATATTTTATTTTATTTTCGAATCCCCCATTACTTTCCTTACAATTTTTATTAACTCTAGTCTATACTTATCTCTTACCGTTTCTAAGATATAAATTAATTTTCATTTTTTTTGTCCGAAAACGTCACTTTTAAAAATGCTGATAATTTTGAACTCTAAAACAGTGAAATCCTGAAATTTGGTAAATAGTTAACTAATACCATAGGGCTCTTTGCCATAGTCCCAAATCTTAGTTGCAATATACAGTATACAGGGTGGTTGAAAAATACACTTATTCTGGTAACTTGAAAAAGTGACCATAAGTCCTTTTTTTCAAACGAAACACCCTGTATATTATTACGGATTTGAAAAGCTGCTAAAATTTCACCTTATTCTTGAATATCATACCTGTACCTAACTAACTAGTTTAGCCATTTTTTTGGCGTATTAAGCATGATTTGTAAAATTTTCTATACAATTCAATTTTTATTCGGTTATTAGTAAGTTAGCCATGACAAAAACTAATGTTTACGTATGTTACTATGGTTATCTTTTTGACATTTCATTAAGTTTAGATACAAGATAGAAATACACTAAATACAGTTTAAAGACATGGAAGAAAACTATACAAATGCAGTTTTTATGAATTTGTTTATTTTATTTGGACAATGTGATAGAATTATCGCCAGGACATAATGTATAAACTTTAACGAAATGTACTCTAATTTACCGCTAATGAATCTTAGAAAATTCATAAGGATCCAGAACAATTTTATTAAATGTTAACTAGGTAGTTAAATAATAAAAGACTACTAAAATTATTACTAATAAAATGCTTTTTTAACAGATGTTTAAAACGCTGGCCGTTTACATCCAAACACTTTAATATGCGAGTGTTGACTGCATGGATTTCAAGAAAAATTTAGTTTTAATGTTTTTTGCATGTTATTGCAAACACACATTGTCCAAATAAAATAAATAAATTTATAAGAACTGCATTTGTATTTGTATAGTTTTCTTCCATGACTTTAAAGTGTATTTCTATCTTGTATCTAAACTTAATGAAATGTCAAAACGATAACCATAGTAACATACGTAAACATCAGTTTTTGTCATGGCTAACTTACTAATAACCGAATAAAAATTGAATTGTATAGAAAATTTAACAAATTAGGCTTAATACGTCAAAAAAATGGTTAAACCAGTTAGTTAGGTACAGGTATGATATACAAGAATGAAGTAAAATTTTAGCAGCTTTTTAAATCCGTAATAATATACAGGGTGTTACGTTTGAAAAAAAGGACTTTTTCAAGTTACCATAATAGGTGTATTTTTCAACCACCCTGTATATTGCAACTAAGATTTGGGACTAGAACAAAGAGCCCTATGGTATTAGTTAACTATTTACCAAATTTCAGGGTTTCAGTGTTTTAGAGTTCAAAATTATCAGCATTTTTAAAAGTGACGTTCTCGGACAAAAAAAACTTAAAATTAGTTTATATCTTAGAAACGGTAAGAGATAAGTATAGAGTAGAGTTATTAAAAATTGTAAGGAAAGTAATGGGGAATTCGAAAACAAAATAAAATATGTGGTGTTGTATTTAAAAAATCGAAGTTACTATTATTTTTGTGTGGAAGCGGCAACACTGTATTGTTAAAAATATTTTAGGTTGGTAGAGCATGTCCGTTTATGTACGGGACCAAATTTTCAGAACGATTCCTTTACTGGTTCGTCAGAAGCGTCTAACGTTCCATCCACTGTGAATCACCCTGTATTGATTATTAAATAATTATATTTACAAATTAATATGGTCTAAATCGTGTTTTAATTTTATCGTTGTAAGCAACGACGACAGAGCAAAATAGACATCTCATTCTCTTCATCATGACAAGCCGACAAGACGTCAAAAGCAAAGGTCCACCGCGTTCTTCACGAGTTCCACAATAATATCACGTAAAAATTTACACCCATTTTTACTCAATCATAATACGCTGTTGCCAAAGACTCCCCCCCCCTTTTTGGTTTTATTTGGGATTAAATTGACCCGATTTGTAACTATTAGGAATTCACCAGTATTATGGCGGCGCATAATGTCAGTTTCGAGTTGTTGGCTGGCAGCCAATCAAAAATGCAAGTTTACAGTTCTGTTATAAGAGTAGGTATATCGTTCGGGTTTTTTCCTTACTGATGTCCGCAAAATGTTTCAACGTCCGCCTCCTAACGGTAGCAAGTAAAAATAAAGAAATTAAATTGTTTGACATTAAAATGATAAAAAAAATTAGGTTATGAAAATGATAAAACTTAAACGTTTTTACGTCATTTGTGAACATTATAACAAAAGAAGATTATAAAACAGGACCAGGTCTGTAAAGTACTTGATTTAGTGCCAAAATATTCATTTTACAAGTAAGTGTTGATAGACATGTCATACGATAGAATGTCCTCTATAAGTAAGTAGGTAAGAACGCTTATAAATGAGAAGCGTAGTCTACCTTGCTTGATCGCCGTTGGTTGTAAGCTCTAATTATATATAAATTTTAGGACCGAAAACATTTTTTTCTTAAAAGGCCGGCGCAGGCTCGTATTTACCTGAAATTGACCGCTATTATTGTTGTAGCACTGTCCTTACCTAGAACAAAAAAAAATATTATTACATAAAAAAATTCACATTAGGTATACTATTAATACATTATAAAATATTAAAAAAATGTAAAGAAATTTGACGTTTACCTGTCAAAATTTGACAGGTATATATTATATATACAGGGTGTTCATTTGAAAACTTCCCACCTCGATTTTCCTACTTTAAAATGAAAATGTGGAAAATTGCTCGGACCAGTCGATTTTTATTTCGAGGGGGACATCTTTTGCGTGTATTGTCAATCTTGTTACTTCAAGCCCCTAGGAGGGAGGGGGGTAAGATCTAAATCTTAAATGGATACCCCTATTTTATATAATTTTTTTGGATTCTGCATAAAATTCTGAACATTTTTTAATAAAAGCATGATTAGTCTATACTTAACAGTTTCCGAGATATTGACTTATGAAAAATTACATTTTTGAATTTTGACAGCGTCTAGCTTTCTAACTGTACGTCTTAGAGCAAAACGGCTCATATGTCCCTATCGTCGATTTTTATTATCTTTCCAATAGTGTCAACTTCCGGTCAAACCGGAAGTACTATATTTCTTACATCCGGTTTGACCGGAAGTTGACACTATTGGAAAGATAATAAAAATCGAAGATAGGGACATGTAAGCCGTTTTGCTCTAAGACGTACAGTTAGAAAGCTAGACGCAGTCAAAGTTCAAAAATGTAATTTTTCAAGAGTAAATATCTCGGGAACTGTTAAGTATAGACTAATAATGCTTTTATTAAAAAATGTTCAGAATTTTATTCAGAATCCAAAAAAATTATATAAAATAGGGGTATCCATTTAAGATTTAGATCTTACACCCCCCCCCCCCCCCCTCCCTCCTAGGGGCTTGAAGTAACAAGATTGACAATACACGCAAAATATGTCCCCCTCGAAATAAAAATCGACGGGTCCGAGCGATTTTCCACATTTTTATTTTAAAGCAGGAAAATCGAGGTGGGAAGTTTTCAAATGAACACCCTGTATATATCGGTTAACACTAATTTTTAGTGAAAAATATGTAGCGGCGTGCAGACAATTTTTTTTTTAAATTGAAAGAAGTTTTACGCCTTCGCTGGTATTTAAACTAAATTGAATTTCTCGATCACCAGTCGAGCGCTCTACCAGTTGCGCCACGGAGACTCTTAAATCTTACCAACCAACTCCTACAAACTTCGGTCATATAATTTATTCATAAAAATATACAGTTAGGAATCTCCTGCAATTTCAAACTGGGGAAGGGGGTTATTAAGGGAAAGGAACTACCACAGCCTTCTTAACTTGTTCAAGCCATAAAGTGACATCGGGCAACGCCGCATCAGCTGGGAGTTGCGGATCCACAAGCTATTATTATGACGCGCGGCAACGGGCGAGTTTTTTAAAATCTTTCTGATAATATTTTTTGTTGTTTTTTTAGTATTTTTATACATTTCACTTTTATAGTATTAACGATCACCAAGATAAGTATTTCAAAAATAGTTACAGGTGTAGGCTGTTACTAAAAATCACGAGTAAAAGTTAATTAAACAGGTATAGGTATCACTGGATAGTTAAAGGCTTAAAGTTGTTTGTCTTGTAACAGATTTCTAATTTAGGCCGTTCTTTGTGAGAAAATAATTTATAGTTATATAATTTAGCCTATTTTTTTTTTTATGATCGAGCACAAGCACTATAGGAAAAATCCTTTAAGGCGCTCTGGGAGCGGTGCGTGTGCGAAGAAAGCGATTCACGTTTTTCTTGAATCGTTGGAGGTTATATTCGGTTGGAAACACGGTCTCAGAAAGGCCGTTCCACAAAGATGACGTCCTCCAAATGAAAGAGTTCTGAAACAATGATGTTCGGGGTGTACTAAGTTGAACCACATAGGGATGGGCGGCAGTGGTTCGTCGTGTGTTTCTGCTATGCATTACTCTAGGTGGAATCGAGCGGGCAATATCTGTCGAACACTTGCCATGAAAATATCTGTAGAAGAGAGTCAAATCACCAACCTGTCTTCGATGTTCTAAGCTGTCGAGGTTCTTAGTCAGCTCGTGGTCGCCGATTAGACGAACGGCTCTCCTTTGGATGGAATCCAACAACCGAAGGGTATGCTTCGGTGCAGAACTCCAGATATGAGAGCAGTATTCCAGTGATGGTCGGATCTGGGCTTTATAGAGTGTCAAAAGTTGTTGAGGTGTATACAACTTTTTAGTACGGAAAAGTATACCGAGCTTCTGAGAAGCTGCCCTGGCGATTGCCACAACGTGATTATGCCCAGACATATTTCCTCCCAGGTTGACACCCAGCAAATTAATAGACGAAGTCAGTGGAATCGCGTGTCCTGCCATAACGATATCGGGTTCTGCAATGTTAACCTTCTTAGAGAAAACTGCTGCCTGGGTTTTTTGACCGTTAAATTCGACTTGGTTACTGTCACCCCAAGACAAAATTTCTTCCAGGTCTTTATTGAGGCGTGATACCTCATGTTGTCTGCGAAGACGTGCGTCAGCAGCCGATGTTTGAGATTTTAAAGTAAAAGATGCTGATGATAAAAGTGCTGTCGTCAGCAAAGCTATATATTGGATTTTCTGATTTTGCTAGAAGGTCGTTAATGTAGAGTAAGAAGAGAGTGGGGGATAATATGGACCCTTGAGGAACACGAGCATTGATGGTGAAGGTGTCTGAGAGAAACCCGTCAATCGCCACTTGCAGAGAACGGTCCTTGAGGAAGCTAGACAACCATGAACAAAATCGACCGGGCATACCATAAGAACGCAGCTTACTTAGGAACCCCTCGTGCCAGACACGGTCAAAGGCTTTAGAGATGTCCAGTGCAATAGCCCGGGACTCCCCATGATGTTCGATTGCGTTGCTCCAAAGATGAGTGTCATAGGCTAGAAGGTCTCCTGTTGATCTGGACTTACGAAAACCATACTGATGATCGCTGATAATTTTAAGACCTTCTAGGTATTTTAGAAGTTGTTTGGAAGTGGTTGGTTTCTCCATCACCTTTGATATAACTGAAAGCAATGCGACTGGTCGATAGTTGTTTGGCAGGGTTTTCTTGCCTTTCTTTGGTATAGGCTGGACTCGCGCCTTTTTCCAGCAAGATGGAAATATTCCTTTTTTGTAGGATAGGTTAAAAAGTCTACAAAATACTGGTGTGAGTTCATCGGCGCATTTCTTGAGTACTATAATAGGAATTTTATCTGGACAAGAAGCTTTTTTGGCAGCGAGCCCCTTCAGAATTCGTTTGACAGGACGCGGACGGAATACGATATCAGTCATTTCCGATCGAACTGCTGGAATGTTCGGGGGTGTTTTTCCCTGAAAGTCCACCGTGGAGTGTGAAGCAAATAGTTCTGCGAGTAAGTTCGCTTTATCTTCAGCCGTGGTTGCTATTGTGCCGTCAGAACGTGTTAGCGGTGGAATATTTGATTTGGTAAAATTTTGACTGACGGCCTTAGCGACTGACCAAAAGGACCTAGATCCGTTAGGACTGGCGAGAAGTTTATTTTTGATCCTCATGTTATGAGCCTCTTTGTTTTGATCTATCGTTTGCTTACACTGGTTTCGAGCGGTAACAAAGATGGTGCGATTCACATCGGTAGGATTTTTACGCCATTGTCGGTAAGCTAGATTTTTAGCTCTGACAGCACGCTCGCAGTTCTTGCTAAACCATGGCATTTATACTATGTAACACAAATTATGATATATTTTGAAACCGAAAGGGCCATCGGAAAATCTGCTACATGAGAAACACAGTCTAAGGAAAGGTCTTTCAATATTTTTAAATTGAAGTAAATCGTACGTACGGTTTCGGTAAATAATAAATATAGTTCTTTAAAACTGATATTTAAGTTGATATGTTTGATGTTACGATTGCATAACACATTCCCAATTCTGAAGAAGTAAGTAGTCCATACTGAAAGTGGAGTTAAATGTATATAAAAAGGAAAAGCACAAAGTATTTCTCCACAAATTTATTAGAATAGCTATGCGAACCTAGAACCTATGCATAATAATTCGACATGTTTCGAGTGTAGAAACACTCATCATCAGGAAAACAAAGTAAATAGTACAATGCCGATGTTGCTAGCAATAGAGAAAATAATAAGTGGGATTGAGCCGTAATGGAGCTTTCAATGGTGTACACGAGGTGTAAAAAATTAATAGTCAGAAGACCGACAAGACTTTAGCATACTGGAAAGTCAAGGGCTAGGGCAAAGGCCCTGTCTTGGGCAGAAAAATGAAGAGAGCGAAAGAAAAATTAGGGAGTTTTAACAGACTTTGTGAAAATCATTTAGGTATAAAAGCATTGAAAAATGTTAAGTTTCAGTAAACTTTCTCGAAGACATGTAAAAGTGGTGAAATGAGAGGGAAAGAAAAAAGAAAAAATTGTTTTTCGTAAAATTCAAAGCATCTGTAAAAGTTAAAAAAGAGGAAATGTAGCAAATGAAATTTAATAAAATGAGGTAGATTGGCTTACCATTTAGCTGGAAGTAAAATGCTGTTGGGGTACCAGGCTTGTTACGGCCCAGTTACCCCGGCAGGAGTCAAAGCATACACATTGTGTGCGAAATTAAAAGATTTAAAAGATTTTTAAAAAAATTTTCGTTTTACATAACATCTTAGAAAAGTAACGTTTCCTTTGTTAAAGAAGTTCAACTGCAAGCAGTACGTGTCAGAAGGGAAATGAACTTGACATTCAATTCTGTTTCCCCGATTTTTTAGCAGTTGTAGGTACATCTAATTATACAGGGTTGTCCAAAAAGCGCGCGTCGGTCAATGGTTGCTAATCCGTTAAACTTATGGGAAATTTTTCTCAATAAGACTTTTAACGTTTGATCTCTGCTACAACCAAAAATATTTTTAAGTATATAGGGTGTCTCAAGAAAGAGAAATTCCAAAAATTATGTTTTTCTTAAATTGAATGCCCTACATTTTTATGTGGCGTATAATGCCTCTATACGTTCTGTATTCAACTGTAAATTTGTTTGTTGGTCAAAAGCAGCGTTGCCAAGTTATGAATTTTTTTTTAAATGTAGTCACAAACATACTTTTTTTAAACTGTTATATCTCCGCCACTGTTTATTACCTTCCCTGACAAATGTATACGTAACTTATAATTGACCTAGTTTATCAGAAACTATCTTCACTTTTTGATTTAATCATACAGTGTGTCCAAAATATTTGTTGAAACATCTCTATTTTCAATTCGGTTTTAATTTCTTATATTAAATACAACACCCTGTATATTATTTTGCCGTTGAACAACCCAAAGTATGCTCCTTCAGAAAATAATATGTTTGCCGTATGTATCTCATTCACATTTTAAGATATTAAGGTTTTTTCGTAACTTTACACAGAAAATAGGAAAAATCGCAGGCGGCATATGGCTCAAGAAATCGAAACAATTGCTACTCGATGACCCATTCTTAATATCATATTTATTTAGGTTTAATAAAATTATTCAAAACAAAAGATTAATTACCGTTACATAAATAATTCAACATATTTAAGTTATGGTTTATGGTTCTTAAGGTATTTATAGAAAGTCTATAAGGGAAAAAAAATCAAAAAAAATCAACGCAGCTTAGTTGATGTGTCAATTGAAAACGTGTGAATATAATAATTTCTTAAAATTATTTTTTTCAAATTATATATGCAAACATTTCCCCTCACTAAACCCGCTACTGGTATGTCTCCATTTGGAGAAGTTAAGTGACAAAGGAATGCAAACATGTCTTGATTTTACATGTGTATCTGTAACTTTGCTAACTATTTCCGTGTGCAAACCGGGAAAGTCCTGTAGTTAGCGACTAACACTACTAACAGTCATTTCAAAATTCAAAGAAAACTGAAACCGCGTCTAAAATAAAATTACTGACCTTGAAAAACCAAATTGGGTAACGGTTTAACAGTTGTCGTATAATTAATTTGCTTGCCCAAACTCCCTATAACAGTATACGAGTTGGATGACGCCGCGGTACTTGTTGCTAGATCGATGCGATGAGATGGGATGGGGGAACGCCTTCACTTGGCATTCATTCAGTGTTGCTACTGACATTAAAGTTGTACGAAAAATTATACAATAGTAACATCTTATGTTTATCCAATGATGAAGCCTATTGTAATGTCCGTTATCATAATTTCGAACAAACCCGAACTGTCAATGACGTTCGGTCAATGTCGGACTGGGGCCCTAGGTACCAAATTATAAAAAAAAAACAATGGCGTAACGTAAAATCGCTTGGCCACCTGTGACATCAAGTTCAGGCCCCCTAGTTAAATTTTACAGACTTCGTTGATAAAACATTACATTTTACTTACCATCATGTTATTTTATAAATAAAACAGTTTAAGTGAATTTCGCATCTAAACTCAAGTTTTATAATATTACGCTGTCTATAGGTTAGAGCAGCGTTGCCGGACGTCCCGCTTTTACAATCAAAATTAAATGTCCCGCGCGGGACAGGCTCAATTCCGCTTTTCGGGGATAACTCGACCGAAACTTTAAAAGAAGTTAAATCTTCACAGAAATATCACGGATAAACAAGGGCGTCCATAGAGCGTTTTTCAGGGGGGGGGGGGGGGGCAAAAACTTAAACAATACTTTTTATATACAGTGTCACCAGTAAAGTCCGCATCATATGGGATTTTTTTTTATTAATAGCTTTATCCGAAATTTGACTTTGGCATCAAGTTCTGCTTCGATCGAGATGAAAATTAAGCAAAAAAATAGTTAGTCACGTGATTCGCATTATCTGTCAAATTTTAATTTTTTTCAAAAAACAATTCAAAAGTGGGGTTATTTCTGAAAATATCAAAAAAAAGTTATAGGAAAACGTTTTTTTAAATGCAGTTTCTAGCCCACATGCAACATTTCAGCTGGATAAGATAATTTTTATTTTTTACCCATATTTTGTAAATTGCACCACTTTTGCAAAATAAAACTCAACGTAACCTACATAAAACTTCTTAGTTTTGACAATGCTTTATTTCAGATACATTTTTTTAAAGTAGCGCCATATTAATTGTGTGTTTTTCTACGAAATCAAAATTGGGCTATTAAAAGTTCATTTGTTATTGACCCTGTATAAGGTAACTTCATAAAATAAGTATTTTTGAAAACATAGTTTGTGTCTGAAAGTAATACACCTTAATATTAGGACAAAAAAGAACACAGTGTCATCAGTAAAGTGTTCATTAAGTGGAAAATAAATTTTTGCTTAACCCAACGTAAAGTTTATCTATTTTCAAGGATTTAATTTAAAATCACTTTATTTTATTTTTTATTTTTTTACTTTCAGTCACAAACTACGTTTTCAAAAATACGTATTTTATGAAGTTACCTTATACAGGGTCAATGACAAATGAACTTTGCATCACATGCGACCAAATTTTAATAGCCCAATTTTGATTTTGTAGAAAAACACACATTTAATATGACGCTAGTTTAAAGAAAATGTATCTGAAATAAAGCATTGGCAAAACTAAGAAGTTTTATGTATAGGTTGCGTTGAGTCTTATTTTGCAAAAGTGGTACAATTTACAAAATATAGGTAAAAAATCAAAATTATCTTATCCAGCTGAAATTTTGCATGTGGGCTAGAAACTGCATTTAAAAAAAATTATAACTTTTTTCGATATTTTCAGAAATAACCCCACTTTTGAATTATTTTTTGAAAAAAAATTAAAATTTGACAGATAATGCGAATCACGTGACTACTATTTATTTGCCTAATTTTCATCTCGATCGATGCAGAACTTGATGCCAAAGTCAAATTTTGAATAAAGATATTAATAAAAAAAATCTCATATGATGCGGACTTTACTGGTGACACTGTATAAGACTATTTATTTAACTTATGCCTAATGTATTAATTTATTGATATCTTTTTATTATGTACCTAATTGTTCAGTTTAGTGATTTGTTGGTCTACTAACTAATCACTGTACTATTCAATATGTATACTGAATTATGAAATAAAATAGTAATGTGGGCGCCTAGGGGGGGGGGGGGCAAGTGCCCGCTTTGCTCCCCCCTATGGACGCCCTTGCGGATAAGTACTTAATTATTATAAATTAATTTTAGTTTTTCAACTGATTTTGATTTCTGTTTTTTCAGAATACGAATAAGACTCAACTTTTTAACGATGGGGTAAATCTGATTTAAAATATCATATTTATATTAAACTACATTTTCTATGGCTATTTTTGCTATTTATTGTCACGTAAACGTAATTTGAACTCAAATAAAAACATAAATATATAAAAACTTTTGATTATATACGTTTTTTTACTATGTCCCGCTTTTCACGAAAGAATCCCGCTTTTTTCACTCAAAAAGTTCCAAAATCCCGACTTGGCAAAAAAAAATGTGGCAACGCTGGGTTGGAGTAACATGGTAACAAATGTCTCACAAATATTTTTTTACTCTTTACGGCTTTACCTATAGGGCCAGTTGCGTATTTAGGATTTGTTTTAGAGGGGGGGGGGGGGGGGCGCGACGCTCTTTTGTAAAAAAAATATCTGAAGTACCTACTTACTTTGTAAAATTGAAAATAAAAATTGAAAATACATATCTAAGGGGGCCCGGGCCCCCTGAGCCCCCCACTTCCGTAAATACGCCACTGTATAGGGCTAAAAACAAACCAGGCTAAGGAGTTCCAGTAAATCGCGACACAGCAAAGGCTTGTCACTTCCTGTATTTTGAGAAATGCGGTCAAAGAGGGCCGAAGGCACATCCGCTCTCCAGCTTGGGTCCCCCTTTCCCTGAGAAAATGTAAGAGGTATACAAAATAAGCAGATATTAATTTTGTACATTGACGTGAATGATGCTGGATTGATACACTCACACTCCATTACTGCAATTAACACAAATTAGATACTTGCTTAGGTGAACGTAACCCGAACTTGTGTGGCAGTTAGCTGCCCCTCTCTCTCTGTGCGGGGTCTGGTGTGTAAAGCACTGAAAACAAACCATTTTAGGGAAAAGACAAAAAAAGGACAAAAGGTAAACGCTTCTTCTTCTAAAATACCAATGTAAAACGGAAAATTTTGGATATTTAAAAAGTTGTTGAGAAAATACACTAATGTGGCGAGTTAGATTCGCACAGAGCATTTACCTAATTCTGGCTACAAATAATTGCAAAACCCATGGAATATAGCAAATTTTGACAGAACTACCGATTATTCAACTATTGTACATATTTTGCGATATTTGGTACATTTAAACAAAATTTCCGTAAAAAAAAAATTCGGCGCAACAACTCTGGGGTCTGTCCGTCGCGATCAGTCGAATAACCTTGAGACCATCCTAGTTCAGTCGTCGCCAAAAGTGAAAGTTTGGAGGTTGGTCAAAAGAATTTTGATGCCGGTTCGTTAAGTTGATTTCTTGTTAACCAGGTAAGTCTAGTTTTAATGTTTATATTTATCCACTACTTCCTACTGAAAGTGTAAGGTTCTATTTTTAATTCAAAAATTATAAGGTTTGAGAATGCTTGTTTATTGTGTATAAAAAATGTATTCTTAGAATAAGTCGTGCGTTGGGTGTATCACTGAAATTTGCCGACTGACCCGACTGTTGTTATTTGGCATTTAAAGTAACGCTCCAAAAAAAAAACGTGTTAAGGAGGGGGGGGGGGGGAATAGAGAGGTATATACAGACAGATTGTGGTAACAATTTCCAATTGAAAATATTTTGATTCAAAAGAAGGAAGTTAGTTTCAACAAAATTTTGTATCTGATTAAAAAAATCTATATTATATAAGATTTTGCTAACTTTTTGTTTAAGGGAGGTAGGAGGAGACAAATTATGCAAAAATATTCACAACGTTGGTTTGGCTTATCGGCATTTGACAAATTCAAACTCGCTAAATGGGGAGTTCTTTTTTAAACAAAAAGGTAAAGCAAAAACTCAAAAATAAAAGTTGTCCAGAATTTTCATTATATTAATAATGCTACCTTTGATACATGTTAACTATGAGGATTTTTGATAAAATCCCGTTTTTTATTTGGTCACTATAAATAGTTATGCGCCCTAGCAGCCAACTTAGAAAATTAAAAATAATTTTCAGGAATTTCTCTTAGTCACTTTTGTAATACATATTTTTGTCGGCAATAAGCCGTATGGTAAACGGTTTTAAAGATACAGGGTGTTACAAATTCGAGGGCCACCATTGGGATCTGGGAAATGGTAATAGATACGGGGAAGTTTAAATTAGGGCCAAGTTGCGCAATTCAATGCCGATCAATATACCGTCAAGAAGATTTGTCCATTCCGAGTACTTCCGAAGATATTCGATAAAATCCGAATTTAACGTTTTTCATTTATATGTTTTCCTGCGTTTATTTAAATAGATAATTGAAAATAAATTGAACTTTCTCATTGCCACTTTTTCTCTTCTATTAGACTGTGGTATCAGATTTCGAATCCGACGTTTTGTCTCTGGGCCCCATCATTAATTTATTTTTTTTAAATACGGACCTGGATTTTTTATTTTATTTTTGGAATCACCAAGGCTGATTGCATGATATGATTGCATTATTTTGATTAGGATTAAAAAGTTTAAGCTAATAAAAAGATCTTATAATATTGTTTTTGTTTATTTTTAATTAATGAAATTTTACTTAAATTCTAGAAATAATCGGAAAATAATGGTAGGAAGGTACCTACACATTCACTAAAAAGAATCAATTTTATCTAAGACCAAGATGTTCAAAAAGATTTCCGTTTGCACGTATACATCGATTAATTTTGTTCCTTACTTTTTCAGTGGACCTTTGTATCGACCTTCTCCTTATTGACCTAAATCCTTCAATAATCCTAGCTCTAAGTTCTTCTAATGTATTAACATTATGTTTATAAATTTTATTTTTCAAAGCCCCCTACAAAAAGAAGTCTAAAGGTGTCAAATCTGGAAATTTCGCAGGCCATTCCACCACACCTGCAACCATATCATGCCTTGGTGATTCCAAAAATAAAATAAAAAATCCAGGTCCGTATTTAAAAAAAATAAATTAATGATGTGGCCCAGAGACAAAACGTCGGATTCGAAATCTGTTACCACAGTCTAATAGAAGAGAAAAAGTGGCAATGAGAAAGTTCAATTTATTTTCAATTATCTATTTAAATAAACGCAGGAAAACATATAAATGAAAAACGTTAAATTCGGATTTTATCGAATATCTTCGGAAGTACTCGGAATGGACAAATCTTCTTGACGGTATATTGATCGGCATTGAATTGCGCAACTTTGCCCTAATTTAAACTTCCCCGTATCTATTACCATTTCCCAGATCCCAATGGTGGCCCTCGAATTTGTAACACCCTGTATAGCTAGCATCCCTTTCTAGTTGTACCGGGTGAGTCAACGATTGCGCGGTGTAATTTTATGCCTTGAAGATAAGATTTGTCGATAATAAGCTTTTGTAATATGGTATCTGGTACATTTTAAAAATATTTTCAATTATACAGGGTGCGCCCAAAAAGTTAACATTTTTTTAAATGAGACACCTTATATTTGAATACATTTATTAATTCTACGTGTTATTTCATAAATTTTTATTATTATTTTAATATACGAAAAAGTTCTAGTTTTTAAGATAATTCGACTTATAATGAAAATTTTGCGTTTGCAAGCATATTCTATCGTTGTTGTAAAAATGCTACTTAAATTTTGACTCGAAGCGATTCATAATTTTTATACTAAATAAAGTCAAAAATACATATTTACTATGAAATGTTTGACATCTTATTTACAGGGTGTTTCCTTTCTAGGACCAAAGTCAGAAAACTTCTAGTTGAAAAATATCACTTTTATTAAATGGAACACTATATATTTTTCTGTCATCTTATAGCTCGTCATAAAATATTCCAAGTTTCGTGAAGAACGTCCTATCTCTAATAGTTTTTAAAATATTTTGATATTTCGAGATTTAATATACTCGTTATAACATCTTTTGTTAATGGATCACAGTAGCCATGGAAAATAAATGGAAATAATGGCAGTGGATGACATCAAAAATCAAATCAATGCAAAAATTAAGCCTTTTTACTGCAAAGGTTATTGTCCAGTCATTTTATAAGTTGGTACTCAAAATGAAAAATGAATTAATCGATATGATTTATGCGAGGATTTATGTTTTGGGCGAGGCGAATAAAAATTGTGTTTTTGCTGAACGACTATACAGGATGAAATATCCCGAGCGGCGAACACCCAGTCCTCAAGGTTTTCAAAATTTAATGGAAATGTTTGATTCAACAGGCGTGATCCATTGACAAAAACTGCTTTAAAGAGGACATTAAATCTGGAAATATCAAAATATTCCAAAAACTTTTAGAGATAGGGATAGGACGTTCTTCACGAGAGTTGAAGAGTTTATGACGAGCTATAAGATGACAGAAAAATATATAGGGTGTTCCATTTAATAAAAGTGATATTTTTCAATTAGAAGTTTTCTGACTATGGTCCTAGAAAGTAAACACTCTGTAAATGAAATGTCAAATATTTCATAGTGAATATGTATTTTTCACTTTATTTAGTATAAAAATTATGAATCGCTTCCAGTCAAAATTTAAGTAGTATTTTCACAACAACGAAATGCTTACAAAAATGCAAAATTTTAATTATAAGTCGAAGTATCTTAAAAACTAGAACTTTTTTGTACTTGTATGAAACCATTAAAAAAAATCATGAAATAACACGTAAAATTAATAAAGGTATTCAAATATAGGGTGTCCCATTTAAAAAAATTGTTACTTTATGACATCCTACTTTTTGGGCATAACTTAAAATATGTTTAAAATATGCCAGATGTTCAACCATACCCTAAGGGTACACAGCCGGAATGTCTATCTGAATTCAGAAACGGAATTAAGAATCTGAATTCAGAACGTACGGAATTGTATATATTTTTATTATACAGCACACACATTCTGATTTTTTCAGATTATGAATTTTTCAAATTTTCAATGGGCCGGAATTCAGATTCTGGATTCCGTTTCTAAATTCAGATAAACATTCCGGCTGTGTACGGCCAGCCTAATACAAAAGCTTATTATCGACAAATGTTATCTTCAAGGCATAAAATTACTCCGCACAATCGTTGACTCACCCGGTACACAAGGTACACACGGTATAATAAAATATTTTCTGCATAATTATGAGAACTTGAGACAACTCGAAAAATTTAATCCCCCCCCTGCACGCCGCCAGACTCTACTACCTACTATAAGACCATAATAGTCGATGAAGAAAATGCAGTGACCGGCAGAAAGTCCGCAGCATATTGTCGCTGATACGTCTTATGTCACAAAATGTCCATTTGTGGTAAATGTCGTCTTTGTAATCACTTAAACTGCATCCGGATTGTATGTTATATAAAAATTCGTCGCATGTCAATAGATCACTATGGTGCTAATTTAAATAAAGTATGTTTCTATGGTTTAAGAATATTAGGTTGCTAGGCTTTTTGCTCTCCTAAAAAGTTATTAATTTTGATATTACGATACATCGTCCGCTATCTCACGAAACGACGTAAATGACATTTTATAAAATTTAGACGAGAGAAATTATATTATGACCTCTATAAACCTAGCAGAACAAGGTGCTCAAAATTACAAATTTTTGTATGGAAAAATAGGTGCTAGTTAGGTGCTAATTAGGTGCCAACTTTAAAATTTAGGTGCTCCTATGGTTTTTGAGAAAATTATATTTTTGTGTTGTTCTGCTAGATTAACGTTAAGCTAGCAGAACATTACTGTCAAATAAGCTAATCAAGAACAAAATGTAGTACTTACCAAAATTAGGTCCTTTTTAGGTGCTTATTGAATATCTAAAAAAAAATTTAATTAGTTAAGGTTTTTAAAAAATACCGCCATGTTCTGCTAATTTAAAGAGGAACAAATTCCGTCTAAAAGGTATATCGGCAACCGGTTTGTTCGTTGTTACCAGAGCATTTTTTTTTAATTCAATTTTTTCATCTAATATTATTTTATAAAATTTAAATACAAAAAAAATGCTCTAGGTAACAACGAACAAACCGGTTGCCGATATACCTTTTAGAAGGAATTTGTTCCTCTTAAAATTAGCAGAACATGGCGGTATTTTTTAAAAACCTTAACTAATTAAATTTTTTTTTAGATATTCAATAAGCACCTAAAAAGGACCTAATTTTGGTAAGTACTACATTTTGTTCTTGATTAGCTTATTTGACAGTAATGTTCTGCTAGCTTAACGTTAATCTAGCAGAACAACACAAAAATATAATTTTCTCAAAAACCATAGGAGCACCTAAATTTTAAAGTTGGCACCTAATTAGCACCTAACTAGTACCTATTTTTCCATACAAAAATTTTCAATTTTGAGCACGTTGAATATTTGCTCTATATATTTGATTTTTCTGACTTTGGGAATGTTTTTTTGATAAAGAATTATAATAATTTTAAAGCACCTAAATAGCGCCTAATTTTGGATAAATAAGTTATTATTTGTTAATCCTTATAATAAAACTGTTCTGGTAGCTCAGCGTCAACCTAGCAGAACATGGCGGTATTCTTTAAAACCCTTAACTAATTAAATTTTTTTTTAGGTATTCAAAAAGAACCTAATTTTGGTACTACATTTTGTTCTTGATTAGCTTATTTGACAGTAATGTTCTGCTAGCTTAACGTTAATCTAGCAGAACACAAAAATATAATTTTCTCAAAAACCATAGGAGCACCTAAATTTTAAAGTTGGCACCTAATTAGCGCCTAACTAGCACCTAATTTTCCATACAAAAATTTTCAATTTTGAGCACCTTGTTCTGCTAGGTTTATAGAGGTGAAATTATGAATATATGCAGACAATAAACTAACTGAGCAAACATGAAATTTGGCTATGGCAATGCTTATATTTGGTCGCAAAGAAAGTTTTATTAAATATATTAAAACAAGGTTGTTTTTTTGTTGACTGAAAAACTGAAAAAAAAAATAGTTACGGCTTTTCGTGTGATTTTTTTTGTACGTAGAAGATAGGTATGTAATAGCTTTTGGTATTTGCATTTTGACCAAAAATAACAGACACTCAAACTGGTAGGTCCTTTATTACATAAAATTACGGCAAGTAGCATATTAATATGTAACAGGGTAAAATACTGAATCTTACAAGCAAAATTTAAAAAAGGCGCAAAACACATACACAGTGACATCATTTCGTGAGACGAAGGATGTATATTATGAGGAAATATTTTGAACGACGTATATCACTTGTTCGATTTTTTTTTGGCAGTTACGTCGTAACGTGGGATATAGGACGATATTATTGCAGTATCAAAGAGAAAATATAAGAATTTTTTGATGATTTTAGTAATTTTATTTTATTTTAGGAAAGTTCTTCATATTCTCAAACAAAAATAACACCCATCAAATCCGTTAAAAGTCTTATGGTATACGAGGGAGGATCAAAAATTAGAAATTCTGCTAAGTACCTCCATTTTTCATTTTTAAGGTTTTTCTTATTAAGAATTATTGTTTTAATTTCAAAGATATACCCAAATACCAAATTTCGGACAAAAAAAATTATTTAATCGTTTTCTCTGAATTATCCTGTATAAAAAGCAAATCACAACCATACAGTACGTAAATGGTATTTTCTGCAGACTTCGCTAGAGATAAACGTAAATAATATGCCACATTAGTTTGTTTTAACAATATTATAGCCTTCCGATATAAAGAAAAAAATATGAAATATTTTATTTTTTGAGAAAACAAATTAAATTCGCCTTACTGATATTTTGTGATACGCTATAGCTTAAAGCATCTTCTTAATCATGTATTTATACATAGAAGTACAACGTTTCTTCATTATTTAGATTTTAATCGTGTAAGAAAAAAATTTAAAATATATTTTGTACGATTTTTTTTTGTCCAAAATAAGCGGAATTTGGTATTTGGGTAAATACAGCGTGTATTCGGAAGTTCTTACCAAATGGGAAACTTTTTTGTTATTAATTTTACGAAAAAAAATTATTCTTTATAAAAAACTCTGCATGGTCTAAAACCGAAAATGCAACCATCAAATATCGAAATTTTCCAGTCTTATACGAGGTTTGTCAAAAAATGTGAATTTTTCCCAAGAATGTGAATTTTTCCCAAGAGGAAAGTACCTTTATTTTTGACGTTATCAAAAATTGTTATTAAAAAAAGTTGATCAGAACTAAAAACCACGTTTAAGTATGCAATAACACGCATTAAATTAATTAAATAATTAATAATAAATCAATAAAATAATTTTTCAACATAAATGCGTATAATTGCACATTTAGCCGTAGTTTTTAGTTCTGATCAACTTTTTTTAATAAGAATTTTTGATAATGTTAAAAATCAAGGTACTTATTCACATTCTTGGGAAAAATTAACATTTTTTGACAAACCTCGTATATGACTGGAAAATTTCGATATTTGATTGTAGCATTTTAGGTTTTAGACTATGCAGAGCTTTTTATAAAGAATAATTTTTTTTAGTAAAATTAATAATAAAAAAGTTTCCCATTTGGTAAGAACTTCCGTTAAAATAAAAAAAAATTCTAAAATGAAAAATGGAGGTTTGTTCCCAATTTTTGATCCTCCCTCGTGTTACCGTATGACTTGTACCGGATTTGATGGGTGTTATTTTGGTTTGAGAATATGCAGAAGTTGCATAAAATAAAATAAATTCATTAAAATCAAAGGGGGGTTGGAAGGTTAAAACCAGGGACGGTTCTACGGGGGGAGCCTGGGGGGGGGGCCAGGACCCCCAACATTTCTGAAAAAAACTTTAAAATATCTCGAGAGAAATACAATCAAGCGAAGGCTAACAAAAATTGTGGCTGCGCCAATGTGGTGGTAATAAAAAAAATGTGACGACAAATAATTCGAAGTTTATAAATTTGGTACTACGGAAAATTTAGAAAATGGCTTTTTTTTTAAATGTACAAATGGTTTTATCAGAGATCTGGGTTTGTGAATGTATCAGCGCATTAAGTGAACTCCTCCCAGGGGAAGATTTTCGGTGCGCTACTGTATCAGTGATCAGTATATTATGTACTAGCAGATACCGCCCGCTTCGTGTGAACGTACTTTCACGATCAGTCTATTCGAGACGGTTCCCTTTCGCAATTCACCATTTTGTCAAGAAATATATTGTATTTTCTAACTTCTATAACTCGATTCATGGTTAAACATTTTGGAATTTCATATTTTTCCCCACGAAGAGGAAGCATTATATAGACGCGTGGAAAATTTTAACTTTCCACCTCGGTTTTCTTTTTCTAGAGATATTTTTCATATTATCTCCGGTTTAAAAGAATATCGTGACTTGCGGTTTTCACAGATATTGTTCTTATTTACTCTTTTCTTTACTTAAGTTTAAAAAAAGATATCGTTGCATTTCAAACTTTTGAGAAGAAAGAAGAAATTGATGATTTTGCTAAATCTAGCTGTCGCAACGGAATTTAAAACAACTTAAGGTTTTAGTTTAACTCGATAAAACTGTAGTAACCCAATTTACGTAACAAGTTCACATTTGTCAAATTCTGGCAAGCCAAACCAAAGGTGTGAACATTTTTTCATAGTAATATTTTCCCCCTTTCAACCCCCGTTAAACAATAAGGTAGAACAAAAATTTGCCACTGTTGATAAACTTTTGCTATGAGGATACTTGAGAAAAACACGTATTTTGGTTGTTCACTGTAGTTAGGCCCCCTGCATGGTTTATCTTTACTTGATCGTCGTCGATTTTATTCTTTTTAATAAAAAATTTTGCAAGCTTTACGGTAAGCGGTTCCTAAGATACAGCCGGCGGTGTCCCTTTTTAGTTGTACACCCGGTACATTTGACATATTTGCTTTCACTAACGAATAACAAGAGAAATATTTTTAAAATATTTGCAGGTGTTAAGGTGGAATTATTAACGTCATTCAATTTATTGCCAACCTATAACCTATTTCGCCTTGTTTTTCTTAGTTTATTATTTTATTGACTAACATTTAAATACAATTAGTATTGTCTGCACATTACTTAGGTAATATCTGATATATTACAAAAATATCAATTTATTTCATTACTTATTTTGGGAGAATTGTATAGTGAAAGATCAATGACATAATAATGTTAAAAAAATCTTAACCGATATTTTTCGATATACAATTATCCTTAAATAACTTATGAAATTCCTTGATATTTATTTAATATGTTAATTATTACCTATAGAATATGAAGACGATATTGATTTTATTTAAATTTTGTGTAAAAGTTAGAAAAAATAAATAAATCTACGCGAAATAGGTTGGCAAGCATGTTGATACTCCCACCTTAAGCTGGTACCAGAGTATCACCAGTAACATTTCATTTTTATAGAGTTGGTTCAGTTGGTATCAGTGTATAGCTAAATGTTCAAAAGTTGTCTGCCATGTAAAGTACATCTCAAAGTAAAGTCGCCCCAGTGGATCTTTTCCCGTGCGTCATCAATCAACGATCAGGACTCAACGTGGTTAATAACTCTGCATCCTTATTTATTACAGTAACAAGTTTGAATAAAAGCATAAAAGAACGTCTCCAAGATTCCGCAATAATATAACGTGCTAGACAAGAATAAAACTATAAACGTCAATTAATTACTTTTTTTATTTCTTTAGTTGACTACCGTTGTATTTTAGAACGTCATTGTCAACCTTGTTTTGATTTGCCAATCTAATTCGTATTTTGTAAATTTGTGTGCCTTAAAACTGTTCCTTTTTCTAAAAATAGTTGTTTTTAGAGCTTATTCTACCCACCATCTGTTTTGGCGGTAAGTATTTATGGATTTTAAATATTCTAACCGTGAAAGTTCTTCGAAAAGTTTACGGCAGTGGCAAAATTTCCTTAAATAAAAGAATGTCAAAATTTGACTTTTGCGATTTTAATAGTCAATAAAACACCAAACTTTTCTAGATTTTAAGCTTTAAAAATAGTATTAAATGTATTAACATTTGTTTGTCAATTTCTTTTAGATAATAGAGAATGCCGGGCAAAACTCTCAAGACACAAGCCCGACAATTTGTGCTCAATCTCTGTGAGTACTTTGAATTTGAAAAAGCAAATGGGAGACCTTTAGAGCATATTTCATCTGTTCAGGAGGTAAACATGGCATCATGCACTTCCAGTGCTTGGAAAATTCTTTGAAAAATTCCTTAAAAAATACATGAAAGACCACGTGCAGCAAAAAATACCAATTTGGATTTAAAAACAAATGCTACATTCCATCCTATTACTATGCTTATCCAAATCTGCAACCAGCACATCTCACCAACCTACAGAATATTTATCCGAAATACATATTAATAAAACATTTTTATAAATTATTTTGTGCATTTTTTGTGTATTGGGTTATTTCCCAAAACTATATTTAAAAGTACAGGTTGTTACAGAAACATATTTAAATATATTATATTATAATAAGAGAAGGATTCTCTATAGGTATATCCAAAAAAATAGTGAAAAAAATGTCTATAAACATGGATCCGCAAACGATTCGTTTGCGAGATACAGCTGTTAAATATAATTCCCCTTTAAAATAGAATGTTAGTTTAAGATTTCAATTAATGTATTGAAATTCATTTTTAGCTGGGAGTTAATGGGTTAGACTGCGTTAGAGTACGAATAAACCCCAAGAGAAACTCGGAATTATAAATAATTTTTCGGGATATTATGTAGGTACGTCAAACGGTAAGCAGGCACGTCCATTTTATGAACTTGAACTTAGTTTTGACCTTTTTCGTCTCGTAATTTTGATTTGATTCATACGATTTTGATGACGTGAAAGTGATGACGCACGGGAAAAGATCCACTGTGGCGACTTTATATCGTCTTGGCTTTTGCTACCTGTCGTTTATTTTAACAAAACCTCATTGTTGTATACCTGAAAGGTCTACAGGGTTACAACAATTTTACCTTGTTTACCATGATCTTGTATAGAAATGTTGCCCTTGTTATCAAGACCAGGTAGCTCCACACCGTATTCGATAAGTTTATGATGTTTGCAATTATTGTTATTGAGGTTAGACACCCTTGTTAATTAACCCCAGGGCTGAGCCTAGTGCAATTAGGATATATAATTAGTTTTGAGAAACTCTGTATATTGTGATAACTTGGCGGAACAAATGGGTCATAATGCCTTAGTCTTCCAATGTATCATTGTATATTCGACCCCATAGAGCATAAATATGTGACAGCAAGTAAAATCAAAGGTGAAAGCAAAAAATGTTTCACCTGCCAAGTGCGAGTGCCATTACGTTAATTAAAACTGTTATAAACAATATACCGACCGAAAGCTGTAAAAGTTCAGTAAAGCATATTTTCAAAGTCAAAGATTCGTATACATACAAACTAATATACAACCCATAGTTATGTATCTAAATGGCGACTCTGACAGTGAAACAAAATTAGGTTTAGATTAAACAAGTGTATTAATTATACAGTGTGTCCCCGGATGGAGTTGACAAGAGGAAAAAGTCTTTATTATTGATTTTACGACGAAAAGTTATTCTTTAAAAAAAAATTTGCTTGTCGAGAAAATGAATTTACGATATAAAAATTTTAGATCAGATGTACAGTGTGTGATAAATTAAAAAAAAAAAACATGAAAATGCTCTAAGAGAGAAGTATAGTGTTTCTTAGGTCAATTTAATGACATTAAACTGTGGGAATTTTCTAACCATAGGCGTTCCACACAAATAATTAATATGCGTATACACACTTATAAGTTTGTTTTACATTGGGTATTTGTACATACTACACTTTATAAACCCACTGTAAATATAATAATATTATATTAAAATAATAAATATAAGGTAACTCAAAAATTCTATATACAAAACTAAAATCAGAAAAATAAACCTGACACGGCACGACACTGCTCAGAAAATGCTTTAATTTTTTTACCAGAACTTCATTCTCGTCAATCAGACTCCGGCCCGTTCATCAAGGCATAACCACGTATATTTTATCTCCGTCTCTTCCACGCCATCGGCGGTCACTGGCCTATCTCTGTCTGGCAGAATCGATCGTCA
Organism: Polydrusus pterygomalis; assembly: GCA_963969555.1. Classification (NCBI taxonomy): domain Eukaryota; kingdom Metazoa; phylum Arthropoda; class Insecta; order Coleoptera; family Curculionidae; genus Polydrusus; species Polydrusus pterygomalis. Next base: position 40,085,868 of record OZ018383.1, on the reverse strand, counting down.
GACGGGCCGGGTACCGGTTCAGCCTATATCCTGGCGCTTGCAATCGCAACAAATTACATGCTGTTGCCAATTCTTCAAAATTTTCGGATTTGTAAGCACAATGTAAGTATATACGAAAAACAAGGGTTTGTTAATTAGTTGTTTTTAAACCCTGAAAACACTTTTTGTCTTGATTTCAGTTATATTGTTTCTTAAGGACTAAAAAATGTATTATTATAACAATGAATGGCTTGTTATTTTTTTCTGTCACACTCAAAACTCCTCGGTTTAAAGTATATTTGCAAACTAGCTTTCAAAGAAAGTTACTGACTAACAATTTAATACTGATATAAATGAAATATCTTTAATAAAAAAACTTAAAGAATTGAAGAAGAAAGATCTGACAACCCTGGTTGTGCGGTCGGTCTCTTTGAGACTGTTTACCGCCGTATGGAATGATTGGAATGTCCTCAAACGGAGATTGGATAAATAATACCATCATTTATTATTTTAGAAAAAATATTTATAAAACAAAGTTGTTTATAATCCAAAATAAAGCCTATATACAAAATTTGAAATCTGAATTCTAATTTTTGTTTTTTATTTTTTACAATAGAATTTATGGACAATCAAAATGTAGGTACAATTGTGGAAAAAGTTATTATTCTACATATCCTCCTGCAACCTTCACACATTTCTCCAAATTAGAAATAAATTAAATAAATAAGTCAGCACTCTCAGGTTTTCATTTTGAATGTTCATAAATTCTATTTAAAAAAATAAAAAACAAAAATTAGAATTCAGATTTAAAATCCTGTATTTAGGCTTTATTATAGATTATAAACAACTTTGTTTCATAAACATTTTGTCTAAAATAATAAATAATGGTACTTCTCTCTTAAAGCATTTTCATGTTTTCTTAACACACAACACCCTGTACATCTGATCTAGAATTTTTATATGGTAAATTCATTTTCTCGACAAGCAGAATTTTTTATAAAGAATAACTTTTCGTCGTAAAATCAATAATAAAGATTTTTCTCCTCTTGTCAACTCCAACCGGGGACACACTGTTTATTATTTTATCTGTTGGTGTTGTAAAATTAGTTTTTTTAATCCATCACTGATTTCTTCTCCTAAAATACCTATTAGACTGTTGTAAATAATAAATTTTGCCTTGAAATTTGCATATTGTTAATTGTACAGGGCCCGCTCTAGCAATAACGCCGCCCTGGGCAAAACAAAAAATTGCCGCCTTTTTCCAGTGGCGGTTCGTGAATTATTAACTTGGGGGTGCACTAAAAGCCCGCTGCAGGCGAAATGTGCCGCAGGCGATAATTTTTTTAAGACCACACCCAAATTTGGTCAATAATTTTTAGTAACTATTTTAAAAATGTATAATTAGGTACCTACTTATTTTATTGAAAATGAAATAAGATTAAAAAAATAAAAAAGGCCAATTTATTTTTCATTAGGTAGTGGGTATATTGTTTAAAAGTAAAGTCCAATCTTCTGTTTTTATTTGCAGCAAACTTATCAATAACAACAAAGTCCCTAAATCTACACTTTGTGATCTGTGTCAAGTTAATTTCGGGTTTAGGTCTTCCCTCAATTTTAATTTCAATTTTTTGCTCAATACTTAATGAGCTAAAATTGTTCAAATATTCCACATTCATAGTCGTTTTGGCATTAAAACTGTTCATTTTTTATTAAAATAAGTCTTTACTACCCCAAAATAATAACAAAAATATCAAGGAAAACTCGAAATAATAAATTCATACAGCAATTATTAACACGCAATGAACTCAACGGCCCACATTTAAATTGTGCGAGTTTTCCTATTAGAATCCCGCTTTCCCCCACCACACCTACTAGTACAAGATGCATAGTTGACAACCGGCTTTGCGAGAGCTATTACACCACCTTTCGTTCCATTGTTTAACGGTATGTTAAAATAGGAGGGTTCTAACTTATATTACGGTGTCATATTATAAGAAGATAAATTTAAATGAACAAATGGGAAATTTTTTTATTATTAATTTTACGAAAAAAAAAATTATTCTTTATAAAAAGCTCTGCATGGTCTAAAACCTAAAATGCAACCATCAAATACAGAAATTTTCCAGTCATATACGAGGTTTGTCAAAAAATGTGAATTTTTCCCAAGAATGTGAATTTTTCCCAAGAGTAAAGTACCTTTATTTTTGACATTATCAAAAATTATTATTAAAAAAAGTTGATCAGAACTAAAAACTACGGCTAAATGTGCAATTATACGCATTTATGTTGAAAAGTTATTTTTTTGATTTGTTATTAGGTAATTGAAGTCTCGAAATAAAAACCGGGCTAAGTGCCAAAAATTCAAAAATTGTGTTAGAACTTGAAAACAGTGCTAAATGCCATTGCCAACAACCTATAAAACGTGCTATGTACCAGGAGTATCGTAAATATTTTTTCTATTCGTTGAAAGATGGCGCGCTGTGTAAGTCCAAACGCCGAATTAAATAGAAAACATCGATTATCTCAAAACTACAATTTTGGCCCTTAGCCCGGTTTTTATTTCAAGTCTTCAATTATTTAATTTTATAACTATTTAATTAATTTAATGCGTGTTATTGCATATTTAGACGTGGTTTTTAGTTCTGATCAATTTTTTTTAATAACAATTTTGATAATGTCAAAAATAAAGGTATACTTTACTCTTGGGAAAAATTCACATTTTTTGACAAACCTCGTATATGACCGGAAAATTTCGAGATTTGATGGTTGCATTTTAGGTTTTAGACCATGCAGAGCTTTTTATAAAGAATACTTTTTTTTCGTAAAATTAATAATAAAAAGTTTCCCATTTGGTAAGAACTTCCGAATACACGCTGTATAGTTACAGGGTGTTACTTAATGATGTGGCGTAATTTTAAGGGCGTATTCCTGAACCAAATTCAAATAGAAAATTTCATATAAACATGTGTTCTGAAGAATCTGGTTTTCAAGATACAGAGTGTCAAAATTGTTTTTTTTAATATATCTAAATGATCCTTTTACCGATTTTGTTGAAATCTGGCAGGGTTATTCATTGCAAAAAGAAGACGCTAAGTAGGCACTAACTAAAAGATAATTATAAGTTCCAGTGGCGTCTCGGGGGGCAGTCTAACTAATAATATTGATAAAAAAATGTACGCTACCGAGTTTTTTAAGTAATTTAAATTTTTTTTAAATTGACCATCTACAAATACAAATTTTTGGTCTCTTAATATCTATTCGTATATTACTTCCTTTTCGAGGAAAAAAATAAAAGCGACTTCATTGCATGTCGAAAAATTGTTAAAATATAATCAAGTTAACTTTGATCGTTGCACAATATTTGTTTCCAGTCCATTTTTTTAAAATCTAACATAAAAAGTAATAACTATTCACAAAAAATGTTTGAAATAAATATTGTGCAACGATCAAAGTTAACTTGATTTTATTTTACTAATTATTCGACTCGTTATTCGAGATGCAATGAAGTCGTTTTTATTTTTTTCCTCGAAAAGGAAGTAATATACAAAAAGATATTAAGAGACAAAAAAGTTGTATTTGTAGATGGTCAATCTAAAAAAAAATTAAAATTTGTTAAAAAACTCAGTAGCGTACATTTTTTTGATCAATATTATTCATGACACTGCCCCCCGAAAAGCCACTGAAACTTATAATTATCTTTTAGTCAGTGAAAACTTAGCGTTTTATTACAATGAATAACCCTGCCAGATTTCAACAAAATCCGTAAAAGGATCATTTAGATATTAATAAAAAAACATTTTTTTTTAAAACTTTGACACCCTGTATCTTGAAAACCAGACTCTCCAGGACACATGTTTATATGAAGTTTTCTATTTGAATTTAGTTCAGGAATACGCGCTTGAAATTACGCCACATCATTAAGTAATATAGATAAAGGCAAAAAAAAAATTGGTCAAATTTGCTCATATTTCTTTTCCTGCTGTAATTCCAATACTTGGAAGTGTAGGTATAATTGTGCTAAAATATGGGTAGCTATTGGTCCGATTTCTGGCTAAAACTAAACGGCAATGAAATACTGAATAAAACGACGAAGGCGTCACTAGTCCTAATAGTTACCTGGCATAATTTTTGCATGCAGTTACAAGTCTTGCTAATAAGCGCCGCTCCCCCACGATATTGCCATCATTGATTATTTTTTTACTCCATCTGCTATCTGCTTTAAACAACTCATAATATAGGATTCGAAATTTTCTATTTCTAAGATGTCATGGTACCCGCGACTTTATTCGCGCTATTTTAGTACTTCTTTTTAAACAATGTTTGGTGCACAGACCTGTGGTAGAGAGCCAATTGTTTATATTTGCTTCGTTCGTACAGCGGTCAGAAACCGGAAGCAATATAACGACGCATGCGAACGCGTTTTAAAATGTGTTTAAGATGTTATTTGAGACAATCATCGATGTTCGAGAATAACCGATGTTTTTCGATACTAACCGATGCTTGTCGACATTAACGAATGTTCGTGACATTAATTACGATAATGTATGTATATTTTGATTCGATGTTTTTCCAACATCGATATCTACTGTCGATCTTGTTGTGCCCATCCCTATCTGCTAGTCTGACGCGAAAACTTAAGCGCTGAACAGTGTTGCCATGTAGGGAGTCAAATCAAGGAGTTCTCCCTTATATCCGTTACTAATTTTCAATAACGGATCGGGTTTTCAGGCGTTTAATGAATGAAACATTGGGTCTATAAGTTATAAGATTTGCTGTTTTGTTTTCTGCTATCCCGTGAAATAGTGGAGACAATGTAATGTAACAACACGGTTCTTTATACAGGGTGTTATTTAAGTACGGGGCCAAACTCCAAGGGGTGCTTCTTTAAGTGATTTTAAGAAGAAAAGTTCATATAAACATGGGTACGAAAATGCATAGTTTTTACGATACAGGGTGTCAAACTTTTAAGAAAAAATTGGATGTTCGTAAATATCTCAATACTCTTTTATTCGATTTTGTTGAAATTTGGCAAATCTGTTTGTAATAACAAGAGGATAATGAACCCTCAATTATATTAAAATTATTAAGTCCAGTGGCGTCACGGAAGACAGTCTAACTAATATTTTTGACAAAAAAAATGCGCGCCACTGACTTTTTTTAAAATTATGTATTTTTCTAGAATTAAGCAACTACAAATACAACTCTTTTATCTCTTGAGTTTTTTTCATATCTGGCTTTGTTTTCGAGAAAAAAAAATAAAAACCACTTGATTGCTTGTCCCCGGGAAAATAAGCGTAAAAAATTTAAACTACTTACCAAACTATTAAGCAATTAAAATTACACGAGTCCTCTTTTGAAATTTTTTTGCGCAGAATAAAACTGGGTTCGATAAAAGAAATAAACATAAACAACTGCCTAACGGTATTTATTACTGCGATGTTTACTTATGTATTTAACAGAAAATAAGACGAAACCTATAGTAGTTGCTGAAAATGTCCTCCTTCAACTTCAATGCAAGCATTGGCTCGTCTTAACACTGATTTCCGAACTCGTCGAAATATTCGCGGCGTATGTCTTATCTGATCACATGAATCCCGTATCCTTTGGGTTAGTTCTTCTTCAGTGTTGACTGGAGTTTTGTAAACGAGAGACTTTAAATGCCCCCAAAGGAAAAAATCTAAAGGATTTAAATCCGGTGATCTGGGTGGCCATGCCTGTAGACCTGCGCGACTTATCCAGTTTTCTCCATAAGTTGCATCAAGAAATTGTCTTGCTACTATGCTAAAGTGGGGTGGAGCCCCATCGTGCATAAACCACATTGCTCTTCTTACTACCAGTGGGACATATTGTAAAAGTCCAGGTAAAATAAATTTCAAAAAATTACGATACTCTTGACCATTTAATCTCGGGGGTAAAAAATGAGGTCCAATGAGAAAATCACCTACAATACGAACCCAAACATTCACGGAAAACTGGTGTTGATAATTAGTTTCTGTAACCGCATGGGGATTTTCTTCTGCCCAGACATGATTATTATGAAAGTTCATAATGGAATTTCGGGAAAAACACGCTTCATCGGTAAACAAAATACACGATAGAAATCTCAAAGATGCTACACGTTGTTGCAAAAGCCAAGTACAATAAACAACTCGTTGGAGATAATCGGCAGGTAATAACGCTTGAACACGTTGTATGTGATAAGGATATAGTTGATTTTCCCTTAAAATCTGCCATACAGTAAAGTGGGAAATGTTTAATTGTTCTGCAATTTTGCGTGTACTTGTATCAGGGCTACGTTCAACTTCATGTAGAACTGCTTCCTCCATCTCCACTGTTCTTATTGTGGCAGGTCTCCCAATTACAGCAGTCGACCTTTGAAGGGTGCCTCATTCGCAGAGCCTTTCATGTATTCTCACAAATGTTTTTCTATTTGGTACAATACGATGTGGATATCTTTCTTGATAAATGCGCACAGCCTCTGTGGAATTGCCTTGGGCCATTCCATAAACAAAATGCATATCGGCCATTTCTGAGTTGGTAAATTGAACCAGTTTACAATAATTAATAATTTTATAATATTAAAACTGTTAAAAACACTTCAAATAATTACTTGTCACTCTTTTAAGTTATGACATTTATGTAAAAATCAAATTAGCTTATTTTCCCGGGGACAAGCAATCAAGTGGTTTTTATTTTTCTTCTCGAAAACAAAGCCAGATATGAAAAAAACTCAAGAGATAAAAGAGTTGTATTTGTAGTTGCTTAATTCTAGAAAAATACATAATTTTTAAAAAAGTCAGTGGCGCGCATTTTTTTTGTCAAAAATATTAGTTAGACTGTCTTCCGTGACGCCACTGGACTTAATAATTTTAATATAATTGAGGCTACATTATCCTCTTGTTATTACAAACAGAATTGCCAAATTTCAACAAAATCGAATAAAAGAGTATTGAGATATTTACGAACATCCAATTTTTTCTTAAAAGTTTGACACCCTGTATCGTAAAAACTATGCATTTTCGTACCCATGTTTATATGAACTTTTCTTCTTAAAATCACTTAAAGAAGCACCCCTTGGAGTTTGGCCCCGTACTTAAATAACACCCTGTATATGTCGTAGGCTAATTACAAATTCAGTCGTTTTATAAAACGCCTAGTCGTTTTATAAATGACTAGGCATATTGTAAAAGGAAGAATAAATGCTCAATTTTTACAATTCGACTGAACTTTTTAGGCGTTTCATAAAACGTCGAATTGCTCTCAGGCTCATTGTAAACGGTTCTTCAATCGCGTTTGTTTTAAAATATGACTATAACTATATAATACTATATAATATGATTATAACTAGTCGTTTTAATAAAAGAAATTAATGGGTAACTCTTACAACACATGTTTCGACATTCGCTACATAAATTTAGGTAGGTATATATTTACTGAATGTAATCTTACATAATTGAAAAGTAATATTATTTTACTTATTTGAACACGGTCCGCTTGAATGACATTTACTATTGCATTTCAAGTGAGCCTTAAAACAAAAACACTTATGTGTGTGGCACTGCGTTTTGATTGCTTTGCAGGAACATTTTTTGAATCCCTGCCCTCCAAATTTAGAAAACTTTGTTAAAGCTTCTCTCAAAGAAATCATTTTTCCTTCCAAAACCTGAATTGGTTTGGAATATTCAATGCCAACCATTTCGTCTCTTGAAAACCATCGTTTCAAAATTCTCCGTGCTTAGTACAAATTTGGTATACTTCATTTTTTATTTCTACGATAGTTCGCAATATATTCTTAGGGTCTAGAGGTCCACTATCTACAAACCGCAATATTCTGATCCAGAAATAGAGGTTTCAACTTTTGGTTGGAATTTTAAAGCATTTCTTCTACAGCACGTTTTTGACCAGCAACACATCCCATTTTTTGTAACCAATATAAATCGGTGTTTTAAAAATTTTTACGAAAGTAGTCGTCGTTGTGGTCGACTAATCAAGTTTTGTTTACTAATTTACTATGTATGGGAAGGAAAGGAGGAGGAAACTCCTTTCGAATTTTATTACCGATTTTTAATTTCTTTTAACATTTTTAAAATTTTTTAAATTTGTTTTCGTCCAAGTATACAAAATGTTCTTGTCCTTTTCATGCTAATATTTTTTTTACATTCCTTCGTGTAAAGTGGCACTTGGGCCCTTCGGTGCTGATGATGGTACTTTCTAGTACCGAAACATGTAGGTACACCCCAATAAATTGACATTTCATATATTTGTGGAGACGACTGTGTTTTTTTTCCCATAATATGTTTTATAAAATGCCTAAGTTTTTTCCAGTCTTTTACAAAATGATTAGTTATAATCAGTCATATCCTAAAACAAACGGATTGAAGAACCGTTTACAATGAGCCTGAGAGCAATTCGGCGTTTTATGAAACGCCTAAAAAGTTCAGTCGAATTGTAAAAATTGAGCATTTATTCTGCATTTTACAATATGCCTAGTCATTTATAAAACGACGACTAGGCGTTTTATAAAACGACTGAATTTGTAATTAGCCTACGACATATACATACTTTAGCACAGTCAAATAAAATACTATATTAAACAAAAAACAATAATACACAATTGACGGGTTTTACAGTTTTCTGATATAAAAATGCTATTCATTTTTGGGGGGCTTTATAAGTCCTTTAGAATTTCCGTTTCAAAAAATCCCTTTTTATCGAACTGCAACACCTCAATGTAAACCTGTACGCCAAAGTTCAGCTTTCTATGTCGAGCGGTTTGAGCTGAATCGTGATGAATTAGTGTGTTAATCACTTAAGGCTTGTGTCTAAAAAATAACAATGGAATACTACTTTTATCAAGAATCAACGTTTCAACCCCAATATTAATACCTTCAATCTTTATCTTCGTAAACTGTAGGAGGTACATGCATCTATATAGGGTTAAATGGCGGCAAAGTTGTACAGGGGTATAGAGTTGAGAAAATTGAAAAAGGTTTGGTAGTGTTTTTAATGCTTCAAAAAATTATTATTTAATAAAAATTATTCACGTTTAAATTTAATGAACAAACTCAATAATTTTTTTTTCAATTCCATCTTGGTTTTTTTATATTACGCTTTATTTTATGGCCCCTGAAATTTGTGATATAACTTTTGGGACGATTAAATGTATATACATAATGAAAATTATCTCTTAACTTAAGGATCACGACCTACAATGCATGATAATCTTGACTTTAGTGCTCCTGACAGTAATTTTGTTCACGAAAGCACACATTCAAATATGTTTTAAAACGTATTTCTAAATATGTGGACGATAATAGAAGAAATAATGTGAAATGAAAGAAAAATTGTTTTTACTCGTAATGGCTCCTATAAGCATAGACGCAACTTACCACCTATTGTCCGCACTCAGAGCCCTACCCCCAGTAACGCGTGGACACATAATCCAGTTTAGAGAGGTTAGCTTAGGGTGGTCGACTGTTGGCACTGTCCATTAGGGTGGTCGACTGTTGGCACTGTCCACTCAGCTTATTCAAACCAGCCACTACTATTAATAAACTTAATGAGTCGACCCAGTTATAAGTTGCTTACTTCATCCAGATCATTAAAGACTGGTCCGCCCAACCATACTATCAATACTCGCCCGAAGCAGCTCTTAAATCTCCTCTACTGGAACAGGCCAATAATTACGGATAGAACAGTAGACCGTCCGAACATTCTTCTAATCGAAAAGGATACCAAGAAAGCTTCCATAATCGACATAGGTTGCCCACTAACACACAACCTCTTGAAAACCGAATCGGAGATAAAACCAAGTACTCAAATTTAGCGATAGAGGTCAAAAATAGGTGGAAGCTTGACAAAATAGACATAATTGCGATCATAATATTGGTGGGGGAAGCTATGACGAAAAACTCCAAACCCAACTTGGAAAAATTAGGCCTTTCAGGTTATTTATACCAACAAATCCATTAAAACCGTCATTTTCCAAACTTCCCATAATATATTACGGAATTTTCTAAACAGTATACAGGTTAAGAAAAATTAATCTCTTTAGTGTAAAAAATACCAGCAATAACAACCAAAAGCTATGACAAAAAAAACTGACAAAAAAAATATATCTAGTATTTAAATTTTAGGTCTGTATGTAAAAATTTTGATCATTAAATGCATCGTAATAAGGTTCTTTCTATTTTTCAATATGTTTATGAATAACGTCACAAAAAAAAACAATAACGGAAAATGAAGTTTTCGATTTTTTTCCGATATCTCTGAAAGAAGTCGGAATTGGCTTAACTTCTCACTGGCATTAACTTAAGCTCCAAATTATCTAAATTTGCCCCAATTTAACCTTTGCTGTGCCTTGTATAGTTTCCGAGATCCCAATGGTGGGCATCGAATTTGGGCACCATGTACAGTTGATTGCAAAACTGGAAACTTATCGAAATCAAAAATATTTAAGGCCAGTGCCGGTTTAAGGTACGTTTGCGCCCGGTGCTACTTGTAAGCATCGCCCTTCGCATTCCTAGTTTATACCAAAGAATATTATTTCTATGGTTTATACAATCTAATATTATTGTACTTTTATTTTAGGTATGTTTGAAAAAAAGGTTCGAACATCCGAAATAACATAATTTATTATAAACTAGACTGGGTACATATCGCTAATCGTCAGCCGAACGTGCATCTAATATTAGTACTAAAAAGATTTACAAAAATTTACAATAAAAAAATACTTTTCTTTTCATTTTTTCTATTTACTATTGCTTTTTTTGCCTCACCTTCCTGCGGAACGTGAAGGGAAGACATATCACCAAATTGTCATTATAACAACTGACCAAAACTACACAATGGTGCAAAATTTCCGTTTTCTCGTATAGATAGGTAGTTTTCTGAGACGGCGCCGTATAGGTGCTCTTTAAACTCGCACACCTTTGTGCAATGTGGGATATACTTTCCATATTTGCTCTATAAAAATATGTAAGTATTCAATCGATTAAAACATAAGCAAAAAATTATTCTTACATGGAAGCTATCAATTATCAGCTAATAAATTTGTAGAAATATTATTGTGCCGAGCCCTTCGGGCACGGCACTGTTCTAGTTCGTTCGTTTAATTATACACTTTGACAGGTAAGTGTAATTTTTTTTAGCTTTTTCGTAGCGAGGGTTATAGCTGCAAGAATTCGAAATTAAAAAATTTTCAGGTACCTAAATAAGAATGTTTTATACGATAGCTGTCAAATTTTGACAGGTAGGAGTTTTTTTTTATCCTTTTCGTAGCGAGGGTTATCGCTGTAAAAATCCTAAAGTGAAAAATTTTTCAGATCCTAAATAACAAAGTTCTATACGACAGCTGTCATTTTGACAGGTAAATGTCAATTTTTTTAAAGCCTTTCTTGTATCTAGGATTAAAGCTGTAAGAATCTAAAATTAAAAAAAAAAATCAGTAATTAAATAACAAAGTTCTATACGACAGCTGTCAAATTTTGACAGGTAAGTTTAAATTTTTTTTTTAGATTTTTCGTAGCGAGATTTATAGCTGTAAGAATCATAAATGAAAAATTTTTCAGTTCCTAAATAACAAAATTATATACGACAGCTGTCATTTTGACAGGTAAATTGCAAGTTTTTTTTAAGCTTTTCTTGTATCTAGGATTATAGCTGTAAGAATTCGAAATTTAAAAAAAATTCAGTACCTAAATAACAAAGTTCTATACGACAGCTGTCAGATTTTGACAGGTAAGTGTCAATTTTTTTTAGCTTTTTCGTAGCGACGGTTATAGCTGTAAGAATCCCAAATTTAAAAAAAATTCAGTACCTAGATAACAAAGTTTTATACGATACCTGTCAGATTTTGACAGGTAAGTGTGAATTTATTTTAACTTTTTTCGTAGCGAGGGTTAAAGCTGTAATAAAACTAAATTAAAAAAATTTTCAGTACCAAAATAACAAAGACAGCTGTCAAATTATATATACTTAAATAGTAATTCTTATTTTTTATAATTTGCTACCATTTCTATGCTGTTTAGGTATAGAACAATATATTTGAAAAAAGTAGTATTTGAGATGACCTAAACGAATATCCAAACCAAAAGTATATCGGACGCACCCAATTCGATTTATTAACGATCCAATATGACCCTACATTGATTTTTAAAAAAATCAAAAAAATTACTTCCCGACTTTCGATCGCGTTCGCAAACAACAGTGTTTTGTAGCCCAACGTCGTCTACATGTCGAAAAAGTTTAAATCGATTAAAATGATTTTTGCCACCTGTATCGCCCTACAACGAAAAAAAACATATTTTTTAACTTTGACTTTAATAACTTTTTTCCGGTACACCCTGTATATTTGAAATTGTTCCCAGAACGTGCCCCGACTATTCCTCTCTACGTCTAGAAAGTTTGAATCGTTTTGCTCTAACCGTTCGCGAATATCGAAATGTCGAATAACCTTCTACCACGTGGCGACGGATTATCAATGTCGAAACGCCATCTTTAAAATCGAGATTACAACCATTTCTGAAACATTTTGGGCAAATATTTTGGTCAGTAAAATTAGAAGAAGGTTCAAGGTAGATATTCCACCCGATTTAAAATCTGGAAATGTTCTTATTATTCTAGCAAGTCACGCTGAAAACACCCATTTGTCGCCATTTTTGACAGCCGGATTTTTAGAATTAATAATTAATTTAGATAAATCAATATCAAGGCACTCTTAGTCAAAAGAGAATGGTGTTAGAATTTGTAAAGATTGCCTGTTTCCGCACCCAAAAAAGCGACTTTTCTCAATTTTGCGAATATATTTTAATGATTTTGAATATGTAGAGGTGTTGCGAAGTAATCAGCGCATTTTTTGAGAAAAAATAAAACGGTTTTGTTAAAAATTGAATAAGCTACAGTCGATATAGTAAAAAAAAAGCTGCCGTTTTTTCCGTATTAAAGATAAAGAAACGAAAAAATATCTCTTAAATACAATTTGACGAGCTCTATCCGCTAAAGCTTACAACGTTTCGATCAAAAGTCGTTTTCAGTACGAAAAAAAATAAAAACCGTGAAAAAATCAGGCCTAACTTTATGATTTCCACTTTCTTACAATTTTCGGCAATTTCCATTCCAGTTAGGTATAGAACGATATATTGGAAAAAGGTAGATTTTGAGATGGCCTAACCGATTATCCAAACCGCATGTCGATTGGATGCACCCAATTCGACTTATTAGCGATCCAAGAGGTACCATTTTCGACCAAATTTTGACTTTGAAAAAATCAAAAAAATTACTTTCAATCTCTCGATCGCGCTCACAAACAATAGGGTTCTGTAGCCCACGGTCGTCTAAGCGTCGAAAAAGTTTAAATCGAAAAAACTAATTTTTGTTGCCTGTATCGAATGCCAACGAGATCCCGATATTTCTCGACTTTAAAAATTAATAACTTTTTTCCGGCACACCCTGTATATTCGAAATTTTCACACAACGTACCCCCACTATTCCTCTGTAAACCCAAAAAGTTTCAATTGTTCCACATTAACCGTTTCCGAGAAAAAAAATCGCAAATGTGAAAATGTCGAAACTGACGACGCCGACGCCGACAACATACGCACATATTTCAAATGAAGCAGACGATATAGTGCAAAATTTTCAGGAGTCAATCGGGGTTGCCGTGATTCCGCGTGAAGGCGACGAATAACATATCGCGTGTTCGCGCGATATGTAATAACTTCACAGACTACATCAGTGACAAATAAAATAATCAGAAACAGCCAAAAACGAATACGAACATAAATACATACAAACAAAAAGCGGATTACAAGAATAAGGTTAGGAGAACGAAATGACAACATAATACCATTCTGAAACGTTTTGCTACAGTCCACATTATCTTAGTCCTATCACCAATATATTTAGGAACTGAGTGAAAATAGAATATAAAAAGATACAAAAATAAATATTTTACGCTTAAAAACAAACGCAACAATATATTTTCTCTAACTATGTTCTCGAAATCAACAAGGTCCAAATAAATATATTTTTCTATTTCACGTTCATAATAAGCTCAGTACGATGCGCATTTGCGTATCGTAATGAAGCTATTTTGATACGCGTTTTTTCTTTATTTGATGTTGGTAACATTTAAATGTTTTATTTCATTGACTTGCGCGGCCTTTCTACTAACTCAATCTACTAACCTTCCAATGTCGATTTTAACTTCGACTTTATTTGAATTTTCCATCTTCCCTATACTATCAATGCCGTGACGTAAAATCACGTCTTTTGAAATTCGAAAAAAAGTAGCAAAATCGCCCGAATTTCCGAACGCTCTGTATATGTACCGAATGTACAAGGATCACAATGTATTCCGTCTAATTTCAAATCTCATATCGCTAAAATAACTTTAGAATCTCGTAGTGAAAATGGGTCAATAAATCAAAAAATGACAGTTCGCAAAATAATTTTTGTTGTCCAGAGGCTACTATGATAAAAAATAGTATTACCAACATAAAATTTAGACATAAAACTTTACAAAATTTGAAGGATTTATTTTCTTTTTAAAATGTATTTTTCTTGATTATAAAAGGTGAAACAGAAAAAAATGTATAAAGCACATGTTTCATAAGGCGTCTTACCGCACGTGTCAATAAAAAAACTCGCCACTTTGTGGCTCGTTTTTTAAAATAGACGCGTGCGCTAAAACCGCTTCTTATGAAACGTTTACTTTAATATACTATTATATCAAAAAAAAACAATACCGCTACATACCTAATGCCCAATAACGCAATAAATTGACATTTTTCGCTACTAATATCAATAATAACATAAGTATTAGAAACTTTGGAAATTAAGAAATAATCACACGTAACATGTGAGTTTTAAAATTCAGAAGAGGAGCTTCATTCAGTTTTACTTACAAGAGTCGCTTCCTTGCTTTTAAATTTAAAAAAAATTTGTATTACCTGGTTAGTGTCAACAGTTTTTAAAATGTCTGAATTTAATGATAATATGGCCACAGAATATATAGCTACGCAAAGCTATATATTCTGTGATATGGCTAAGGAATTCAGTTTTTCTTCAGCAATTGAGTTTCAAAGATAGGTTTTAACTCGTTTTAGAGTGGAAAATGACCGCTCCCCGCTAGCATTCGAACCATTATGGAAAAAAAATACAAAGGCATAAGTACAGTTATATTTGGAAAAGAACATGTTAGTTTATTTCATGCAACAATTTTCCTAAATCTTTGGGTATTCAACTTCTATCTCATGACTTAGTTTGTTTAAGAACTGTTTAAAGTGAATGCACTCTTCAGGAAAATATTCCTCCATGCTAAGGTTTTTATTTTACCTATACCTACAAGCTCTCTCCGCGCACCGCCCTTATAAGATTTACCGCCCGGTGCTATAGCACCCCATAGCACCCATGTAAAACCGGCTCTGTTTAAGGCCAAATTACAAAACGTTTAAAATAAAGAATTCATTCATAGATTGTTTAAAAATGTTTATTTTTAATAATAATTCTAACATTAAACAGAAATTAAACTATAATACATTATTAATATTAATATTTTGTCATCGAGCCATCTCATTGAATAATTTTTCATTTAGCCGACGGGACAGAGAATTATATAATTTTGTTATCAGGGTACCATGGTCACGGAGATTCTCTTACGTTTCAATAATAAGGGCCAATAATTCATTTTTGTTTTGTAGTCGAGAGTTTCTGTCATCCATTTTTTTTTACCATTAGCCCCCATATATTTTCTATAGGATTTACATCCCAGGCTCTTTGAAGGCCAGTTCATATTTTCAATATCAGTTTCGAACAACTAATTATTGCGGTAGAACTGGACAGTTATCCTGCTAAAATATAAAGTTATTTTCTGGGAAATATTCGCGAATTGATGGCAACATGATATTTTCTAAAATATCTCTATATATTAACCATAGATATTTGCCTTTAGATAAGCAAACAACAATCATGAAAGTGCGTAATTTATGGCCTCGCGCATGTAAACAAAGCTACGATTAGACATGCGCACTGCAACATTATCATGTCATTGTGACGAATGGGAAAATAAACAGTTCCGGGCTTAAAATTTTAAGTTCTTGCTCAAGAAATTGTTAAGATTGACCTTCAATTTATTTTTACGTGTAAACAACAAAAATTTGCCCCAAATTCTTGCCAAAAAATTGGAATTTTTTCTTAATTTTTAGAAAATTGTTTTTAAGGGTTTGTTTCTAAAATTTGTTTAAAAATGTTTCGTTGTCATGTTTCTAGTTCAAAAAGGAAGAGAACAAGTCAAATGCACTATAAAATTTATAAAATCGAATACAAAAAACAAACAAAACCAGCAAAATAACCAATCTTCGATGTTATCGCGCACGTAACCTCAAGTCAAACATTAGTTGATATATAACTTGTATTGATTTTTTACAATTTGGCAAAACCTTGGGTACGTGTAAAACATTTTCTAGCACAATTTCTTGTTCAAAAATTTGACTAATGCTTATCTTTCTAACATTCGTGAACTAGGTGAGATAGTAAATTTGCGTCAATAATGAATGTCGTATAATTTTACCAGTCAAAAAAGTTTTATTGTCATTTTTGACAGTGATATTTTTAATCAACAGTAATATCACAAGACCTTGTTTTTTTATCGGTTAAATTTTTCAGCTGTCACGAAAACTTTTTTGTTTGGAAATTTTACGAGTTGAATTTGGAAATGTCTATTCTGATTAGATCACGAGAGCGAAGCTCGAGGGATTTAATCTTTGAATAAACATGCCCAAAGTTCAACGAGTAAAATTGCCAAAAAAGTTTGAGTGAAAAATGAAAAATTTAACCAATAAAAAAATGATGGTCGAGTGATATTTGGCACGAGTATTTCGTGAACCCCAAATGTCCCATCCATATCTATTGAGTAATCATGTTTTATATATTTCTAAACAGTTTACTGCTGGCAACCAAACATACAATTATAATTAAGTTTATAATTATTGTATGTTTGGTTGCCAGTCTTATAAGTAGAAGTCAGAATTTTAGATTAGTTCTATAATAAATTACATTTGATAAGTATTTTTTAAATGTGGTGTAATTTATAAAGAATAGCAACTTTATTGGAATAAATTGGCATGGGTGCATTATAATACAAAAACAAGTAGGTAAATAAATATAGTACTAATGTTATTGTATAATCATGTAAATTTATGAACATACCATAATAGAGCATATTTATGGGATGTATAGAGCAGGTGAACATGTTACCATTCGCTCAATACAACTAAACCTTAAAATCATTGATGGTGTTGAAATATCCACTGGTTCATTAGCGGACTGGTTAAAAATTTTTAATTTAAATGGCATACATGTACTACATCAAACAGGCGTTTCTAATAGAGCAACCCCAAATAGCCCAAAAATTA
Organism: Polydrusus pterygomalis; assembly: GCA_963969555.1. Classification (NCBI taxonomy): domain Eukaryota; kingdom Metazoa; phylum Arthropoda; class Insecta; order Coleoptera; family Curculionidae; genus Polydrusus; species Polydrusus pterygomalis. The sequence goes on along the minus strand of OZ018383.1, from coordinate 40,068,475 downwards.
GTAGAATTTTTTTTAGAATTTAAGACTAAAGGCAACTCTCAATTCCCCTTAAAACCTGGATATACAGTAAAGGGGCTTTTAGGCGAAGTTGGCAAGATGATACTCTTCATAGAGTTAGAAAAAATTGCCAGAGGGTGTACGGTATATCATTCACCGGCGGTTCTGGAAGAAAAGTCAGGGGGGGGGTAAATGTCAAAAGCGCAGAAGAAATCGCCACGCCCTTTTTTCATTGATAGTGCTTGCTTTTCAAATAGATAGGCACCGCATGCAAAAATTTGTTTGCGTGTCACCCAAAAAAATTGTACACAACAGCCGACGATGCTCTGAGAGTGCTGCTCTTGTGTATATTCTTCTCTGGTGTCTGGGGGGGGGGTAATTACCCCCTCTAACCCCCCCCCCCGTAGAACCGCCGGTGATATCATTTTACATACTGATTCAGAAAATGGATTTGTGAATAATCCAAGTTTGATATTCAAGTCTGGCCTGAAATCTGGTGATTATCAGGTGTCGATGAATAGTAAAAATTTTGAGAAATAATTTGAAGAAAAATTATTACCAAACTTGGAAGAACCGTCGCCTATTATCATGGATAACGCCACCTATCATTCTGGGTGAATTGAAAAAATTTTGATTTTAGCCATACCTATTATTATTAGTCTTGGCAGTATACGATGTTCAATGAAGTATTGTATAGTCTAATTTTTGGTCCATGATTGAATTTAAAAATAAAATTCTCTCTTGAAAAATATTATTATTTTTTAAGGGATCAAAGTCAAACGGACCGCGTGCCCAGACCGACTACCGCGGATGATGGCACACCCTAGTGCGGTGGTCTGATATAATATATCAATATCAGGCCAAATGTTGGGAAAGTTTTCAAAATAGGACGTTAAGATAACTTGTCGAATTTTGTGTTGCATTTTTTATTTATACAAATTAGAAACATACGCCTATACCTAGGCTGTGTTATATTGTACCAATAAATGTACTGGAAAATTCAACTGATGTTACCATTGAAATTTTCTATTTTTAGTCTGTATGCTGTATGGTCGTCTGATTCAGAATCATTTTCACTTAATCTTATAACAGGGTGTCTAGGAGGCGGCAAAACCGGGAAAAAAACGGGAATTTAACAAAGCCGGAAAAAACCGGGGATTCGACGGGAAAATCAAGTTTAAGCCGGGAATTTTAAATAAGCAGATAATTTCGAACTTAAAAATTTGAAGTAGGTAAAAGATAAGGTTTCCTACAGTATTGTTTATGGTCTGGCTCCTTATTTCAAAACTGACTTAAGTACAATTATTAAACAATGCAATACTTTTGTAATTTGCTTTGACGAAAGCCTACATAAGGTTGCGCAAAAACAACAAATGGACATTTACGTAAGATACTGGGATTCCGTGAAAAATCAGGTTCAAGTTCGTTATTTTTCTTCTGTGTTTTTACATCATGCGAAAGCTGTGGATTTGTTGGAAGGTCTAAAAGATGGTTTGCAAGGTCTTCATTTAAAGAAACTGCTTCAAATTTCAATGGATGGACCTCATGTAAATTTTAAGTTGGTACGCCTTCTAGAGGCTGAATTAAAAGATGAAACCGATAACACTTCTGTAATTTTAAGCATATGCTCCTGCGGTTTACATACCGTAAATGTTGCATTTAAAACCGGTATTAAAAAAACAGACTGGAATATTGTGTCATTTCTAAGAGCTTGTTACAATTTGTTCAAAGACAGTCCTTCCCGACGGGGTTTATTCTTGTCCATAACTGGTTGTTCCGACTTTCCTCCTAAATTCTGTTCAGTAAGATGGCTAGAAAACATACCCGTGTCTCAAAAAATTCAGTCGCTATATCCTCACTTGAAAAAATTCATATCTTCTGTGCAAAATACGAATCAAAAGCCATCGTGTGAAAGTTACAAAATTGTAGTAAAGTTTATGGATAATAAACTGCTGTTAGCTAAATTAGCCTTCTTTCGGTCACTCTCTGAAGAATTAGAACCATTCCTAAGACAATTTCAAAGTGATTGGCCTCTAGTTACATTTCTTTATGAAGACCTATTATCCATTATAAATAACTTAATGAGACGTTTTGTTACAGACGAAGTTCTACAAAGCCTCCTATTTTCAAAATAGATGTTTTTAAAAAAGACAAGAATGGTTTATATTGCAACCTTAAAAAAGTCCAAGAGATTGATCTGGGATATGGAACTAGAGCGGCTATCAAAAAATGCGTCGGAGTTAAAGATAAAGAAATGATGATTTTTTGCCAGGATTGTCGAAACTGCTTGATGTATACAGTTTCCAAACTTTTGGAAAAATGTCCGTTAGCATATGAATTAACTGAAACTATAAGTTTCCGTAACCCCAATAAAACTGGCAGAGATTCAAGAAAATCCTTGCAACTGATGTCCAAAGCATTTGAAATTTTGTTAAATTCAAACAGATGCAATGCGACTAAATTGGAAGAAGCAGATAGAGCATTTAGAGACATTCTTACTGATCAGACTATGATAAATAAAATAAAAAATTATTCCAGATGTAACAGAGTAGATGACTTTTGGATGGAAACCATCACAAATGACAGTTTAAAAAACGTGGTGCAACTTCTTCTAACAATTTCTCATGGAAATGCCACAGCAGAAAGGGGATTTTCTGTTAATAAGGAGATTTTGGTGAAAAATTTAAAAGAAGAGTCACTTATAGGCCAAAGATTAGTGTGCGATTTACTACAAAAAATTGGAGGAGTTCAAACTATGGACATTACAAAATCCATGATACTTTCCATGAGAAATGCCTATTCAAGGTAGCACAAAAAGATAAAAAGGCAAAAGAGGTTGACAGCGACTTGATAAAAGCAGAAAAAAGGAAGCGTCAAAAGCAAGCAGAAGAACTGGAAACTAAAAAGAAAAAAATTATCAAACAATCACAAAAAGATTTGGCAGCTATAGAACAAGAAATCGTAAAATTAAAAAAGTAACTATATTATTTGGTTGTGCTTAAGCCATGTGTTTTTCAAATAAATGTTTTAAAATTTAACAACGAAAGTGTAGTTACTTTAGGAAAACCCAGCAGGGAAATTTTCAAAAACCGACCGGGAAAAACCGGGAATTAGTCCGGAATTTTGTTTTCGATTTTTGCTAGATACCCTGTATAATTATAGAGTCTATATTTGGAATAAATTGTCTATAACTGTTTTCAGTCTTTATAACTTTATTAACAGAGTTTTTTCAATGCTTGTCTATGACCGCTACACTTTTTCAAAACAATTGTATCACTGAATGACTAAGTTCCGGATCGGTGTTATTTTTTCTTAATATTCTCATAATTTCTCTCATTCATAAATTTCCACATATATTCGATAGGATTAAATTCACAAAAGTAAGGAGGTAACCTTAATAGTTCGAAACCGTTTTCCATAGCGAGCTTGTCAATATAAAATGATTTTTCGATTTTTTGATTCTTTACTAATTAAAGATACCTAGTCCTTTTTAACTTTACATGAATTAGGAATAATTATATTATTGTCTTTTAAGAATTTAATAATGTCTGTCTTTTGCCATGATGCATTTAATCCTATTTTTACTTACATATCGGACCACTGTACATTTGCAGTTGGTCCGTCACCGCCTTGGTGGCAGCGGCTTCCTTATAGTTCTCGCAAAAAATAATGTTTGTTAGAATATATATATTTTAAAATTTTTACAAAGGGATTCCGAATTCGGTCAGCGATGAAAAATCAGACTTTACACCGATTCTAACAACTTATAAATCAGATTTCTTAAAATAGGTTAACATTTTTTACTGACATTGACTATCAATCAAAGTAATAATAGAAAGCAATATGTCTCAAATGAATTTAGTAACAAGCAAAAACACGATATTAAAGATAAAACACAGTGGGAAACAAATGGGACTTTAGAAAAAAAGGAGACAGCGGGAAAAACAATTTCTACGAAAATCGAAGATAACTCTCTAATCCAATATTTACAGGAGAACCCCTTCCAAACAGCACAGGTTTCTATAGAGCAAACAAATTTTCCAGGATCGAGAGTTACGGCATGCCGCAGAATAAAAAATTCAACTTTAAAAAATTGTGTCGCAGCCAAAAAAATTAAACTAACTGATGAACATAAGCAGTCCAAAATTATTTTTTGCCTAAACAACATGATACAAGAAAATTTGGATAGAGTAATCTTTACAGACGAAAAAGTATTTTAATCTAGGATTATTGGGCATATATAAGTATAAGAGCGTCTCCGTAACACTAGATTCGATAGGGAATATTATGTAACCAACTGGAGGCTTTCCAGTGAAAGTGTGGAACTGGGCAGTGGGCATAGTTAAGTATTTACGGACTTGGAGTATGTTGGGACTATTAATTAAATAAGTGAACGGTTTAATGGAATGAACTATAGAAATATATTAGAAAATGTAATATTACCTAGCGTATCTCAACATTTTCCTGACGATAATGCGAGAATTATCAGAGAATGGTTTCAAAATAATAAGATTGAGACAATCTTGTAGCCTGCGAAGAGCCCCGACCTTAATGTTATTGAAAATGTTTGGGGTCTCATGACAAATAAAATGAATAAAGTAAATTTTGAACCTGAAAACAAAGAAAGTCTCATAATAAAAATGATCTGGGATGAACTGAGCAATAATCCTGAATTAACCAGAAGTCTCTATTTATCAATACCTCGTCGACTTAATACAGTATTAGAGGGAGATGGGGCAATAACTAAATATTAGAAGATATTTAAATAAACAGATATTACAATTTTTGCAAAAAGAAGTATACATTTTAATAATAAATATAACTTAGTAAAATATAAACGTTTATATATAGTAACACTGTATTGATTCAGCAGTTAGTTGCTTGTAAAACATTTTTTTAATATTATTAGTAAATATTAAATTTTAAAAAATTATCAAATAAAAATTAAAAAGCTACAAATATTTTATTAATAGTGTTTATATTTGAAACAATTTATTTATATTTTTTGTCAGCTTTATTTTATTTTACTAATTACTATTAATCAAGAACCAAAAGGTATATTGTCGGGACATTTGTACCTGCAACCATTATTTACGACATTCTTGTACAACACTTCATTGAACACAACACATTAATCTACATTTATTTTTTTTACAAATCCATCCCCAAACGCGTTCCGCCAAACCATCGCTCATCAATGGGGCTAGTATCCAACGAAAGAAAGGAAACGTGATTGAACAGTGCACGTTGTCAGTATCAGTAAACAGTAGAAAAGATCAGTTATGACATAAAGCCGCATATTTTATCATTGTTTTTTTTAATATAAACTCTAAGGTACATAAACGACGTATAATTATTCTTATTATAGTAAAATCATTCATATTTTCAACACTATCTAAAAAGTGGTTTATTAACATCATCATAAATCGTTTTTGCGAGCTTCTGCTTCTTAAAAAAAATTGGTCTTTTTTACACAGAAATAAAAAATAAATAAATCATGTCAAGAGTAAACTGTTTCCCTTTGTAAGACCTGACCAATTTAATGTACTTTTTAAATGATAAAAAAATTATTTAAACACTGTTTTCTCGTATTCCTCACATGTCGCCTGGTATTACTACTCTACTATATACTAAAATGGATTTTTTAACTGAATTACACAAATTCGAAATTTTAATGATTTGGTGACATATCGTATACTCAGGCAGAAGTAGCAAAGTAGGGTTGAGTAAGCGTTCCTACCCTATCCATGGATTTGGATCGCAGACACCCCCACCACCACACCCAAACCTACCAATACAACACTCCCCCCACTCCTACCCCCGCTCCTTCCCCCACTCCTCTCCCCACTCCTCCCCCCACTCCTACCACCACTCCTCCCCCACTCCCACCCCCACTCCTACCCCCACTCCTACCCCCACTCCTACCCCCACTCCTCCCCCCACTCCTCCCCCCACTCCTCCCCCCACTCCTCTCCATACTTCACCATTCACCGAATCCCCCCACATATATAAACCCATAAACAAGCACAACAGTTAGTTATCTCTGCTTTGCTATTGTAAAAAGCAGTCGTTGTTCAGTTTAGAAAAGTTAATAGTTATTTGTGAACAGTATTGTTAAGATCAGTTTAGTTACACAAGATGTATCAGTGCAGCGATTGCAATAAAACATTCAGCCATCAATCAAACGTGAATAGACATAAAAGGGAATCATGTCCTAATAGATCATCCCATATTAAAAGGAAGAACAACACACAATTATGTGAGATACCAACAAAGAAACTAAAAATAGAGGAACCGCAAAAATCAGAATATCAACCGCCAATTCCTAAACTTATTCTATCACGATGTAAGGAATGCAATACTTGGTATGTGAAAAATAAACTAAATGCACATTTGCGCTCAAACCATCATAAAAGCAGTTTAAAAAGTGACAATAATGTTAAAATTTTAACTTCAGCGTTTAAAAACAGAATTATATCATACATGTTACTTCCATCTCAAAAGTATGTAGACATTGAAGAATTTTTTGAAACAGTGAAACAAAAGTTTGTGAGTTTAATTACAGAACAGTTAGTTAAACATAAGTGTATTAAGATTAATGTAGAATTATTTGGTAGGTATATTTTACAATCAAAAGAAACAATAGAAACCAAATCATTTAATACAAAAAATAAGATAATAACATCTACGATTGATTTAAGTGGAATTTATAAGGATTTCTTATCTGAAATTAAAGAGAAAGTTTCAATATTCGCAGAAAATGGGTCAGGTTGGGCTTTAGAAAAAATACTGCATTTAGAAATTAACATAAATAAATTTAATCCAATCGGAGCATCTTCATATATTTCTTTACCAAACCAAATTGCATTAAAGAAAGCAGTTGTCAATGTAAGAAATAATGATCCATATTGTTTTGCGTGGAGTGTAATAAGTGCGTTGTATCCAGCTAAAAATCATGGTGAAAGAACGAGTTCATATCCCAATTTCTTCAATGCATTAAATTTACAAGGAATTGAATTCCCTATGAAGCTAAAAGATATATCAAAGTTCGAGATCCTAAATCATATATCTGTAAATGTTTACGGTTTAGAGCGTGTTTATGAAGACAGTAAACAAAAATATGAAGTTGTTGGCCCCATGCATTACACTAATAAAAAACTACCATTACATGTTAATTTATTGTTAATAAGCGAAGATGAAAACAATCATTACTGTTGGATTAAAGATATGTCAAAATTACTATCATCTCAAATCAATAAAAATTCTCATAAAAAATATTTTTGTGATGGTTGCTTAAATTATTTTACTTCCATACAAAAACTCGAAATTCATCAAAAAAATGATTGTAATCATTTGTATACAAGAGTTCCAACCAATGATATCAAAATTAATAAATACGGACAACATATACCAGAAAATATACTACAGTTTCAAAATTTTCAAAGACAGCTTAAAGTTCCTTTTGTAATATATGCAGATTTCGAATGTTTCTTAAAACCTTTACAATTTGAACAACCAGAAAATGATTTGGATTCCTATACACGTAACACTTTTAAACATGAACCATATGCATTCTCTTATTTCATTAAATGTTCATATGATGACTCTCTATCAGTATTAGATTCTTATTTTGGTTTAGATGCTGCAGAGGAGTTTTGTAAACAAATTGAAGATCATGTACATAGAATTTACAATAACTGTCTTAAACCTATAGTAAAAATGCTTCCTCTATCAAATGAACAGAAATCAACTTATAAATCAACCAATATTTGTCATATATGTAACGAACAAGTTGAAGAAAACGAAAAAGTAAGAGATCATGATCATTTAACTGGTGAATTTCGAGGTGCAGCACATAGCATATGCAACTTAAATTTCAAAATTCCATATTTTATCCCCATATTTTTTCATAATTTAACGGGTTACGATAGTCACCTGTTTATTAAGCAGTTGTGCTGTGAAAAAGATTACATTGATGTCTTAGCACAAACCAAAGAGAAATACATTTCATTTTCAAAATCAATTCTGGTTGATAAATATAAAGACAAAGACAATAAAGAAAAAAATGTATTTGTTAAAATGAGATTTTTGGATTCATTTAGATTTGTTGCATCCTCATTAGAAACGTTTGGTGAAAGTTTAGAAACAGATCAATGTATACAAATTCAAAAACATTTTCAAGATTCCAACCATTTCAATGAAATTCGAAAAAAGGGAGTGTACCCATATTCTTATGTTGATTCATTTGAAAAATTGTATGAGAATCAACTTCCAAGTATTGATGATTTTTATGATAAACTACGCGATGAATCTATAGATCCATTAGATTACAATAGAGCGACTCATATTTGGAACTTATTTGATTGTCAAACCTTAATGGATTATACAAAAATTTATTTACTATCTGACGTTCTCATATTAACAGATTTTTTTGAAGCATTTCGAAATGTATCTATAAATAATTTTAAGTTGGATCCTGCACAATATTATACATTACCTGGTTTAAGTTGGGATGCTATGTTAAAAATGACTAACGTCAAATTGGAATTATTAACTGATATTGATATGTTACATTTTTTTAAGAATAGTATAAGAGGTGGAATTTGTCATTGCAGTGTTCGAAAAGCTGAAGCCAATAACCAATGTCTTAAAAATTATGATCCTGATAAACCAACTTCATTTATTATGTATTTAGATGCAACTAACTTGTATGGACATAGTATGAGTCAATATCTCCCAATAAGTGATTTTTCTTGGATGTCAATGGAAGGAATAGAAACTTTTGATGTGATGACAATTGATGATGATGGTGAATATGGATATGTTTTAGAAGTAGATATAAAATATCCTCAAGATTTACATGAAAAACATAATGAACTACCATTTTTATCAGAAAATATTTGTCCACCAGATTCAAAACAAAAGAAATTAATTTGTGATTTAAACAATAAAGAAAAATATGTAATTCATTATCGAAATCTTAAACAAGCTATTCGAAATGGATTGAATGTAACTAAAATTCACAGAGTAATTAAATTTAAACAGTCAGCATTTCTGAAACCTTACATTGATTTAAATACTGAAATGAGAAATAAATCCAAAAACAAGTTAGAAAAAGATTGTTACAAATTATATAATAATGCTATTTATGGTAAATCTTTGGAAAATATTGATAAGCGAGTTGATATAAGATTAATCACACATTGGGAAAATATTAGACAAAAGCAAGGAGCGCAAACACTGATAGCTAAACCAAATTTTAAAAATCGATTAGTATTTAACGAAAATTTTGTTGCAATACAAATGGAAAGAGTTAAGGTGAATTACAACAAACCAGTTTATATTGGATTCTCAGTCTTGGAATTATCAAAAACAGTAATTTATAATTTTTATTATGATTACATCAAAAGTAAATATGGCGACAAAGCAATATTATTGTACACTGATACCGATAGTTTGATTCTCCAAATAGAGACGCCAAACTTTTATGAAGATATTCAGAATAATTTAAATAAATTTGATACTTCCAATTATAATGAAAGTAATATGCATAACATAACTAAGAATAAATCTGTATTAGGACGTATGAAAGATGAGTTTGCAGGTCAACCAATTTTAAGTTTCTATGGTACAGGTGCAAAAGCTTACTGCGTCAATTTAGAAAATAAATCGGAAAAAAAAGCAAAAGGTGTGAAAAAATATGTTATACAAAATTTAATTACTAAACAAGATTATAAAGATGTAGTTGAAAATTCAGAAACCAAGTTTAGAAAAATGAATGTATTTCGTTCAATCCTACATGATATGTTTACTCAACTAAAAAATAAGGTTGCTTTGTCCCCAAAAGATGATAAACGATATATAATTCAAGACTCTTTTAGAACCCTAGCTTGGGGGCACAAACACATTGACATTTTAGAAGATAAATCCAGAACTGATGATCCTGATGTTAATAATGTTATCGATATTTTACGAAATCTAGTTCACGATGAATATAAAACCTAAGAACTTAACAAAATTATTTTATTTTTAAAATGATGGTCCTACCTGTAGGTGTTCTTTTCCTATCAGCGTTTATTAACAATACTTTATTCATACAAGTTAATCCCAATGTTCAAGATACATTTATTTGTTTATCGATTAATAATGCAAATAATGATAGTTGGCCATCAACATGGAAAAGGATGGATATAAGTAATGGATTGTTTACTTATAAAATAAATGATCATGTAATAAATAACTCATCCACTGTAGAGTATAAGTTAAGGATATATTATTCCAATAGATCGCATGCACTAACAGAGAAATGGAATCAATTGTATAACAAATTACATATGGAAGAATGTAATATACGCACATGTATAATATTTGTAATAATATTTTTTATATTGTTTATGTGTTTGTTGGGATATGTATTATTTAAAGCATATTTGTATTATAAATAAAAAAATGTAAAACATATTTTGTAACTATTTTATTTATTCATAACAATTTTTATAACGATATAACAACCAATGTAACCAAAACTGCAATTATATCCTTGAATGTCAAGGAAAACATTGGTCTCATTCATGGTTACTATCTGATGTTACTAATGCTCCTCTATCATTTATATCCCCCCACATTACAGCTTCCCCCTCTACATTTTTATTGCTTATTTAAGCAGACAGTTCAAGTTGCATCAACATTAATTTCACAAACGTTGTCTACACATAACCTACAAAAATGGCAAACTTTTACATTGATACCATGTCCTACAATCCTCAACAATCCAAGAACGAAGAATTTAGTCAGAAACGTAATGGTGCTCTCATCAATGAAAGCATGTACTACCTCAACAAATCCAAATCCAAATGGGTTAGTGTTGGATTTTCGTTAGAGAGAAAATATGAACCGGTTATTAAACTCGGCGGAGTCAAGTATAACCAAACTGTTATCCTTAATGAAGATCAATGGATATCACTTCTAAGTAATGAAGGATATATGCAAAGCTTCATGTGCTCTAACACTTTTGGATGGCAACCCTTGCAGACAAAAGGATATGAAATTCACTTTGTTCACCATTACAAGTCAAGAATAATCAAGATTGTACAAGACGGTGGAAACGAAATCTTCCTTGCTGGTGACACCATAAACGAATTAGTTAAATTATCAAATCTGATTAAATATCGTTTGGATATTTTAAAATCACAAGAATTTTCGAAATATTATAATATTCTAGTTAGTGGAGTTTCCATGAAAAATGGTGATTTACTAAAAAATGTACATGATGTTATTTTACCTATATTAAACAGCGCAAATGTTTGTTGTGTGTTGGAATTGTTAAACTTTTTCTCTGATTGTGTTGTAGAGGATGTTGAATTATTTGCTTGTAACGAATTTGTAAAGAATTGTATTGAAAAATAAAAAAAAAAATGTTTGGAAGTAATTTGTAATTTATAAATAAAAAAAACATAAATATATTTATTTGTTTTATTCAATCATTATTGTATCATTATATAATTTAAAAACGTTGGATAATGCGCAGATGCAGGATGATTTGGAATGGTAAAAACATGATGATTCTTCTGCAGTTAAAGGAGGGTAATCGTCAAGTTCAATCACTGTGCATAGGGAGTATTTTTTTATGTATAAAGACTTCTCACTTCCTTTCACATACACACGATCCACATTTTCTGTTAGGTTTTTGATAATTTCAGAAAATTTGTGAATGGGTGTATATCCTTCACACCATGGAAGACAATGATGATTTTTCATTAACCAAACAGCTTGTTGTTGCAAGTTTGGTGGTAAATATTTCATGTTAAATGGGGGTTTAAAAACGTAGTGACATATTTTTTTTCCATCATAAGCAGCTAATTCCTTTGGAACAAATTTGTTGTTTTCAATTTTGAAACCTTGGACGTCGAGAATGAGAAAATTCATAATTTCAGATGTGAAAATTGTTTAATCAGCGATTTCTGATCAGAGTATTCTTGAATTTTTGTTTCAGTAGCTTCAATTCTTTTAAAAAGTATGATAATCGTTGTTCTAGCGTCTCAATCATAATGATGGAAACAAACCGCAAACCTATGATTTTATAAAGTGTCTTAGAGTTGTCTGACGTTTTTGGTTAAAGGATTATATGTAAATATTTTGTCATGCATAATAAGACAATAAGCTGATACTTTGTTAGTTAGATCCTCTTGTAATTCAAATTCAATTCTCATAACAACAGGTCCTGTTTCAATGGATTCTTTTTGATGGGAGCAATCGATATATGTTATGGGGGCATTTTCTTTAAATTCCTTTGGAGAAAAAATTGGTTCCGGCGTTAACCCATAATAGGATTTTTGAAAACTTGCAAACATTTCATATAATGTCGCAAATTTATTTTTTTCAAAGTCTAAATAGAGATCATTGTAGGGATATCTTTCAGAATTTAAAAATACTTTGATGTTTCGCAATTTAATATCGGAGAATTGTGACATATCAGATATTGCCTTATCTCTATAATCTGTCTGAAAGCAAATCCCTATATGTCTTGGGGTATTGATCTTTGTAGAGGTTTTGACAGGCCAATTATGACGACCTGTTTTAAGTAGCTCCGGATATTCTATTAACTCCCAACTTCTAAATGCAATTGTTATGTTACTATTTCTATCAATTATTTTAGTTAATGCTAGTTCTTGAGGAATCGCTACTGATATATGCGGTATATTCCAAGTCAACTTAGTAAGTTGAATTTTCGGATTTTGATCTACAGTATTAAGTGTAGCATTTTTGTCAGAATTATCTCTCACTAAAATAAGTTCTTGTTTACCATTTAAAATTATTTTTTTATAATCTTCGAAAAATCCCATTAAAAATTTAAGAGGGATGCAAACATTAAAGAAACCAGTGGTAGCATCAACCACTTGTGAGTTTCCCATAGGGAACCAACCAGCGTTTTTTAGTTTATTACATTGATTTTGATTATATGATAAATAACCTTTTATTGTTGAAGTTATCCCCACATCCCTCACTGAATCAATTGTAACACCATTTAAAGTATATCGCATCTCTTTAAAAAGAAACGCTATTCCGTTATTAATTAATTTCATTGTTTCAGAAACAGTATTATCATCTTTTGTTAGTTTTCCCTCTATATAAAGGAAGCTTTCGGATGGAAGTGTATATTTTTCAACTTCATGTATAGGTATTGTAATTTCATCATTGTTTCCTAATTTTGTTGGTAAATATGGTTCATAGGCATGAAACTCTGAATGTACGATAGAGTTATCTATAAACAGATCTTGTGTTATGTTAAGAATATCCATTATACTAAAACTTTAAGACCTAATGATTTTAAAAATGTTTTATTTTTAGATGTTATCCTATGAAAGATTTTCTCGCTACTAATCTTAGGTTTATGATGTATATTCTTCTTATAGTTTTTAATTATTTTTGTTGGTAAACTAGTGATATTTTGATTATAAAGTATAACCATTATACCTCTTTAATATGCAATCTTATTGTTACGATCTCGTTTCGAAAATCAACAATGTTAAGGTCTTGATCTATTATTTTTATTGTTATTTTGTCTATTACTTTTACTGTGACGGGAAAATAAATTATATTCTGAGGACTTTCTATTATTTTGAATCCTGGACTAACATTAGGGAAAAACTGGTGAATGATGTGTACAGGCTTTCCGTTCAGATAGGAACCCTCAGCGATACTGCAATCTATACATAAAGAATTAACTTTTATAATCTCTGCAGGGTTTTCTGATGTTTTTGGAGATCCATCACCCTTTAAAATTCCATTATTAAAACCCAAAATTTTTCCAATTGCACCATCTTTAAAAATAATATCGACGGATGAATTAATGACTGATTTTAACGTGTTGTTGTTAGCATATAAATAAAACGAAATATTTTGTTTTTTAAACTCGTTTTGTAGATATTTGTTAATGTCTTCCATTTCATAACTACCTGTCGGAATCGTTAGAAATTCATTATTTTTTCCAAAATACACCTTGTTATTACTTTCATCAATATTTGGTATTGCATTAAAAGTTTCAAAATTAGTTAGACCGATAACATAAGATAAGTCGGGATTTAAGTAAATAGGCGGATGAAAATTTGCTTGAAGAATGGCGGAACTGTCAGAAAGAGCTATAGTAAACGACATGATGGTTGCAATAAGAATACAAATTAATTGCGCTTACACATTGTTATAAATAAATTGTAAAGATAATTGTCCGCATACGTAGGTATCGAAAGATTGGTATTCATCATAATTGTATTTAATATTATTTTCACTACCATCGCTAAGAAAATAAGTTATAACTTCTGTTGGTGGTCTTAAATTACCAAAACTATCAAAGTAGACTATGTTTCTATTGTTCTTAATATATGCTGTCCAATGAGTACCATCACCCATTGCATTATCTAAATTAATAATACCTGTTTCATGTTTTTTAATTTTCTTAGGTAATTTATTTCTCATAAAGACACCTCTAAAATTTGGCAACTTTAGTATTTTAGCATATTTTAATAAATCTACATTAGTCAAGGGTCTGCGAGGTAGCAATTTTAACAGTTTTTTGAATATGGTTTCAAATATAATCCACAACCCTTTTTATAAGGATGAATATATAGACCTTTTCCGATCGATATTTTCTCCATAGCTTTGTTGTGTCTTTTTTGTTCATCTAATTTGTTTTGCGCGTTTTTAGCAGCATTTACAGCTGAAGCAATACCAGCAGCACCACCACTTAGGGCTCCTAAAGCAGATAGACCTGCAAAGATTGGTATTAATGGTAAAATTCCACCAGTTTTAGGAATTGGAATAATTCTTTGTTTTGGAACTTGTATTTTTGATTTTGTATTTTTAATTGCTGATAATGCAGCGGATGCGATGTTTTTAATGTTACTAAATTTTTTTCCAACTATTCCTTTACGAGCTTTCTTGACAACAGTGTTAAAAGATATTTGACCTCCTTTTTTCCTCATTCCCATACCAAGCTTTCTTTTTGCTTTCATTATTCCAGCAACAACCAAAGATGAAATTTTTTCACCAAAGTTTGCGTCTGAAGCTTTAAATCTATTAAATGCTTTTTTAGCTAATACTTTATCAGCCTCGTGTCTATTTTCAATATCTGTATGTTTCGAATATGTGATATCGTGTTCCTTACACGCTTCGTCTAATTGATTTATTCCTTTATCTCCTCGTGCAAGTCTTTTGTTTAATTTCGTACCTGGACCACAAAAATTATATGAAGGGATATGGAGTTCTATGGGTAATTTATTAATTAATGAATTTATTAATCCACTTCCTTTCCTCTTACGCTTCTTAGAGTGAATGTTAGTATTGCTATTGTGTTTAATCATTATATATAAATGATTGAAATATATAAATGTTCTTACTTAAATAGAGATATTCAAACAATGAAGATTATAAAACAAGATTTTTCTTTACCAATAAAAAATTTTGATTTAAAGCAAGATATTTATCGGAAACATGGCCGATTATTTGGAGGAAATTGCAAACGCTGCTTAGTTGTAGGTCCTAGCGGATGTGGAAAAACAAATCTAGTTATTTCCCTTTTCACACATGTTAATGGATTACGATTTGAAAACATATATGTATATTCGAAATCCTTAAATCAATCAAAATATGAATATTTAAGAACATTATTTAAACCACTAAAATGTGTTGGTTATTTTGAATCTTCTAATGCTGATGATATTGTTTCACCAAATGAAATAAAACCGAATTCAATTATTATTTTTGATGATATTGTTTGTAGCAGTCAAGCACTGATGAGAGATTATTTTTGTTTTGGTCGACATAAAAATACCGATTGTTTTTATTTATGTCAAACATACTCATCCATACCTAAACAACTTATCAGAGATAATGCCAACCTTTTGATAATTTTTCAACAAGACGCCACCAACTTAAAACATATTTATGATAATCACGTAAATAGCGACATGAACATACAAACATTTAAGGATCTCTGTTCAATGTGTTGGCAAAATAAATATGATTTTGTTGTTATCGATAAAGATAGTTCCATGAATGAGGGACGATATAGAAAGGGATTTGATAATTTTATATCAATTTAACTAGTTAGTTATAGAATTTAAAAAAAATATATAATAAATGTTTTATGTAACTTTTATTTTTTAAATAAATACAATTTAAATTAATTCACTTTTTAATATCCATGAATTGTGTGTTTTATCCATACCCAACCATTTTATATAAACCTTATTTCCTTGTTTCCTCAACACCCTTTCAACCAGATATACGTTTGGATGTTTAACTTTTTGCAACTCTTCTGTATAAAATACTCCTTGAATGGATTCATCGTTTTCATCTTTAAGCAAATATGTTTTTGGATTGGTTAGATTAATATCTCTAATTTCAAAAATTTCATTTGACCAATTAGGTGTATACCCTTTTTGAAAAGCTTCCCTATATTTACTGATTCTAACATAGTCTCCCTTCTTAAACTTTGAATTTTTAGGATCGACAGTTTTTATTTTATTATAAGTTGATTTTAAAATTTTCTTTTCATTTTTTTCATTGATATCAATGGGTTTTAATCCAGTTGTTCTATGTTTTGTGGTATTATATTTAACAACGATATCATTTAAAATATTCAACGATTTATAATTTCCTTGTAAACTAAATTGTTTCCACATTAATGTTTTTAAAGTCCTATTGACTCTTTCAACAATGCTAGCTTTTAAATTAGAGAATGTATTGTAATGATTAATTTTATATTTTTGCATTAATTTGTTAAAGTTGGAATTATAAAACTCATTTCCTTGATCTGTCTGCATGTTTTTGGGGGGAGTTTTAGCAAGTTTTAAAATATTTTCCATTGCTAAAGTTACATTTTCTGCGGTTTTTCTTTTAACAGGTTGAATCCAAACATATTTAGAAAATGCGTTTATTACAACCAATATGTAACGGTATCCTTTATTAAGCTTTGCGTAAGGAAGCATTTCAACTAAATCAGCTTGCCATAGGTCATTTAAACTTTTAATTATAACATGACGCCGTCTAAAATTTTTTCTAGCTGGCCTATGAAGCTCATTTACTACAGTTTCTTTAATATTTGCACTCATGATTAGTTTTAGATACTAACATTTTTAACTTAAGTGTCAGCCTTAAATATTATAATTTTTGATATGGATAAGATTTTTCTTCACTGGAGTTGGATTCGCTTTAATGCATATTTTAGATCTTCTACAACGTATCCTATTTAAGAACAGCAATTTTCTCTTTGAATTCAGTTTCTAAGTCATCAATCCGTCGCTCAATCATATTAAACGGCATGCGAATATCACTCACAGTCACACATTTTTCATTAATTGCAGAATTCATTTTTGTCCATAATCTATCTTCAATATTTTTTAAGTCGTATTTATTGTTGTCCTTTTGAATTTCATTTACTTTTTCAGTGGAAGACCTTATCATGTTTAGTAATTTTTCTTCCAATTTTTCAGAATGCAATTTAGCTATATTTAGGTTATTGCTAATTTCTTTCATTTCTATTGAAACATTGGTAAATTTTTCATCTAAAGCATCAAATTCAGTTTTATGAACTAATAATTGTAACAGAGATGGCTCAATTTCAAGTGTTCTTTTATCCATGCGAATGTGATCTTCTTGAAATGTTTTTATTGTTGAACTAAGCTTCTTATTAATACTCTCAATTTTTATTGCTAACTCTTTTTCTAAATCTTTATGAGATGATTCATGTTGCTTAGTTATCATATTTTTTAACACATCATGTGGAAATATTCCTTGCTTCAATGGTTGAATATCATTTATTATTTGGTGAACATTGATTGTTTGCTCTTTAATAGCATCCTCTAAATTCATTATTTTATTAACATTTTCGTCTGCATATAACTTCGCCTTTTTCACAACACTTTTTATTAATTCATCGTTTTCACTTACTCTCTTATTTAAACTTTTAAAATTTCTCTCACTCTCCGTTTTTGATTCAAGTGTGTTTTGAAAATTTTGAATAATTTTGTTTTCTATGTATTTCACATCTTTAGTAAAGTTATCAGTAATTGTTTTCTCAGCAGTTTCAATCACCTTTTTTCCCAATACAGCAGCAGAATAATTAGATAAGTATCGTTTTGAACTATGACTTCCAAATTTGTCGATTGACATTGTTCTAATGATACAAAATTATAATAGTTTGTTATTTTATAAGATAATGTGAGCCTCTCTTAATTCTTCCAAAATTGATACTATTTCATTTTGATGACCAGTATGTCCAGCCATTTGTGATGCTGTCAACAACCTTAATCTATCAATTAGCTCATTTAAATTATCATAATAAACATAATCCATCTTATTTTTTGATAAATTTAACATCGCTCCCTTTCCTGTCACGCTTTTTGTGGATTGTAATCTTGTAGAACGTGGTCTTTGTTGTGGTTTTGGTAACCCTCTGGATGTACTTGGTAGCGTCAAACGATAATCTACTTCTGATGATACACTCCCCGTTTTTAATATACCCTTTTTTAATAAATATGGTTTAATTATTGTTACATATTTAGTGTCGGTTGTTCCTTGGATTTGATTATTAGAATCAAAATTTCGTCTGTATGCATTCGTTCTTTTTAAAATATCCATATAATTTTCCATATCTTTTGTGGAATAACCAACAGGTTGTTTCTTAAATATTAGTTCATATAAACCAGGTGTTCCCTCATATCTAACACCCTCAACCTTAATATCTTTTCCTATAAAGTCTACTTCAGACTTCGCGATTTTATATTTTTCGGAATTAATATCATGATTAAGACCATATTTGTTATCAAATTCACCCTTTGTATCCTTTATTAATTTATCAACAAATGGTCTTATCAACGGATCATAAGCATTCAAATATTCCTGATATGCTGGTGTTTTTGTTATTTCCAAGACACTTTGTTGTATCTCTTCTAAAGTAGGTTCGATTGTTGATTCTTGACTCGAATTTGCTATATCCATGTCATCCCAAAATACTTCATCATTTTCTAAAAATGATGGCATGTTAGGTGGTAAATATTTATCATAGGCATTTGATTTTCTTGCAATGCGTTCTGGAGGAGTAGGAAATTGAAATTGTTTTATAGGAGTTGAGAACATTTGCGGTGAATAATTTTCTCTTTTAATAAACGGATCTGTTTTAATGTTTCTAATTAGCTCATTCAAAGGTTGAGTAATTGGTTTAAACTCTTTTTCCATACGAATTTCTTTATCAGATAAATCTGATTTTAATGCATTGTATTTTTGTTTAACAGATTTTCTTGTTTTTATTAGCTCTCTTGCTGATTTTTCATCCATCTTTAAGCAAGTTAGGTTATGTACTAGAGAATTGAACTCTAATCCAAAAGTTATATAGTTTATTATTTTGCAGCGGAGAACTTCCAATCTCACTCTACTAGTCATTTGGATTAATTTGTGAAAAATGTTTTCTTATATTATTACATTTTTGAAAACTGGATTAAAAACTAAGAGTAAACTGTAGAAGCCGTTTTTTAAAATCATGAAACGTTAACACGCTATAGTCTAACAAAGTGAAAAAATGTTATTTGTAATATCTCAAAAACGACTACCCTTAGACAAAAATTTCCTTATAACAACTTTACTTGTATTGAATATAGTATTTAAATTTGATATAAAAATATATGGAATCTTATTATAATGTAATATTTTTTTCAATCAGCTTTTGTGAATCACCCTGTAGAGACAAAAATAGTTTTTTCTTATACAACACGCCCTAGGCCACAACTTTTATACACATTTCTTTTATGTATCTGAAATAACAACGAACTTTTTCAACTTATTACAACAATGCAATAAAACATGTTATATTTGATTAACTATCCTAAATAAATAAAACAACATCGAACTGTTTTACAATCTATAAACCGCACTGTCCATTTACTATTCTATTTATTGTTTTTAAAATAATAAACTATATATTATCATAATATGTAAATATGTAAATATAACTAAACTCTATACAAGCTAGAGCGTCGAATGAATTTAGTTTAACTCCGCTTGTATTTATATCCAGCCAAAGTAGAAAAATTCATTTAAACACGCAAACAAGAAATGTAGTTAAAAATTAAATTATTTTTAATGCAACTAAAAAATGTGAAATTGCATACGACTAATCGATTCTAAATAACTATCCTGTCATATAATTAGTAACGTAGATCATCGCATTAAAACAGGTATCGCCCTTTCTTCTTTGTGTACGTATTCTTAAAATAATTATTGATTTCGCGAATGACGGCATACCATCAGCTTGTGACGTCTATAAAGACGATTGAAAATAATGAATGCTGAAGATCTGATCTCGTTTTAGATTGCTGTAAGGTGTATGTGTATAGTATGCAATTATAGATGTGCGTGTTAAGCGGGATATGTAAAAAAATAGTAAAAATAAATATTGAGGTTTTATTTAAAGTAATACATAGTATAGTTAACTTTTACGTATTGGATTAAGTAATGTATAATATCTATTAGTTATTCAAATTTATTTTATTACAAAACGAGCATTTTCGTTGGCTTGGGGCGGGTCCGTCAAAGTGAGTGGTCCAATTCAGTCTGTTGTAGTGAATAAAGCATGGTAGAGAAATCTGTAAACTGAAGTTATTTTTATAGATAACAGGTAATTTTCCCCATAAATCTAGAAGTTCATAGGAAGTTGCATGTTTTATTAAATATTCCAAAGGTATCATTTTTAATTCATCACTGGAAAAGTCACCTAAATCTTTCTCTCCATTTATATGGGCTAATATAATATCCACAGAAGGACAGCAATAATTATTCATTTTTTAAAATTTTTTAGATGTGCGTATACTTCGTTGTTTTGAGTACAAATAATACTGGTTTGATAACTATTTATATTTATATAGTAAAAACATAATAGATAGGTAGAAGGAGGATATGTGTATTTATATCCTTGCGATTTACGATCGGTTTGGGTTGAAGCTGTATATATCCCGTATATGTTCATACATGATTTGTATAGGTGAGGTGGTTGGAGTGGGGGGAGGAGTGGGGGGGAGTGTTGTATTGGTAGGTTTGGGTGTGGTGGTAGGAGTGGGGGTAGGAGTGGGGGTAGGAGTGGGGGGAGGAGTGGGGGGAGTGTTGTATTGGTAGGTTTGGGTGTGGTGGTGGGGGTGTCTGCGATCCAAATCCATGGATGGGGTAGGAACGCTTACTCAACCCTACTTAGCAACTTCATTGCACGAAACACACCCCGATCTACCATCAATTTCCCAAGGCACCATCATCAAAATTAAAAGACGTTATCGTGAAGTGAGCCACGTCAGGGACATACCAAGAATAAGGCAGCCTGGAGTAATGGGTGAAGACACGCAATTAAACGTTTTAATTGCTCTTTAAGAAAATCCTATTAACCCGTTCGGTAACTTGCAAGAAAAAATAACATAAGCCCTACGTCTGAATTCAAGTTAGTGAAACATGCTAAATGCATCCTCATAAAATGTTAATGGTACAAGAGCTACTAGAAGATCATCCGGACCGCCGTCATCAGTTTTCTGAAGTGATGATGATTACACTTGATCAGCGTTTAATAGATTTGGACTGGATCCTTTTTACAGATTGGTGTACTCTTGTACTAAATGGTGAGTTCAATAAACAGAACTGACGATATTGGTCCGCAGAAAATCCGTACTGGATGCGAGAAACACATACCTAGCTTACGCAAAAACTTAAAGTGTGGGCAGGCATAATTGGGCCAATATTCTTTGAAGGTAACTTAAATGGCCATACGCATAGTAACATTTCTCTAAGAACACGCCGCACCGTGGCTAAAGTCAAACAGAAATAGCCACAGAAACACTTAAAAAACACCAAAATTAGAAGATAATAATACGACGTAACCTGACGCATGAGCTTTCTACGGCCCACTACTGAACTAAAAACTTTTAGGAATAAACCAGTATCAGCTGTTAATTTTATATGTGGCTGTCAACTGTCGAAATGCTTTGTTTTTAGAAAAAGTAGACTCTATATAAATTTTTTCCAAGGAAAGCTTGTGCCAGGTTTGACTGTTTTATTTTCTCACCATGCAGAAGCAGATGATGATCGAATATGGTTACAGCAGGATAGTGCTCCGCCTTACTGTGCCCTAAATGTTCGACAATATTTAAGTAAAATTTTTACAAACCGCTGGATAGGAAGAACGGGTACCATTGAGTGGCCGCCACGATCGCCGGACCTTAATCATCTAGACTCTAGATTATTTTCTTTGGGCGCACCTAAAACCAAAGTTAATGTAACACAACCAGAAAATTTAGAATAACCCTGGATATGGTACATAATGCCAAGAATTAATTTTACTTTAGATTAGGGGTTTGTCAAGAAAAAAGTGGGCAACATTTTTACAATAAAACAAATTGGGTCTACATTACCGGAATGCAAAAGTAAATAGTAGCTTGTATTCCCTTGTTTATGCCCCTTCCAACGAGGTACCACAATACATACCTTTACATTTGAAAACAAAAGTTGGGGGCGGTTTTTACCCCCAAAAGAGGGGTAAATTTCATGAAGACACAAAGTATACCCAACTAAAAATAAACGCAGCCGTAGTTTTGTATTTTTCAGCAAATAAAGAGGCTTTCTAATATTAATAAATAATTTATTCCAGTTAAAAATTCCACCCTGCATAAAACAAATTGATACAGTATATATACGAGTATATTTCTACATAAAATAAATCTGAATGTAGCAAAAACACCTATGCCTGTGCGGAAAAGAAACCCGACTTCCAGATGAGGTGGGAAGTTCAATTTTTCCACGTATCTAGATAATACTACTAATATGGAGGAAAAATTCTGAAACTCCAACATTTTTAACCATCGAGTTATAGAAGTTAAAAAAGGCTACTGCTAACGCAAAGGAATTTCTATAAAAACAATTGTTGTAACAATATTTACAACGATGTGTCACTTGTCACTTTTTGTCACCAAGAAAATATTTTTTTTCCAAATTTATTGTTTTATCTAGAGGGCTATGAATACCTTAAAATCACTTATTTCAGTTCTTTAATCTTGGGAAAAATACAATTTTACTATTTTGGTTCAAGCTATGTGCTATGTAAAATTTAATCTTTAAAGTTGTATAACTAATTTTTTTTTAAATGACAACATGGTGGCTCGTCCGGTTAAGAAAAAAGAGGATTTTATTACGATTATTTTGATACCATATACTATTAGGTTTTAGAAAAGCTGCCATTAAAGATCTTTAAAAAGTTAACTTGGAACTTTCTTAAAATAAAGCATCTTTTGAGAATAAAGATTTAAATGCATCAAGTAGCCTGCGACCAGCAAAACTGATAAAACAAAATTATGCCTTAAAGAAAATTGACATGCCAACAGCTTCTGCCAAAGTAAATTAGTTTGTTGTTTAAAAAGCATGGAAAATACTAGTTTTACAAGGAGTGAAAAAGTTGATATGTTATTATTGTCAGGCTCATTTCGCATTTTCGGAACCAGTTTTGGGTACCTAATAGTTAAAAGTGCCGGGTTGGATGACGCCGATTACAATATCTTTGTGCGTAAAGTCGTGCAGCATCGGTTGAATTATTTCTACATTCTCCAAAAACGAATAACATATCAACTTTTTCACTCCTTGTAAAACTAGTATTTTCCATGTTTTTTAAACAACAAACTAATTTACTTTCAAGATATGATTTTGTTTTATCCGTTTTGCTGGTCACAGGCTACTTGATGCATTTAAATCTAAATTTATTCTCAAAAGATGCTTCACTTTAGAAAAGTTCCAAGTCAACTTTTTAAAGTTTCTTAATGGCAGCTTTTCTAAAACCAAATAGTGTGTGGTATCAAAATAATCGTAATAAAATCTTCTTTTTTCTTAACCCGACGAGCCACCATGTTGCCATTTAAACAAAATGAGTTAAACAACTTTAAAGATTAAATTTTACATAGCACATAGCATTAGACCAAAAATAGTAAAATTGTATTTCTCCCAAGATAAAAGAACTGAAATAAGTGATTTTAAGGTATTCATAGCCCTCTATAGATAAAATAATAAATTTGGAAAAAAAATATTTTCTTGGTGATAAAAAGTGACAAGTGACACATCGTTGTATTTAGAATGTCATATGAAGTCAAAAAAAGGAAAAATATACCAGGTGTCCCATTTAAAAATCGAAAGTTTATGTCACTTCTGGTTAAACCGGAAGTTCCATAATGATGAGTCACCTGTCAAAAAATGTATTTTTATGTAGTATACAAATCCCCCCAATTTTATTCCATTATCTTGAAAAACAAAAAAGTTAGAGGGGCGAACCACCTTCCGTGGACACCTGGTATGCATTCCCTCTTGATTTCCTTGCTGGGTAGCAAAAGCAATATATTGCTCAATACGGATATGTACCTATTATATTCAAAATTACACAATTGATGCTTATACCTTATATAAAATTACATTTTTGAACATAAAGTCTGGTTGTAGATGACTGAGATTAAACCTAGTTCGGTAGATCTTAGGTTAGAGCAGCCACCTATTTTAAGTGAAATAACCCATTAGCCCAAGTTTAATTGAAGTGCTATTATTTTTTCGACTAACTAGATCCAATATAAAATGTTTAAAGGAAAATTTTAAACACTTTAATGATCATTTATTATATATTTTTAGGTGCTTTTGGTAAACGAAAGACCAGCTTGTGAGCTATAGTTTCTAATATCTGAGAATCAACACCTCAACAAAAAGTACAATGGACTACGGCCGGGAAATGCAGTTACTGTTGAAACAATATGAAGAAGCCCAAAAGATAGCACTTTTTTTTCAAGAAAACTATACAGTGATATTGTTGATACGACTTATAATATGTATCCTGACTTTAGCAAACAATGGTTTGCTAATTTTCGTCATTTGGAAATGTAGGAATCTCCAAACAAAAAAGAATTACATTATAATAAATTTTGCTGTGTTAACTGCAGCGCATAACCTACTTAGTATGATAGCCATTGCCGCAGCATATGGTTCTGCGAATACAGTATCAGCGGTGACAGCAATAATGAGTATGTTAGAACAAGTGACCTTTATTCTAGCGACAGTTCTAGCCCTCGATTGGTATTTTGTTAAATCTTATCCTGACTTAGTTTCCGGAAACCAAAAAGTTTACAAGTGGGTAATTGCAGTTTCTTACTTAATTCCCTTGATATTTTTCGTACCTGGTGTCATAGCCGGATACCACTGGGCTCACGTAATCGCCTTATTTAATGTAATAATATATTTTGTCTGTCTTCTGATAGTCGGCGTATTAGTCGTGATACAGTTTACCAGAAACAGTGGAAACACAGATGAAGATAAATTTTCAAGTGGTGTTTCTTTAGCTGGTATTTACGATCTCCTTTGGCTACCAGTTTTTATTGTCGGAATTTGCTGGTATTATGACCCCTTATCATACGACCTATTTGCCGCAAACTATCGAATTCTTTTTCTCGGGATGTTGTCCCCAATAATAACGATTTCGATACTTATAATTCGAGATAAAGATATAAAAACAGCATACAAAGACATATTTAATAGGTCTAATAGTAACTTGCGACCGGCGAATAATATAAATGGAGAGAATGAAATGCTAAATATCCCAAAGACACAGAACGCTGTATAAATTGCGCTTTACCATGTTTTTTATTGATGTTTGCTCTATGGCTTCTAAAAATGGCTTTTTGGGTATGTGCATCCGATTGTAAGGAAAGCTATTACCTACTTATATAATAATATGTATACGGGTTACAATTTTTTAACAATAAAGAAAAGGTTTATTTTTATTGCAAATTTGAATAAATGTTGAAATATACCTAAACTTCCAGCACATCCCCAACTTTTTTTTTAATATGGGAATTGCATTTTATGTTTAAATGCGTTGTACCTGTGTTGTTTAATGTTATGTATTAATTTGGTACATTTGTTAAGTAAATATAATGTTAGAATACAGTTTACATTACATGGATTGGCTCGACACACCTATGTATCTTATTAAGTATATCCTGGCAGGGTTATTAAAAAACCACTTCTTTACAACAGCGACATTTCAAAAGTAATAGACTATCACGTCAAACTTTCCATCCTGAAGTTTCTATTCAAATTCGGCTTTACCCGCCGGCTTTAAATATACCCTCGCGACTACGTGAACACCTGAACATAATTCTTACCACGCAGTCCAGGCACGTAGCCAGGATTTCTTCTCGGAGGTGGCCCAGCAAGACGGCAGTAAAAAAGCGCCGCAGGCGAAACAATTTTGCGTGCCACGCCCTGTTTTGAATTATGGTGCTTGGTTTTCAAGTGGGAAAAAACTGTCACAAAGAAAATTTAATAGTGTAGGAGCTATGGATATTTCGTATAAAATTAATTTTGTTTTTGTAAGTTTTATAAGTATGGTCTCGAGTTTCGGGCGGGGGCCCTGCCCCCCCCCCCCCCCCTAGCTACGTGCCTGCCACGCACCTACTCGGTAGGAGTATTGAGGAAAAGTTTTATAGTATATTAAGTACTAGCGTGTATCCGGCATGCGTTGCAACCCGCTGGTATAAATACAAACCCGAACAAACCCGATATATTAGTACCCAGCATGCCACTTTCTGAAATTGCACCCGTGCGAAGCCGGGACGGGTCGCAAGGTATACATAAAAACCTTCCCCTTGAATCACTCTATCTATTAAAAAAAACCGCTTCAAAATTCGTTGCGTAGTTTTAAAGATTTAAGCATACAGGGTGTTTTTTTAAGGTCGACGAGCGGCCATATCTCGGAAACTACTGGGTATAGAAACTCAGGAAAAGAAAAATGATAATTAAAGTGGCCATGAGAAAATTCTGGAAATAATTTTTAAGTTCCGCATTTTGTCGCAAGAGGGCGTAATTGAAAAGTAAATTTTAAAATTTTACATAACTCCGAAAATTCCACAATAAGGTATATGTTTGATAGCACCGTTTTAAAGCTTGGACAATTATGCATCATTTTGGTCTTATGCTCATTGGCGTACCGACTTTAATAAGAGTGGGGGAAGCTGTTGAAAGTGTAATCATTTAAATCGCTGTAACTTATAAACGACTTATCCGATTTTATCAAACTAAAGACTGTTTGGAAGAGAAATGTATGCACTTTCACCAATCGTATTTAGTTGTCCATAATATTTCTCAAAAAAAATGCTAGAGGGCGCAATTTGCAATAACAATACATTTTTTGATTTTACTCCGAAAAAATAAATCATACGGTATAATTATGATACCATAATCGAAAAGTAGATGAAATTTGCAAGAAAAAAAGTAAAGATCGCAGTTCGATATCTTTGTTCGTTTCAAAGTTATCGCCAATAGAATAATTTTTAAAACAACTTGCGCCCTCTAGCAATTTTATTAGAAACTATCGTGTACCATTAGATACGACAATTAAAGGTTCTTTCAAACAAGCTTAAATTTAGTAAAATCGGATAAGTCGTTTAGAAGTTACAGCGATTTTAATATTTACACTTTCAATAGCTTCTCCCACTCTTATCAAGTGAAAGTGTAAACATTAAAATCGCTGTAACTTCTAAACGACTTAACCGATTTTACTAAATTTAAGCTTGTTTGGAAGAGGAAGGTAAGTACCTTCAATTGTCGTATCCAGTGGTGCAAGATGGTTTCTAATAAAATTGCTAGAGGGCGCAAGTTGTTTTAAAAAATTTTCTATTGGCGATAACACTGAAACGAACGGAGATATCAAGCTGCGGTTTTTATATTTTTTCTAGCAAATTTCATCTACTTTTCGATTAAAGTATCATAATTATACCGTATGATTTATTTTTTCGGAGTAAAATCAAAAAATGTATTGTTATTGCAAATTGCGCCCTCTAGCATTTTTTTTTGAGAACTATTATAGACATCTAAATACGATTGGTGAAAGTGCATACATTTCTCTTCCAAACAGTCTTTAGTTTGCTAAAATCGGATAAGTCGTTTATAAGTTACAGCGATTTAAATGATTACCCTTTCAACAGCTTCCCCCACTCTTATTAAAGTCGGTACGCCAATGAGCATAAGACCAAAATGATGCATAATTGTCCAAGCTTTAAAATGGTGTTATCAAACATAAACCTTAATGTGGAATTTTCGGAGTTATGTAAAATTTTAAAATTTACTTTTCAATTACGCCCTCTTGCGGCAAAATGCGGAACTTAAAAATTATTTCCAGAATTTTCTCATGGTCACTTTAATTATCATTTTTCTTTTCCTGAGTTTCTATGCCCAGTAGTTTCCGAGATATGGCCGCTCGTCGACCTTAAAAAAACACCCTGTATATAGCTGAAAGGGACGGACGGACAGACAGCGACAGCGACTTTGTTTTATACTATGTTAAGATTAAGATTAAGAACGGTAAGGACGATTTACTGATCGATGAGAATGTCCAATATTGTCTGAGATCAGTAAATGCCGGTAAATCCTTACCGTTTGTAATTCTAATACAATTTTTTGTACGACTGATATGAAGAACTAAGCAATTATTTTTTTAATCGTCCTGCTTTCAATAATTTAATCTCTAATAATTAATGAAAATTATTACGTTGATTTGTTGTTGACATGTATTTATTTGGGAAAGAAAGAAAAAACTAAAAGTCTTCCTCCACAAAATTGAATAGAAATAATTCTCAAGGGTCTCTACATGTTTCGAACGTAGAAACGTTCATCATCAGGAGACAGAAAATGTATTTAAATATGCTGATGGTTTTAGCAGAAGAGAAAATGGTAAGGACCTTAATGGAGCTTTCATGAAATTAAAAAATTTTTGATGTGTAAAAGAGCAATAAAATAGAGAAATTAATGAAAGTTAAAACATACTCAGTATGTTGGAAGTCAGTAGATGTGATCTAAACCAACTAACAAACCGGGGAAGAAGAAAAACTTTCTAAAAAGAAAGTGTCAAAAAATTGAGTATGTTTTAACTTTCATTAATTTCTCTATTTGATGGCTCTTTTACACATCAAAATTTTTTTAATTTCATGAAAGCTCCATTAAGGTCCTTACCATTTTCTCTTCTGCTAAAACCATCAGCATATTTAAATACATTTTCTGTCTCCTGATGATGAACGTTTCTACGTTCGAAACATGTAGAGACCTTTGATTGTTTCATTCAATTAAACTTTGTGGAGGAAGACTTTAAGTTTTTTCTTTCTTTCCCATACTTTCAACTCCACTTTAAGCATGGACTACTTCTTTAAATGTATTTATTTGTTTCTACCTGTTGCTTTTATTAAACCTGTCACGTAGTTGTCAGACGCGATTTTTTTCGACAATTATTTGGCTTTTGTAATTTTGAAAAGAACTCTTTTAAAGTTAATAGGCCAAAAATGAGCGATTATGAGAATGAATGAGAGTAAAAATTCTGATGTTGGAACATCGGACGCTCAACTATTATACCCAACGAACTAAAAATACAAAGGAAGGAGGGTATTGTAAATTGACAGTTGTCCGGGATGGGGGCTGATGGCGGCAACATTTGACGCATGCGCGCACGACTGTTTCCGGTCCACCTGTGGCGTATCATTAAAATGGTAATAATAAAATGATTAATGAAATTCAATTTGACGAAGATAATAGAAAAAATATTTAGATTCATATATATATAAGGTTGGTGTAATAAAACAATACAACTATTTCTTTTAATTATTTATTTAAATAAGGTAACGGAGGTGAAAGGGTCCTTAATGTAAATATCTGGTTAAATACCTAAAAAACACCTGTTATTATACATTAAAAAAAATTGCAGAAAACAAATTGTTTCAGATAATAAATACTGATGAAGCAAAATTATTGCCAAAACGTCTATGTTAAAAAATAAAATTTTAAGAAAACCTTACTCTTTCTTCATGAACCAAATCACAAGAAAATAATAAAATATATAATCCTGTTTATTATATTTTTTGTAGGTACCTAAATAATATTAATGAGATTTATAGTATACAAGAAAATTGTCAAATGACAAACTATGCAGATGATACGAACATTTTATTGTCATCGTTAAACATATACAGTGTCACCAGTAAAGTCCGCATCATATGGGATTTTTTTTATTAATAGTTTTATTCAAAATTTGACTTTGGCATCAAGTTCTGCTTCGATCGAGATGAAAATTAAGCAAAAAATAGTAGTCACGTGATTCGCATTATCTGTCAAATTTTAATTTTTTTCAAAAAATATTTCAAAAGTGGGGTTATTTCTGAAAATATCGAAAAAAGTTATTGGAAAAAGTTTTTTTAAATGCAGTTTCTAGCCCACATGCAAAATTTCAGCTGCATAAGATAATTTTGATTTTTTACCTATATTTTGTAAAACTTCTCAGTTTTGACAAGATACATTTTCTTTAAAGTAGCGCCATATTAAATGTGTGTTTTTCTACAAAATCAAAATTGGGCTATTAAAATTTGGTCGCATGTGATGCAAAGTTTATTTGTTTTTAAATGGGTTTTTAATTAAATCGTTGAAAATAGATAAATTCTACGTTATAAGTTAAACTAAAATTTATTTTCTACTTAATAAACACTTTACTGAAGACACTGTGTTCTTTTTGTCTTAATATTAAAGTGTATTACTTTCAGACACAAACTACGTTTTCAAAAATACTTATTTTATGAAGTTACCTTATACAGAGTCAAAAACAAATAAACTTTGCATCACATGCGACCAAATTTTAATAGCCCAATTTTGATTTTGTAGAAAAACACACATTTAATATGGCGCTACTTTAAAGAAAATGTATCTGAAATAAAGCATTGTCAAAACTAAGAAGTTTTATGTAGGTTGCGTTGAGTCTTATTTTGCAAAAGTGGTGCAATTTACACAATATGGGTAAAAAATCAAAATTATCTTATGCAGCTGAAATTTTGCATGTGACTAGAAACTGCATTTAAAAAAAACTTTTTCTAATAACTTTTTTCGATATTTTCAGAAATAACCCCACTTTTGAAATATTTTTTGAAAAAAATTAAAATTTGACAGATAATGCGAATCACGTGACTACTATTTTTTTGCTTACTTTTCATCTTGATCGAAGCAGAACTTGATGCCAAAATCAAATTTTGAATAAAGCTATTAATAAAAAAACATCCCATATGATGCGGACTTTACTGGTGACACTGTATTGTGATGTAAAACCTAATAAAGTTGTCAAATGGCTATATAGAACAACCAATATAAATTATCTTAATCAAATACTTAAAGACAGGTATCCCAGATGGGCTAGCTCTCCAGGAACAATTGAGGAATATTGGAAGAACTTTAAGGACATTCTTTTTGAGGCGAGAGCTGCTTCAACGCAGCAAAAAGAGTTTTCAGGTAACACAGATCCCTTATATTATAACAAAACTGTTAAAAATCTTAAAAATAAATGCCGGAGGCTGCACAGACTGAGAAATGAAAGTGTTGGTCATAACAAAGAATACAAAACTGCCTGTAGACATCTTAATTACCAAAAACGTAAAGCGCTCAATGACATAAAAACTTTTATACCCGTGAAGCTCGATCAAGGAGGCTGAGAGAATTTTATCGATTTATAAACTCTAAGAAAGGTAATACAAATGTAATCCCAACCCTTAATTATAATAATAAAGTTCATCTTACCGAGGAGGAAAAGGCGAATGCAATCAATGATTGTTTTCACTCTATTTTTGGCAAAGCGAGTAACTATCAGCAGGGGAATGCTTTTCAAACTAATGAGGGTCATCCCTTTGTTTTTTCAAATAGAAATATTAAGTATCATCTGACGAAATAAAAAAAAAAGCACGTTACCTGGTCCAGGTGGAATATGCAGTTTGCTTCTGCTTCTGGCTAAAGACGAAGTAATACCATATTTGAGAACTTTATTTCAAATGTCAATTAATAACGCTTCTCTACCAAAAGAAATAAAAGCATGAAAAAGAGCGGAAGTACTTCCTTTTTTCAAATCAGGCTCAAAGGGCGATCCACATAATTACCGTCCAATAAGCATAACTTGTATCTGCTGCAGACTTTTTGAAAGACTTTTAGCAGATTATTTAAAAAACATTTTTAATGGACTAAACTGCCTGTATTACAGACAATTTGGATTTAGAAGTGGGTACTCCACTGAAGCGGCACTGGCTAGTTTTACGCAAGAGATCACCGAATCATTTGATGACAACAATAGGGTGGATGCTGTCTTCATTGATTTAAAAAAAGCCTTCGACCTGGTAAATCATGACAGTCTTTTAAATAAAATAAATAACCTTATTATAGATATTAGAGTTAAAAAGTGGATAGCCGAATTTTTGAAAGAACGTAAACAGTGTGTTCGTATTGGGGTGTCCTGTCTGGTGAGGCTGAGGTGACCTCTGGGGTACCGCAGGGTAGTGTGCTTGGTCCTCTCCTCTTCCTGCTCTATATTAATGACTTAGCCGTGGACATGGAGTCTTCCATTTGTCTATTTGCTGATGACTGTGTTGTGTATAGAAGGGTGAGAGGGGAAGAGGACTTAAGTGCACTGCAGAGGGACTTAAAGAGAGTAGAGGAGTGGGTAAAATTAAATAACATGGGTCTAAATGCTGACAAGAGTTGGTTGTTTTCTGCAAAAAGGCTGTTGACATTAATTACGATCTTGATAACACAATACTAACTCCAGCTAAGACGGTCAAATACCTTGGTGTAACTGTGGACCATCAACTGCACTGGGGAGATCATATAAACAACATACTTTCAAAAGCTCATCGTTCTCTTAACTTCGTAATGCGAAATCTCAAATCTGCATGAAGGCAAGCCAGAGAGAAGGCTTACCTGGCCTTGATGAGGCCCTTGGTGGAGTACTGCGGCAGTGTATGGAGCCCCTACCAAGGATACTTGATAAATCAAATTGAAATGCTCCAACATAGAGCTATCAGATGGGTTTACTTGAACTTTTCCAACAATTTTTCAGTTTCTGAGGCGCTTCGCAGCATTGGATGGCCAGAAAAAGACGTGATGCTAGCCAAGCACTGTTATTGTACAAATGCTGTTACCAATAAGGCAGCTTATTCTGAATTAAAGGCAAGGTTAACACCAGCACATAGAATTTCTAGACATGACCATCACTTTAAGTTTGATCAGCCTTTCTTTAAAACTTCATTGGGACTTTTTTCGCCTTTGAATAATGGCATTAAAATTTGGAATTCGTTATCGGCAGACACTTTTAATAACAACATTCCTAATATAGGCACCTTAAAGAAAAACATTTATTCTTTATCCGTAGGAACCTTACGCCATTTGACAACTTCAGGTTAATGCGTGTTAGATACTGTTTTATCTCATTTTGTTGTAATTCTATTTATTGTGTTTTTACTATGTTTTGTGTGTGTGTGTGTATTGTGATATTTACAATTGTGATACGAGAAAGTGTAGGTATACAAAATTTTATAGCACTTTTAAAAAAAATAAAAAATTTAAATTTCGTACTTATATTTTTATGTTTTTATACAATATTTGTTAAGGTAATTGTAATTATAATACTACCACCGGGCAGTAGCCCATTTGTAGCTAATAAATAAATAAATGTAAAGACCTTGAGCTTCTCGAGCAACATATTCAACAATTTATGATTGAAGTAAATAATTGGTTTTCTAAAAATAAACTAATATTAAATAAATCAAAGACCGGTATCACCTTGTTTAAGACTAACAGATACACTTTGGAGAATCCGGAAACCGTAAACATTAATGATTGTCATATAAGATTAGAGGAAGATACTAAAATCTTAGGTGTGTTGTTGGATAGTAAAATGTCCTGGAAGAGCCATGTCCAATATATGTTGTAACCAGAAGGTGTTCCAGTTAGATTCACAGTAGGTTAATTATCTTCACGTTGACGAAAAATTGGTTGAAGAAGTCCGTTGATAAAAGCGTATCGTATGAAATCGTTCTTGTTTTGTTCAGCAGAAACAGATTTAAAATTACAATTTTTACTCAAAAGTCTTAATTCCTGTACATATTGATCAATTGATTCATTTAATTGCTGTTTTCTTGTGGCCAATAAATGTCTAGCAAACACTTCATTGGTTGGTTTTATATATACGTTTTCTAAAACTTTAATTGCGTCTTTGAATGATTTAGTTTCACTAATATGTTCGTATACAGAAGGGGAAATAAAATTGATTAAAAGTTTCAGTTTGTCTGCGTCTTCGATTGACTTTTCTTTTGAATTATTATTATTATAAGGATAAAAACTGTACTTTCTCTGCCATTATTAATCCAACAATCTAACTTTAGATGACGCTGTATCAAAATCAAGAGCTTTGGAAGATTCTCAAAAACAATCTGAAACATATATGTTACCTCAAAACGTAATCAATGCTACCTATTCCAACGACACTAATTTGACTTCTCAGCATTCAACATCCGCAAGTATTGGGCATGTTCAAATATGTTACTTTTGTGGTAATCCAAGACACCCACGTTCTATATGCCCAGCAAAGGATAAAAACTGTACTTTCTCTGCCATTATTAATCCAACAATCTAACTTTAGATGACGCTGTATCAAAATCAAGAGCTTTGGAAGATTCTCAAAAACAATCTGAAACATATATGGTACCTCAAAACGTAATCAATGCTACCTATTCCAACGACACTAATTTGACTTCTCAGCATTCAACATC
Source organism: Polydrusus pterygomalis (assembly GCA_963969555.1). Taxonomy (NCBI): domain Eukaryota; kingdom Metazoa; phylum Arthropoda; class Insecta; order Coleoptera; family Curculionidae; genus Polydrusus; species Polydrusus pterygomalis. Next base: position 40,033,811 of record OZ018383.1, on the reverse strand, counting down.
CGCAAGTATTGGGCATGTTCAAATATGTTACTTTTGTGGTATTCCAAGACACCCACGTTCTATATGCCCAGCAAAGGATAAAATCTGTACTTATTGCCAAAAGGTTGGACACTTCTCAAAGGTATGCTTAAAATCTAAAACAACAAAAAGCAAACCAACTTCAGCATCTGTTCATCTAATCGCCACTGCATCTCCAAGATTTCCATACTGCCTTTCAAAAGCTTTAATTAAAGTTATGATAAATGATACATCTGCAAATGCTTTAATTGACACTGGAAGTTCAGACAGCTTTTTAGACATAAATTTTGCAATTAAAGAAAAATTATCAATTTTTCCATGTCATGGTCAAGTATCCATGGCGTCTACTTCATATTCGACTCAACTTCAAGGATATTGCTTTATAGATCTAAAAATGCTTAACGAAATTTACAAAAAAATTAAAATTTTGGTTCTTTCAAATCTATGTACAGATTTAATAGTTGGCCATGATATTATGCAGCATCATGATCGAGTCGATATCAAATTTGGAGGACCCAAGCCGCCCTTATCTATTTGTTGCTTAGCTGAAGCCCAAGTAGATCCACCATCATTATTTGCCAATATTACTGACAATTGCAGACCCATAGCAACCAAATCACGCCGCTATTCAGAAGATGACATGCAGTTTATAAAGGATGAAGTGAAAAAGTTATTAGAGGAAGAAATAATAGAAGAAAGTATATCGCCATGGAGAGCTCAGGTACTTATTACTAAAACTGAAAATCACAAACGTCGAATGGTTATAGACTATTCTCAAACTATAAATAAATTTACCTTACTTGATGCTTACCCTCTACCTAATATAGAAGCCCTTGTTTCAAAAGTAGCAGAGTATGAAATATTTAGCACTATCGACTTAAAATCAGCATATCATCAAATTCCTATAAACGAGAATGACAAGCCTTTTACAGCTTTTGAAGCAGGAGGTCGACTTTATCAATTTCGAAGAATCCCATTCGGAGTTACAAACGGAGTATCTTGTTTTCAAAGAGTTATAGATTCTATTATACTTAAAGAAAGTCTGCAAGGTGTTTTTGCTTATCTTGACGATGTTACTGTATGCGGCAAGGATCAAATGAGCCATGACTTAAATCTTAAAATGTTCTTGGCTGCTACACAAAAATATGGACTTACACTAAATGAGAACAAATGTTATTATAGTAAGGGATCAATAAATCTGTTAGGATATACAATTGAAAACAAATCATTAAAACCAGATTCTGACAGATTAAAACCTCTCTTAAATTTGCCTCATCCTCAAAATACACCTAGTCTACGAAGAGTTATAGGAATGTTCTCGCATTATTCAAGATGGATTAAAAACTTTTCAGATAAAATAAGAAGTTTAATCGACTGTAAAACGTTTCCTTTACCGCCAAATGTAATTTCAGATTTTGAAAAGCTAAAAAGTGACATAGCAAATTCACTTTTATGGACAGTAGATAAAAATGAAATTCTAACTGTTGAAACGGATGCCTCAGATGTGGCAATTGCTGCAACTTTAAGCCAATCAGGAAGACCTATTGCCTTTTTCTCTAGAACATTATCGGACTCTGAGAAAAGACATTCATCTGTAGAAAAAGAAGCATATGCCTGCGTTGAAGCAATTCGTAAGTGGAGACATTTTTTAATTGGGCGACATTTCAAAATAATCACGGATCAAAAATCAGTTTCATTTATGTTTCATGCAAACCACAATAAAATAAAAAATGAGAAGATTATGCGTTGGCGTTTAGAACTTTCATGCTACAGTTATGATATTGTTTACCGACCTGGAACATTAAATGCAGTAGCAGATGCGTTTCAAGAATTTGTAGTTCAACTTTAAGCAACAAACTATTTGAATTACACACATCTTTGTGCCATCCTGGTGTTACAAGAATGCATCATTTTGTAAAAATTAGAAACTTGCCATATTCCACTGAAGAAATAAAACGAATGACATCCGCTTGTCCTATCTGCGCTGAAATAAAACCTAAATTCCAAAGAAATTCAAGCATTCATTTAATTAAAGCTACATCGCCATTCGAAAGACTCAACATCGATTTTAAAGGACCATTACCTACTTCCAGTAAAAATGCATACATGCTGACTATAGTCGATGAATACTCCAGATTTCCATTTGCATTTCCATGTAAAGACACTTCATCGGCAACTGTTATAGAATGTTTAGATGGTTTATTTTGTTTATTTGGAATGCCAGCTTAGATTCATTCAGACCGTGGAACATCCTTTACTTCCAATGAATTTAAAAACTATTTACAATCTCGAGGAATAGCTTCTAGTCGAACTACACCTTATAATCCAGAAGGAAATGGTCAAGTAGAACGATATAATGGTATAATTTGGAAAAATGTTACTCTTGCACTGAAATCACGAAACCTAAAATCCATACAATGGGAAATTGTGTTACCAGATGCATTACATTCTATTAGAAGTCTACTCTGTACAGCAATTAACTGCACTCCTCATGAGCGATTATTTAATTATCAACGACGATCAACTAGTGGAACCTCTATCCCCTCGTGGTTAAAAGAATCGGACACTGTTTTATTAAAAAAGTTTGTACGCCATAGTAAATTTGATCCTTTGGTGGAGGAAGTTGAATTACTGGAGGCCAATCCAAATTACGCACTCGTTCGTCATAATAATGGCAGAGAAAGTACAGTTTCCATTAAACATTTGGCCCCTAGAGGAGATATTGAGTTATTAAATGCAGAAACTGAACTTGATAAACAATCTCATGTTGCAGAGAACGGCAACAGAGATTTTAATAATCAGAATAAACCACCAGACAGCTTAGCTAAAAATAGCGAAGAAAATATAGCAACTCAACATACCGAGGAAAACACTACAGAGACACCACAACTGCGTAGATCCTCAAGAATCCGAAATAAACCTAAATATTTCTCATGATAAAAGAAAAGTAAACTGGGGGTGAATGTAGTATAAATACTTATGATTATTCTTGTATAAACTTTACCTGTTCTATGTGTGTTACTGGTGACAATTCAGTCAATGTCATGTTTTAACTTTTCATGCCAAGTTCTGCAAAATAAAGCCTACATTCGTAAAGGTTTAGTTTATTACAGGCAGGTTTTGACATGATGTCTTATAAGATATTGCATAGGAACGTACATGCCAAAAAAATATAAGTTTTTTAATTATCTGTTTGGCACCTTTACCAAATGACACAAAAGTACCTATAACGTAATTAAAATACTGAAACCTATAGACTACTACCACTATTTGTAAAAAAATTATTTATATTTTGATATGAATTTCTTTGAATGATAGAAGGTTTGGGACTTGCTTTGGATTATTTTTTTTAATCACTGGTATCTCCAGTCGTCCTCAGGTGAATATTGGGAAAACGTTTCTATCATTCTAGAAACATCATTGTCTTCAACCTTTAGTATGAATTTCGTTGTTTATCGTACCCACACTCCCATATTTTATTACATTCTTTATCCATGGCTTTAAAATTTTAAAAATAGGTTAAACCAATAAAACATCTAAAAACTTTTCTCAATAAATAAGGAAGAGTGACAAAGCAGCTTTCTCAGAAGCATAAATAATGCAGAATTATTTGTATTCACATTCTTAAGTACCTACCTACCTACATATTTTCCAATATATTATGTAATGACCCGATACAATAGTTTCAAAACTTACATTTTTTAACCTGGCTACTTCAAAAGTAGGCACTGCAGTTGGGACCAATCTAACTTTTAATCTTAAAGTTCTGTCAAAGTAATCTTCAGAAAAATGCTCCGAGCAAAGAACGCTATTTCGTGTAGGATCCTAATCACTTCGGTTTACAATTTTCAACCATGCCTTTTTTCTTAGGTACTTATAAAAACCAGTAAGTATTTTTTATTTGCTTTCCTAATGCCGGTTTTCCACTAGACGGACAAACAAAAACAAAACACAAACTCGTGTCGAAAAACATTTTGAAGACTGGCGAGTTTTGCGACAGTTGGAGTTTTGTTTTTCGTGTCCCGTTCGAAAGCGGTACATCAAAGGGTTTCGGTGTGTTTTAAAACTCGAGCCTGTTTAGTGGAAACGGTCGTGTTGTGGTTTTTATTTTCGCCTTGCTGCTTGCTACTCTGAATACGAATTTTCCACTGGTACCTACCTAGGTGAGTAGGTAACGTTTTTCTTTTGTTATAGACAATAAGAAATTTATATACATATACAGTACATACAGTATACAGCTAGTTTATTAATATAGACACCGTACACACCATACTTAGTCACTTACTTTCTTTTAAGGACTTCAGTATAAACCAGACACAAGTAACAATACACAAATCTTTTGTAGACATGTTGGTTATTGAAGAAAAATGTTTTTTGACTTCCTGGCGACAACCAGTGGAAAAGGACCGAAAACAAAAACCAAACTCGAACACAATGTAGCTCGCTTGATGGAAATAAGAGTTTTGGGTTTGTTTCAGTTTTGTTTTTGTTTTTCAAGTTCCAAAAAACACAAACACAACATAAACTCAACTGTCCGTTTAGTGGAAAACCGGCATAAGATTTTACTCCCAAGGGTTCTGAAAACGGAGACCAAATGTTTTTACTAAAAGTATTGTTTATTTTAAATTTTATGTAATTTTTTAAGTTATTCAATTGTTGCACATTTTTTTCCCGTTTGCTATAAAATTATTGTTGAAATTGTGATATTATATGTACATAGGTAAATATTTTTGTTATTTAAATTTTTCTGGTTTTATAAGACAAACGCCCATGAGGCCATGAATGACATGCGACTCATGCGAGGTTATGTGTATTTTGATATAAAATTAAAATAACATTTTTTTTTTCTACAGATTAAAAAAGTTTTTATATCTAAACATAAACTTACCGATGAAATGTTATGCCCAGTTTTGTATTCTTTAGCGTTTGGGAGCACCCACCAGCAGCACAACTAACCATACTTAAAGCTAATTAATTAACACGGAACACCACCTTATTAAAATGTTTTAATCGCTATCCAGCGCTAAAAGTATAGTCCACTGTCACAGTAAAGTAATAATTATAAGTTTACTAGAATTCGTTAAATATGTTTCTTAACTAATTAAAATGCCAATTAACTCAAAAACAGCAAAGAAAGCAGAAATCACAGCCCGACCTGTCAACAATAAACCCTTTATTTTTCTGTGCTGTCAACCACCCAAACAAACATGGAGTCATTTGTGGGTTCTCAAAATGTCCGACTTCCGTCACAAATTTTGTTAGGCGGTTTATGCATAACCTTCCTTCCTTTGTACTTTTAGTTCGTTGATACCGGACAGATTAAAGATAAAATTGTTTATTTCTGTGAAGGTTCTGTTTTTTTTATTGGATTTTTTCAGATATATTTCCGACTATTGTGTCTAATTTTACTTACCGTTTACTGAATGGTTAAGTAATTTACTTACCGTCGTCTTAGCCTTAGCAATCAGTAAATACCACATACCAACGTAAAACCAGACTCGGTAATAGTGTTGCAACCGATGAAAAGTTCGCTTGAAAAGTTGGTAAAATTTTCGGAAAAGTTGGAAAAGTTCGCTAGTACCTTGGAAAAGTTGGAAATTTCGGTAGTAGGCGATTCTCCGCGACGCTAAAAAAAGGGAAATATTTACTTTACTTACAAAATAAAGGAAAATCAGGGACGTAGGGAGTCTACTTCATTGGAATATTTGTTATTCTGTTTTATATATATATATTTTTGTAAGTATTAGTTATATTTTTAGTATTTACTTTTACTTGTATTAAGAGAAATTGTATTTTTGTCCAATTGTCTTGTATTTCGGATTTTCCTGCTAGAGAATACAATAAATAAATAAAATAATGGCAAAACTGGGCCGTCGGCGAACATAACAGACAATACGGGGAACCCCGGTATTCATTACCGACTTTTATCAATGGCAACAACATCCGCAGCTACTGAGAGAAGTACTAGTACATATAGTAGAATTCATACGAAAAGCAGGAATCTTTTAACAACGGAGAGAGCGGGAAAAATTGTTTACATCGGACACAATTTGAAGCTGCTTACACCAAACCATAACACAAAGAAGACCACGACTACTGATAGTACTGATGCTGGTGAAGCTGATGAAGATGGTTCCCAAGTCCTTTTACCCAGCAGCACTGAACAAGTACCCTTAGAGTCTGGTTTAGGTTTATCCGCCTCTGCCAGCAGTGCCAGTACGGTCACGAAGAGGTTGGCAAGGTCAAAATCTGGGATTTCTGCCAAACAATCCAAAAAAACTTTAGAAGACATCAGTCACGAACTAGAATCGACAAATGAGTATGGGTCAGATTCAGATGAACAATCTACGGAGTCTGACAACGATTCTATCGCTATTTATGAAGATTCGTCGTTTAGCAGTGATGATGGTGATTCATCTTAGGAGGCCTTGGGCCTTGGTCTTACTTTTAGGTTATATTTTGTTGTTCGTTGTTTTGTTTTATTGCTTGTTTTCGTCTATAAATTATATATATAATATGATAGATAATAAAAGATTGGGTCAGTATTTTATTTACATAATTTCCACACAAGAACACATCACAATCACAATGCAAGATGCAACTTTAAAATTACCGTAAAGCTAAACTTTTCCAACTTTTCCGAACTTTTCTTGAAAAGTTGATCGAACTTTTCATCAATTTCAACTTTTCCGGAAAAGTTGCAACCCTCCTACTCGGTAAACAATCAAAAATATACAAGTCGTACAAAAAGATGTTTTATTTATAGTAAAGCTGATGAAATGTTTATTGTGTTTCAGAATGTTACAATATTCCTAAAGTATATTATGCCAAAGCAGTGTAAAAAATATATTTTATGAAATGTACCATTGAAATACAATTAGGTACTAATTATAATGGTAACTTATATAAAACTTTAGTAGATTTATAAATATTCAATATTTATTAACCTTTATATATTTTTATCAGTTTTTTCTTTCTGATTTGAACAGTAGTGAATTTAATAATATAGGTATAGCCGGAAATTAAAAAACAACGTTCTATTTCAGCACTACACTAAATATTGTCACGAGGGCACCGGGTTCCTTGATTAAAAGGCGGCCATCATAATTAATTTAACTAATTATTAATCAACATTCATAAATAACACTAAAATAAGTATACAGAACTTAATCCTAACTTTTTATGCGCTTGGCTTCTCTCATTATCGGGGAGGAAAGTGTCGTCGCGATCTGTAATTGGCGGCTCAGGGCGCATGGCGACGTACCTGCTTGGCTGCGACATAATTCATGAAAAGTCCCCTGCTCGCTCTCACGCGACTTGCTGGGTTCCCCACTCTGGCCGGGCTATTGGGTTTACTAGAGCGGGGGAACCCAGGCGTCGACTACTTGGACCCGCAAAAACTACCCCCCGTGACAATATAAAGTGAAGTAAGAAAAACAATTTAAAACTGAGAATAATTAATAAAAACTAAATAATCAAAACGAGAAAAACTGATTTAATTACAAGAAGCACTTGGAAAGTTATCTTAGTAAAAAAAACGCCTTTCATAATATTAACACATCCTCTTGCATGACCTGTGCTCCCAAAACGTTGGTTGAATTTAAGGGCATCGATGAAGAAGAGGAAGAAGAAAAGAAGAAGATTGTAGTGCTGCAAGAAAGCATTATTTTTCTACATACGGCCATATAATATTAAAGTTATTTTTCAAGGTCCACATGTAAATTTCCACTGACCAGATTGCAAGTCAAAAGCTCCAGATTAAACTGGTGCGAAAAAGTAAAATACCTGGGTCTGAGCCTTGACAAACGGCTGGCTTGGACTGACAACGCTAACCAACGCTTGAGAAAAGCAAATGGTCAACTCAGCGCCATCTACTCACTTATCAACAGTAGAAGTAGACTAGACTTACGCACAAAGACTATACTTTACAAGACAATTGTCAGACCCGTACTTACTTATGGTATCGCCTCCTGGTGCACAGTAAATAAGTCAACGATGAAAAAAAATCAAATTTTTCAAAATAAAGTTTTAAGAATTATAACAAATGCTCCACGATTTACGATGGTTCATACGTTGCACAATGACTTACAGATACCAACAATCACGAAACATATAGACAAACTTATTATCAACTATTACAAACGTACAGACGTATCCATGAACCCACTCATAACGCAATCACACATACACTCCAACCCACAAAAACCGTACAGACTACCGAGAGACTGGCTCATTCCAGCCACGGCCGCTCAGTAAATTAGAAGTAATTACTTTCCCGATGCCCTCTGCCCACTACCTCAACTAAAATGAAATAATTATTCAGTAGTCAACCACAACATTCAAGATCCGCCGAAAGGCAATACTGTATATAAATATAAATTATAGTCGGTGACTAATTTAATAAACGAATATGATCCAAAAAAAAAAGTGGTTTAATGAATAAAAACTGATACGAATAAATATTAGGTATAATGAAATAATCAATACTTAGGTCTACTAACGTTTAATTTTAGTTACCAATACACACCTAACATTACTTAGCTAAATAATTTGAGGTTTAAAGAATTTCTACCCTAAAATATAAAAAAAGGCCTTTTAAAAATATTATTGAATTCAACATAATTTTTATATTATTCTTTCTGTTAACACAAAGGAGGCGGGTTTTCTACAAGCGGGTTGTATATTATTAAATTGGATTGAAGGTTTGGCGTTAATAAAATCCAAAAAAATCCAGTGGATTTCATTATGTCTTAATTTTGACCAGATAACCCTGGATCATGGGCTTCCCCTTGGTTTCGGTTCTATTAACCGAGAACACGACATGTGAGTTAAGTCTTTACAAGTGATTTTCCCCTTAAAATTTGATACTTATGTCTGATTAGCAAGGATATAGCAAAAAGCGCCTATGGATGGATCTGGCGAGATGAAAGGAAACTTTTCCTCAGTATGTCTTACGCTTGTTTTTTCAGCACTCATTGTCTTAATTTGATAAATACTCTCTATAATATGGAATTCTAAATAGAGAATAAGGTACACAAATGTATCCTATTTTTATCTTCTTTAGTGTTTCGTATTCATTTTGTTTTACTTTTCTAAATACGGCACTTGCTGTATGCTTAACCAACACACTTCATTTAATAATTTGCTGTCTCAAAAATTAAGAAATACCTAAAATCTACTGTAAGGAACTCATGGTAAAACTTATTGTATTGTTGATATTCTTAGTATAAAAAATAACATTATTTCGTATTGTAAGAAACTGTACCAATTGGAATATTACATTTTTAATAAGTCGTCTTGTACGGAAATTATTCGTTATTGTACTACCTTGTTGTTAAAAGCCTCGTTGCAATGTTAATAAATTTTTAAAACGCAATTCCAGAAAAACTTTTATCTTTCCAAACATTATTTTCTGATAATATAATATTTCTTAATACTATCCTATCTAGTATATGTCAAAGTCCCTGTAAGGTGGTCATATTTTTATTACTTTATACATGACATTTTTCTACATGCGTTCCATCTAATTGTTTTTTCTTGTTTGGCGTTTTTGTTGTATAAATTATAGTATATTTGTAGACATATATTGACATCAAGTATTTGTATTGTTCAAGTATAGGCTTCTACCACAGAATATATAGCTACGCACGTAGCTATATATTCTGTGCTTCTACCCTTAAAAATAAAAAGCTACTTTTTATTCCACCCAATAAATCGGTTTAATAAATTCTAGAGACCGACCGAAGATTCGGTTTCGGCCAAACAATCTAGTTTCGCTTTCGGCCAAAAACCGGCGAAACTTCGGGTGCGTCGAAACTCGTGCGTGTTCGTGAATTGTCGCGCACCGTTCGGCTAACTTTGGGTGAGTTCGTAGGCAGTGTTGTCCTTATAAATAGATATCTTTGTTACATATTTTAATTATTGTTTTCTATTTCATTTAACACGAGTTCACTGTCCGTATATGTGTAACAAATACATTAGATTTTAGTATACAATAGAATTTTTAACATGTATAAATAAGTTTTCGTTTCGGCCTAAACTGAGACCAAGGTAGAAGATTCGGTTTTGGCTAAAAATCTAGTTTCGGTCGGACACTAATAATTTCTTATTGTTATAGTACTAAGGCATTTACTAATATTTCGTTATTATCGTATTTTTATTTTTAATAATATTAATAATAGTAACTTTTACTTCTAAAATGAGGTTACAATGTATGGAATCCCGCTATACATGAGACATTGTTTTTATTTTTATTGGTGAATAAACTTCATTATCAAACTTTACTATAATGTTATGGCATTTTAAATACGGCAAGGAATAACTTCTTACTTTAAGATTACTTACTACCTATGTCTTATTTTGCTGATGCTGCCATTCTAAAATTCATGTTTACTTATGGACTAGGACATTTGCTACCGTTGATCTTAATCTTAATATTTTAATAAATACTCTATTTACTAATATTGCAATTTTAAGAAGGCAAAAATTAACAAGGAAAAGAAAACGAAACTCTATTATTATTTACTGTTACTGCAAAGGTTGTAACGTTGTTGTTTTGTATTATTACTAGAGTACTGTAGGTAAAGACTAACATGCATTTTTTTATTAGTTCAAAACTGAAAAAAATTGTTATTTGCTATTAACATTAGTATTTAATCGTGCTGCATTTTGATTACTCTAAAATATTGAACAAATATTGTGTTTACAGATTCCGCTTTATTTTATGGAAAATAACTCAAATAATTCTTTCCGATGTTGCTATTAATGAAATTATTATAAATGTGATTGCTTTAATGACTTATATATTGTTAATAACTATGTGGTCTCTACGCCTTATTTACTTATATAACTTTTGTAATATTGTAAGAAAGTCTTAAGAAAACAAGCCATATTATGTATTGATGAAAAATATATTCTTAATTATAATGTTGTTGAGCTCTATTGTCTGCTGAACGGCCTTAATTAATTGTATTTATAAAATGGACAAATAATATTGATGTTAGATACTATTTTAAAACGTTAATAAATAATGTATTTTGCTATAAAGAATCCAGACGTTGCTTGAATGTTGCTAAGTTTTCCAAAACCAATGTACAAAAAAATATTGCTAATTGTAAAAATATATACTAGGAGCCCATAGACTGCGGCTTTGCTGGCTGCTTTGGTCGACGAACCGTTCGACGACCATTCTATTCAAATCAAAACAACACAAATTGCATGTTGCACACGAGGGTACCTCTAATCATAACAACTACCTAAAAATTAACTGTTTTTTACAAATTTTTAATATCTGATTTTTGAAATTTTTTTTATTGTTTTTCTTTGTATCACACTTCTGTGGAGTATGATTAGGAAATATATCACCAAAATAGGGAACTTTCCAATTTTTTTTTTCAATAATATGATTTAGTTAGGCCTAAAGAAAATATTCCCCTATTATTACTCCTTAAAAATCAGTAATAACTTGATAAAAATTCTTTAAAGTTTCGCGCGTGTCAAAAGCATTTCAAACGACCTTTTAAGCGCGCCAAGCCCGATGACGTCACGAAGTATGACGTTTCCGTCATCCGTCATCCTGACCGGTGGCCGAGCTACCGAGTTTGCATTTGGATTGCCGTGTGTTATTGTTATTGTATTGTTGTTTTAAGGTGGAATTCTCAACGTCGTTCAATTTATTGCCAACCTATAACCTACCTCGTGGATGTCACACACGAATTATACTTCTTGACGTCACGACCCGTTTTAACCCGCTTGGGATAATTTGAATTTTGGGGCAGTTTTAAATCTTTCTAGCGGTCTTTTGGGTCGAAATAATAATACGTTGTTTTTTTTGCTGCCATATGTTTTATAACAATATATATTTATGATTTATAAAAATTTTTCACCATTTAAAATTTTTGTCAAGTTCCCTATTGTTAAACTAAGAGCTATAAAAAAATAAGCGAAAATTTTATATCTTCGTACTTCTGCCTGTAGGAAGAAATATTAAAGTTTAGCAAGACATTTTAAAGTTGCTGCAGGACGCTCCTGTGGTGCAATAGCTTGTGTTAACTGCGTGTCTTGTTTGATAATAAGAGGGGTTACTAATTTTAAAAAAGTACAATGGATTTCGTAATCCATTCGTAAATAAATAAACCAGTCGCCCGGTTCCAGTTTCAGCTCTTTTAGTAGGTTAATATGAGAAAACTGTTCTTTTTCATAACCCCTTCCTTCGTCCACTTCGTCCTTTTCCTTGTTGTTTTTATGGTTTATGCCGCTTCCACTGCATACAAATATGTTATATTCTCAATGATAGTCCGCCTTACCAGTCTGTGGCTACGACGCCTGAGAAGACGGGGTCATAAAAGGGGTAAACGAGTCAATTATCATCAAACAAAAGACGTATTTTGACAATTTGAGCGGCATGGCTCCTAATTACAGTCCGCAGGAATGACAAAGAATGACAATAAAAAAATCAAAATTTTAAAATTTAAAGAAAATGCCGTTCATTTGTACGTAGGTACTAATATTAGAGGCACTCCCGGGTGCCGATTACGTCACCTAGTTTAAACCTGTGTATGTGGGCTAATACGGTACTGCTACCTATAAAACACTGTGCGTCATTTTCGCTGGCTGTTTTGCTCGTCCAGCAAAGCATCCAGCAAAACCGCAGTCTGCGGGCTACTTAGCGGATACGTTTATTATTATTGTCTACATGTCAATGTAAAGCTTGTTATGTCACAAAAATACGTCAATGTAAAGCTTGTTATGTCACAAAAATAAATACAACAAAATTTTTAATAATGAGTTTTTTTTCCTTTGCCATTTATTGTCTTTGATGGTTCACTCTTGATGACAAAAAATCCATGTTCCATGTTAAATGAACTTAATGCTTTTGGAGACGAGTAAAGTTATATTAAAAAAAAAATTGTTAAGGCGGCGGCGGGCTCTTGCAAAACGTCCCAGGTAGTTAAACGTAGTCAACCATTTATTGTGAAACATACTTTAACAGGCCTATTAATTGTTTGTGTCATTATCGGTTTTAAAAGATGTTGGTGCTTTTGTAGATGCCCTATAAGTCAAAGTAATTATACCCATCAACTCATCTTCAACCGTTTTAGACAATGATCTGATACCTATAGATGAAACAATATCAACTGAACCTGAATTTGAAGTAAATCATTATACAATTTTGCCTCTCCACTTGTCAAACTCACGCTGTTTAACAAGTATTAACATGATATGGGAAATTTAAACCTTTGCCTTAAACCTTATAAAAAGTCTACATTATAGCAACGCAACAGTAGGAGATCGCCTTTATATGTGAATGCCACGACATTGGTCTGAGGCCATGATGACGTTGTTTCATTCATATTTGTTTAGGGATGTTTGCTGTGTGACTAATGGAACTGGTTAATACCAATAAAAACACTGTTCTAGCAAATCTGAAATTGATATAACACTAAAGTGGGTTTGATACATTAACAATTTATTTATTATGGGTTAATAAAAGATAAGCTATCAATACAAACTATTGAATGATGAAAGACTTTTGGACTTCCATTGTCTTTATTTGTTTTAAATCACAACGTTTCAACTGGTAAGTATCTCCAGTCGTCTTCAGGTGAATACTAAGTAAGTAAAGTAACTACAGGACTATTTATACTAGCTAGGTGCACTAAAGCATATCTGAGGTGGGTGCAGTCATGCGTTCAGTTGGCACGCGATCTTTTCCTAAGATTACATCTATCTAACAAAGGTTTCCAGATATTTCTTATGTCTAAGGATGGTTTACTAAAGCAGTCTGGGTTCTGGTGAATAGCAGCCGCTTCCTTGAACTTTCTTTTCCTCCAGTGTGGTTCCTTATGTAGGATTTCAGCTTCTGACCACATGATATGGTGACCATGTTTCCAGGCATGGTCAGCTGCACCTGACTTTTCGGTCTCTCCTTTCAACGTATTGTTTTTGTGTTCTTTAATCCTTGTTTCTAATGGTCTTAATGTCTCACCTATATAGGATTGGCCGCATTCGCAGGGGATCTGGTAGACGCAGTTTTTCCTATCTTTTTGACTTGTGTGTCTTTGTGGCTGTGTGACCCAGGCTGCTTTAGTAAACCATCCTTAAACACAGTGGCGCAACCAGAAATTTTGTCCGGGGGGGGCTTTAACCTCTTGCGCCGCAGGCGAAAAAATTTTTGGGTGCAACGCCCTTTTTTGGGTAAAATACGTATGATTGACGAGAACGACAGCCCCCTAAAACTTCTGCAATAATACGCCGCTAGCCCTAACGAAATATTTATGAAAAAAAAATTTAGAGATTTTATTTTAATTAGTAAAAATGTAGTAAAAATAAGTAACGCATATATTAAGCATACTTATACTAAAACAAAACAAAAACCTTATACAATAAGTTGTAAGTTATCACTAATAATATTAATATTAAAGTAAAATTCTTCGTTTTGTTTTTGCTATTTCGTCCAGAATTTCTTCCACGGTAATATCAATATCGTGGTTCGCATAAATAGGTAGACCAGGGTCGATAATTTTTGAAACAAAAAAATAATAGTAGGATGAAACCCATTGGAAAAGAAAGAAAATATAACAAAAATGAAAGAAAAAATAATTTACGGGCGATCCGAGGTCGGGAAGTGGAAGGGGGTGAGTTTTTAAGGCTAGAAAACGATTTATCTCGATTTCCGGGAAAACTACAAGTCCTATGGAAAAACGTTAAATGGCAAAGTTGTAGGTAATAAAAAGATCTACAACTTTTGTATTAACACTTTTTCACATTGCCTCAAAATTTATGTGAAAAATTCAAATAACCAAGTTTTTGTTTTTTTTATTTTTATCTTTTACAAAAAAAATTATGTTTTCACGAAATTTGGTGATAACTTACCTTTTTATGTCCCAAACACACTGTAATTATTTTGATTTAAAATATTTATTTTTTCACCTTATTTTGACTTAACATCGAAAAAGCACCCTTATTTTCAATCGAAAATTCTCACGTCAAAATATCTGCTGTTTTAAAAAAGTCGGTAGGCGTTTTGTTCGTTGAAATCTCCACTTTCTGATGGTGTAAAAAAATATATACATTACTATGGTAAATGTTCTCAAAAAATGCAAAGAAACGGAAAAAACTCGAATCCGAAATTTTTTTTTTAATCATTATGTACAATTTTGACCTATTTATTAAAATTTATACTTTAATTACTCAAAAAACGTAAGAATCCATGTTACATTGATAAACAAAAAAATTACAAATCCATAAAACATTGAGATCGCAAAAAACATGCGAAAATAGTTCGCGTGACATGAAAAATTGGTTTGCAATTAAACGAATAGGCTAAGTTTCTAAGCTCGGGCAAGGGCGGTCCTACGGGGGGGGGTACTGGGGGTAATTACCCCCCCCCAGAGACCAGGTTGAGGACGCAAAAACTAAAAATAATATGTCCAAAAAACTCTAAATATTTATTATTTTTAAATAAAAAACAAAACCAATAAATTTGAAAAAACATTGTTTTATATAAAAATATCAACATCTTAATATTATAATATATTCTATTATAGTCCATCGATAAGTCGATGCAAAATATATTAAAAAACAATTGTAATTTTTTTTTGCTTTATTTTCATGTTCTGATTTCTTTATTATACATATACATTTAAGTTTTGTTTTATTTTAGTGTTTCGACTTATGTTACAATATTAAAACATACTACATCAGTGGCGTATTTACGATGGGGCTCAGCCCCCCCCCCCCAGATATGTATAGTAGGTACAATTGTATAAACAAAGTTCATCTGTCACGGATAATGCCCTCGAAGCTTTTAAAACTTGTTTATTTTGTCGCCCTTTCAAATTTATTTTAAATTAAAAGAGTGTTTTAAAGTCTGGCATATCGCCGCAGATTAAGCTTTACGGTTATTTTACCCAAAAAAGGGCGTGGCACCCAAAAATTTTTCGAAGATTGCGCCTCTGGCGCAAATCCTTGGAAGTACCCCCCCCAGAAAAACGTTCCAGGACCGCCGTTGGCTCGGGGGGGGGCTGCAGCCCGGCAGCCCCCCCCCCCCCTGGTTGCGCCACTGCTTAGACATAAGAAATATCTGGAAACATTATTTGTTAGATAGATGTAATCTTAGGATAAGATCGCGTGCCAACTGAACGCATGACTGCACCCACCTCAGTTATGCTTCAGTGCACCTAGCTAGTATAAATAGTCCTGTAGTTACTTTACTTATTTATTATTCACCTGAAGACGACTGGAGATACTTACCAGTTGAAACGTTGTGATTTAAAACAAATAAAGACAATGGACGTCCAAAACTTTTTCATCATTCAAGAAACATCATTGTCTCCAACCTTCAAACAGTCAATACAAACTATGTCTTAGCAAACCTGTTGTATTAGATTTTTCCTCAGTGTATTCTACCTACTACAAACTCAGACTCTAAAAATGGGAATTTTGTACCTTCCCTGAAACTAGTCCTAGATACGTATCTGGCGCGGAATACGAAAGTTAAATAAATTCTCCGCAAGCAAAACATTCGACGATTCGCCGGAACAACCGCCTGTTCGTCGCGATCTGCCGCCGAACAACCTTGACACCATCCGAGTATAGACGCTCCAAAACTGAAAGTTTGGTTGGTTTCATGTTTTGTATTATTTTTGCGTGGCATTGACTAGTCAGATTTAGATGGTAAGTCTAGGTTAAGTTTTATTGTTATTTAAGTAAAGTTTAACTTATATTTTTGGTAATTATTGTTATGTAATTATTTGGGACCGTTTGGGGATAATTTCTTAGTGTGTACTTTGTTTCGGATCAATCAAAAGATTTAACGAGAAAGACAGGCGGTCGTTCTGTTTCAGAACGATCGCCATTCACATGTCCTATTCTGTTTTGTGAAATTAAGGTCCGGAAACTTTTATTTATACATATTTTGAAGGATGTATTCAATATTCAATTCTAAATATCCCTATCTAAAACCCCGCCCGCCCGCACACTCTTATTTAAAGAATTATCTTATAATAAATAATTTATTAAAATATCAAAAACATGGTATAAAACAGATGCATGAGACCAAATCAAATGTTAACAAATATAATTAAAAATCGTACGATTTATTTTAGATATTTGTTTTGTCTTTGGGCCTGTATATTTTATTTGCCTAAACCATTACTCTATCATTAAATATTACTGAGAAATGGGAATTTTGGTCTCACTATACAAATTTGTGTTGGCCTACGCCGGCGCCGGCCTACGGGACCCTTGAGGTCGTTGGGCCTGGTGCCGTGGAACCCACGGGACCATAGTGCGTATAGCACTGGGTAAACGGTAGCAAACAAAAAAAAAGGTTTATATGACACTTGGAGCGACAGTTTATTTTCACAATATAAAATTTTATTGGTGGCTGAAAAAAGTGTGGCGATACAAAGTTAATTTTTTTTAAATATAGTACCTACCAACATAGTCATATGTTTTAAAATATACCTACACCAAGCCAATTTATTCAAAGTATGATACAGGGTGTCCATTTAGTGTGCCGGTGGACGATATATCGTAAACGGTCGACTTAAGGAATAAAACTTTTATACAAAAGTTGTACATGTTAATGTCGCGCACCTTTTAAAAATAATTTTAAATATACAGGTTGGACCAAAAATCCAGGGTGGGCCAGACATATCTTTTTTTAAATGGAACACCCTGTATATTTTAACATTTTTAAATTTCACATAAGATTATAATTATTTTTTATTAAATGCATTATTAGTCTATACTTCATAGTTAACGAGATATTGACTCTCGAAAAGTGACATTTTTGAACTTTGACAGCTTCTAACTTTCTAACAGTACGTCTTAGAGCAAAACGGCTTACATGTCACTATCTTCAATTTTTATTATCTTCCCAAAAAAAATCAACTTCCAGTTAAACTGGAACAACTATATTTCCTGCTTTCGAGTTACATTCGGTTTAACCGGAAGTTGATTTTTTTTGGGAAGATAATAAAAATTGAAGATAGGGACATGTAAGCCGTTTTGCTCTAAGACGTACTGTTAGAAAGTTAGAAGCTGTCAAAGTTCAAAAATGTCACTTTTCGAGAGTCAATATCTCGGAAACTATGAAGTATAGACTAATAATGCATTTAATATAAAATAATTATAATCCTATGTGGAATTTAAAAATGTAAAAATATACAGGGTGTTCCATTTAAAAAAATATATGTCTGGCCCACCCTGGATTTTTGGTCCAACCTGTATATTTAAAATTATTTTTAAAAGGTGCGCGACATTAACATGTACAACTTTTGTATAAAAGTTTTATTCCTTAAGTCGACCGTTTACGATATATCGTCCACCGGCACACTAAATGGACACCCTGTATACTTAAACATTTAAGGGCACGGGACTTTTGCAAAGTTATAATTTTTTTTTTTGGAAAAAACGGCCATGTTTATGTTCTTATTTGGAAGCCCTGGTATAATTTATCCAATGTCAGTCTCGTTGAGACTGTTTACCGCCGTATGGAATGTCATCACACTGACTTTGGAATAACAATAACAATCTTGTTTAAATTTTATCAAATAAAAATTTTAGGGACCAACAAACATCTTTAACTAATAGACTATTTTTAATACCTTCGTTTTCGATCATTTAACACATTTTTATTAAATTGATGGGAATATAATATACACATGTACATATACATACTATACTGGGTGTTTCAGGAGGAACGGTCACCGCAATAACTTTTTTATTGTTTAAATTACAAAAATAAAATTTGACAGGTGATATTATTTTGCATTTTATGACATGACGGATGGCAATTTGGCACTTCCGGTTTAACCGGAAATTACCTCAATTTTAGATTTTTAAATGGAACACCCTGCATGTATATTTTTGGCTATATTCAGAACACCATTCCAAATTTAACGACACTCTACAGTGTGGTTGTTTAAGTGTGCAACATATGGGCATTTTTTTTATTACCGATTTCTCAGAAAATGTTATTCTTGATAAAAGTTGGTGCATGTTCGATAATCATATTAGGTACACTTGGAATGGTTGCAAGTCAAACGGCGTACAGGGTAGGCCAAAAAATATAAAACCTGTACAAGAATAAAGTACCTCTATTTCAGATAATTCAGCAAAATGTTATAAAGAAAAATTGTTTAGAATTAAAAGTTATGCATAAATTCAAAAACCTGACCTCCTAAAATAAAAAAAATATATTTTTTTTTAAAACATTAATAATTTCCCAAATTTTTTTTATATTCACCATAAAGACCTTCATAAATTAATCAAAATCAAATCAATTTCACATATCTTTGTTCAAATTCAAGCATTTTTGTAAAATTTACTTGAATTTTTAGTTTATTAAGGAATCACAAACTTCATGTTTGTTGCAAGGATATGAAACACAACTTTAAAATATCCTAAAACTTCTTTTTAACAAGATAAAACAGTAGTAATGATAATATGCTACTTAAAAACCTATCATTCAAAGTGCAAAATTTTTATTTTAAATGTTTATTAAAAGAACTGTATCTACAAATTAAGTGACAAACATAAAATCATACTAAAATAATCGCAGATACCTATGGAAAAAAACAAATAAGGTCACGTTTCTGAATCTATACATAAATTTTAATTCTAAACAACTTTTCTTAATAACATTTTTCTGAATTTTCTAAAATAGGGGTACTTTATTCTTGTACAAGTTTTATATGTTTTGGCCTACCCTGTAGACTTGCAACCATTCCAAGTGCACCTAATATGATTATTGAACATGCACCAACTTTTATCAAGAATTAAAAAAAAGGCCATATGTTGCACTCTTAAACAACCACACTGTATGTAATTTTTTTACACTTTAAATAATAGTTTTTCTTTTTTTATCTAGATTGCTATGAACTCTCAAAAATGGTTTAGTTCTAAGCCAAATTCTTGATAAAAATTAGTGTCTCGCACTTTTTAAAAAAGTTTCGATATTTTCCAAATCTCGCCTCGCTAACATCTCGCAAGATGTTGTCTCCTCTCATCTCGTCTCGTGAGAGTCTCGCAATTTCTCGTTCTTGCAATATGACGTCATAAAAAAATTCTGTAAAAGCTCCAAGTACCTACGGGTTTTTATTATTACCATACAATTATCAACGCATCCTTCCCAAAGGATTTTCAAAAGTTTTTCTAAAGTTAAAATAAAATATGGCAGTTCTGGCACAGTGTTGCTACTAGTTACGGTGCCATTCGCGGTTCGCGCCGTTAACTTTAAATTTAAATCATGTTTTAAGGGTTGTATATGTATGCAAAAATCAAATTACTTTAGAACAGCTATACTCTAAGTGTGTTCCGCGGAACCCTAGGGTTCCGCGATACCTCTGTAGGGGTTCCTCAAGAATTTAGAAAAAAAATCAAAACACCTCTCTCTGGTCGAACGTTTTGACTCCGAGGCCGCGCGTAGGTATATTTTAGTGATGGGAAAAATCGAGTTATTTTAATAATCGACTACCGAGAATTCGAGTGATTTAAAAAACCGAATGATAATTCGATTTTTCACTCGAATGCTATATTAGGAAAAAAAGGTCGCCATAGTAGTCAAAAACCGGTTTTTTTAATAACTTCAATAATCAACCACATTTTAGACTTCTAAAAAAAAAAAAAAAATTGTGGAGCCGCAATGAGTGATTGGTGATTTATGAATGGCATGCGGGTCGTTTGAAAATAAAATAATTCGAATTTTCGTCACTCGAATGATTACCGATGATAACCGAATAATTCAAGTGATTGAAAAAATCGAGTGATCAGTTATTTTTCACTCGAGTGATCCCATCACTAGTATATTTATTTATTTATTTGTATTTGTATAAACATGTGTTACAATAGCTGGTACAATATCTCATAAGTTTGGTATCAACATGTATACTTGTGAGCGCGCAGTCCCTTTGATAAAAGCCGCCTCTGAATTGTTTACAACGCAATTTTTATATGTCTCTTTTTATTTTTGCTTTTTGTTTATCAAAGGCGCCGACTCGAGTATTTTCGAGAATATTCGAGATTGAGTCTAGGACTAAGTATAAAAGCGCCGATCGCGCGTCGCGCCTCGTCAGTCAGTTGACGATTAGCGTTCGGAGCGATAAGTTCCTACCTACCTACTTACAAGCTCGCTAGCGAGAAACTAGTGTTCATTGTTCTACTGCCTGCTGTATTCTGTTGTCTCAGTTTTATACATTTCTTCATTGTACTAAACTTAGTCTCTTATACGCAGTAACGATTGTGCATTATTTAGACCCCACCATCCTGACGTGTAACATTATAAATAAAGAAGAATGGAACGTTGGCTTAAAGGTGTTAAACGTGTTGCAACAACATCTTCTAATGACGCTGAATGTTCAAAAGCAGTACGCGCAGAGAATATAGCAATCACCGATCCAGACGATGATGCCACGACGCCAAGCTCGACGGTTTCAAAGACGAAAAAAAGGAAGTATGATGAATCATATATCAGTTTCGGATTTGTTGATTCCAACGGCTCACCTCTCTGCATGCTATGTAGTAAACTGCTTCCTAATAGTTCCATGGCACATGCCAAATTGCGCCGACATTTACAAACTGTACACCCCGAGTCTAAAGACAAGAATAAAGAATTTTTTGTTCGTAAAAAAGATCAGTTATTGGAAAGTCAAAAAAATATGATGCATGTAACAAAAACTATCAACGAAAAGGCCACGGAGGCATCATATTTAGTTAGCTATCGCATTGCACAAGCAGGTGAAGCGCACACTATCGCTGAGAATTTAATAAAGCCATGTGTATTAGACATAACAAAATGTATGCTCGATGAAAAATCTGCAAAGCATCTTTCTACTGTGCCGCTATCAAACGATACTGTTTCACGGCGAATCCATGATCTGGCAAGCTACGTCAAACAAGAACTAGTTACACGTCTACAAAAAACACGATTCGCCTTGCAAATGGACGAGTCAACTGATGTCGCTGGTCTGGCTATCTTGCTGGTTATCGTGAGATATCCATATGAAAGTTCTTTTGAAGAAGACATGCTTATGTGTTCACCGCTGCTCACAAACACTACCGGGGAAGAAATTTTTAATAAAATAAATATATTTTTTGACGAAAATAATCTCAGTTGGAACAATTGCATTGACATTTGTACAGATGGGGCCAAGGCGATGACAGGTAAAACAGCAGGAGCAGTGTCACGAATAAAAAATAAAGCGCCTAATTGTAGTTCCAGCCATTGTATTCTGCATAGACAAGCACTTGCGATGAAGCAAATGCCGTCAAATCTAAAATTAGTTATGGATGAAGCGGTAAAAATAATTAATTTTATCAAATCACGACCACTACAATCCCGATTGTTCTCATTATTGTGTGAAGATTATGGCAGCAAACATAAAACACTGCTGCTCCATACAGAAGTGCGATGGCTGTCTCGGGGTAAAACTTTAACAAGGCTATTTGAACTTAGAGCCGAGTTACAAATGTTTCTTTCAGCAGATACTTCTTTTAATTTGAAGGACCGTTTGTATGATAAAACTTGGTTGTTCCGATTGTCTTTTATGGCGGATATCTTTCAAAAACTGAACGAATTGAATTTATCATTGCAAGGTAAACAGACAACAGTGTTTCAGGCCTATAACAAAATAACTGCCTTCAAAAGAAAATTAGATTTTTGGATTATTTGCGTTGGTAAGAAAGAAATAGAAAGCTTTACGTCACTCAGTAAGTTTGTTAGCGATAACGACTCAGAAATGTTTCAAGATGATGTGTTTGAAGAATTGGTCCAATATCTCAGTTCGATGCGCGCATCTTTTGAAAAGTATTTTCCCGAAGAACAGAATACAAAAATGAAACTGAATTCATGGATTCATAATCCTTTTTTACCCAACTTGGAAAAGCCCGAAAGTATGTCAAACGAGATATATGAATCTCTTTTAGAAATGTCATCAGACACAAGTATGGAGTCACTGTTCAAAACCCTCTCAACGATTTTTGGTGCAGAATCCGTGATGAATATCCAATGCTTGGCAAAATGGCTCTGAATATTCTTCTCCCGTTCCCAACAACATATTTGTGCGAAACAGGATTCTCAACCTATGCAGCCACGAAAACAAAATATCGCAATAGACTGGACGCCGAACCTGATATGAGACTTCAACTGTCTTCTATCAAACCTGATATCAACCAATTGATGAAAAATAAAAAACAGTTTCATACCTCCCATTAGTTAGATTTTTTCTTTTTTAATATCTTCTATTATTGTACTTGCCATGTGGTAAAGTAAGTAATAATTAGTAACTGTTACATTAAGGGTTCAGTCACCAAAAAAGTTTGAGAACCGCTGTTTCCGCTGTAAAAGTTAGATAGACCCTTTTTGAGTATTCAAGGCACAAAACGAAACCGCTGGTTGCCTGCACGTGGCGGAACAGAATGCATGCATAAATAGGTCAGCTACCGGTGTACTTCCAAAAACACGTGCCTGTTACACGTGCGCGCTACGCGTATAGCTATATATTCTGTGAACTAGGCAATCCAACGATGTGACAAAAAATGGCGGTCGCGGGCAAATACTGCTTTGTAATTGGTACATGTGACCATAAAAATAACATTACTGGTTCGAATCTTCTCGCTGATAAACTTTTTTTTTATTTGGTAAAAATATATAAGGTCGGCGCTAGAAGATTATTTGGAATTTGTGGGGTGTGAAATATTAAAATCTGGTCTAATTTTTATTGTAAAATTTTGAGGGCGCCACCTGCGATATCTTGCACACATTTAAAGTGAAATAACTTTCCTGTTTTAAACTTTTAAATAAACGTTTTTATTCTCCAATGTCTTTTACCTAAAAAAAGGACACGTGGTAAGAGTTGATTTGAGCAGTAGTTTTCGAGATATCTGATTTAAAAAATTCACTTCGTGTATGGCCAGGTCTAAATTATTATAATAATTGAACACAATTTGAAGGCGTTTAATTATTATAATAACGTTCACTAAAAAAAAAGACAATTAGGTACATAAATGAGTTGCTAATTTTTTTATCTAGTAAAATAAGAGATTTATCAACAAAAAAAATCTTTCAACAAATGTTCAAAATTACCTTCATTTTCGTGTGTACAAAGATTAATACGTTTTAAAAATTAAACTAAACTCTTTGGATCATTCCGTCATCATTTCTCAAGCGTCAATTCCAGTTTGAATACGTCTCCTTAATTCATCTTCCGTATCTACTGGCCTAGAATACACAAAAGTATTTTTAAAGTTCCCCATAAAAAGTAATCCATCGGAAGGATATCAGGGGATCGAGCTGGCCAATTTGCGGGTTCATCGATAATAATTACGTACGTTTAACGAAAAATGTGGAGGTTCACCGTCATGCAGAAACCACATTCCTCTTCGAAGTTCCAAGGGCAGGGTATCTCCAATAAATTTGGTAATTCGTTTCGCAGATGTTCCCAATAATTTTTGCCATTTAGTCGAGGTGGTAAAACGACAGGACTAATTATGATTTCTGTCCAGATATTGATCTTAAACTCATGCTGATTATTAATGGGTTACTTTAGTCGCATGAGGATTTCCTTCAGCGTAGACATGTTTATTGTGTAAGTTAGTTATGCCAATAGGCGTGAAACAGACTTCATCTGTAAATAAAATTCTTCGTTTAAAGTTCCCATCTTGAATTCTGTATTCTTGGATAAACCTGCAGAAAGCTAGGCGTGGTTCAAAATCATGGAGTAAAACCGTACCCGTTAAACATAAAATGGTTGCAGCAGTTCTTCTCTGGTCACCCTATTAACAGTATCTTTGCAATATCCAAATACCCCTACCTCTAAGCCCAATCGTCTGCTGCTGATTTTAGGAATTTCTTCAATCCGATTTAAAATATCTTCCACATTCTCTGGAGTTCTTTTAATAGAAACAGGCGCAAACCTACCCGTTTCACAAAGACGTCCTTTAACTGCCGCGAATATTTTATGGTTTGGTAAGCGACGATTCGAAAATCTTTCACTGTATACTCTGCAAGATTCTAAACCATTTCCTTGAACCAATAACATATCGGTCATTTCTTCGTTTATAAATTGTTTGAATTTAACGTTTTCGCTTCAAATTGTGTTCAATTATCTGATGGTCATACGCGAAGTGATTTTTTTAAATACATGTCAAAAATGGCTGATCAAATCAACTCATATACCACGTATTCTTTTTTTAGGTAAAAGACGTTGGAGAATAATTAGAAGTGGCTCAAAAAAGTAATTTCACTTTAAATGTGTGCAAGGTACTGCAAGTGGCGCCCTTTAAATTTTACATTAAAAATGAGAGCATATTTTAATTTTTCACATTACAAAATTTCCCCTAGCCGAATATTGTGAAAACAAACCAATTATTAAAAAAATTATTTATGAAAAACTGAAACCAAATTAGACTTTTGACACTCTCTATCTCCGAAATCATCCACTTTTGGACTGTGGTAAGTTGGGTTAGATCGTCATATTTAAGCCTCAGGAATTTGTGGTAGCATTTCTTCCGCACCTTTTAAAGACAACCTGTATAATGCTATTATGATAGTATTTTATAAAATTATCATTGATAATATGAATATAACGATAAGAAAAAAAAATAGAACCTACGAACACTTGAAATCATATAGAAAAAACACAAAACGCTTCTCACCGTCGGCGTCGCGCGTCGTGATTCGAGGATGGTGACAATTATTTCATATTGACAATTTTTTATTTTTCCCGGCTACGGTTTCTGGCCGGGAAGCTCGTCTAAAAATATTGCTGACAGGCCTGTACCTATTTAATAAAAAATAAAATATGATTGAAAAGCATAACTTTAACATCGCTTAATGAAGAGAGAAAAGAACCGTAAAATTACGCTGTGTTAAAAGTTTGAACTTTATAATTTTTTTTTTCAAAGAATAAAAGATTGCTTCATTTTAATAATACCTTTATATACAGTGAGTCCCAGAAGTAATGTCTAAATTCATTTAAAATTCAGCGGTAAGTTTTTTGAAAAAACGCTCGTAACCGTCGATTTTTATTTTTTAATGTGTTTTTTTTGTGGTAATTTCATGTATACAGGATAGCTCAAAAATAAGTTACGACCATCGATTTCATTTTTTCAAATGAAAACATATTTTTTATTTCATTTTTGAATTTTGCATTGAATTCTAAGCATGTTTCATGTACCATA
Organism: Polydrusus pterygomalis; assembly: GCA_963969555.1. Taxonomy (NCBI): domain Eukaryota; kingdom Metazoa; phylum Arthropoda; class Insecta; order Coleoptera; family Curculionidae; genus Polydrusus; species Polydrusus pterygomalis. Next base: position 40,007,606 of record OZ018383.1, on the reverse strand, counting down.
TCCTATACATAAACTCGACAGTTATTTGAGATAATGGACTACTATTTGTGGAGACGACTGTGTGTTTTTTTCCCCATATCTTCACGGCTCCACTCTGAGATAATGGACTACTATTTGTGGAGACGACTGTGTGTTTTTTCCCCATATCTTCACGACTCCACTCTGAGATAATGGACTACTATTTGTGGAGACGAATGTGTGTTTTTTTCCCCATATCTTCACGGCTTCACTCTGGGATAATGGACTACTATTTGTGGAGACGACTGTGTGTTTTTTTTTCCCATATCTTCACGGCTCCACTCTGAGATAATGGACTACTTCCGTAAAATTGAAACAGCCGGTCAGGCTTTTCTAGTCCGAGAATTTATTATTTGTGGAGACGACTGTGTGTTTTTTCCCCATATCTTCACGGCTCCACTCTGAGATAATGGACTACTATTTGTGGAGACGACTGTGTGTTTTTTTTCCCCATATCTTCACGGCTCCACTCTGAGATAATGGACTACTATTTGTGGAGACGACTGTGTGTTTTTTTCCCCATATCTTCACGGCTCCACTCTGAGATAATGGACTACTATTTGTGGAGACGACTGTGTGTTTTTCCCCATATCTTCACGGCTCCACTCTGAGATAATGGACTACTATTTGTGGAGACGACTGTGTGTTTTTTCCCCATATCTTCACGGCTCCACTCTGAGATAATGGACTACTTCCGTAAAATTGAAACAGCCGGTCAGGCTTTTCTAGTCCGAGAATTTATTATTTGTGGAGACGACTGTGTGTTTTTTTCCCCATATCAACAGTTATTGAAAAAATTAGGATTGAACATATCATTTAGGGAATTCAACGATCTATCAAATCTTTTGGCAATATGGCATTTTGGGCTCCCTAATAAATAAGAGTGTACTGTCTGTCACTGTCACCGTTTATTTCCATAGAAACTGTATGACAATTTTATTTCAAATAAGTATAATTGAAGACTTGAAATAAAAACCGGGCTAAGTGCCAAAAATTCAAAAATTGTGTTAGAACTTGAAAACAGTGCTAAATGCCATTGCCAACAACCTATAAAACGTGCTATGTGCCAGGAGCATCGTAAATATTTTTTCTATTCGTTGAAAGATGGCGCGCTGTGTAAGTCCAAACGCCGAATTAAATAGAAAACATCGATTATCTCAAAACTACAATTTTGGCACTTAGCCCGGTTTTTATTTCAAGTCTTCAATTATTGTCATGCGTAGTTTCAAAGTTGCGGTTTTTACAATAATGGTGAAGTTAACGGAACGGGAAAAAATTGAAATTCTATGCATGGTTGGGTTTGTTCGGGTTTGATAAAATACGTACTCAAATAGAAACAGCCCAATTATTTAATGAAATTCATCCTGATCGTCCTCCCATATGTCAAAAGATGGTGAGTAGAATAGAGACTAAGTTTAGATAATTCGGTCATGTTAGAGATTTGCCTAAATCTGGTCGTCCTACTCGAGATGAAAATGAACAACTTGACGTTTTGCTTTCCTTGGAAGAAAATCCATGTACTCCCCTGTCGCACATTGGGGCCGATTTACACATGCCGAAATCTGTTGTTCACCGAGTAGTTCAAAAGCACAAATATCACATATACAAAGTTATTCCAGTGCATGAGTTATTTGAAGATGATTTCGATAGGCGAAATGAGTTTTGCGAACGCATGCAAAATATGTGCAATCTAGATAATAATTTAGTAAAAAATATTATTTTTTCGGATGAAGCTACGTTTTATTTGAATGGTAATGTGAACAGACAAAATTGTCGATATTGGGCAACAGAAAACCCGCATTGGATGATAGAGGTTCACAGCCAGTACCCTAAAAAAATAAATGTTTGTTGTGGAATCGTACGCGAAAGAGTAATTGGTCCATTTTTCTTTGAACAGTCTTTAACTGGACAAGTATATCTCGAATTTCTCCAACTTGAATTAATTCCAGCATTAGTGGCTTTATTTCCGAATCCATTGGATCCAGACTCCCCTGACGAAGAACTGATATTCCAACAAGATGCTGCTCCTCCGCACTATGCTGCCACTGTGCGCACATTTTGGATGAAACCTTTCCCAATCGGTGGATAGGAAGGAGAGGACCTATCGAATGGCCTGCTAGGTCGCCAGACCTAACTCCGCTGGACTTTTTTTTGTGGGGTTACCTCAAATCAAAAGTATTTGTTAACAGGCCAAACAATATGCAGGAGTTGAAAGAGAGGATCCGAAGAGAAGTGCGTGTCATAACTCCGGAAATGGTTGGAAACGTGCAAAGAGAGTTTATTAATCGTCTTGGATATTGTCAAGCCGTAAATGGCGCACATTTTCAACATTTAATTTGATTTTGTTGTGTTTTTTTTTAATAAACAGGTCTTACTTATAGATATGTTTAATCCTAATTTTTTCAATAACTGTTGAGTTTATGTATAGGACATGGTACATGGGACATGCTTAGAATTCAATGCAAAATTCAAAAATGAAATAAAAAATTTATGTTTTCATTTAAAAAAATGAAGTTGATGGTCGTAACTTATTTTTGAGCTACCCTGTATACATGAAATTACCACAAAAAAAACACATTAAAAAATAAAAATCGACGGGTACGAGCGTTTTTTCAAAAAACTTACCGCTGAATTTTAAATGAATTTAGACATTACTACTGGGACTCACTGTATAATAATATTATGTCCAGGGTGATGACTAATTGCGTATTCGCCATTTCATTTTTGGGTCAGTATTTTGTTTGGAACACAAATAAATATTTATCCTTTCAATTCAAGTGAGCAAAATTTGCTTTTATAAAATAATAAAAGTAAAGAGAAATAACGAACGCGTTACTACACCTAATCCTTAAAAGCAAGAGAATTTCTATAGAAACCATTGCTGTAACAGAAATTGTTTCCATGGAAATTATCTTTCCCATGGTAATAACAAAATATTGACATACCTATCATTAATCCTAATTTCATACAGGGTAACATTACAGGTCTCTTGCTGTTTTCTTTGTTGGGTAACAAAAATAATAGGTTTATGAATCCAGAATCCAAAAAAGGAAATTTAGCTAATTGCCGAAACACAATTAAAAAAATTCACAGATCTTGCACCTTACGCAAGCATCCTATGTATTGAAAATACCTGACACAGCTTTAAAATTTTAATGTCCTATGTGATGTAATTAAAGCACATATTCTAATTTGTATTTTGTAAAAGTTTAAAAAATGTTCTTTAATTCTACAGGGTTCGCCCAAATTTGGTTAACAAATGGGATAATTTTTTATTATTGATTTCTCAGAAAATTTTATTCTACATAAAAGTTTTGCATCTTGAGTAAATCATTTTGACGTATTCAAATCTTCTGTGGCATATACAGGGTGAATATAAAATAGAAAAATATGACGTCAGTGACTCAAAAATTTCTAAAAATTTAAAAACTGAAACAGCACACATATTACCAGTTAATATCTAAAGTTAATATGAAAAGTGTAAAAATTCAATAAGGGCAAAAATTTGATTTTTAACTTGACTTTTCTTGAAAATTATTAGCACTAGAAAAAAACTTTATTTCACTTTTTATCTTGGATTTATGAGTTCTATAATATGGCTGTTTCAGTTTTTAAATTTTTAAAAAATTTTGAGTCACTGACGTCATATTTTTCTATAGTTTCATGAGATTATTTTCTGTTGTTTTCATTATTTTTCAGAAACACCTAGTTCTTTTTTGGTAGGTCTTGCACCGCCACTGTAATTGAGATAAATAATTTATTTAGTTTTATCAAGTACTAAAAATTGTGTTTTCTTTTTTTCAGACCACATTTACCACCTATACAATTTTGTTAGAACTTCCCTGCACACCACCCATAAGAGAGGCTTATTTTAAATAGAGAAAATAATTAAAGCCCACATTCTAATTTGAATTTGTATTTTGTAAAAGTTTAAAAAATGTTCTTTAATTCTACAGGGTCCGCCCAAATTTGGTTAACAAATGGGATAATTTTTTATTATTGATTTCTCAGAAAATTTTATTCTACATAAAAGTTTTCATCTTGAGTAAATCATTTTGACGTATTCAAATCTTCTGTGGCATATACAGGGTGAATATAAAATAGAAAAATATTACGTCAGTGACTCAAAAAATTTTAAAAATAATTAAAGCCCACATTTTAATTTGTATTTTGTAAAAGTTTAAAAAATGTTCTTTAATTCTACAGGGTCCGCCCAAATTTGGTTAACAAATGGGATAATTTTTTATTATTGATTTCTCAGAAAATTTTATTCTACATAAAAGTTTTGCATCTTGAGTAAATCATTTTGACGTATTCAAATCTTCTGTGGCATATACAGGGTGAATATAATATAGAAAAATATGACGTCAGTGACTCAATTTTAAAAATTTAAAAACTGAAACAGCCATATTAACAGTTAATATGTAAAGTTAATATGAAAAGTGTAAAAATTCAATAAGAGCAAAAATTTTATTTTTAACATGACTTTTCTTGAAAACTATTAGCACTAGAAAAAAACTTTATTTAACTTTTTATATGGGATTTATTAGTTATTTAATATGGCTGTTTCAGTTTTTAAACTTTTAAAAAATTTTGAGTCACTGACGTCATATTTCTCTATTTATATTCACCCTGTATATGCCACAGAAGATTTGAATACGTTAAAATGATTTACTCAAGATGCAAAACTTTTATGTACAATAACATTTTCTGAGAAATCAATAATAAAAAAATTATCCCATTTGTTAACCAAATTTGGGCGGACCCTGTATATGCAATTATTGTGCTCCCACTTTTTGCCTCCCACTCTTATTTTTCGATATAATATTCCGATTTAAATAACGTAAACTTACCTTATTTTTTAACAAAATTATTATGGCAGTCTTCAAAACACAAATATACATAATTATATAACTTATCTCAATAAAACACTTTTTAACAAAATTATTATGGCATTCTTTAAAACACAAACTAAAACTAAACATTATTTACTTGCCGACATTACGCTGTTATTCATATTTATATTATTTACCAAGTATTATCAGAGTAATATGTTACAAGACCGCTCGAAATATTGCGGTTTTGGGTCGCGACAGATCGACACCGCGACACCAATGCAAAGTTTGCATAAAAACGATCCCCGTAGTATTATAAGCAATATGCAATAAGAAATAGGTAATACGAAAAAAAAGTATAGGTATGTTGCTTGTTACTTCAAACTAAATTTGCCGCGATTGATTTATTTTTACGTATCAAATCTTATTTCTGTTAGTTTTTGCTTATCACCTAACGCTTATTTCTCGGCCCTTACCTTACCCACCACAAACTACTACCCAAGTACCTAATATAATATTTGAAATCGGGACCAAAAAGGTATATATTTAATTTATATGAAGACTCTGAAAACAAAGCAAAAGCCACATGGTCTCTAATCAAAAGGGCTACGGGAAGAAATAAAACCAAGGGAAATATATTTGACAATTTTAATGATCCAGAGCGCTCATTCCGGGAAAGACTAAATGACGTAAATTATTTTTTTATAAATGTATGTCCAGATATTGATAATAAATTAGTCGATATGTCAAAGATAGTTCCGTGTGGCCAGTCAATGTTTCTACATGCCGTGACCGAAAAAGAAGTGTATGAATGTATAAAAGGTCTAAAAAATAAAAAATCGGTAGGTCATGATGAGGTTCCGGTGGCACTACTAAAGGAGGTGGCAGACTTGATATCTTTACCTTTAACCCATATAATAAACTTGTGCTTTTCCTCTGGGGTGTTTCCGGATGATCTAAAGATAGCTCAGGTAGAGCCATTATTTAAAAACAAGGGTAGAAAAAATGAAAATAAAAATTATAGACCAATATCACTGTTGTCAAATATTAGTAAGGTTTTTAAGCGGTTGATTTATGAAAGGTTGATTGGTTTTTTGGATGGGAATGGCATTATCACTCCCTGTCAATATGGATTTCGTAGGGGTAAATCGACAATTAAGGCAGTATATCAGGCAAAAACAAAAATATTGGATTCCATGAATGAGGGAAACAGTACAGTAACTCTATGCCTTGATCTTTCTAAGGCATTTGACAGTGTGGACCATGCTATCCTCATAAACAAGCTTGATAGGTATGGGATAAGAGGAGTTGCTAGGGACTTAATAGAGTGTTACTTGTCTGAAAGAAAGCAGTGTGTTGTTGAGTGTGACGATAAGGGAAATCTTATAAAATCAGAATACCAGATAGTAAAGAAAGGGGTTCCTCAGGGCTTTATACTGGGACCACTTTTGTACATTTTATATACCAATGAATTGCCAACAGTTGTCCAGGAGGATCTTGTAATATATGCGGATGATGTAAACCTGCTGATCAGTAAAAAAGGTAAGGATGAGGTTGTTGATGGAAATAGTGAATGTAGATGGTGTAGAGATGAAGGTTAGCGAATCTGTATCGTTTCTGGGTGTAAGAATAGATGAACGTCTGCATTGGAAGGCCCATATTGAGGATCTAAGCAACAGCTTGGCAAAGTACTGTTATGCCCTGAGAGTTATCACGGAGAGCGTGGGTTCGAGGGCGACTCTTACATTTTATCATTCTTGCGTGGTTTCTAGGATTAGATATGGTATTATTTTTTGGGGAAATTCGGTCGATGTTAAGAGAGTGCAGGTTCTGCAGAAAAGATGTCTACGAACTATGCTCAGGCTGGGTTTTAGGGAAACCTGTAAACCAGTCTTTAAGAACAGTGGTCTATTGACTGTTATTGGTATATACATTTATGAAATAGCCAAATTCGTTTTTGAAAACAAATCTTTATTTGCAAAAAGTGAACGATCACATAGATACAATACAAAGAACAAACAGGACTTACTATTGGACAAAACAAAATTTAGCTATGTACAAAAAAGTTGCCACAACAATATGATAAGGATTTGGAATAAAATTCCACCGCAAGTAAGGAGTTTGCCTAAGCGTAAATTTCTCAGCTTTATGAAAACCCATTTAGTAAAAACTGCACCATACACGTTAAGCGAATTTTATTCAGAACAGATCTTTGATTGATGTGCATTATTATGGTCATGCCTTTGTTCGTTTTAATCTAAAAAAAAAAGAAAAAACGTTGCCTTTAATTTGTAACCCTTTACAAGGGATGAAGACTTGTGATATTGTGATATAGTGCTAAATTTTAAATTGTAATGTAAATGTGTTGTAAAATAATTTTATATTCTGTTGCCCTTCTATATTTTAATTATTTTAAAGATTGTTTATTTTAATATTTTAAACTCTGTATAGACAGGTTCTATATGCCCTATGGCATCCTGATGGAACAAATAAATAAATATCTATCTATAAAGGTCAATGTTTTCAGTTGTACAAACTGAGAAAAAGCCTTCTATTCTTTATAAGAATTCAAATACTCATTATACAAATACAACTGTTTAATACTATAATACGTAACAGCAACGCGCTTTCCTACTGGAAGACAACGAAAATTACTAGACCGTTGTGTATTGATATCACGGTAATGTAGCCAATACGAAATAGGAATTATCGCTAACAAAGAATGGTTTATAGCCGAATACTCACAGTAATTATTGAGTTCTGTTGGAGGTGTGATCTGGTTTTACATACTGTATTAGTTCCGACTGGCAGTTGCAATGAAACTTGACAATAATCATAAGTATTAATTTTTTGCTACGGTTAATAAAGCATATACTTACACCAAAAATCAGTACTGTAGTTCTCAAAAATCAAAATAGCTTCTAGTGTGATGTTGTTCTTATCGTTTAACATTGCATATTATGATTGTCTATTATGCAGCATTGTTTACTGAGATGGTAAAATTCGTACATAGCTTATAAAGTCCAATACTAATAATGGGTTGTGCGAAATAAGAATCTTCTATTGCTTTATCTGACATGCAAAGTTTAAAAAGAAACTTAAATACAAAGTAAAAATAAACTAATTGAGACAGGTATTGGTACGATCGATAAAATTCAAATTCAGACAGGACAGCGAGACGACTCCGAACAACGATGTGACCTGCGCAACAAATACGTTAAGACCAAAGAAAATTTATAGGGTTAGAAATGTTAGCTCCTTGTTAAAAAATCGCAACACAGTAGAGGGAGAAAGAAGAGAGAGAGAGGGGTGTTAGTGTGCCCGCCGGCCATCAGAGGCGCAATGGCGGGAAATTTGAACAGCGGTTTTAGTACTTTTCAATTTAATTATTAACTTTTGAACGAGTTTTTATTGATTTAATTTGTGATTCAATATAAATATTATTAAATCACAAATTAAATCAATAAAAAGACGCACAAAAGTTTTTTTTATGGAATAAATAATGCACATTATTTTTATATTAACCAAGATTTATAAAATAAAGATGGAAGCACTTTATCGTAAATAATGTTTTCTACGTTTATTTATAAATAAAAACTGCATTGACAACCATAACAAAAAATAACTGTTTAGAATAAACTAATGTCCTTAGGTTACGTCTCACAGGTCTCACTCATCTGGAATTGACTCAATTCATATAATATTATCACAAATACTGTATAAACACAAGCACTAGGATGCATTGAGACACGTACTAAAAGATCCATAAACTATCAGGTGATTCTTACAGCGTTCTCTGAAACAAAAGAAACAGTATCGGGTAGACATTAACTTTCTCTGTAAAATATGGCCGATGGCCAAGTATCTACTTATCGAGCTAGCTCAAACCATTATCTTTGTGCCATTATGTTATAATTTTTAATCCACTCAGTAAAACAAAAATCTTAAAATTATCATTTCAAGAGACTAAACTTATTTGTTCGTAACTGATAGATTGTTAGGTATTACCTCGGGCACAATGTGTTGCAGTTATCTGCAGGTTGCCCAGTGATATTTTGTTAAGATTGGCTTGTTAACCAACACCTATTATGTATGTGAAACATTTCATGTTAATTTATTTATTGTAAATTTACATTTCCTATATTCCTATATAAAAAATAGGTAAGGAAGTGTAAAATCAATTTGATAAACAATAAAAAATAATTACCTGCATAGTAGGCTGGAATAATAACTGGAAGATTACACACATCGGCGAAGTTTTCTAGAATAGAAACTAATAGAATTGTATATTAAAATGATAATAAAAAATTAATTAACTTCCTCAGAATAAAACGTGGACTAGAAAAATTGACAGTTGTGACATGGATGGATGGCGGGCTGGCGGCTGGCTGGTTTGTTCCAATTAGCACCTGGCGCAGTTTGGGAAGCGTTATAGTCGGTTAGAATATAACTGTCCTTCTCTTCTATACGTCAAAAATATGCGACAGAACCCGGTTACACGGCCAGCTGGCGACAACAGCGCTAATTTGCCCTGATGGCCGGCGGGCACACTAACACCCCTCTCTCTCTCTTCTTTCTCTTTCTACTGTGTTGCGAAATCGTCCATTTAAGCTTCACCGGGGTGGTTAAGACCAATAATACGGCGCGCGGCGATTGCCGATGGCTGCGAGCCCCCCACCAGCGAATTACGGTTCGGTGAACCTATATATTAACCCACAAAGCCAAGCAGTTACATTAGCGAAACCCTAAATCATCGTTCTAATTTTATTGCAAACCCAGCGATAAATTATACAGTGTGTGTATAAAGTCTGGAAACGGCTTAATAACATCACAATTTACTGGCCGATTTAAACCAAATTTGGTACAGTTGTGTAAGAGGATCTAACGCACCGAATGACGATATTGGCGTTGTTGCCAGCTTTTTAGTTTGTCTGGAATTCGAACGAATTTTATATTTTTAAATATAACACCCAGTATATTTTTACATTTTTAAATTCCACATAAAAGTATAATTATTTTTTATTAAATGCATTATTAGTCTATACTTCATAGTTTCCGAGATATTGACTCTCGAAAAGTGACATTTTTGAACTTTGACAGCTTATAACTTTCTAACAGTACGTCTTAGAGCAAAACGGCTTACATGTCCCAATCTTCAATTTTTATTATCTTACCAAAAAATCATCATCCGGTTAAACCGGTTGTAACTCGAAAGCAGGAAATATAGTTGTTCCGGTTTAACTGGAAGTTGATTTTTTTGGGAAGATAATAAAAATTGAAGATAGGGACATGTAAGCTGTTTTGCTCTAAGACGTACTGTTAGAAAGTTACAAGCTGTCAAAGTTCAAAAATGTCACTTTTCGAGAGTCAATATCTCGGAAACTATGAAGTATAGACTAATAATGCATTTAATAAAAAATAATTATAATTTTATGTGGAATTTAAAAATGTAAAAATATACTGGGTGTTATATTTAAAAATATAAAATTCGTTCGAATTCCAGACAAACTAAAAAGCTGGCAACAACGCCAATATCGTTATTCGGTGCGTTAGATCCTCTTACACAACTGTACCAAATTTGGTTTAAATCGGCCAGTAAATTGTGATGTTATTAAGCCGTTTCCAGACTTTATACCACACACTGTATATAAATAGTAGATTTAAGATTGTAATAGTTAGTTCTAAGTTTATACTGTTAGAATACGATTATTGTTAAGTGTTTTAAATAAAGGTATTTTTAAAAAGTACCTGTGACGTAATCAACCCTTAACTAGCGTCTTGTGGATTGTAGATTCTAAGAGACAATTCTTTCTTGGGGACGCTGTTCTACTTTGTTAATTGTACTACACAAATACACTTTACTGGGAACAAAATGCGTCGCAGTAAGAAGATACAATTTATTTCTTAACAAAATTGTATTAAAAGTGGTTCATTATTCAACAATACTGTGCTGCTATAATAGAACTAATCACTACCAATATAAACACTGTTCCAGCAAATCTGGAATTCATATAACACTAAGAGGCGGGTTTGATACACTAGCAATTTATTTAAATGTGTTAATAAAAAATAAGCTATCAATACACACTATGTCTTAGCAAACCTGTTGTATTAGATCATTTTCCTTGGTGCAGGATAGGTATATTTTGTATATTTAAAATTACAAAGTTAATAAGTTAATGATCCTATGCTGGTAGTAGGTGGCTGGATTAATCCCAGTTAGTTAGACCCATAGGCGTAGTTAGACGGTCAACACTGGGGGTGCTGAAGTCCAGTGGCGGCTCGTGACATGTTAACGTGGGGGTACACAAAAAGACCACGCCCAAATTTGGTCAATAATTTTTAGTAAATATTTTAATGTGATTTTAATAGCAGGTTTAAGTCTTTCAATGTTCTTGACAATCATTTTCTCCTCCAACGGTAAGTTGCTAAAAGATTTTTTCAAAAATTCCACGGTGTATTTTATATCCGACGACGCACTCATTGTTTTTTCGTGTTTATTTAACTTTAAACTTTAACTGAATTCAATAAAACCATATTAAACCTTAATAAACAAAAAAAAATTGTCAAAATAGCGGCTTAAAATTTCCGCGAATTTGAACGACTACGACTGGTTAAATTTAAATTATCAAATTAATGCAGAATTGCAGAACATGACATATACAAGCTATTATGCGGCTCTCGTATTTTACGAGATTTTTATGATCATAGACCCGCTCTGACAAGTAAACTGGACGTGAACTACACGGTACACGGAGAGAAATTTTGAACAGAATCCACAACTACCTAAATATACTTGAAGTTTACCAGAATTCGAATGCTTGAAATATTAATATGAAAAATTCATTACATATACCTAATGTACAGTGTCCGCAAGAAAGTCCGCATCAAATGGGATTTTTTATTATTATTAGGTATAGGTTAAAATTGAAAAAGCAGTTAGTTTTTGCTTACCTAAAAACCAAAAATGACGTCTACTGAAGCAGCTGCACGACTTGCGTTACCTGTCAAATTTGACATTTTTATTAAAATAGGTTCAAAAATGCCCTTATTTATAAAAATATCGAAAAACTTTATTCGAGAAAGTTGTTTATTTGGGCATTTTTGGCTTCTGTACGAAATTTCGACAGTCTAATACAATTTTTATTTTTTGCCAGATTCTTGAAAATTTTGATCAACCCTGGTAGATTAATTTTTATACTTCGATGTAAAATCATTTGCCTTTACTTCATTTGTAATCTTAATGCAAATTTGTGTGAAATTTTTGTTTCCAATTATTTATTTTGCTTCAAAAACTGAAATTGTTATTGATCAGTATGTAATGTTTGATGCAAAGTTTATCTAATTACATCAGTTTTGCCAAAACCGACGTTTCTCATTTTTCTTAAGTTAGTAAACAGATGTACAAAAAGAAAATATTAGGAAGCTTTCGTTGAAATTTTACTTAATTATTATTAAATTAAATTAATTATATTAAACTATATTTTTGTTGAATAAAATGTTTCGAGCGATTAATATTTACTCTTTTTGATCCAATATTAATTAAGTAAAATTTCAACGAAAGCTTCCTAATATTTTCTTTTTGTACATCTGTTTACTAACTTAAGAAAAATGAGAAACGTCGGTTTTGACAAAACTGATGTAATTAGATAAACTTTGCATCAAACATTACATACTGATTAATAACAATTTGAGTTTTTGAAGCAAAATAAATAATTGGAAACAAAAATTTTACACAAAATTGCATTAAGATTACAAATGAAGTAAAGGCAAATGGTTTTACATCGATGTATAAAAGTTAATCTACCAGGGTTGATTAAAATTTTCAAGAATCTAGCAAAAAATAAAAATTGTATTAGACTGTCAAAATTTCGTACAAAGGCTAAAAATGCCTAAATAAACAACTTTCTCTAATAAAGTTTTTCGATATTTTGATAAATAAGGGCATTTTTGAACCTATTTTATTAAAAATGTCAAATTTGACAAGTAACGCAAGTCGTGCAGCTGCTTTAGTATACGTCATTTTTGGTTTTTAGGTAAGCAAAAACTAACTGCTTTTTCAATTTTTACCTATACCTACCTATAATAAAAAAAAATCCCATTTGATGCGGACTTTTTTGCGGACACTGTATATTATAAAAATAGGTTAGTTCTAAAATTAGCCTATATATTGTAAATTTTTTTTGGGGGTGCTAATTTAGATTTCGGGGGTGCTTAGCACCCCCAAGTACCCCCCTAACTACGCCTATGGTTAGACCTCAGCTTGGTTCAGCAACGTACTTTAAATGAAATGCTCATTAAGCCAAAGTATCATTCAACTGGTTTTGTTTTCTTGCACAACTATACTGAACATAAACTGTATAAAATTATATTTGGAACACTTTAATGATCCCTTGATATATATTTTTAGGTTCTCTTGATTAAAGAACGACTACCTTGTGAGCTGTACTCTCTAATATCTCAAGAATCCACGCCACTACAAAAAGTACAATGGACTACAACTATAACTACACAGGAATCTCGGGAACAAATCTTCAGTCACAGTCAGCAGGAGATATAAGAAGGGAAAGGATGTTAATGTATCTTCATGCAAACTATACAATAATATTAGCAGTAAGAATTCTTATATGTATCGTCGCTGTAGCAAACAATGGTTTTTTTATTTTCGTTGTTTCACAATTTCAAAAGCTTCAAACAAAAAAGAATTATATTATGATAAATATTGTTGTTCTAGCTACGGCGCATACCATAGCTAGTGTAGTAACCATTGTTGTAGAGTATAATGTTTCTACGTCCCAATTACCGGTGATAGGAATAGCAGATCTACTACTACAACTGACCTTTATTTTAGCAACAGTTCTAGCACTCGATTGGTATTGTGTAAAAACGTATCCCGACTTTGTTTCCAGAAACCAAGGGATTTATAAGTGGATAATTGTAGTCTCCTACTTTATTCCCTTATTATATTTTATACCTGCTTTCGTAGCCGGATACCACTGGTCTAAGGTAATCAGCTTATTTACTTTAATAATACATTTTGTCTGTCTTCTTATAATCTGTATACTAATTATCATATGTACCAAAAACGGTAATAATGTAGATGAAGACACAAAATATTCAAGGGGAGTTTCTTTGGCTGGTATGTACACTCTCCTCTGGACACCAGCTATGTTTGACATAGTTTTTTCTTTCTTTCTACCTTCATCATACAAACATGTTGCCGCATACTTTCTAGTTTATTATATCGGTCTTTCCTCCTCATTTATAACGATTTGGCTACTTATAAACCGAGACAAAGATGTAAAGACGTCATATATAAACATATTTAAAAAGATTAATAGTGATTTGGCATCCGAGGACAATACAAATGGGGAAAACGAAATGTTTAATCGGCCACAGGCACAAAATTCTATATAATTGTTCCTCATGATGGTTTGTTTTATGACTTTTGACAATTGAGGAGAAGTCTTAAGGGGGTTCCCTTACTGCAAGCGATACCCAAGGAGCTAAGGGTAACAAGGCTTTGTAATAAAGATGTTAAAATGTTTCTTTTTCAATTTCTAATAATGTGTGTTTTCGTTGCTCGATGTTCATGTTGTTCTATTATGCAGGAAGTAAAAATAACAACTTGTTATGTTCAACAAGTTTATTTAGTTTCTTGACACGTGTTTCGGCCCTTGTGGATCATTTTCTAAGGAGTCAAGAAGATACTTACATACAAGAAGGTATATTTATATCTTATTATGGTAATTGTAAACATGTTATAAAATTAAACTTAGGATTGGAATGTGGGTTTTTCCATTTTTAAAGTACACATGCATATTTTGTCCAAAATTATTGTGCATACTGTGGATACAGAAGCATAATTAGCATTCGTCTTTGATTAGGGGCTTAAGCTGCATTGGAAAAGTTTTTTAAAATGAGCCAAAACTTTCAATATTACGATACACTACGATAAGAAAATATCGTTAAACACATCGTTTTATTATATTCTTACTTTTAGCACTTTATATTTGTGGGGCTACACGCAATCTATTATTTATTATAAAATCATATTTACTCTCCAGTCATTATGAACTAATGAATTATTTATTAGATTTTATTGAATTAAATACAGGTTAACGTCCTAAAACGTAGTCCTAAGTCAAAAAGAAGTAAATACAGTTAAATACAGGGCATAGTTGACAAAACCTTATCCAGCACGTACAATTTCATCAAAAATAAGAAAATACAAAAACAAAATATTCCTACCAAACCAAAAAATAAATCAAGTATTTTGCTTTTGGTCTGAAGAGAAATAAAACATGTTTGCATATGCAATATGCATGTTGTAGGTATTCGCTTGCAATGATAAAAATAAATAATGTACTTTTATTTGGGGAAACAATGAGTAAATTGGGAGCTTAGACCCCCAGCCCCCATGTTACGACTGCTTTTTCTGATACTGCCATTTTAAAAATCAAGACGCGTTACATTACTTAAACGGATCCGACCTCCCAAATTTCCATTTTCTTTACCCAAATTACAAACAAGCTAGGCAGCATATTTTATTACCAATAGAATTGTGAAAAAAAAGTGTGGGGGTGTGAAAGTTATTTTCATGCAAAAATCAATGAAAACCTATTAATACTACCAAATTTTATTACATGGTTAAAAATATTTATATAAATATTTTTTTTAAATGAATATCGCTTTCGCACACTTTCCAATTCCTGTACAGTCGAAATCAAAAATGGTTATAAAAATCGAATGGCCAGGATTTCGGTTAAGAGAACGCTATGTTTTTGATCTAATTTCGTATATTTTCTAGTAATGTGCAATTGATACTTGTTAAGTGTTAAGTGGATATCGATACTTAACTCATACGTATCCGATACTTTGTACCTGATAGTTTGTAATTATTAATTCTTAACATAAAAATGCCACTACTACGTTGCCCTTCTTTGTTAAAACGTCCTACATTTTTCATTTTCGGCTTAACTGCAGATACTGGTTGTTCTATACCATATTTATTTATTCTCCTATAAGTAAGAACGCCTTAACTTTACTTTATCCCTACAAGAATTACTTAAATTTATTGTCCCATGTTCAGAAACAATAAGTTTTCACGCGCAAAACGTCCTGGAGAATGATTTACAAAAATGAATCGTCCTATGTCAATAGTTTTTATAGTTTAGATTTGGCATGAAGTTGAGAACGGGCGAAAAAAAGAACATATAATTTCCACTCTTTATGTGATATTTTTTTTTATAACAGGGGCAACATATTACAGTTTAGATCAGATATGGGATGGGCAACGCCCGGCCCGCGGGCCGGATTCGGCCCTCCATTAGCTTTAATCCGGCCCGCGAGAAATTTCAAATATTTCATTTATGAAAATTAATAAAAATAAGCATCGTACTCGGCTTACAGATGTTAATTTAGAAAACACTTTGCGCCTTTGTTCTAGTGATATTGACCCCAATATTGATCATCTTGTTTCTCAGCTTTAAACTCAAGTCTCTCATTAATTTTCATTTGATTTTTCTATCTTCTGTTATTAATTTGCCTT
This sequence comes from Polydrusus pterygomalis, assembly GCA_963969555.1. Taxonomy (NCBI): domain Eukaryota; kingdom Metazoa; phylum Arthropoda; class Insecta; order Coleoptera; family Curculionidae; genus Polydrusus; species Polydrusus pterygomalis. Next base: position 39,991,202 of record OZ018383.1, on the reverse strand, counting down.
TTATATGTTTGATTATGCTATTATAATTAATAAATAGAAAAATGTGTGAATTTTTGTCGCTTTTTTATTCACTACTACATATTTCTTGCCTACGGCCCGCGACCTGATTAAGTCCCGAAATGACGCCCTCAGCTAAGCAAAGGTTGCCCATACCTGATGGTTTAGATCAGGTATGGGCAACCTTTGCTTAGCTGAGGGCGTAATTTCGGGCCCTAATCAGGTCGCGGGCCGTGAGCAAGAAATAGGTAGGTAGTAGTGAACAGGAAAGCGACAAAAGTTCACACATTTTTTATTTAATAATCAAACATATAAAGTGCAAATTAATAAATGAAGATAGAAAAATCAAATGAAAATTAATGAGAAACTTGAGTTTGAAGCTGAGAAACAAGATGATCAATATTGGCGTCAATATCACTAGTACATAGGCGCAAAGTGTTTTCTAAATTAACATCTGTAAGCCGAGTACGATGCTTATTGTTATTAATTTTCATGATTGAAAACAGCTGCTCACATTTATTCGTGCTTCCGAATGTGCAAATTATTTTTCGAGCGAAAACTCTCAGCTGTGGATACTTTTCTTCGGAAAGGTATTTTCTGTAAAATTCGCTTAGTTCCACATCATCAAATTTAGACTTCAAATATAAGTCTTCTTTAATCTTAACAACAAGCGTGCTCTGCCTGCCTTTTCATACACAGAAAAAAGTAAAAGATTGAATTAACGCAAATAGGTTTGATTTAACCCAATAATCAGTTTAAATAGCAACAACGCAATGATCTGGTTAAATCAACTCTATGAAATGATTAACTTGGTATGATCAAATCAATCGACTATTTGGTTGATTTAAACCACACTAAAGGTATAATATAGCAAATAATATGATTAAAGTAACAATATCATTGGGTTATTTTTACCATATCATTGTAACCTTGTATCATTTTAAAAATTTGATATTGTTGTTACAACCCATTAGAAGGGTTAAATTTACCATATCATTGGTTTAAATTAAAAATAAGAATAGGTTAAATTTGTGATATCCGAGGTGTAATAAAAGATATATATATACCCGCTTTATATAGTAGTAGTTTATTATACAACGTAATGTACTGGTCAAGTTTAAACACAATCTCTTTACTTATACCTAACAGATTACAAGGTAAACAGAACGGTGCGGATCCTTGATGGACCAGTCTGGTACAGACTGCCGGTCCGGTCGTGTTCCCACTGTTCCCAGCTATGCCTCTTATGGTCGTCCATGCCTGCGCTTGCGCGTATGTCCGACTCTAGATACCCTCACTCCAGAGTGTTTGGAGATACCTGCCTGAGGGATAAACCAAATTAGTGTTATGTAATTGCCATAAAATCCTTACATACTTTTCTGTAAACCAATAATAAAATAACATTATTGTTTTCCTGTTTAATATGATCGGTACATATAGATCTAAAGAGCTGACAGAAACATATATAGTTCGATCTTTAATATTCGAATACAACAAAATATGAGTTATTGTTCCACTCCTAAATAAATAAATAAATAAAGTTGGTGGGACTTGACAGTCCCGTCCCGTTGGTATACACCAAGGGTTAAAACAATTAGGTTATATAGGTTAAGGTAAGCACCTATTAAGAATATTTTTTTGCTTGTAGGTAGGTACCTATGGAAAATATTATTAGGTAAGGTAATTATTAAAAAGAGAAAACATGGATTTTTTATACTGACTAATTTTAGGTCGTATTCTATATTATAGACCATGAATCTCATGTCTCTTTTGGCAAATTTTTACTAAAATTTACATATTTATCTTACCTAAAATTATTATCAATTGTAGGCAGGTACCACGATATACACTTAAGTATACTTACCTAATAAAATAACAAATTTAATGTAGTATTTTTATAGTGCCTACATACAATTAGTTTAGGAATAATGAAACAGGTGACACTAAATATAGTATACTATATATAATATAATATATTATTATTCTTACCCAAAAATGTTTCCACTAGGTGTGGAAGCCCGCAACAGCTTTTTCAATTCCATTGCACAATTTTCCTTTACTTACAAAGAAAGAAAAACACGAGAAAAACCATAAATGAACTCCAGACTCCAGTGCCGCCACAAAACAGATAAGGTTATGTTGTTACTGTTGTTATGCGAATGCCGCGAATGACGAGACACTTGCTGCTTTATTAGCGTCCCTAAACTGAGCTGCCATTGGTCAATTGGCGATGGCCTGACTATCTTTCAAATTTACTAAAATTAACAAGTTCACATGCTAGAATCTAACCGATAGTAGGGTTAAATAGAATTTCAAACCGAAGGTTATTAAATAGGTAATATTAACAAAATGAAATGGTTGATTGAACCATACAGTATTGTTTAACACAATATAATGTTTAAAATCAACATTTTGATTAGATTGAATTAACACAGAAAAGGTATAATTAAGTATTAATATTTTTACCATTTAAATGAGCTTGTTTTAACCCAAGGAAGGTGATTCTAACAATTTAAATTGGTTAATTTAACATTTTACATTCAACCCAATCAAATAGTAGAAATAATCGAGTAAAATTGTTTAAAAATACCCAAATTGTTTTAATTTAACCTTTTTAAAAGTAATCCAATGGACTTGCTAGATTCAACATTTTACTTTTTTCTGTGTACGCAAGCGCTTCCATCGGGCGCGCGTTATTTGAAATATTTGAATTCTCTTGCGGGCCGGCTTGAAGCTAGTGGAGGGCCGGATCCGGCCCGCGGGCCGGGCGTTGCCCATACCTGGTTTAGATGAACAATTAGGCAGATTAAAATAAAAATTGATCTTTATTTTCTTTTGTCAATAATATTGTGCCGAAGCGATGTTGAATTAAAAGATTTAGATATTAAATATTTTCAGTCTGGTCATACCTTCATATTTGCAGACGCTTTTCACCGCCAAGTGGAGCTTAGCTTGAAAAGGGCACGGCACGCACGGTATTTGATTTTAAGGACTTCAAATCTCAAACGCGTCAGTGGTGGAAATGAACATAAACGATTTTTTCAGTTTTCTAAATTTAAATTACAAAAAATAACTCCTAAGCCTTACCTTTAAAACATGGTACACTTATAGTTTAAAAGGGGTGAAAATGTGGTTTATTCTCATACTCACATAAAATGACATTGCAACTTGGAGTTTGCCCGTCGTTGCGTTTATAGAGTAGAACTTAAAACAAACTTAATATTACAATTTTAAGCAATCATTTCCGACAATCGTAGACAGTTTTGGGACGAAATAGCTACCTCAAAAATCTATGTTGACTTTGAATATGAGACTGACAGAGTTTTGATTAATTAGTTGTAATAATAATGCGTAAGTACCTGAAACATTTGGTACATAATATTTTGTACATTTAATTTAGTTATAGGTAATAAATTGTTTAGCAAAAAAATAACTCATTTGTTTTTTTTTTATCGTGCTTTACATAGTTAAAACATCCACCTCTTCCACACTATCAGGTTTAGCCGGTCCAGTTTCAAACCTGAAGCAAACCGGATAAGTAATAGACCATTCGTTTAAATCTACCTAGCTCTTCACACTATCAGGTTCAGGTTCGGCGACCGGTGGCAGCCGGATGGGTCGACTGGAGCATCCGGTTCCCTGACGCCGGACGAAGTGACGGTGGGGTATTGCAGCTTATGTGCGCGCTCACACTGGTCCGGTTATGGTCTTCAGGTTCAGTCTGAGGTAGTTTTTATATTTGTTTTAACTCTGGCGAGGAAGGTGCGAACGTTTACCTGATAGTTAAGCTAAGTATTTCTTTTGGACTGATGCAATTCCTCATTTTTGTATTTTGACGCTGTAAAACTGGCTGTGATTTAATCGTAAATTATTCCTGTATAGCTTATATATTTGTTTTCGTCCTCGCCCTAATTAAAATCAATATAATGTTTAATACTTTGAATGCAAAAGATATTTGGCAAACGCCAATACTCTGTTCTTACCGTAGATCCCTGGTATGCCAGGGTACAGACAATTTCTGTAAATTTACAGGGGATTGACGCCAGAGGATTGACTTTTGAATGTTTAAAAATTTATATTTGCCGCCAGACAGAAAGGAAGCATTCTACATTTTTAGGTTATGTTTCAAACAGTAATACCCAAAACATATTCCGAAATTTTACTATTAAGTTGATTGCTTGAGAATTAACAGGCACCAGGGGACAGATTAACAATAAAGCCACGTTTTCCATATGCTTTAAAAGATAGGTATTTAAACAAAAAATGTACAATAGATTTGAAAAACTTACCTGCTGATAATCACTTCACAAACCACCAACTGATACTAAATCCCACTACAAATATTGCCTATTGTCGATAGTAAAAAAGGGCGGGACTTTTATTATAGTGCCAGGGAATTTGACAAGAATAAGCGTGTCATTACGTTTGTTGTTGTAGCAACAAAATGATGCTAAATTTAAACTATTTAAATGTTTTAATTTCTTACTAAGGGTCGTAGTAATTAAGTGAAATTTATCAACATATAATTTTGAAAAATAACTAATTATATTCGGAACTTGAAAAAAAAATAGAGGAATTACAGCCAGGGGACTGGACTTTTAGCAATAAACAAAGTAATATTTTGATTGTGTTATAATAAACTCAAGCATTTAATAACTAATTCAAATAACACTGATGTAAACTGCATAGTTATAAAAAAAAAGTCAAAAATAAATAACAGGCTTTAACACTAGAAGATAATTACAACAATAATTGTGCAGTTCTCGTAGAAATACCCACAAACACCACAAAGCTATAACAGCATCGAACAACAACATCGAAACGTGGACTAAAGTTTATTAATAAGGACAATACCGGACCTGATGAAAACCTGATCAGGTCCGAATATTTTTATTTTTACTTCAAGATTCTGTCCGGTTTAAAACCTGACGGCGAACCTGATAGTGTGAAAGATGCCTAACTGTCTTGTTGTCTGTCGGATGTAACTCGCAAGCAGGAAATATAGTTGTTCCGGTTTAACTGAAAGTTGATTTTTTTGGGAAGATAATAAAAATTGAAGACAGGGACATGTAAGCCGTTTTGCTCTAAGACGTACTGTTAGAAAGTTATAAGCTGTCAAAGTTCAAAAATGTCACTTTTCGAGAGTCAATATCTCGGAAACTATGAAGTATAGACTAATAATGCATTTAATAAAAAATAATTTTAATTTCATGTGGAATTTAAAAATGTAAAAATATACTGGGTGTTATATTTAAAAATATAAAATTCGTTCGAATTCCAGACAAACTAAAAAGCTGGCAACAACGCCAATATCGTCATTCGGTGCGTTAGATCCTCTTACACAACTGTACCAAATTTGGTTTAAATCGGCCAGTAAATTGTGATGTTATTAAGCCGTTTCCAGACTTTATACATACACTGTATATGTAACTACATTAACTATTAGCTTATACTGGGTAGGCCTCAGTGGCGTAGCTACACCCCTGCTACCTGCTAGCAACCGCGTCTTGGGGCGGGCACTATAATGGCGAGAGCCCGTTGTATAATACAAGGGAGATCAAAAAGGGAACAACGATTTCAATAATGTTAGTGACACCTTCGCCATTTCGTTTTTGATCAATATTTCGTTACTTTTTCGTTTTATCCAAAAATCGGCCTAATACCCCTCTTACGAGTACAATTACCTACCGTTTTGCGTCAAAAAAGGTTCGATTTTGAAATTAATATACATATAGAAACAAAAAAAGAAGTATGCGCAAATTGCATGCATAAATAAACACCACGTCACCCACAAATCCAATTCGTTCGTTTATTACCGATCGCTCCGTCTAATCTAGAGTCACGTGACTAAAAATCGCTCCGTATCCAGATTATAATACCGAACGCGCCTAATAAAGATAATAATAAGTATTTCATTTTTACATTATATTGAAAGCAATACTGGTCGGTATCAGTATAGCAGTGGTGGCGAATTTTAGTGGTGATTTTATTTTGATTATACTGTACCAAAATGGGAAACAAAAAAAAAGTTAAAAACAAATAGCAAAAGGAAAAGTAAGGGACTACTTGCAAAGCGAAGGTGAGTGAGTTGATATAATATTATTTTGTGTATTAATAATACAGATATTATGTAGGTAGGTTGCAAAGATGTTGTGGATCGCTAAAAAACATGTGCTCGTCTAAATTGTGTTTAGTCCGCGAGCTGACGTTGCGCCTAGCTAATTGTGATATTATTTTGTTTTCGTTCTGTGTTGTAAAAGGTCTGGATATTATTGTGCCTACTCGTATTGTTCAGTCAAAACCGGCCAAGGATTAAGTTTATTTAGTTTTCCAAAGGAGTACGAACGGTAATTATTATGATAATCAATTAATTATAATATGAATAATAGATTTAAAATTTTTAATCTTAAAGTTTTTTGGGATGTAGGTACATATTTTTAACAGGCTTGATAAATAAAGATGGAGCTTATTAGTTTTCTTATGTTTTTATGTTTAATCGCGAATAATTGTTGATATGATAAATAAAATAATAAGATATAAGTTGTAAAGGTCTGGTTAAAATAGTTTTTGGGTAGATTTATTTCAAAAGGGGTAGAAATAATGGATATTATGTTGCTTTAAATACAATATTTTGTTATAGTGCAAAATTGTGGATAGGCGCCTGCAGTAGGCCAGATTTATTGCCAAAGATTATAAATGCACACAAAAACTATCGGCTTTGTGAAAACCATTTCGAAGAAAAATATTTTTCAAGAAGTGCAACTATTAAAAAACCTTATTTCCGCAAGTAGTACCCACAAAGTTTTCTAACCTTTCGCCAACATGTGAAGAAATTATTCCTTTATTAGGAGAGCCTCCCAAAAAAATTATTATATTGTCAGGTTTGTATGCTTTATACAGTGACCGGCAGAAACTTCGCACCAAAGGGTTTTTTTTTTATTTAAAAACTTACCAAATTTTTTTGGCGGTTGAAAAGTTCTGCATGTCCTGAAGCAAAAAAGAGCATAGACAAAACTAGTAAATATTGCGCCGTATACGAGGAAGAGGTAAAAACGTTAAGTTCACTCAAGAATAAATTGCCCTTATTTTTCATTGTGGAAATTTTTTTTTATTAGGAAATGTTGTTTGCACTTAAAACTTATCCAAATATACCAAATTTTAGGTCGGTAGCACAAATATAAATATTTTTCATGGCTACTAGATTTAAATGAAAACGAATTTTATTGTAAGGGTTTAAACACCAGAAAAGTTGAATTATTTTTGACGTTATTTTATTAAACGTCCAGTTCTCGCGTATTTAAACAAATTTAAGTAAGTTATGTGTCTAATTGCCCAAGAGGTGTTAAAAAATTGAATTAATATGTTGCATAGCTTCTATCGATTCGTTATACGAGGGGGCGTAAAAAAAAGTAAAAACACTTTTTTTGTGGTACCGAGCTGAAATTTGGTATTTATGGATAACTTTTAAGTGCAAACAACATTTCCTTATAACAAAATTTTCTACAGTGAAAAATAAGGGCACTTTATTCTTGAGTGAATTTAACGTTTTCACCTCTCCCTCGTATACAGCGCAATATTTACTAGTTTTGCCTATGCTCTTTTTTGTTTAGGGACATGCAGAACTTAAAAAGTTATACGAAAGCTACGAATTTTATCACATATATAAGTTTTTTTAAATAGGCAAATGTAAAACAATATGTAATTATTATTCCTCTAGTAATTTCAGAATTAACATGTATTTCTGAATAAAATTTTTGTTTTTTTACAACAGCTTTTTACTTATTCAGGGTGAATTAACTTTTTTTTAATCCCCGAAGGACCACATTTTTTTATCCATGGGTAAGTAACTATGACACTAAAGCAATTGTCAAAAATGTCACTGTAGTTTTTAAAGCGCAAAAAAATGTGTAACAAATTACTGACGTTTTAATAAAATTATATTTATCTCACGCCACCCCATATCTACGTATACCTACTCACGATATATTTTGACGTACCTAATAGTGTTCTATAATTTATGTTATAATATGTTTATAATATTATATAAGCCCGTCACAAGTCGAAGGAACCTCAAACAAATCTGTAAAAGCGTTAGCAATTTAAAAGTTTTTTAATATAATAATTTTTTTCATTTTCTACTTCAATAATATTCTTAATTCCCAAGACTAACAAATTTAAAACTTTTTTTAAGTTTTTATGTTTGAAAAATAAATCAAGTTATAACATTTGCACCTATACTAAAAAGTAATGTCGTTCAGTGTAGAAAATAAGCAAGTTTTCTCGGAGTATTAAGTTGTGGATCGACCGTTATCGTTGTGTGAAGGTCACTGAAAAACGACCAGTCGATATCAAAGGTACCAACAGGTATTGTCGCTTCTGCTTGCTGTTAATATTCTGTGAGTGTAAGTACCCATACTGACAATTATAAATAATGTTATTTTTATTTATTCTTTAATTAAATATTAACGAAAAATGTGTTTTTGTTTATACTTTCTGTTTATAATAGTTGGTATACATGGTAGGTATTTCACGGTGGATGGAACATTAGACGTTTAATGGAAAACGACCGATACTTTTTTTTAAATTTGGTTGTCTAGTTAAACGATCATGATCTATCGTTTAAAAATATTTTCAGCATTGCGGCGTTGCCGCTTCTGCCCAAAACAGGTGGCAACATCGTTAGTTTAAATGGAACACCCATATATTATCAAATTTTCAGATTCTATATAAAATTTAAATTTTTTTATAATAAATGCATTAGTCTATACTTAATAGTTTCCCAGCTTTTGACTTTTGAAAAATTACATTTTTGAACTTTAACAGCTTTTAGCTTTCTAACTGTACGTCATAGAGCAAAATGGCTCACATGTCCCTATCTTTTATTTTTATTGTCTTCTAAAGGTGGCAACTTCCGGTTAGGTACCGGATGCCTAACTCGAAAGCAGGAAATATAGTACTTCCGGTTTAACCGGAAGTTGATTTTTTGGGAAGATAATAAAAATGAAAGATAGGACATGTAAGCCGTTTTTCTCTAAGATGTACAGTTGGAAAGCAAGAGGCTGTCAAAAATTCATATTTTAAAAGTCAACATCTGGAAAATTATTAGGTACCTATATAAAAACGAATAATGTATTTATTAAGAAATAATTAAAAATATTAGGGGTGTTCCAATTAAATTAACAATGTTGTCACCTGTTTTCTTGTCTTAGCTATCATAAGTTTGAGTAGCCTAATAGTATCTTTTCAGAAAGCAGAACGTTTTATAAAGAGTAACTTTTTTTCGGAAAACTAATAATAAAAAAGTTTCTCAGATGTGGACAACTTAAGCGGACACACTGTATACAGGGTCCTGCACTAGTGCGTCAGGCTTCCATAACTCCTTTACGAATTTAGTTAGGAATTTCATTCAAACGCCAACTTATACTGTATCATACGGGGTACTTCAGGAAAATATTTTTTCATATACAGGGTGACCCAAAAAAATGTGGTCATAAAAAGTTGTGATTTTTTAGATGGCATACCCCATTTTTTTTTGCATATTTAGATAATAATAATCATAATAATATATTTCCAAATCTTAACAAGTACAGTAGATGTATGCTATCGTCCTTTATAAATGCCTAAAATTTTGTTTGATTTGCTTTGGTAGTTTAAGAGCAATCAATTAAAAACTGAAAAAAAATTATTTTGAAGTCGTGGAAAAAATATCAAAAAAAAACAATCTAAAATTAGTTTTTTAACCACGGTATTAAGTGAGTTTAATGACAAGAGGTTTAAAGATACTATGAATCGAATAGTATTTATTTATTTTATACAGGGTGTTCATAATAAGGTTTCAAAAATGACACATTTCAAACCTATTTTTCTCAACTTTTCAAATGGAACACCCTGTATATTATTTCGGTACTTTATATAAAATACACAAGCAATTTTTTTTTGTAGTTGAAGCATATAAGTTATTTCCAGCCGTTTTCGAAATAAATGCAAATTTCATAAATTATGTCGATTAAACAGAGTTTATTTTTAAAATTAAGCGTAGGCGACTAGACTAATAATTAAAAACTATAGTTATTGTTCAAAATGTCTTCCATTTTGTTCTGTGCCGAAGCCAACATGTTTTTGAAATCCTACAGCCGAATTACCATAGCTTTCCCTCGCAGAGCTATGAAAAAGTAAAATTTGTATTTATTTAAGACGGCCATTTCATATTTTACATAATAAAAATGCAACTAAAATAATAATATGTAGGTAAGTAAAGTCGCCACAGTGGTTCTTTTTCCGTGCGTCATCACTTTTACGTCATCAAAATCGTATGAATCAAATCAAAATTACGAGACGAAAAAAGTCAAAACTAAGTTAAGTTCATAAAATGGACGTGCCTGCCTACCGTTTGACGTACCTACATAATATCCCGAAAAATTATTATTTATTTTAAGTTTTGCCCGGCATTCTCTATTATCTAAAAGAAATTGACAAACAAATGTTAATACATTTAATACTATTTTTAAAGCTTAAAATCTAGAAAATTTGGTGTTTTATTGACTATTAAAATCGCAAAAGTCAAATTTTTAACATCCTTTCGTTTAAGGGAATTTAGCCACTGCCGTAAACTTTTCAAAGAACTTTCACGGTTAGAATATTTAAAATAAATAAATTAGGTATTATAAAAATCCATAAATACTTACCGCCAAAACAGATGGTGGGTATAATTAGCTCTAAAAAGAACTATTTTTAGAAAAAGGAACAGTTTTAAGGCACACAGATTTACAAAATACGAATTAGATTGGCAGATCAAAATAAGGTTGATAATGACGTTCTAAAATACAACGGTTGTCAACTAAACAAATAAAAAAAAGTAATTAATTGACGTTTATAGTTTTATTCTTGTCTAGCACATTATATTATTGCGGAGTCTTGGAGACGTTCTTTTATGCTTTTATTCAAACTTGTTACTGTAATAAACAAGGATGCAGAGTTATTAACCACGTTGAGTCCTGATCGTTGATTGATGACGCACGGGCAAAGATCCACTGTGGCGACTTTATATCTAGTATTTTTGATTTAAAAAAATTATTTATTTACTTTCTTTAGTTCCAATAAGCCGTTAACTAACGTAAAATAATTACTATTCGGCTTGATGTGAGATGAAAAAATCTATAGGTATAGGGTTTTTTATAACATTTTATTGTCATGAGTTTTCAAAATTTCAAGTCAATACGACATCGGAATGTGGCTGAAAATCGATTTGTAATATTATTTTACTTACAAGGCCATCCAGATGTATATCAGGCCAATAAAAGCGTGTTAAAAAGTGACCGTAGGCGAAGCTGCGGATGCTAATTATATTATATAACAATCTTATTTCAGTGTGTTTTTAGTCTCAAGTTTATTGTTCATTATTACGAAGTTTACCCAGTTACATGACAGAAAATATTATTCACAGCTGATATGGCCACAGGCAAAGCTATGGGTAATAGAATAGAATAGCATAGCACTTCAATTATTATATTTTTATTCTGCATACTACTGTATAAATAATGTATCTCTTTTAAACTTAACGACTAGCTTTGACACCACTAGATGGAGGTTGGTTAAAGTCAGTATTTGAGGCGAGAAAATCTGATACTATAATCACGTCTATATTTGGAAAATTACGTGAATCACTTTTCTGGTAACCTTCCTCCATATTTACCACACAAAATTAATTATCCAATATTAAATACACAAAAAACAAACTGCACTGGGAACCGTTACAATACCAAACACAAACTTTATTCCAAAAACAACACAATGCAAGTACCTAATCTACTTTACTACGGCTTCGCGCCTGGCGAGCCAGCAAGCATGTGACGTCAAACCAATGAACACGCGTTTATCTAATTCAAACGGGACAAGCGATTTCTACGGCCGCTGTTGTAGTTAGGATTACTTTTTTTTCATTTTTTTTTTTAAATATTAGTTATAATAGGTCAAACGCTTTATGTTAACAAAGTTTAATGAATATTAATTTTTTTGTGGACAGACCTATTGGTTGGAACCAGACTAGTCACGGCTGACTTGCTTGTTTATATGCTCTAAAAAACACGTTTCCGCAAACCCTCTCAAGCATAACGGAGAAAGATGGGTGGTTTTTGCCATTTAGGGTAGTTCGAGCTCGAGAGGGGTAAGGACCATTTTTAATGGCGGCATCATATTTCCTGCTCTCGAAAACAAGTGGGGGGGATCTTTTGCGTTTGCTGCATTTTCTTAAGTAATTACGTGACAATACTTTATTGTTTTATTGTTTTGTTTTGTTTTATTTGTTAGTGTTGTAAAATCAGTTAGGACATAATATGTTATTAGTATATTTTTAAAACTGAATTTTTTTTTTTTTTTTAGAACGAATTTTCGCGGTTCCTATAGTTACATATCGCGCAAACACGCGATATGTTATACGTCCTCTACATGTGCAATTTTGACTCCTGACGCCTCTTGAAAATTTTGCACTATATAGGCGGCTACATTTAAAATATGTATGTATGTTGTCGTCGTCGCCGTCGTCTCTTTTGAGATTTTCACATTTACGATTTTTTTTCTCGGAAACGGTTAGAGTGGGACGATTGAAACTTTTTCAGTTTAGAGAGGAATAGTGGAGGTACGTTGTGTGAAAATTTCGAATATACAGGGTGTGCTGGAAAAAAGTTATTAATTTTTAAAGTCGAAACATATCGGATTCTCGTTGACATTCGATACAGGTCGTAAAAATGAGTTTTTTGATTTAAACTTTTTTGACGAGTAGACGACCGTAGGCTTCAGAACCCAATTGTTTGTGAGCGTGATCAAAAGTTGGGAAATAATTTTTTTTATTTTTTAAAAGTATAAAATTGGTCGAAAATGGTACCTCTTGGATTGTTAATAAGTCGAATTGGGTGCATCCGATCAATATTCGGTTTGGATAATCGTTTAGGCCATCTCAAAAACTACCTTTTTCCAATACATCGTTCGATACCTAACTGGAATGGAAATTGCCGAAAATGGTAAGAAACTGGAAACCAAATATTTAGGCGTGATTTTTTCACGGTTTTTATATTTTTTCGTACGGAAAACGACTTTTGATCGAAACGTTGTATACTTTAGCGGATAGAGCTCGTTAAATTGTATTGATAAGATATTTTTTCGTGTCTTTATCTTTAATACGAAAAAAACGGCAGCTTATAAATTTGAAGTCCCGTAATTTCGGTTGGCGTCGCACTGGTTTGCTTAAATACTTCTGCAAGTGTCTATATATAACTTTTTACAAATTCTAACACCATTCACTTTTGACTAAGTGGGCCTTGATTTAGATGTAAATTAATACTAAAAATCCGGCTGTCAAAAATGGCGAAAAATGGGTGTTTTCAGCTTGACTTCCTAGACTAATAAGAACATTTCCAAATTTTAAATCAGATGAAATATCTACCTTTAACCTTCTTCTAATGTTATTGACCAAAATATTTGCCCAAAATGTTTCAGAAATAGTTGTAATCTCGATTTTAAAAATGACGTTCCGACATTGAAAATGCGTCGCCACGTGGTTGGAGCCTGTTCGATATTTCGATATTCGCGAATTTTTTTCTCGGAAACGGTTAGAGCAAAACGATAAAAATTTTCTGGACGTAGAGAGGAATAGTAGGGGCACGTTCTGGGAACAATTTCCAATATACAGAGTGTACCGGAAAAAAGTTATTAAAGTCGAAGTTGAAAAATATGTTTTTTTTCGTTATAGCGCGATACAGGTGGCAAAAATAATTTTAATCGATTTAAACTTTTTTGGCATGTAGACGACGTTCGGCTACAAAACACTATTGTTTGCGAACGCGATCGAAAGTTGGGAAGTCAATTTTTTGATTTTTTTAAAATCAATGTAGGGTCATGTTGGATCGTTAATAAATCGAATTAGATGCGTCAGACCCCCTTTTGGTTTGGAGATTCGTTTAGTTATCTCAAATACTACTTTTTTCAAATATATTGTTCTATACCTACCGGTAATATAAAGGGTGCAAATTATAAAAAAGTAAGAATTACTATTTAAGACACGATTCTTGCGCGCCATGTACCTACTACGCATACGATTCTTCGGTTTTCATTGTTCTTCGTACGAAAAACAACTTTTGATCGAAATGTTATATACAGGGTGTCCCAGATAAGAATGCACTCTATAGGGATCTCGTAAACCATAGAAGATACAGAGATGGTTAAATTAGAGAAAAGTTGTGCATTTCTGAATCCTGTAACATCATGTTTTCAAATTTAAAAAATTCCGAATGCTTCCGAAGATATTTGGATAAAACCGAATTTTCGCGATTTCATTTTAATTGATTTATGATTTTATTTGAGGAGACATGTCAAAATAAATTTCACATTCTCATTGCCACTTTTTCTCCCCTACAAGATTGTTTAATTATATTTTTGATCCGACGTTTCGTTTGGTCACAACCATCATCAACTTTGTTATTTAAAATGGTAGGAAAATTTTATTTTATGCTTAATAAATTCTACGCTTTATTCTTAGTCTAACGGTGTATCACACTTATTATTTATTAGACGTTTCAATATTTAAAAACACATCATCAATGAAAATAGGCACATTATCGAAAATATTTTTGTTTTTATTGTTGTATTTAAACACTAGTTGGATTTTAAAACATTTTTTTAAAAGAAACTTATAACAAAACGTAATATCTAATAAAACTTATCTGAAAAATGCAACAAGTAATAATTAATTTTAATTAATATATACAATTACAAAAGCTTTAAAAAACTTGACATTTACCTGACAAAATGTCGTATAAAACTTTCTTATTTAGGCAATAAAAATGATCGCATTTCAGATTCTTACAGCGTCAATCATCAGTACGAAAAAAACGAACTCGAGCAGTAAAAAATTACACATACTTATATTTTTATTGCGACCTGGGTTGTGAAGAAACTACACATATTTTTTTAAACACGAATCGAAGTGCTTAACAGTTAGGGCTTGCTAACAAATGGTTTTGTCAAAAGTATAAAATTAAACGAACGAACTCGAGCAGTGCTCGGCACAATAATATTTCCACAAATTTATTAGTTGATAATGTGATAATGATAATGAAATATGAAAAGTATATCCCACATTGCACAAAGGTGTGCGAGTTTAAAAAGCACCTATAATAAATATCAATATCATCATATTAAATAACATATATTTCAGTAATGAAAAGTCGCAGCGAATCGAGCGAGACGGCAATGGAAATAGGACGTCGAGCACTATACGATGCCGTCTTCAAAAACTAGCTATCTATACGATAAATCGGAAATTTTAAACCCGTTTTTGTATTTTTTAGTTTTTGTCAGTTGTTATAATGACAATTTGGCGATATGTTTCCCCTTCACGTTCCGCAGGAAGGTGAGGTAAAAAAAACAATAGTAAATAGAGAAAAGGAAAAGAAAATAATTTTTTTAGTAGTAATATTAGATGCACTCTCGGCTGACGATTAGCGATATGTACCCAGTCTAGTTTATAGGAAGTCCTGGCGATATTTGTTTATTATTATTATTTATTACAATTCATAAATTACAATTCAACAAACTTTATAAAGTCATTCAAAGCAAAAGTAAACTTATTACTAACAAAATTTTACAATTTATAAATTACAAATTAATAAACTCTATAAAGACATTAAGACAAAAATACACTTATTACTAACAAAAACACCTAGATATATAATATCTGTATGTGCTTCTGTGATGTTATTCAAAAGTATTGTATTGTAGCGGATATTGTAGGTTGTTAGTTCTTAAACTTCTACTTACTACCTAATACATTTGCATAAACAGAGTAAGGCCCATTAACAACAGAAAACTAGTCTGCAACATAGCACCCTCCAATCCAAACAATCAAAACAATCTCCCAAATATCAAATGGAAATTGTTAAATATGTATCGAGCACATTCTTTACCAAAAACTTTACTTACTTTAATATGACGTATTTCAACCGATAAGAGGTTAAACAGTTTGGGTCCCATGTAGACAACTGATTTCAAATTCAAGGTTTTGTTATTTTTTGAACACTTGTGATTTTCTTGCACTTTATTCATAAAATAAACCTTAACGAATGTGTATTCTCCATAGACACGCATCTTCTGATCAGCAAACAATAATCAGGAAAATGGCTTCGCGCAAGTAAACAAGCAAACCAGACATGGGAATGCGCCCTGCAAAATTCTCATTTAAGGGGAGATTATCCACGTGCTTTTCACCACACATCATGTGATTACAGACATCATCACAAAATACTTTCATAAAAATTAATAAGACGGCGCCACCGTGCCGATTTTCAATATATTTTTATTTGCCTAAAATATTGAATGGAGTTGTAAAAGATAGTAAAATTCTATGATATCATTTAAGGCTACTTCTCCAACACAGTGCTGTGTGATTTCCCTTTCAAAGCTAGGAGGTTGCCAAACCTTGCGCTTATTATGAATTTAATCAGCTGGTTGTAATACATGGCACTGTACCGAGCCGCGAACGTAATTTATAATGGCAACATAGCGCTTTTTTATGAACATACCGCAACAGCTAGTTGACAAATTATTCTTTACTCGCCGATGGTCACTTTTTGATACTGTAATTTACTGGTCTATTGGAACCGCAGACAGTTCAAGATTTCGGAGAATTGTACTTCTAAAATAGAATGCCAATTTTAAAATAATTTTTGATGGACTTTTATTTTATAGGTATTTTGCTATTTTTCTGTCTCCAGAAGCAGTGCAATGTTGCCATTTTAAATAAATATTCTCATATTCTGTAATAATAATACTTAATACCACTGTTTTAGAATCTCTGAAATTGCCTTCAATAATTATTATTTATTGTGTAATTAAATACAATTTTTTTGATTTGATTTCTCATTTACTCACTTAAAGCGTACTTGTATTTTTTGTAAATATTTACAATTTATGTAGGTAACTGACTAAATGATAAAATAATAAGTTGTAAATATTGTTTAAAATAAGGATTTTTGCATCCATACTGGCGAAATTAGGCACTTATTAACCAAATTTTAAAAAATAACCTCAGGAATAAACCCACAAGAAAAGTACGAAAACGGTAGCAATCTCAATTTAAGCATTATTTGCATGCATTTATATAGATCCTTCTAAAAAATTTTCCTGGCATGTTATAAGCATTATTTGTTTTGTGTAAATTATTATGACAAAATTAAAATTGATTAGGTATAAAAAGTTTTCCTGAAAACTGCCACTGCAGAACATTCTGGCAACACTGCAACAAGCAGCCTGGTGAAACTAAAATTAGCGGAATGGAAGCACATGTTGTGACGTCAGAGACGGTCAGTGCCAGACTTTTGTCGCTAGTAGACGCCCTACGTTTACCGTCCCCATCACCCCATCATTTATTTATAACTTAATATATCTCCTACGTCGTTATTTGTAAAAACTGAACGTCTTATAGTAAGGAGACCTTTCTTCGTTCGAGCAATACTTGTCTCTCCTTATATGTAGCGAAGGTAACTTAATGCAGACAGAGACAGATATATGCTACGAATGGCCCGAGCATTATTTTACAACTTAAACGTTCATCAGTGACTTCTTGGGCTTGACCACAAACAAATGGAAGCGCAACCTCGCCAAAAAGATAATGGCTGACAGAGTTGATCAAAGAGTTTGTTTATCTTTTCTATTATATTGTTTATGAACACGAGCCTTTTTACATTTCGTTCTGCTAAAGGTAAGTTTGTTAAATTTGATTAATTATTTTTATGATTATACAAGTCATATCCCATATAACTCATTATTAACCAAAATGTGCCAACACCTTGTTTGATTATTTTCTCCTAAATTTTGGTAAATGTATACCTAAATACGCATATTTTAATTAGTAAACCCTACGATACTAATTTAAATCTTGCTGATTCTTGCTTACTATGTATATTATACGATCTATTTTTTTGATCTTTTTAAACCTTGTCGATTCTCTGCCTACTAAACTCAAGTGGAAATAATTTTATTTTAACCCAATCTGAAGTGTTTTTTGCATTGTAGTATTTTTGTTTCAGATCAGCTGTTCGTTATGTGAAAGAATGAATTTTGGAGACAAGATTTTGTTGTCACCTTTAGGTTAGCTATAAAAAGTTTTTACTCAGGCCTTTCCACTTTTCCAGGCTGACAATGGAAGTAGATATTTTTATTGAAAATACACACATTGCTGAGAAAGCTTCAAGTAGAGAATGAATGAAAAACCAGTAAACGAGGCACTCGATCAGCATATTACAAGGAATTATAAGACAGACTCAAATGGTAATTGTGATTTCCCTTTAATATTTTAATGAAATCATGTCATTTGCATGTCCCGAGTTTTATTTTTCATTTTCTTCGAGGCTAGACAAACAATAATATAGAGTATTTAATTTTAATGTGATATTTAGTCGAAAAGGTTATTCAGAGTACTGCTATTTGATTTTTACTACATATAAAATCCATTAACGGGATTTTGAATAGTTTTTTTGGCTTAAATATTACCTATTTAAGGAATTTTTTAAAGAATAGAAATACAGAAAAATGGTTAGTGACAGTGCTTGTGCCTGTAAAATTTACACCTATTATCTGAAAATGGTGATGATTTACTTTGCTCTCGAGGAGGTATCCAGTGAAAAAAAAAAGTCTTAAAGTACTTTATAACTCTGTCCAAGTCCTGTACAGCATAGGTAGTTTTTGTAAATTTATACGTATTTTGCCAAGAATTAATGACTTGGTTGACACATGAATCAATGTTTTATACATTTTGTTTTAGTTATTCTCACCAACTATTAAAATATTAAAGGGCAGCAATGTGTGATTGGATATACCTATTTTACCTATATTTAAAACATACCTATATTTTTCTAGGATCAGTTACAGTAACCCATATAATCATATATGCTGATGGTCTAAATACTCATACGACTGACAAAGGCACAACAAAATGGATGAGAGAATAATTAAAGAAGTATGAAGATAACGTAACAAAAAATATGTCTAGTGTAATTATTATCGTAAAATAAAATATTAAAGTACACTTTTACTCTATTGTTTTAATTTTTTTAGTTAAAAAAAATAAATTAGCTTATTTTCACAGAACTAAAACCGAGATAAACAAGCTTAGTGGTAAATGCATAGTAATCTACAAAAGAAAGGCGTCATAAAATAGAAATTTAAAATTGCGTTATTATGGTGTAAAGCCGACATAACGGATTTTTATGAATGAAATAATCGAATGGGACATAAATCGGACCGACACCTAGCGGAAACCGCTTAAACCGACTGAATGGTAGATTTCTGTAGATTTTATATTGGTTAAAACCAAATATTCCTAAAAGTTACTAACAGCTGACCGAATAAAAGAAAAATAGGTTGTGAGCAAGTTTTTTTTACACAAATCGAAATTGTGCGAACATTTAACAAAAAAATTGGTTTTTAGAGGAACATAAAGTTGTAGTGAATATCAAGAAGTATGGCGAATTTGTGTTTTATATGTGGACTTCTGTATATAAGTGATTTTCTTGTCGAGGTCATGAAAAGCATAAAAGCAAAAGTATGTGATTTTCAAGTGTAATTTCTTTATTATTTATACCTTTTTTCGAAAAGCGATTTACTTCATGATAATCTACCAACCTTCTGTGACACCTCACTAAAATTTTAGGTATGTAAAACCCATAGTTTAAGAGACGTGTGGTCAACAAGTACCCCCGTTTTGCATGCTATTTTATACCCGTTTTTCAATGGGGGCGGGGCCTGTTCTCTGGCCTTAACGAATAAAATGTTAAACAGGTCCAGGCTTTAAAATATTTTAAGCTCGTATTTCACGGGACAAGCTCTAGGTGAAGAAATTGTAAAAGATGACAATTTATTCTCGCGTGTAAACAGCATAAATTTGTATAGTTGTGCCCTAATTTATTGACAACAAATCGAAACTTGTTTTAATTTTTTGACCTTTAAAATTAATTTATGCGTAATCGATACAGAATTATTGATATAAACTACTCAAAACTGAATAGGGAACTAACATTTTTTTGCATCTTTTTAAGGATAGATATTTTATAGCAGAAATCAGTGAGGGGGATCGCTCAACCAGGGTTGGATAGGGAATTTTATCGACTTTGACATGAGCCGAAGTTATTATTAAAAAGGGCTATGTTTCTGTGTTATACAGTGTGTTTTAAAAAGTATTGCAAATTTTAAAATTTTTGTGCTACAAAATTTGATTACATGATATCTGACTTATTCTAGGGTATTATTTGGAAAGCTTACTAGATTCTGCCGAAACGTTCTTGGAATCATCAATTTATTCTGTAAAGGCAGAAAGCTATTAATTTTTAAATTAAACCATATACATATTTCCAAAGCTGTTTTGCCTTTAAGTGTTCAACAATGGCCGTTTTCACGGAAACGAGTTTAAAATGTGAAGTTTTATGAAGGCCTTTAAAATTGGCGTTATTTGTTAAGTTTAAAAATATGGAAAGAAACCATTTATCCAAAGAGTAACGTAACTTTATTGTCACGTTGCACCAACGTGGATACAGACAAAATGAAATTTCAGATATTTTGGATAAAAGTGATAGTGTGATTTCAAGAATCATTAGTCATTATCGGGAGACTGGAAGTGCTAGCAGAAGACCCGGTAGCGGATCTGTAAGGGCTACTAATGATAGAGAAGATCGACACATTAGAATAGACGTAAGTAGAGCTCCCTTTGGTACAGCTCGACGACTTCAACGAGGGCTACAAAATGCAATGGGAAGAAGAATTTCTTACCAGACAGTAAGAAACCGACTCAAAGAAGCGGGAATTAATTCTTATAGGCCGCTAAGGCGAGTAGCTATTACACCGAATCATCGATGACTCAGGCTTGCTTGGGCCAACGAAAGAATTGAAGAAAATTTTAATTGGGATCATATTTACTGACGAGCCAAGATTCTGCTTACACAATGATTCTCGTCGTAAAAGAGTGTACCGAACTGTAAATACACAATACTTGCCAGCACATATGCAGCCAATTCATAAATTTGAAGGAGGTGGTGTCATGGTTTGGGCTGGTGTTGCAATGGGGTTTCGAACTGAGCTGCACTGTTTTGATAATAAAGTAACTGGTCAAAATATACAGGGATGAAGTTATTACACCTTATGTGACAGGGACTAGAGGTCGAATTGGTCACAATTTTGTGTTTCTTGACGATAATGCTCGCCCTCATAGAGCTCTAGTGGTAATGAAAGAAATTAACAACTTAGAGTTAAATCATTTACCATTACCACTATATTATCCAGACTTCAACCCGATTGAACATGTGTGGGACAGGCTTCAGTACCAGCTGGATCAACATTTGCCTCAGCCAGAAACATTGGTCAGTTGCGGCAGCTACTTCCTATCTTGTGGCAACTAGTGTTTCAAGAACACATCGACAACATCATGCCTCGGGGGTGTCATGAAATTATTCAAAGTCACCCCACTAGATATTAGTTTTATTTTTTTACGATTAAAGGCAAAACAGCTATGGAAATGTATGGTTTAATTTAAAAATTAATAGCTTTCTGACTTTTGAATCTAGCAAGCTTTCCAAAAAATACCCTAGAATGAATCAGAAATCATGTAATCAAATTTTGTAGCAGATTAAAAAATTTTAAATTTGCAATACTTTTTAAAACACACTGTATAACACAAAAACATAGCCCTTTTTAATAATAACTTCGGCTCATGTCAAAGTCGATAAAATTCCCTATCCAACCCTGTTTGAGCGATCCCCCTCCCCCCACTGATTTCTGCTATAAAATATCTATCCTCAAAAAGATGCAAAAAAATGTTAAAAAATGTAGTTTATATATAATATATTGATTATTAAATAATTATATTTACAAATTAATATGGTCTAATTCGTGTTTTAATTTTATCGTTGTAAGCAACGACGACAGAGCAAAATAGACATCTCATTCTCATCATCATGACAAGCCGACAAGACGTCAAAAGCAAAGAACCGCCGCGTTCTTCACGAGCTACACAATGAAATCACGTGAAAATAAACACCCATTTTTACTCAAGCATAATACGCTGTTGCCAAAGACTCACCCCTTTTTGGTTTTATTTGGGATTAAATTGACACGATTTATAACTATATTGACACTAAAATGATAAAAAAAAAATAGGTTATGAAAATAGTGATGAAACTTAGTTAACAACTCGAAAAAGAAGTTAAGTTTTTTAAAAAATTTATTTTAAGCAAAGCGTGGTACAATAGAACTGGCGTTTTTGCTGTTGTTACATATACAGGGTTAGGAAAAATTACCAGAACGGTCGATTATTTCAAAATATACAGGGGTTATCAAAAAACGTCTTATATAAAAAATGTAGAACTGTTAAAAATCTACATATCGGTGATAAATTGAAATATACAGGGTCGCCCACAAAGTTGTAGAGAATGATATTTATATTTTTTTAAATGGAACACCCTGTATATTTTTACATTTTTAAATTTCACATAAAATTATAATTATTTTTTATTAGATGCACTATCAGTCTATACTTCATAGTTTCCGAGATATTGACTCTCGAAAAGTGACATTTTTGAAATTTGACAGCTTATAACTTTTTAACAGTACGTCTTAGAGCAAAACGGCTTACATGTCCCTATCTTCAATTTTTATTATCTTCCCAAAAAAATCAACTTCTGGTTAAACCGGATGTAACTCGAAAGCAGGAAATGTAGTTGTTCCGGTTTAAGTGGAAGTTGATTTTTTGGGAAGATAATAAAAATTGAAAATAGGGACATGTAAGCCGTTTTGCTCTAAGACGTACTGTTAGAAAGTTATAAGCTGTCAAAGTTCAAAAATGTCACTTTTCGAGAGTCAATATCTCGGAAATTATGAAGTATAGACTAATAGTGCATTAAATAAAAAATAATTATAATTTTATGTGGAATTTAAAAATGTAAAAATATACAGGGTGTTCCATTTAAAAAAATATAACTATTATTCTCCACAACTTTGTGGGCGACCCTGTATATTTCAATTTATCACCAATATGTAGATTTTTAACAGCCCTACATTTTTTATATAAGACGTTTTTTGATAACCCCTGTATATTTTGAAATAATCGACCGTTCTGGTAATTTTTCCTAACCCTGTATTTATAACATTCACAATGCTGATTCAGCATGGGAACTAGACGTAGAAAATCTAAGAAAAGAGATAACGATTCTGCATATTTAGCAGATTAGACTGTTCTCATGGGAATGTAACTACTTAAACGTTTTTACGTGATTTGTAAACATTATAACAAAAGAAGATTATAAAACAGGACCAGGTCTGTAAAGTACTTGATTTAGTGCCAAAATATTAATTTTACAAGTAAGTGTTGATGGACATGTCATACGATAGAATGTCCTCTATAAGTAAGTAGGTAAGAACGCTTATAAATGAGAAACGTAGTCTACCTTTGCTTGATCGTCGTTGGTTGGAGCTCTAATTATATATAAATTTTAAGGCCGAAAACATTTGTTTTTCTTAAAATGCCGGCGCAGGCTCGTATTTACCTGAAATTGCCCGATATTGTTGTTTTAGCACTGTCCTTACCTAGAACAAAAAAAAAATTATCACATAAAAGTATATTAAAAAATTCACATTATACTATTTAATACATTATATCGGTTAACACTAATTTTTAATGAAAAATATGTAGCGCAACGTGCAGACAATTTTTTTTTATTGAAAAGTTTTATGCGTTCGCTGGTATTTGAACTAAATTGAATTTCTCAATCACCAGTCGAGCGCTCTACCAGTTGCGCCACGGAGACTCTTACCAACTTCGGTCATATAATTTATTTATAGAATTAGGTATACAGTTTGGAATCTTTTGCAATTTTAAACTGGGGAAGGGGGGTTATTAAGGAAAAGGAACTACCACAGCCTTCTTAACTTGTTCAAGCCATGAAGTGACATCGGGCAACGCCGCATCAGCTGGGAGTTGCGAATCCACAAGCTATGACGCGCGGCAACGGGCGAGTTTTTTATTCTTTCTGATAATATTTTTTTTTAAAACCGACCAGATAATTTACACTTTCTGGACAATTTTTCGTCCAGAAAATAACGTTTTTCCGATCGCAAGACCGGAAAAGTGACATTAGAGACCGGACCGGTCTCTAATGTCACTTTTCCGGTCTCTAATGTCACTGTCACCCTGTTTTTTGTTTTTCCAATCGCTCTTTGATAATAAAAGATACCTTGATTTCGTTATTATGACAACAACATTTCGATGTATTGTCGAGTGACAGTTCGTTGATTTTTAATTTTGTTCTTTATGTTAAACTTGTTTCGCGTAGATTATAAAATATATCGAAGTGACGGTCCAGCTTCCAGGACTCGCCTATGGCTCGCTCTGGAAATGCTTGTCTCGACCTGAAAAACACTACTTTCCGGTCTTGTAACGTAAATTACTATTGTTGTTTTTTTAGTATTTTTATACATTTGACTTCTATACTATTAACGATCACCAGTATAAGTATTTCAAAAATAGTTGCAGGCGTTTGGCTGTTACTAAAAATCACGAGTAAAAGTTAATGAAACAGGTATAGGTATATCACTGGATAGTTAAAGGCTTAAGGTTGTTTGTCTTGTAACAGATTTCTAATTTAGGCCGTTCTTTGAGAGAAAATAATTTATAAAGTTATATTTAGCCTATTTATACTATGTAACACAAATTATGATGTATTTTAAAACCGAAAGGGCAATCGGAAAATCTGCTACTGAAAAACTTTTAATGGTGTACACGAGGTGTAAAAAATGAATAGTCAGAAGACCGACAAGGCTTCAGAGCATACTGGAAAGTCAAGGGCTAGTGCAAAGGCCCTGTCTTGGGCAGAAAAATGAAGAGAGCGAAAGAAAAAATTAGGGAGTTTTAACAGACTTTGTAAAAATCATTTAGGTATAAAAGCAGTGAAAAATCTTAAGTTTCATTAAACTTTGTCGGAGACATGTAAAAGTGGTGAAATGAGACGGAAAGAAAAAAGAAAAAATTGTTTTTCGTAAAATTCAAAGCATCTGTAAAAGATAAAAAGAGGAAATGTAGCAAATGAAATTTAATAAAATGAGGTAGATTGGCTTACCATTTAGCTTGAAGTAAAATGCTGTTGAGGTACCAGGCCTGTTACGGCCCAGTTACCCCGGCAGGAGTAAAAGCATACACATTATGTGCGAAATTAAAGATTTAAAAGATTTTTAAAAAAATTTTGGATTTACAGAACATCTTAGAAAAGTAACCTTTCCTTTGTTAAAGAAGTTCAACTGCAAGCAGCACGTGTCAGAAGGGAAATGAACTTGACATTCAATTCTGTTCCCCGATTTTTTAGCTATTGTACATCTAATTATGCAGGGTTGTCCAACAAGCGCGCGTCGGTCAATAGTTGCTAATCCGTTAAACTTATGGTAAATTTTACTTAATAAGACTTTTAACGTTTAATCTCTGCTAAACCCCAAAATTATTTTTAAGTATACAAGAAAGAGAAATTCCAAAAATTATGTTTTTCTTAAATTGAATGCCCTACATTTTTATGTGGCGTATAATGCCTCTATACGTTCTGTATTCAGCTGTAAATTTGTTTGTTGGTCGAAAGCAGCGTTGCCAAGTTATGAATTTTTTTAAAAAAATGTAGTCAAAAACATACTTTTTTAAACTGTTATATCTCCGCTACTGTTTATTACCTTCCCTGACAAATTTACACGTAACTTATAGTTGACCTAGTTTATCGGAAACAATCTTCACTTTTTGATTTAATCATACAGTGTGTCCAAAATATTTGTTGAAACATCTCTATTTTCAATTCGGTTTTAATTTCTTATATTAAATACAATATTTTGCCGTTGAAGAACCCAAAGTATGCTCCTTCAGAAAATATTGTTTGCCGTATGTATATCATTCACATTTTAAGACATTAAGGTTTTTCCGTAACTTTACACAGAAAATAGGAAAAATTGTAGGCGGGGCTCAATAAATCGATGACCCATTCTTTATATCATATTTATTTAGGTTTAATAAAATTATTCAAAACAAAAGATTAATAACCGTTACATAAATAATTTAACATATTTAAGTTATGGTTTTTAAGGTATTTATAGAAAGTCTATAAGGGAAAAAAACAAAAAAAATCAACGCAGCTTAGTGGATGTGTCAATTGAAAACGTGTGAATATACCTAATAATTTCTTAAAATTATTTTTTTTAAATTATATATCCAAACATTTCCCCCCACTAAACTCGCTACTGGGATGTCTTCATTTGGAGAAGTTAAGTGACAAAGGAATGCAAACATGTCTTGATTTTACATGTGTATCTGTAACTTTGCTAACTATTTCTGTGTGCAAACCGGAAAAGTCCTGTAGTTAGCGACTAACACTACTAACAGTCATTTCAAAATTCAAAGAAATCTGAAACCGCATCTAAAATAAAATTACTGACCTTCAAAAACTAAATTGGGTAACGGTTTAACAGTTGTCGTATCATTAATTTGCTTGCCCAGTAGTGATAGTTAGTGCGTTCTGCATCCACAGGTCCACAGGTCCAAACTGCGCATGCCCGGACAGCGCGCAGACGTGGGCGACATTAATTATGACGTCACCTGTCATCTGTCATCTGTCATCTGTCATCTGTCACCTGTCATCTGTCACCTGTCAATGTCAATGCCAATGCCAATGTCAAAGTCAATGTCAAAGTCAATATCAAAGTCAAATGTCATCTGTCAAATGTCATCTGTCTAATGTCATCTGTCAAATGTCATCTGTCATACGTCATCTGTCAAACGTCATATTGTTGGACGCTATCTACATTAGACCTTAGGTACTTGGGGTATGCTAGCTATATGCTTAGGATGACGTAATGAGTTATTATAAACCATCCCGAGACCCGCAGGGCGAGGTATACTATCCCGAGCCCCGCAGGGCGAGGTTCACTTAGGATATACGCTCGCCTACGGCTCGCTATAGTTGTCGAGATAAAGAAACATATGATTCGTATTTAGGCAGTCAACAAGTCATTATGAACAATTCCGAGCCCCGCAGGGCGAGGTTCACTAAGAATGTATGTTCGCCTACGGTTCATTATAGTTGGTGAGATAAAGAAACACATGATTCCTATTTAGGTAGACAACAATACATTATGATCAATTCCGAGCCTGCAGGGCGAGGTTCACTAAGAATATAAGTTCGCCTACGGCTCGTCAAGGCTGCTAGAGGCAATGCAGCATGTGTGTTATATTAAGAACGATATACCAAGCTATTTTAAAAATATTCCAAGTCCTCGCAGGGCAAGATGCGAAAAAAGTATCAAAAAGACATAATGAACCAAGTATCGTAATACACCCTGTATATAAAAGATAGATATTTGTTTAAAATCACCGATTCCTTATTATACGCTGAAACTAATATAAAATATATTTTTAATAATACAACAACAAATGAGCTAATCACGACTCGAGAACAATAGATGATTAGTATGCAAATTGCCATCGGCGGTTGAAGAATTTTAAAGTCACGATTCCATTGAGTCATCCTATCGGGAAAAAATACAGCATTCAAAAACAAGTCTCAACGCGTTTAGCGGATTAATAATACGGATATTTGCAGTGACTAAGCAATTAATATACAATGCTGGAGGACGTAGTCGAAGTGAGACGGGTTGCTATAAATAGCCGCGAGGAGATAGCGTTTCATCAGTCATCATCGAGAAGCTGAAGGTTAAAGTTGTGAAATAGAGAACAATCAAAAATCAATAACATGTAAGTACCCACAATGATAATTCGATTTAAAAAATATTTGATTAAAAGTAATTTAGATATAGGTTCTAACGTGTTGTGCAAACTAATACAGGGTGTTTATTCTCGTTTGTGCTTATTTGAAGAATCTTATGTATATCTATAACGCTGGATATACTACATTAAAATTAGTGCTATAAAGGCCTTAATACTGTATTACTTTTCTAGAAAATGTTTGTTTGCGAACACTGCCAGCGCTCGTTTGCCAGAAAGGACAGCCTCAAGCGCCATGGGGATTGCAGACTTGCGGTGCATGCCTGCAATACTTGCGGAGATAGTTTTAAATCAAGGTGGGCCCTCCAAAAACATCAACAAGAAAAACAGCACAGGGCCCCCAAAAGACAAGCGAAGCCTTCACAAGAACCCCAGGTCAAGAGAGCGAGACTCGATTCGACAGATGGTAAGTTATTGCATCATATTACATCATATTACACCATATTGCGAAATATTACATCATATTGCGCCATATTGCGAAATATTGCATCATATTGCGAAATATTGCGAAATATTGCATCATATTGTGAAATATTGCATCATATTGCGAAATATTGAAATTATATATGTACAAGTGTTAATTATTGCTAATTTATTTCAGAACCATCAACTTCAGGTTCAACTACACAGCAGAGACACTGTATTGAATGTCATCTAGACGTACCAGTCTCCCGATGGTCCAGTCATCTAAGGACCAAAAAGCATCGGGAGAGCTGCTGTGTGGTGCAACAGGAGGAAGGAGTGGAGCTAATAAAAACATCATTCCGAAGCCGAATTGCTACCTACCGACTTTCTTCAAGCCAGGATCCCACTAGCGTGCCCAGGTTCCTGGGACATCTACAGGACAAATTTGTAAGGCTGGTGGGACGCATACTTCAAAAGTACGATCAGCTGAAAGTCGGGGTAGAACTTTTCGGCCGTTTCCTCTTGCAGTCGAACGAGTCGACAGAGGACAAGTCCTTTAACTCCAAATACGTTATGGTGAACGAAGCAACGGATCTAGAGGAGCTGTTTGGACAGTTTGCTGCCATCCTAGACCGGAAATATTCAGAGTTTTCGGAAAAGGATAGTGGTAAGTACTATTGCAAGCGTTAAAAAAAGTCTAACATATTTTAAACCATAATACTTAACAATGTTTCTATTGTTACAGGGTGGTCGCTACAACAGCTCCTTCATTTAGAATTAGGCATCAACAAGATCAACCCTCTAAAGGCATCTTCCTACATTCCGCTACCAAAGGAGATTGACGCAAAGAAAGCTGTTCTAAACATTCAAAACACGGACTTGCAGTGTTTTAAGTGGTCAGTCTTGGCAGCCTTGCATCCCGTTGATAGGACTCAAAATGCAAACAGAGTCGCGAACTATTTGCCTTTTGAGAACGAGCTGAACTTTGAAGGTATGGAATTTCCGATTAAACTTAGTGATATTACTAAATTTGAACGACTAAATAATATTTCAATTAATGTCTACGGCTTAGAAAAAGCCTACGACAATGGTAAAAATAGTATTGAAGTCGTTGGTCCCTTATTTTTTACGAAATCTCGCAAGGAGAGACATGTAAATTTGTTATTAATCAGCGATGATTATGAGAACAGTCATTACTGTTTAATAAGAAACATGTCTCGCCTGATCTCAAGTCAATTATCTACCCATAACGCTGCAAAGTATTTATGCGATGGTTGTTTAACTTATTTTTATTCAGAGCAGAAATTAAAAGCTCATCAAAAACACGATTGCGGACACGTAACAGCTAAATTACCGACAACTGATTTAAAAAAGAACAAATACGGAGAAGAGATCCCCGAGAATATTTTCAAATTTACAAATTTTGAAAAGAAATTAAAGGTACCTTTCGTTGTTTACGCTGACTTCGAGACAATCCTTGAACCCTTGAATACAGAGCAAAATGAGTTGGACCCTGATACATCCTATACTGTTAGGACACATAAACATGTACCCTACTCATTTGCATACTACATTAAATGTGACTTTGATGATGCATATTCAAAGTACCAAAGTTATAGAGGGCAGGACGCCCACAAAGAATTTATAAAACGATTAGAGACTGACTGCAAGTCAATCTATAATCATTTTATGAAGGAAGTGGTGCCAATGCTACCTATGACAGAGGAACAAGAGAATGCACATCGGCAAGCACCAACATGCCATATTTGCGAAAAGGCATTTGATGTAGAGGCAGGCGATAGAGTACATGATCACGATCATCTGACTGGGATGTATCGAGGACCGGCGCACTCTGTGTGCAATCTAAATTATAAAATTCCCCAATTTATCCCTATTTTCTTCCATAATATGTCCAATTTTGATTCCCACCTGTTTGTCAAGGAGTTAGCTTGTGACGAGGAAAAGCTGGACGTTATCCCCCAAAATAAGGAAAAGTATATTTCCTTCACCAAACATATCTTGGTGGATAACGTCGAAATCAAGGAAGGAAAACAACAGCAGGTATTTTTAAAATTACGTTTCCTCGATAGTTTTCGTTTCATGGCCACTGGGCTAGATAAACTTAGTCAAAATTTAAAACCGGAACAATGTAGAACAGTTCGAAAATATTTTGATGCTGATGCTGAATTTGAACTTATTCGACAGAAGGGGGTTTTCCCGTACAATTACGTAGATTCATTTACAAAATTAGACGAAACGGCACTTCCATCACATAAAGAATTCTACAATAAACTAAAAAAGGAGGACATCTCCAAAGATGATTACAAGCGTGCTTGGGCAGTATGGAATTTATTTAAATGTAAAACTTTAGGCGAGTATTCAGATATATATCTCAAATCCGACGTTCTAATTTTGACAGATGTCTTTGAAAGCTTTAGAGACGTGTGCCTGGCTACCTATGGTCTCGATCCTGCGCAATATTTTACTGCGCCAGGTCTCTCGATGGATGCGGCCCTTAAGGCCACATCCGTACAATTAGAACTTTTAACAGATCTAGACATGGTACACTTCTTTAAGCACGGGATTCGCGGAGGAGTCAGTCAGTGTAGCGTTAGACAAGCTTTAGCGAACAATAAATTTACACCGAATTATGACGCTTCTAAACCCAACTCTTACATCATGTACCTGGATGCGACCAATCTGTATGGTGCAGCCATGTCTCAATATTTACCAACGGGAAATTTCAAGTGGTTAAACGAAACCGAAATTCAAAATTTAGATTATATGAATATAGCGCCTGAATCACCAACAGGCTATATATTAGAAGTAGATTTGGACTATCCGGAATCATTACATTATTTACACAACGAGCTACCCTTTTGCCCACAATCCATTGCTCCACCAGAGTCTAAATTTCCAAAAATTACAAAATTGATACCAAATTTCATCAAAAAAGAAAAGTACATTATTCATATTCAAAATTTACAACAAGCATTAAAGTATGGCCTTCAGCTCACTAAAATTCACCGAGTTATATCTTTCGATCAATCTCCGTGGCTTAAAAAATACATCGATCTGAATACAGCGTTGCGAAATAAGGCTAAAAATAAGTTCGAAAAGGACTTTTTCAAGCTGATGAACAACGCTGTGTTCGGGAAAACGATGGAGAATGTGGAGAAACGGGTAGACGTAAAACTTGTTTCTCATTGGGAGAATATTGGTAGGAGGTTGGGGGCCGGAGCGTTAATCGCGAAGCCACATTTTAAAGATCGCGTCATTTTTAACGAGAATCTGGTAGCAATCCAGATGAAGAAACAAAAAGTCACATATAATAAGCCTATTTACGTAGGCTTTTCGATCTTGGAGGTATCCAAGACGATTATGTATGACTTTTTGTACGGATACATTAAGCCAAAATATGGCAACAACGCGGTCTTGCTGTATACTGACACCGACTCCCTTATTTTAAAAGTCACTACCGAAAATTTTTACAATGACATGACGGCTAATTTAGATAGATTCGATACGTCCAATTACTCCCACGAAAACCCACATAATGTTCCTGTAAACCAATCGATATTAGGTAAAATGAAAGACGAGTATGCAGGAAAGATTATTTGGGAATTTGTTGGCACTGGGGCGAAGGCGTATTGCGTTGATGTTGAAGGGGAATGCACGAAAAAAGCTAAAGGGGTTCCTGACTATGTCACTAAAAAAGAACTTAGTATAGATGATTATCGACAAGCAGTCAACGTAGAAGGAACCCTTATTCATCGTCAGATGAATACATTCCGCTCTCATCAACATGATATGTATGTCGAACTTAAAAATAAGGTAGCGCTGTCATACGCGGACGACAAGCGTTACCTTATACCCGGTGATTTAGAGAACACGCTTGCTTGGGGTCATAGAGATATCGCAAAATATAAGGAATCATTGGAAATTCCATGCGCCAAGACTGACTAGGGCAGCTATCTTTGCGCCAATCTTTTTCGATAGCTGTTACCTATAGAGGGTTGTGATATTAGGTTAGGTATTTATTATTGTATTATTAATATTATTATTATCATTATTACTATTATATTGTTATCACCTATTGTATTAGTATTATGTTTATTTAATAAACAGCAGATTGTTTGTATTTAAATCAATGTTTTATTTTACCCAACCTTTCCCCAAAAATAAAGAAAACCAACACATGACAATAATAACTTTTATTTGGTAATTGTATAATAATCAGTGTTTAGCTTATACAATTGATGCATATGTCTTGCAAATAATCGTATCAGCTTGTCAGTCCATCTAAACAGGTACTTGTCTGTCATGGCATCTTCAAACTTGAGACTTCGCTTCTCATCATTACGATGAAACACCAAAGTGTACTGTCCAATAATCATAAAAATATCCACCCAATGTGTGTTGAAACAATCAAAATTACTTAGAAATTCTTCAAATTCGCTATTTGAAAAATAAATCTTTCCATATCCAATAGTATCCAATGTTACTTGTTTACGTTCTTCTTCTGACGAACTAAATATAACGGTGACGTAATCATCGACCTCATATACTGTGTTTGGTTTGATCTTGCGATGTATTACAGCATCATCCTTCAGACATTGCGAAGGAGATTCAAACACCTTATCCCAAGCGGAGGAGGAGGTCGCCATTTGGTAAGTTTAAAGGGTAAGTTTCAACAACTGTTTAACTAAAAATTTGCGGTCTTCGTAGCACTTGATATCTTTTTTTAGTTTACGTATTTGGCACAGATGCTCTCGGAGTTTAACTTTTATATCGACTGTCTTTGCCATGAGCTCGAGACTAAATGACTAAATTCTAATAGGGGGTGTAATTAATATAGAACGAAATGACATACACAAGAGATTTTTTTTAACTCTTTATTTAGGTATAAAACTATAAATATAATCATACAATATATAAGCATTCCTAATACTACAAGTACAAACTTCTATGCTATGATAAGAACAAGTAACTACATCTCTAGGCAGTTTGGGTACATTAACATAATCGGTAATAAATTCCAAGTTAATAATATCAGGTTTATGTTTAACTATTACATCAGAATAAATCTTAACTAAAAAGTCCTTTTTCACATGTCCTTTTACGTAAATTACGTCAACATCTAGCAGGTCCTGGAGGATAATTGAATAAAGCTGGTTGTATTCGGTTTCACCATAATTATAGAAGAGTCCATGGCGGTTTCCATACAGAAATAGTGCTTGCTTTTGACAATCATAAGATAGCTCGTAAAAGGGGACGACTGGTTTAAACAGATAGCTCTTCATATTTTTTCCATCATAAATAGCCAATTCCTTGGCGCAAAATTCTGGAATGTTGAATCCTTGTATGTCTACTACCACAAACTTCATCTTGCAGAGGCTAAAGTATGACTGATTACAAAAGCTCCCGCACCTGCCCAGTTAAAGCCTGGTACTCGAGAATACGATCATGCACGATGATACAAAAAGCACGTGACTCGGCAGAAAAGTTTTCGGAACTTTGAAATTCCAACTTGACGTCAATGGTGGTGCTTTTGAGAGCTTCATTTTGCTTGGTGCAATCAATAACGAAAAGGGCTCTATTGGCGAAAGCTGTAAAATCCATCAGTGGTTCGCTGTGCTGTTTGCCCAAATATGTTTTCTGAAAATCCGCATACATCTTATAGGCCTCGGTAAATTGACGGTTCTCAAAGTTCAAATTTAGTGCTTCATAGGGGTAAACCTCAGAGTTAAGGTGCAGCTTAACATCGGTGATGTTTAAATTATCGAAATAAGTGCAATCAGCCTTAAAATTATCTTTACGATTCTTCATAAAAAATACAATAACATATCTTGCTCTCTCAGACATGGTCTTGACGGTCCAAATATCTCTCTTGGTTGTTCGTAGAGCAGGTAATTCGTGTATCTCCCAATTTCTAAACGGAATAAATATCGATCTGTTCTTTGCAACTTCGTCCAAAAGACGTAATTTGACTGCGTCACTAGGATAGATGTGTCTAACCTTTAATTCAACAGTCTTTAATGTAATCGTTGCCTTCTTATCACCGCTCGACTTGTAGCAGTTGTCGTCATGGCGAGCTCGAACCAGTTTAATTTTTTGTTTACCCATCAAGACATTTTTGTAGTCGGCAAATACACCAAACAGAGAGGCAAGTGGTATACGGAAATTAAATTCTTTAGAAGTTTCATCCAAGGTCTTGACAACACCACTAGGCCAGTTCCAACCAGCAATATCCAAGGCTTTGCTTTCTGCTTCGTTTAGACACAATATGTTTTTAACGGTGCCAACTATGCCTGGATCACGAATTTTTTCAATCTCCTTGCCATTCACTTCGTATGATATGTTGTCAAATAGAAAGACACCAGTATTATTGGTTAATGCGCAATCGCCGATTGCGCCAGCTCGGACCTCTTCCCTAAACGCTCCTTCAATGTAAAGCTGGGCTTCCCCCATATCCAAAAACACATCTTGCTGATTAATAACAATCTCAATTTCGTCGTTGTTATTAAAGGAGTTGGTGAATGGGTGATAAGTATGCCATTCTTCCCGAATGATTGACTCATCACTCTTAATTTCATTAAATAATTGAAGTTTGTCTGACATGGTAATAATATTTCTTACTTTGAGACTGTAAAAAAACTATATTTGCAAACGTGAGTGTCTCCTTCAACTTCTGAACACGTAATGAATCAGCAGAGGGTTGGAGGGTGTTTAAATAACTTTTAAAAACGAGAACCATTGCGTCTAAGTTCTAATCTGACTACCACTTCCTCACCTCGAAAATTAACCGGCCTCGAATCTTGATCCAACAGCGTTAGGGTAATATTGTAGATATGTTTTACTTGAACTGGCAGGTAGATTAAATTCCTCGGTTCAATGTTGATGCTGTATCCAGGATCAACAGTTGGCGAAAATTCGTATAGAGTATGTGATGGATTATTGGTATAATACGATCCGGAAATAATATTACACTCTACTCTGATGGTAACGACTTGTATAATTTCGACTGGTATATCTGATTCGTGTTGCTGGTTAGACTTTAGCACTTGTGGAGAGAATCCCAACAACTGAGCAATGCTATCCTTTGGGACGAAATTTATACTATAAGCACTCTTGAGCTCACACCTTAGGGTGTTGTTATTAGGCTTAAGCGATAAAATATTCTTCCGTTCTTCTGGAGTAGCCCCCGTCTTAGCAAGCTTGTTTTGCAAAAATTGCTCAATGTCCTCCAACTCGTAGGATCCTGTGGGAATCTCCAAAACTACCTCGTTTTTGTTTTTGTCTGTGTAATAAAATTTGTTACGGCCCTGTTCAATATTTGGAATCGTGTTCCAAGTATTTAGCGAAATTAATGCTAGAGAGTAATCGTATCTGGAATCAAGCACTATTGGAGGTACAAAGTATGCTTCAAGCAGGTGCGAACGACCCTTTAACGTGAATGTTTGAGACATGACTGATGATAGTAAAAGACATTATTGTATTTTATAAAGTTTTATTGTAGAGAAATGATAAGGTCAAATGGCCACAATTTGTTGTACCATAATCCTGATACTGATCATAGTTGAAATAAATTTTTGCTTTTTTCATATACTTGATAAACTCCTTTGGTGGGTTCAAGTCTCCAAAACTATCGAAATATACAACTTTGCTTCCATGTTTCTTGTAAGCTACCCAATGGGTTCCGTTCCCTGTGTTGCGATCTAAATTTACAACACCACTTTCTATATTTAGAGGTGTGTTTGGTAATGTATCCCGCATAAATACACCTCGAAAATTAGGTATTTTTAATCGGGCAGCATATTTCTTGATATCTTGGTCGGATAGGGGACGGTTGGGTAGCTTTATTGGTAGTTTTTTGACATTTTACGCAGAAATAAACCATATCCTGTCTTGTGTTTCTTTAGGTATAAACCACTACCTTTTTTCCCCAATGCTATAGCCTCCATTGTTTCATTATGTCGTTTGGATTCTTTCAACTTGTCCTTGGCACTCTGGGCATCGTTGACTGCTTTAGCTATGCCAGCTGCCCCTCCTGACAGCGCTCCCAAGGCAGAAAGTCCTGCGAAGATTGGAATAAGCGGCAAAATACCACCTTGTTTTGGCAGAGGGATAACTCGAGGCACGTTGATTCTTTTGACTCCGCCTATTTTCTTAACTGTTACTTTGGCCGCCTTTAGCAATTTACTTAGCGTCTTCTTTTTACCAACATCCCCCGCACCAGTATGTTTAACTTGTTTCCTAATCTTTCTCACAACTGAAGACAGACAGACAGACCTTTTTGCCTTCTTAGCACCAGCACCTAACTTGCGTTTAATCTTCATGGCGTTGGTTACTAGCCAAGCTGCTGTCTTTTCACCAAAACTTGAATCTTTGGCCTTTACACGTTCCCAAGCTCTGTTTTCCAATACTTTATCAGCCTTATGTCTGTGCGTCAAGTCTTGGCTCCTGGAATATTCGATATCGTGAGTACGACAATAACTGTCTAATTTATTCTTTGGAGGATCTCCCCGTGCTAGTCGTTCTTGAAGTTTAGTACCAGGTCCGCAATAAGAATAACCAGGCAGATGAAGTTCGACGGGGAGCTTGTTGATAATGCTATTTAACACACCTGTACCTTGCGACGTCTGCATTACTAATGAAGTCGTTGGTGAGTGCAGAGTGATACTTATAGAAACGATGCGTCAAGAAAAACAGAAACTTGGTATTAAGGTCTATAATCTCGATATGAAGCAATACAAGTTAGTTAACAACAAACATGGCCACTTGTTACCATCCAACATAAGGGCCTTAATATGTGGTCCCAGTAATTGTGGTAAGACTGCTGTTATGATGAGTCTACTGATTGATGAAAACGGGCTAACATTTGAGAACGTATACGTATATTCGAAATCTCTGCAGCAAGACAAGTATAATTTTTTAAGCCATGCCTTACGACATTCAGGATTAGGATATTTTGGCTATAGCGATAATGAGGATGTTTTAGACCCCTCCAGCGTTAGACCTCATTCCATATTTATATTTGACGATGTGGCATGCGAGAAGCAGGATAAAATACGTAATTATTTCTGTATGGGTCGTCACAATGATATTGATTCGTTCTATTTGTCGCAAACTTATTCAAAAATACCCAAACAGCTGGTTCGTGATAATGCTAATGTGCTGATATTATTCAAACAAGATGACTTAAACTTGAAACATGTATATGATGATCATGTCAACACCGATATGTCTTTTGATGCGTTTAAACGTGTTTGTTCAGAATGTTGGAAAGATAGATATGGGTTTTTGGTAATTGTTAAAGATAATGATATAACCAAGGGGCGATATCGTAGTAATTTTGATACTTATATCACTCCCTAAGTATCCAACACTCAGTATACCAACTATCACCTTAGCAGTTAGACGTGCTTCAAAACAGAGATAGTCGTTGGTTGTTAGGTGTTTCTGTGCTGCTATGGCCGATCAGTTTAGCAAACTTGATAAAGACGTTAAACGTCGAATTTTACAAGCATCTAGAACTATAAGAAAGAAGTATCTGGCATTCAAGTTAGATCGAGGGTTAGAAGATGTATCGCTAAATAAGTTCTTAACACCTATAACCACCCCATTAAATAAGCTGGTAGAAGTTTCAGTCAAGGCAGAGTCTAAGAAACGCAAAATTAAGACCGAGAAGAGTGAAGACGTGAAACCACAACTAAAACTCGAACAACCTTCAACGTCTCGAAATAAGAACCAACCGGTGCAATTTCTAGCCGATGAAGCTCAGTATGGTGACGCTGTGGATGATGAAGTGTTTCAAGAAACACGTCAAGACCCTCCAGAACGATCGGTGGAAGATATTAGAGCAGAGTTTGAAGCTCTTATTAAAAATAACCCGGTGATGATGGATGAGTTTATCGCTCAATATCCTGAGATGGCTAGAGAATACGTGAGAAAATATTGGTCTCACTCTTCTCAAATAGACGCTAGAGGAGTGAGCTATGATTCTGCGATCGACTCTTGGCGAATAGGCAGCGAACCCGTAAATTTTTTGCAGAATGGGGATATTCAAGTAGGTCCTATAACTTACAAGGGTACTCTGGGTTTGTACGACTTGCTGTTTTTAAAGGAGCCAAAGTATCACACTAAAGACGATACAGCACAGTATGGAGACATACTTAGGAAGTCTGGCATATACAAGGGGGAGAGAGGTCAGCTAATTTCGAATAAAACACAGAAATACGCTACAATCGTTAGACCTCTACTTTCTAGAACGTCAACGAGTAAGATTCCATCTCCATCTATCGCAGTTCCCAGAACTAGATCGCAAACAAAATCCGGATCTGCTCTTATGGAATACACCAACAAGCCTAAGGAATATGTTTATTACGACAGCATTAACGAATTGGTTGAACGATTCAAAAAGTTGGAATCCTCTCAACAGGGTGGTAACAATAATAATCATAATGAAATAATGAGTATATTACACCAATTGGAAAAACTTGGGATAATTGAATTCTATAAATAAAACAGTTCAAGCTTTCTTTCTCATTATCACATTAGTCATGAATAAGTTCGGTCAGTCGTTGCCTTCGGCCTCTCGTCAAAAAGGCGCTAGAGTGCTGCAAGCACCTACTTCAATTGCTGTTACTAAAGATGGTGATTATAATCTTCGGGATCATAGACTTGTTAACGTTAGTTCTCCAACAGATGCTGCTGATGGTGTAAATAAAAAATTTGTAGATGCTATTGTGGTTACACTTTCAGCTAAAATTGATAGCTCGTCGGCTGATTGCGTCTTGCAAGCACAGAAGAACCTAGATAGCCTTGAGAAGAAATTGGGTGCCACTATTCTTAATAGTTTGAAACAAGCAAACACTGCTGCAAATTCTAACAAAGTCTATGTCGAGTCTATGGGTGTTGCGTTGAGAGAGCAAATAGATAAGTTGAAGAAAGAGCTGCTGCTTCATAAGGATTCGCTTAAGCTTATTGATGACAAGTTGTCGGAGAAGGTTACAAAATTAGACGCCCGAGTTAAAAAACAGCTAAACGAGGTTAAATCTGCTCACCAGCAATCTGTGACCCGGTTATCATCTCGATTTGGCACTCTTGAAAATACTTTAAAGGGTTATGTAGATACTTCTGTTAAAAATGCTCTTAAGCCCATTATTAAAGGGTTGGAAGCTATTGATAATAATATGTCTAAATCAAAGCAATCTGGTGGTTTGCCGAAATAATTCAACTAGTATAAAAATAGCTGCTCGGTTCAAATATGTTTATTATGTTTGAAATATGGCTAAGAACATTACCAAGGCTAGAGAGCAAGTTGTTAACGAGCTGCATAAACCGGCTAGAAACAAATTTAAGCGTCGTAGATTTCTTCAGTATGGTTTGGATGATACGTTTGCTTCGGATCTTGCGCAGCTCGCCCAGTATGCGCGTGAGAACAAAGGATTTAAATATATATTGGTTGTAATTGATTGTTTTTCGAAATTTCTGTGGACAATGCCTCTCAAGTCCAAAAATGCTCAAGATGTAACCAATGCCATGGAGCAGATTTTTAAACAGTCTAAAAGAATACCGAAAAAGTTGGTTACCGATAATGGGAAGGAATATTACAACTCTAGCTTTCAGAATCTTATGAAAAAACATAATATTCATCATTACAGCACCTTTAGCATTTTGAAGGCTTCTATTGCAGAACGT
This sequence comes from Polydrusus pterygomalis, assembly GCA_963969555.1. Lineage (NCBI taxonomy): Eukaryota > Metazoa > Arthropoda > Insecta > Coleoptera > Curculionidae > Polydrusus > Polydrusus pterygomalis. The sequence continues at coordinate 39,951,256 of OZ018383.1, read as the reverse complement.
GTTATTCGCACAATAAAGGAAAAGTTGTTTAAGCTGTTCACCTTGAACGGCAATCATAAATGGCTAGACTTGTTGGAACAAGTTACGACAAGTTACAACAACTCCAAGCACCGCACAATTAGCATGAAGCCTAAGGATGTTGACAAAAAGAACGAGTCCAAGTTGTTAAGTTCTGTTTATAATAAACTTAAGGTTGTGGGAAGACAAAAATTCAAAGTTGGAGATGTTGTTCGTATCAGTAAGGCTAAACATGTGTTTGAAAAAGGATATGTGCCTAATTGGACCACTGAGTTATTTAAAGTTTCGAAAGTACAAATAACTAATCCTACGACTTATTTGTTGGAAGATATGCAAGGCCACCCAATTAGTGGTGGGTTTTATGAAGAAGAATTGCAAAAAACTAAACAGTCTGATGTGTTTCTTATCGAGCAGGTGTTGCGTAAGAAAGGGCGGCGAATGTACGTTAAATGGCTTGGCCTGGATAAGACCCACAACAGTTGGGTTGATATGTCTAAGGATGTTGTTTAAATTTTATTAGTTGTGAATAATATTAGAAATTATATTTTTATATTGTTTTATATATGTTAGATATTGGGTATTGTTTAAAAATATATGTATTTTAAATAAAAGAGTTTATTAATAATAAGGTTTATTCATAACAATTTTTATAATTGTATAACAATTTTACATTAGCTACTGCACAGTGCCATGGGTTAATATTTTTGTGAAAGTAACATTCTGGAATTTTCTTGAATCTGCTTAATTTCGGTTCTCGTCCAACGGGAATCGCATAAATATAGTCTTCATCCAAATACTTTTTAAGAAAGTTGGCCTTTTCATTTCCTTTTATGTGAATTCTTGATAAATCATAGGTTCTTAACACATGTTTTAAAATATTATCAAGCTCATTTAGTTCTATATTTCCAAACTCCCACAGTAATCCATGGTATTCTTCAGCCCACTTCACCACTTTCAGGTCTTCGGTAGATAGCATGCTTTTTTTAAATGGGGGTTTAAACAAATAATTTGAACAGCGAATTCCATCATAAATTGCTAATTCTTTTGGAATATATCCAAAGGAACAATTATATCCTTGAATATCGATAAAAATATATGTTTTATGTTCACTCATGGCTGCAACGGCTAGTCTCGCAACATGCACCGACTTCTGCTTAATGGTATCTGTGACTTCCTAGGCGCTGTTATCTGTATTTATGCTCTCTTGATGTGTATAAAAACCGGTTGTTTCTCAAACTATTGTCAGTTACCATCATGTCTCATTGTAAAGAGTGTGCTGTTGAAGTTGATTCTCTTAGCAGCCATAATCGCACCACCAAACATAAGCAGAATTGTAGTGTGGTATTTGACTCTAATGTTAAACTTATCCATACGGCTTTCAAGAACCGGATTGTTACTTATCATATATCTAGTGACTCATACTTGACTGATGTTAAGCTGTATTTAGAAGCGATAAAGAATAAAGTTATTTGCCTGCTGACAAAGGCTTTAATTGAGACCTCCAGAATTAAAGTTAATATGGAGCTATATGGTCGTTATCTGTTGGGTTCGACAAAAGAACAGGAGATTAAATCGTTTAACTCTAAATATTGCTTTATTGATCAACATACTAATTTCGACGTTTTTTATACCGAATATCAAAATATTTTGCTCTGCAAGGCTTCAGAATTTAGCGAGGTGGGGAGCGGTTGGGCTTTATCCAAGCTTCTGTTTCTAGAACTCAACATAAATAAATTTAATCGAGGAGTGGGGGTAAATGCAATATAAGCATCTGCATGTTTAGCAATCCTAGTTGAATTGCAAACATGTTTGACGACGCTAGTTATATCTCTACTCCAGCCTCCACTGTAGACTTTAGCGAAGCAGATGATGATACCTCTCAAAGTTCCACACCGTACTGGGAGTATCTCGATAGTATGATTTTAAGAAGCAGGGAAGAAATTAGAAGTGAAAAAAAGTTTTTAAATGAAGTTTGCTATCCTGCTGGTCCTTTTAAAATAGTGGTGGGACTTAGCGTTGCCAGAGGTATGCTGCCAAGTGTAAAATTAACAAATACACTCTTGAATCTACCCGAAGAGCAAGTTTCAATCTCCCTAGTCAACTTTGACTGGCTCGAGTTTTTGGAAATGGCTTCTAAGATGGCTGCCGACAGCGGAGCTGATGAAGCAGTAACAACCATGATGTCCGAAGCTGAAAATTTTTCCATGTCTGCTGTAGTACTTTTGGGTGAAAAAATAATTAACCTTAAATGCGATAATGTTACATTATGTTTTTGTTGTAATGATATTCATGCTATCTTAGGTATTAAGCATTTAATTAATTATAGGTTAGAATTAGTTAAAAATTTAGGTTTTAGAACCGCATATGATGATTTATTGAAATATGCTTGTTTTTATGTTACTGCAAATACTTCTATTATCGATGTTATTAAAAGTGTTTGTGATTCAAACAAGACCGAACTGAATTATTATATGTTGGAACTATTGTATTATAATCCTCAAAAGGTGGTGGCTGATTTTGATAAGATATATATGTATATTGATGATTAATAAATGTATAAATAAACACTTCTATGTTTTATTTCTTAGTATAGTTACAACCCTTTAGCTAGAAACATGTATACAATGAATAGTATAGATTGCATAGATTGCGGCGATGATGGCCTTGGTTTGATTCGAAATTTTGAAGACCGATTAGTTACATTTGTAGGCTGGCGCAATAAAGTTAGTCCTGAAGACTTAGCATATGCAGGCTTCTATTTTACACAACATTCTGACGTAGTAAAATGTGCTTTTTGTCACTGTGAATTCGATGGTTGGAAGGAGGGAGACGACCCCCTTGCAGATCATTACAAGTACGCCAAACATTGTGAATTAGCCAAAATTTTATGGAAATGTAGGCAGCTTAAAGTATCCAAGATGCCTCGACCTATTAAAGAGAAGACTCGAAAGCTAACATCTAAAAACAATAGATGGAGTGTTTTTTACCTAATGGTGTTTCTAATGATATTTTTGGGTTGTCTTTTAAATAGTTATGAAGCTATAAGTATCTTGAAGAAGAGGATTTAGATCATTAATAACCCAGACATGGCTGTGTTAAGTTCGTCATATGTGCTCCTAGTAGCGCTGGTTCAAAATGTGTTTTACGTCTACACACCCTTTAACGTTCGAAACGTGTCAGTAATGATTGAGACCAGCGACTTTTCATCTAATAATACATGGTTACAGACGCATTTTGAGATGATTGATAGAAAAATTACACCTGCCTCTTACATAAAAGTCCCAACTTCGACTGCCGAGCTACTTCGTTACAAGGTTAGGTTCCTGTTCCGAGATAACACTGTGGGTGAAACAGACTGGAAGACTTTAATCAGTGCATACAAGAACACTACGTTCCCCTATTGTGATAATACAACGTCGATGGATTATTTGGATGACTCAACAAACAATTATGGTTTAATTGTATTTATAGCTATAACATGTTTTTTATTGTTAACTTTACATTTATATAAGATTGCAAAAAATATGTGTGTATAATATGGTTAAATAAATAATTCTTTTATTACTTGAATGTTTTATTTCCTACCGCTCTTTGAATAAATGAAGCATGTTTTTCCTGATAGGATTACTCGATGGAATCGTGACTTTAAAAATTCCTCAACCGCGGATGGTAATTTGCATAATAATCATCTATTGTTCTCGAGTCGTAATTAGATCATTTGTTGCATTATTAAAAATATATTTTATATTAGATTTAGCGTATAATAAGGAATCGATGATTTTAAACAGCTACCTATCTTTTATATACAGGGTGTATTATAATACTCGACTCATTATGTCTTTTTGATGCTTTTTTCGCATCTTGCCCTGCGAGGACTTGGAATATTTTTAAAATAGCTTGGTATATCGTTCTTAATATAACACACATGCTGCATTGCCTCTAGCAGCCTTGACGAGCCGTAGGCGAACTTATATTCTTAGTGAACCTCGCCCTGCAGGCTCGGAATTGATCATAATGTATTGTTGTCTACCTAAATAGGAATCATGTGTTTCTTTATCTCACCAACTATAATGAACCGTAGGCGAACCTACATTCTTAGTGAACCTCGCCCTGCGGGGCTCGGAATTGTTCATAATGACTTGTTGACTGCCTAAATACGAATCATATGTTTCTTTATCTCGACAACTATAGCGAGCCGTAGGCGAGCGTATATCCTAAGTGAACCTCGCCCTGCGGGGCTCGGGATAGTATACCTCGCCCTGCGGGTCTCGGGATGGTTTATAATAACTCATTACGTCATCCTAAGCATATAGCTAGCATACCCCAAGTACCTAAGGTCTAATGTAGATAGCGTCCAACAATATGACGTTTGACAGATGACGTATGACAGATGACATTTGACAGATGACATTAGACAGATGACATTTGACAGATGACATTTGACTTTGATATTGACTTTGACATTGACTTTGACATTGGCATTGACATTGACAGGTGACAGATGACAGGTGACAGATGACAGATGACAGATGACAGATGACAGATGACAGATGACAGATGACAGATGACAGGTGACGTCATAATTAATGTCGCCCACGTCTGCGCGCTGTCCGGGCATGCGCAGTTTGGACCTGTGGACCTGTGGATGCAGAACGCACTAACTATCACTACTTTGCCCAATTAATCCCTAATACAGTATACGCGTTGGGTGGCGCCGCGGTACTTGTTGCTAGATCGATGCGATGGGATGGGATGGGGGAACGCCTTCACGTGTTGCTACTGACATTTAAGTTGTACGAAGAATTATACAATAATAACATCTCATGTTTATCCAATGATGAAGCCTATTGTAATGTCCGTTATCACAATTTCGAACAAACCCGAACTGTCAATGACGTTCGGTCAATGTCGGACTGGGGCCTAGGGTTGCTAACTATCCTTTATTTGAAAGGACATTCTTTTATTTTAAAATTATTTCCTTGTGAAAGGTGTGAAAGGACTGCAAATATGTCCTTTATAATACGAAAATAAATAAATGCATTTAAGAAACCACAAATAAACTAAAAAATAAAAAGACCCAACTCATACACAATCCATCACATAAATAAGCTAAGACTATAATTTGTAATATAAAATGTAAAATTGGCAACATCCGAAAAATGTCGGTAAATCCCCGAACTCCGATTTTCGTTAAGTTTTATCCTGTGTGTATTATGTGTATTTGTATTTGTATTTGTATTTGTATTTGTATTTGTATTTGTATTTGTATTTGTATTTGTATTTGTATTTGTATTTGTATTTGTATTTGTATTTGTATTTGTATTTGTATTTGTATTTGTATTTGTATTTGTATTTGTATTTGTATTTGTATTTGTATTTGTATTTGTATTTGTATTTGTATTTGTATTTGTATTTGTATTTGTATTTGTATTTGTATTTGTATTTGTATTTGTATTTGTATTTGTATTTGTATTTGTATTTGTATTTGTATTTGTATTTGTATTTGTATTTGTATTTGTATTTGTATTTGTATTTGTATTTGTATTTGTATTTGTATTTGTATTTGTATTTGTATTTGTATTTGTATTTGTATTTGTATTTGTATTTGTATTTGTATTTGTATTTGTATTTGTATTTGTATTTGTGAAAATTTTTTACCTAAACTTAATAATGAAGATGTTTTGCATATTTTAAAGTTTTTAATTATTTGTATAGTTACCAGCTAGATTAGTAATATGTAAGCTTCTGCGTTATTTTTTCTAGCTCCTAATTTAATAATTGAATTGATTCTGCCTTTACTACTCCATTTTAATATACAAAGAAAACACTATATTGTGTTAAATCCCACTATATTACTATACAATACCACTATACAATATAGTGGAATACCACTATACAATATAGTGAAATATAGTGGAATTTAACACAATATAGTGTTTTCTTTGCCTAATTTAATAACCCAAAAATGTTATTCGAGAGCACAAAATGGAGGTTTTTAGGAGTGGTACCCAAAAATATTTCCGAATGTGTCCTTTATTCCAATATCCGAAAGTTGGCAACCCTACTGGGGCCCTAGGTACCAAATTATAAAAAAAAACAGTGGCGTAACGTAAAATCGCTTGGCCCCCTGTGACATCAAGTTAAGGCCCCCTAGTGAAATTTTACAGACTTCGTTGATAAAACATTACATTTTACTTACCATCATGTTATTTTATAAATAAAACAATTTAAGTGAATTTCGCATCTAAACTCAAGTTTTATAATATTACGTCGTCTATAGGTTGGAGTAACATGGTAACAAATGTGTCACAAATATGTTTTCACTCTTTACGGCTTTACCTATAATAGGGCTAAAAACAAACCAGGCTAGAGTTCCAGTAAATCGCGACAAAGCAAAGGCTTGTCGCTTCCTGTGTTTTATTTATTAAGAAATGCCGTCAAAGAGGGCCGAAGGCACATCCGCTCTCTAGCTTGGGTCCCCTATTCCCTGAGACAATGTAATAGGTATACAAAATAAGCAGATATTAATTTTGTAGATTGACGTGAATGATGCTGGATTGATACACTCACACTCCATTACTGCAATTAACACAAATTAGATACTTGCTTAGGTGAACGTAACCCGAACTTGTGTGGCAGTTAGCTGCCCCTCTCTCGGTGCGGGATCTGGTGTGTAAAGCACTGAAAACAAACCATTTTAGGGAAAGGACAAAAAAAAAGGACAAAAAGTAAACACTTTTTCTTCTAAAATACCAATGTAAAACGGAAAAATTTGGATATTTAAAAAGTTGTTGAGAAAAGACGCTAATGTGGCGAGTTAGATTCGCACAGAGCATTTACCTAATTCTGGCTACAAATAATTGCAAAACCCATGGAATATAGCAAATTTTGACATAACTATTCAACTATTGTACATATTTTGCGATATTTGGTACATTTAAACACAATTTCCGTAAAAAAAAAATTCGGCGCAACAACTCTCGGGTCTGTCCGTCGCGATCAGTCGAATAACCTTGAGACCATTGTAGTTCAGTCGTCGCCAAAAGTGAACGTTTGGAGGTTGGTCAAAAGAATTTTGATGCCGGTTGGTTAAGTTGATTTCTTGTTAACCAGGTAAGTCTAGTTCCAATGTTTATATTTACCTACTACTTCCTACCTAAAGTGTAAGGTTCTATTTTTAATTTAAAAATTATAAGGTATGAGAATGCATGTTTGTTGTGTATAAATGTATCCTTAGAATAAGTCGTGCGTTGGGTGTATCACTGAAATTTGCCGACTGTTGCTATTTGGCATTTCAAGTAGGTAACGCTCCAAAAAAAAAAAACGTGTTAAGGAGGGGGGGGGGGGGGGAATAGAGGTATATACAGACAGATTGTGGTAGGTCACAATTTTCGATTGAAAATATTTTGATTGAAAAAAAGGTTACAAAAAATTAGTTTCAACAAAATTTTGTATCTGATTAAAAAATCTATATTATATGATATTTTGCTCTACCTGTTTGTTTAAGGGAGGTAGGAGGAGACAAATTATGCAAAAATATTCACAACTTTGGTTTGGCTTATCGGAATTTGACAAATTTAAACTCGCTAAATGGGGAGTTATTTTATAAACAAAAAGATAAAGCAAAAACTTAAAAATAAAAGTTGTCCAGAATTTTCATTATATTATTAAAATGCTACCTTTGATACATGTTTACTATGAGGAATTTTGATAAAATCCCGTTTTTTATTTGGTCACTATAGTTACGCGCCCTAGCGGCCAACTTAGAAAATTAAAAATAATTTTCAGGGATTTCTCTTAGTCACTTTTGTAATAAATATGTTTGTCGGCAATAAGCCGTTGTTGATACATGTTAACTATTAGGATTTTGGATAAAATCCCGTAATTTATTTGGTCACTATAGTTACGCGCCCTAGCGGCCAACTTAGAAAATTAAAAATAATTTTCAGGGATTTCTCTTAGTCACTTAGCTAGGGTCCCTTTCTAGTTGTACCGGGTGAGTCAACGATTGCGCGGAGTAATTTTTATGTCTTGAAGATAAGATTTGTCGATAATGAGCTTTTGTATATTTTGTATATTTTGGATATCTGGCACAAATATTTTGAATTATACAGGGTGCGCCCAAAAAGTAGGGTGTCATAAAGTTACATTTTTTTAAATGAGACACCCTATATTTGAATACATTTATTAATTCTACGTGTAATTTCATAAATTTTTATTATTGGTTTAATTCACGAAAAAGTTCTAGTTTTTAACATAATTCAACTTATAATAAAAATTTTGCATTTGCAAGCATATTCTATCGTTGCTACTAAAATTTTGACTCGAAGCGATTTATAATTTTTATACTTATCTACTAAATAAAGTCGAAAATAGATATTTACTATGAAATATTTGACATCTTATTTACAGGGTGTTTACTTTCTAGGACCAAAGTCAGAAAACTTCTAGTTGAAAAATATCACTTTTGTTAAATGGAACACTATATATTTTTCTGATGTCATCTTATAGCTCGTCATAAAATCTTTAAGTTTCGTGAAGAACGTCCTATCCCTATCTCTAATAATTTTTGAAATATTTTGATATTTCGAGATTTAATATACTCGTTATAACATCTTTTGTTAATGGAAGTGAAAGTAGCCATGGAAAATAAATGAAAATAATGGCAGTGGATGACATCAAGAATCAGATCAATGTAAAAATTAAGCCTTTTTACTGCAAAGGTTATTGTCCAGTCATTTTATAAGTTGGTACTCAAAATAAAAAATAAATTAATCGATATGATTTATGTTTTGAACGAGGCGGTTAAAAATTGTGTTTTTGCTGAACAACTATACAGGATGAAAAATCCCGAGCGGCGAATACCCAGGCCTCGAAGTTTTCAAAATTTAATGGAAATGATTGATTCAACAGGCGTGATCCATTGACAAAAACTGCTTTAACGAGGACATTAAATCTGGAAATATTAAAATATTCCAAAAACTTTTAGAGATAGGGATAGGACGTTCTTCACGAGACTTGAAAAGTTTATGATGAGCTATAAGATGACAGAAAAATATATAAGGTGTTCCATTTAATAAAAGTAATATTTTTCAATTATAAGTTTTCTGACTGTGGTCCTAGAAAGTAAACACTCTGTAAATAAGATGTCAAATATTTCATAGTGAATATGTATTTTTGACTTTATTTAGTAGATAAGTATAAAAATTATGAATTGGTTCGAGTCAAAATTTAAGTAGTATTTTTACAACAACAGCTTACAAATGCAAAATTTTAATTATAAGGCGAATTATCTTAAAAACTAGAACTTTTTTTTATATGAAACCATTAATAAAAATTTATGAAATAACACGTAAAATTAATATGTAAATGTATTAAAATATAGGGTGTCCCATTTAAAAAAAAATGTAACTTTATGACACTCTACTTTTTGGGCATAACTTAAAATATATACCCTAATACAAAAGCTTATTTATTATCGACAAATGTTATCTTCAAAGCATAAAATTACTCCGGGCAGTTCGGGCAATCGTTTACTCACACGGTATAATAAAATATCTTCTGCATAATTATATCACTTGAGGCAACTCGAAAAATGTTATAACCCCCTCCACAATTAGGCCGCCAGACTATACTACTATTGGACAATAATAGTCGATGAAGAATATACAGTGACCGGCAAAAAGTCCGCAGCATATTGTCGTTGATACGTCGTTTGTCACAAAATGGCCATTTTTTGTGGTATATGTCGTCTTTGTAATCACTTAAACTGCATCCGGATTATATGTTATATAAAAATGTGTCGTGTGTCAATAGATCGCTATGGTGGTAATTTAAATAAGTACGTAGTATGTTTCTATGGTTTTAGAATATTAGGTTGCTAGGTTGTTTGCTCTCCTAAAGTTATTAATTTTGATATACGACACATCGTCCGCAATCTCACGTAACGACGTAAATGACATTTTATAAATTTTAGAGGAGAGAAATTATAAATATATGCAGACAATAAACTAACTGAGCAAACATGAAATTTGGCTATGGCAATGCTTATTCGCAAAGAAAGTTTTAAAATATATTAAAACAAGGTTGTTTTTTTGTTGACTGAAAAACTGAAAAAAAAATGTAGTTACGACTTTTTGTGTGATTTTTTTGTGTACGTAGAAGATAGGTATGTCATATACCTTTTGGTATTTGCATTTTGACCAAAAATACCCGACACTAAAACTTTTAGTGTACTAAAACCATTTGTTAGGTCCTTTATTACAGAAAATTACGGCAAGTAGCATATGTAACAGGGTAAAATACTGAATCTTACAAGATACTTTGTTTTTCTTAAAAGAACAGTTTTTAATCCTATTTATAAAAGGATTTGCAGTTTAAGTTAAAAACGACTTAAATAATCTCACGAAAACACGAAATGAAAACAATAAACGTCAATCAAAATTCGCCAAGAAATAAACTGGCATCACCGATGCGTTGACACTTCTGTTGCCAACTGTTAGCCCAAAAAATTCAAATGATATTAATTTTTAAAAGGGTAAATTTAAAAAACATCTCCTTTAAGCGGCTTAGTATCAAAGAAGAATACATTAAGTTTCTTTTACATTCAATATCGCATGAAATTTATATATTTTTTGCCCAAATTTAATTTTCTTATGTTTCCTGACCGATTTTCAATTAGTGATTGATGACGTGCAATGGAAATTGTTTTGATTTCACTATACAGTTACATCATTTCGTGAAACGAAGGATGTATATGAGGAAATATTTTGAACGACGTATCTCACTTGTTCGAATTTTGTCAGTTACGTCGTTACGTGGGATATGGGACGATATTATTGCAGTATCAAAGAGGAAATATAAGATTTTTTAAAATCTTTTTTGACGATTTTAGTAATTTTATTTTATTTTAGGAAAGTTCTTCATATTCTCAAACGAAAATACTACCCATCAAACCCGGTAAAAGTCTTATGGTATACGAGGGAGGATCAAAAATTAGAAATTCCGCTAAGTACCTCCATTTTTCATTTTAAAGTTTTTTTTTATTAAGAATTATTGTTTTACTTTCAAAGTACCAATTTACGGACAAAAAAATGATTTAATCGTTTTCTCTGAATTATCCTGTATAAAAAGCAAATCGCAACTATACAGTACGTAAATAGTATTTTCTGCAGACTTCGTTAGCGATAACCGTAAATAATATACCACATTAGTTTGTTTTAACAATATAGCCTTCTAAACCAAAGAAAAAAATATGAAATATTTTATTTTTTCAGAAAACAAATTAAATTCACCTTACTAATATTTTGTGATACACTATAGCTTAAAGCATCTCCTCAATCATGTATTTATACATAGAAGTACAACGTTTCTTCATTATTTTGATTTTAATCGTGTCAGAAAAAAATTTTAAATATATTTTGTACGGATTTTTTTTGTCCAAAATAAGCGGAATTTGGTATTTGGGTAAGTATAAAGTTAAAACAAAAAAACAATTCTAAAATAAAAAATGGAGGTACTTTAGTCTTAGCGGAATTTGCAATTTTTGATCCTCCCTCGTGTTACCGTATGACTTTTACCGGATTTGATGGGTGATATTTTGGTTTGAGAATGTGCAGAAGTTTCATAAAATAAAATAAATTCGTTAAAATCAGAGGGGGGTTGGGAGGTTAAAACCCCTCTCAGGGCCTGGTAATAAAAAAAATATGACGACAAATAATTCGAAGTTCATAAATTTGGTACTACTGAAAATTTAGAAAATTACTTTTTTTAAATGTACAAATGGTTTTATCAGGGATCTGGGTTTGTGAATGTATCAGCGCATTGAGCGAACTCCTCCCAGAGGAAAATTTTCGGTCCGCTACTGTATCAGTGATCGGTATATGTACTAGCAGATCCAATACCCTCTGAAGGTATTGGCAGATCCCGCCCGCTTCGTGTGAAGGTACTTTTACGATCAGTCTATTCGAGACGGTTCCCTTTCGCAATTCACCATTTTGTCAAGAAATATATTGTATTTTCTAACTTCTATAACTCGATTCACGGTTAAACATTTTGGAATTTTATATTTTTCCCCACATACAGGAAGCATTATATAGACGCGTGGAAAATTTTAACTTTCCACTTCGGTTTTCTTTTTGTAGAGATATTTTTCATCTCTCCGGTTTAAAAGAATATCGTGACTTGCGGTTTTCACAGATATTCTTCTTAATTACTCTTCTTTTTACTTAAGTTTAAAAAAATATATCGTTGCATTTCAAATTTTTGAGAAAAAAGAAGAAATTGATGATTTTGCTTGATAAAACTATAGTAACCCAATTTACTTAACATGTTTACATTTCGTCGCCTTAAGATGGAAATGACCTAACTCACTCCCAAAAGGCAAATTATTGTTCAGGAGACACGAAAAACTACTTACTTGAAACAATGGATTTTACACTATCAATAGCGACCGTCTATTATCACACATTACCTGCTTAACACTATTGGGAGTTAGGCCAATCTCGTATTATCATATAATGGACCGGAGATCGGCCAGTTCCAACTTACTGTTTTTGGCGCGAAGTTTGATGTTCTGGTCGTAAAGCGTTTTCTAGTCGATGTGGTTGATTTTCGCGACCACAACCAATACAAAATGTCCATTTAGACAAAAAGTGGAGTTAGGCCATTTGCAAATTATAAGGCGACGATTTGTCAAATTCCGGCAAGCCAAACCAAAGTTGTGAACATTTTTTCATAGTAATATTTTCCCCCTTCCACCAAACAATAAGGTAGAAAAAAAATTTGCTACTGTTGATAAACTTTTGCTATGAGGATTGTTGAGAAAAACACGTATTTTGGTTGTTCACTGTAGTTACGCCCCCTAGCGGCCAACTTAGAAACTTGATAAATACGATGCATGGTTTATCTTTACTTGATCATCATCGATTTTATTCTTTTTAATAAAAAGTGTTGCAAGGTTTACGGTAAGCGGTTCCTAAGATACAGCCGGCGGTGTCCCTTTTTAGTTGTACACCCGGTACATTTGACATCTTTGCTTTTATTAACGAATAACTAAAGAAATATTTTAAAAATTATTGCAGGCGTTAAGCTGGCACCAAAGTATCACCAGTTACATTTCATTATTATAGAGTTGGTAAAGTGTATACGATCTTAGTTGAGACAGACAAAAAAAACTAAAAAAAATTTGATGACAGACCTGTCAAGTCCACGTGGACTATCTTCGAACATCTGTATAGGGAGCGATCAATACAAATTTTGTTATATTTGTATTGTAGTTTCAGTGTGTGATGCAGTAAATTGATCATACCCCCAATATTTACGTTGTCTCAACTGACTTCGTATGAAGTATACAGGGTGTCCCAGATAAGAATGCACTCTACAGGGATCTCGTAAACCATAGGAGATACAAAGTTGGTTAAATTAGAGAAAAGTTGCGCATTACTGAATCCTGTAACGTCATGTTTTCAAATTTAAAAAATTCCGAATGCTTCCGAAGATTTTTGGATAAAACCGAATTTTCGCGATTTCGTTTTAATTCATTTATGATTCTATTTGAAGAGACATGTCAAAATAAAATTTACATTCTCATTGCCACTTTTTCTCCCATACAAGATGGTTCAGTTACATTTTTGATCCGTTTCGTTTAGTCACAACCATCATCAACTTTGTTATTTTAAATAGTCGGAAAATTTTATTTTATGCTTAATAAATTTTACGTTTTATTCTAAATCCAGTGGCGTAGCGTGGTTGAAGGGGCGGAGGGGGCGGAAACTTTTTTTATGGGGGAGAGGCGGCAAAAGAGGTTGAAAAAAAAACGCGCCGCAGGCGAAATTTTTTTTGGGTGTCACGCCCTTTTTTTAATGAAGTTGCCTGATTTTTAAGTAGAAAAAATATAAAATAGACAAGAGGTTCAAGAAAATAAAAAAAGTGCTTCGTTTTTATGGCTCATTATGGGTCCTGGGGGGGGGTAATTACTCCCTTATCTACGCCCTTATTGAAAGGGCGCCTCACTGCTAATGCATAATTTCGTTTGTTTAGTAAATTTTGGCCTGAGAAATAAAGTTTTTGTTTCGTCAGGTCTAAAATGATCACATGAAAACAGAATATGAACACGGCAAGTGGATTTTTGTTAAAACTCTATAAAATTATTTTATGCATATTACATAATAATATGAGCATATATTCTCATTGGCGACAAAAAACACACTTTTAAAAAAATATAAATTTAGTCTCTAGTAAATTAGAGATTTCAAGAAATTTTTAATTGTTACAGCAAAATAACTGAAAGAATACAAATTATTGGTCGTGGCAAAATATTTTTATTATAAATTAAATGAAGTAGTGAAAATAAAATAGAATGTCGAAATAGGTAACAGGTTTATTTTTTCTTTACTGTTAAAGTTATAAACAAATAATAACCTAATTAAAACCTGGAACTGGGAACTACTGGGAGAGTGGGAAGGGGGCGCCGTTTGGGAAAGCGCTCAAAGGGCGGGGGGGGGGCGGTCGCCCCTCCTGGCCCCCTGCACGCTACGCCACTGTCTAAATCTAACGATGTATTAAACTTATTATTTATTAGAAGTTTCGATATAAAAAAACACATCATCAATGAAAATAGTCACATTATCGAAAATATTTTTGTTTTTATTGTTGTATTTAAAAACACTTTTTTAAAAGAAACTTACAACAAAACATAATTATCTAATAAAACTTATCTGATAAATGCCACAAGTAATAATTTATTTTAATTATTAAATACAATTATTTTTTATGTTTAAAAATGCATGATAATATTCAAACATAACGTTCCATTTAAATTCCGCATCATATGGGTGGCTATGAAATTGATTGACGTTCGCAATTGTTTAAATAGTTTCTTTAGATCTGTCACTTTACAGATACCTGTTAGTTTTAAATTTGGTAATTATTATTATGTTTTTTAAAATTTTTAACTGTTGCATTATGCAGTAAAATTTCCTTGACAATGAAGTTTACTGGAAGACTTTTCAAAATAATGATGAGTTGAAGGCTGAAGTTCGAGCTTTAATAAAAAAAAATAACTGTTAATAACGTTATGGAAGAAATTGTTTACCGGTGTTATTTATGTTTGGAGAATAAGGGTGGAATTTTTGAAAATAAAAAATAATTTATTATAAAAATAATTGTATTTAATTATTAAAATTAAGTATTACTTGTTGTTATTGTTCAGATAAGTTTTATTAGATAATATTATGTTTCTTTTAATTTTGTCCAATAATCTTAAGATTTACGCATTTGAACACAAATTTAACAATATTGTTAATAATCTCAAATAAAAAAATGTTTTAAAATCCTACTAGTGTTTAAGTAGGTAAAACAATAAAAACAAAAATATTTTCGATAATGTGCCTATTTTCATTAATGATGTGTTTTCTATATCGAAACGTCTAATAAATAATAAGTGTGATACACCGTTAGATTTAGAATAAAACGTAGAATTTATTAAGCATAAAATAAAATTGTCCGACTATTTAAAATAACAAAGTTGATGATGGTTGTGACTAAACGAAACGTCGGATCAAAAATGTAACTAAACAATCTTGTAGGGGAGAAAAAGTGGTAATGAAAATGTAAAATTTATTTTGACATGTCTATTCAAATACAATCATAAATCAATTAAAACGAAATCGCGAAAATTCGGTTTTATCCAAATATCTTCGGAAGCATTCGGAATTTTTTAATTTGAAAACATGACGTTACGTAATTCAGTTATGCGCAACTTTTCTCTAATTAAACCATCTCTGTATCTCCTATGGCTTACTAGATCCCTGTAGAGTGCATTCTTATCTGGGACACCCTGTATATCAGTGTATAGCTAAATGTTCAAAAGTAGTCTGCCATGTAAAGTACATCTCAAAGTTTTGGCTTTTGCTACCTGTCGTTTATTTTAACAAAACCTCATTGTTGTGTACATGAAAGGTCTACAGGGTTACAACAAATTTACCTTGTTTTCCATTATCTTGTATAGAAATGTTGTCCTTGTTATCAAGAGCAGGTAGCTCCACCCCGTATTCGATAAGTTAACGGCGTTTGCAATTGTTATTTAGGTTAGGCACCCTTGTTAATTGACCCCAGGGCCGAGCCCAGTGCAATTAGAATATACAATCAGCATCGGCGGAGCTAGGGTGGGCTGCCCCCCCCGCCCCCCCTGATGGCCCTGGGCCCCCCCTGAAATATTCAATAGAAAAAAAAATTGATACGTGTGTAATAAATAATATTGATTAATGAATCCACTAGATCACGCCGCATTATATTCAATTAACTGCATTTTGCAAAATTTTATTGACGAGAAATTACTAAATGTACCTGTATTTTCGTGGCAAGTTGACGAAACAACAGACATAACTTGTAAATCACAATTATTATCTATTGTTTGTCGTTATGTTAAAAACGGCGGTATTATAGAAATATTTTTGGGTTTTCACGATGTTTTAACTTTTTTTTTATGTGAATTTTTGAGAAATTTTGGGCGTGGTCCCGAAAATTTTTCTCCCGACTATCCTGCTCGACTCTTTGTTGGTAGGTAGATATTTGAGTTTTTAGTTTTAACCTATTTTTAACATTTTTTTTTTCAGAGTGAATTTTTTATTTTGGGCGTGGTCGCCTGCGGCGCTTCTGTTATATTTTTTAATCCACCGTACACGGGGGCCCAGGCTCCCCCTAAAAACTAAGGCTAGCTACGCCGATGACAATCAGACTTCAGAAAATCTATGTATTGTGATAACTTGGCGGAATAAATGGGTCATAATGCCTTAGTCTTCCACCGTATCATTGTTTATTTTACACCATTATGTGACAGCAAGTAAAATCAAAGTGAGAGCAAGAAATGTTTCACCTGCCCTAAGTGTGAGTGTCATTAAGTTAATTAAAACTGAGCTAGTGTAGTCATCATTCGGGTCTAAAAGCCGTCGTCGGTTGGAATTGCTTCCTAACGTTTCGCTAGCACGAGTGGCGAGCTTCTTCAGAGGTCCTTCCATCTCCGGTGCTGGAAGTAGAGTGGCAGTCATCATTCGGGTCTAAAGGCCGTCGTCGGTTGGAATTGCTTCCTAACGTTTCGCTAGCACGAGTGGCGAGCTTCTTCAGAGGTCCAGTCTACTTTCAGCACCGGAGATGGAAGGACCTCTGAAGAAGCTCGCCACTCGTGCTAGCGAAACGTTAGGAAGCAATTCCAACCGACGACGGCCTTTAGACCCGAATGATGACTGCCACTCTACTTCCAGCACCGGAGATGGAAGGACCTCTGAATAAGCTCGCCACTCGTGCTAGCGAAACGTTAGGAAGCAATTCCAACCGACGACGGCCTTTAGACCCGAATGATGACTACCAGTCTACTTCCAGCACCGGAGATGGAAGGACCTCTGAAGAAGCTCGCCACTCGTGCTAGCGAAACGTTAGGAAGCAATTCCAACCGACGACGGCCTTTAGACCCGAATGATGACTACCAGTCTACTTCCAGCACCGGAGATGGAAGGACCTCCGAAGAAGCTCGCCACTCGTGCTAGCGAAACGTTAGGAAGCAATTCCAACCGACGACGGCCTTTAGACCCGAATGATGACTACCAGTCTACTTCCAGCACCGGAGATGGAAGGACCTCTAAAGAAGCTCGCCACTCGTGCTAGCGAAACTTTAGGGAGCAATTCCAACCGACGACGGCCTTTAGACCCGAATGATGACTACCAGTCTAGTTCCAGCACCGGAGATGGAAGGACCTCTGAATAAGCTCGCCACTCGTGCTAGCGAAACGTTAGGAAGCAATTCCAACCGACGACGGCCTTTAGACCCGAATGATGACTACCAGTCTACTTCCAGCACCGGAGATGGAAGGACCTCTGAATAAGCTCGCCACTCGTGCTAGCGAAACGTTAGGAAGCAATTCCAACCGACGACGGCCTTTAGACCCGAATGATGACTACCAGTCTACTTCCAGCACCGGAGATGGAAGGACCTCTTAAGAAGCTCGCCACTCGTGCTAGCGAAATGTTAGGAAGCAATTCCAACCGACGACGGCCTTTAGACCCGAATGATGACTACCAGTCTACTTCCAGCACCGGAGATGGAAGGACCTCTGAAGAAGCTCGCCACTCGTGCTAGCGAAACGTTAGGAAGCAATTCCAACCGACGACGGCCTTTAGACCCGAATGATGACTACACTAGCTCACCGACTGGCCGTGAAAGCCTAAACCAATTTGTTAATTAAAACGGTTATAAACAATATACCGACCGAAAGATGTAAAAGTTCAGTAAAGCATATTTTCAAAGTAAAAGATTCGTATACAAACTAATATACAACCCATAGTTATTTATCTAAATGGCGACTCTGATAGTGAAACAGAATTAGGTTTAGATTAAACAAATGTATTAATTATGCATTATTTTATCTGTTGGTGTTATAAAATTAGTTAGGATACATGTTATGAGTATATTTTTTAAGTGAATTAAAATATTTTTAGTCCATCACTGATTTTTTTTCCTAAAATACCTGTAGGCCTGTTGTAAATAATAAATTTTGGCTTGCAATTTGCATTTTGTTAATTGATGTCAAAAAGGCAAGTTTCTCAAGATCGTCTATTTATAGTGGCAGAAGTTGCTAGGGATATGTTTCGAAAATTAAAATTAACTCTAATAATCTATTATATAGAATAAAATATTACATGAGATACTGGGATAAGGGATATTATTAAATATCTTAGAGCTAAACAGTGACAGTGGTACGAAAAAAATGCCGTTATTTTACATGCGCAGGGACGTGCCAAGCAAGTGGGCAGCACGTGCCTGCGGGGCCAATATTGTGATCATGATCACTCACTCTTAAATTTTTTTATTGCAATTAATCAAATTATATTACAACAAATAAAAAATATAAATAGGTAAATATTAAAAATGTATCAAAAAATTTTAAGAAGAATACAATATAGGTACGAATATTATAACATGGACTTTTGCAGTGCGCTTAGAGAGATAGGAGTAGTGACGCATTCGCCATTTCTTGATCGATAATTTGTTTCTTTTTTGTTTTATTAATCGTGTAGCAATTGTCTTCAGTTTCCAGTTAAAAAAAAAATATTTTTATAAATTAATAAAGGCAAAAACGAAATTTGGTCAAATTTGCTTATATTTCTTTTTCTGCTTTAATTACGTTTTATGCCAAACTTTTTATTCTTGGAAGTGTAGGTAATTGTGCTAAGTTATGGGTAGCTATTGGTTCGATTTCTGGATAAAACTAAATGGCAATGAAATACTGAACAAAACGAGGAATGCTTCACCAGTCCCAATAGTTACCTGGCATAATTTTTGCATGCAGTTACAAGTCTTGCTAATAACCGCCGCTTCCCCATCGATATTGCCATACCATTGATTATTTTTTACCCCATCTGCTCTGCTTTAAACAACCGCATATTTTTATGATATATGTTTAAATATTTATAAAATCTAATACTTCAACGTTAAATAAAATATTATTATAGGATTACGAAATTTTCTATTTCTAAGATGTCATGGTACCCGCAACTTCATTCGCGCTATTTTAGTACCTCTTTTTAAACAATGTTTGATGGATAGACCTGAGTAGAGACCCAATTGTTTACATTAACAAACCATCGGCAATATAACGCCGCATGAGAACGTGTTTTAAAAGTGTTCGCACACGACAAATCCCAAACCCAATGGGACGAATGGGAAAATAGACAGCTCCGGGCTTAAAATTTTAAGTTCTTGCTCAAGAAATTGTAAAGGTTGACCTTCAATTTATTTTTACGTGTAAACAGCAAAAATTTGCCCCAAATTCTTGCCAAAAAATTGGAACTTCTTCTCAATTTTTGATCAAGTTGGGAAAAGAGATTTCTGGCATTTTTAGTAGTTGCAAACCCTTCAGATAAGCTGTACCTATCTAAAGGTAAATGGCTATGATATTAACGCAGTAAATCTCTCTTCTATATCCCAACATATTCCTAGCCAATGCACACGACTCTAAGCACATAGATTAATACACACACGCCCTGCAAGATCATTATTGCAGACATACATATCTCTCATCAAATCTTGTATTTCTAGGTTTACCTATAATTATTATACTCTAATGTGGCCATTGTAAGTAGTTTATTTTTTAGAGCCACACTATTTCTTAAATATGTTTTTTATTTCTTCTACAGTGACCGGCAGAAAGTGTGCAGCATATGGGAAAGTTTTTTTATCTTTAAGTTTAGAAAATGAATTTAATTTTAGATAGGTTCTGCATGTTCTCAAACCAAAATAACAGCCACTAAATCCGGTAAAAGTTTTATGGTATACGAGGTAGGATCAAAAATTTGAAATTGCGCTAAGAGTAAAGTACCTCCATCTTTCATTGTAGAATATTTTTTTACTAAGAATTATTGTTTTAATTTCAAAGTTATACCCAAATTCCAAATTTCGCTTATTTTGGACAAAAAAATGTATTTAATCGTGTTTTCTAAATAACCATGTATAAAAAATAAATGGCAACCGAACAGTACGAAAATAAGATTTTCTGCAGACTTTGTTAGAGATAACCGTCGATCATAAGTCCGATTAGTTTGTTGTCATAATATTATGGCTTTTTAAAATAAAAACATAAAAATATTAAATATTTTTGCTGCACACCGTATTTTATTTTCTGAGGGAACAAGTTAATTTCATCTAACTGATATTTTTTGATTTACTTTGACTTAAAGCATCTCCTAAATAAATTTTTATACATTGAAGTATGCATAGAAAGTTTCATTTTAATGTATAAAGAAAAAAATTTAAATTAAAAATATATTTTGAACGGATTTATTATTAATGTAGTCTTAATTAGCATTTTTTGTTTCCTATTCTTGAGTTAAAAATGTATAACCTAATAGTGGGATTATCCTAAAAGTGTATTTGATAAATGAAAATAACCTATATTAATCCTTATTTTGCGTGACGAATAAAATCCGTTCAAAATATATTTTTAATTTAAATTTTTTTCTTTATACCTACATTAAAAGGAAACTTTCTATGCATACTTCAATGTATAAAAATTTATTTAGGAGATGCTTTAAGTGTCAATGTAAATCAAAAAATATCAGTTAGAATAAATTAACTTGTTCCCTCAGAAAATAAAATACGGTGTGCAGCAAAAATATTTAATATTTTTATGTTTTTATTTTAAAAAGCCATAATATTATGAAAACAAACTAATCGGACTTATGATCGACGGTTATCTCTAACAAAGTCTGCAGAAAATCTTATTTTCGTACTGTTCGGTTGCCATTTATTTTTTATACAGGGTTATTCAGAAAACACGATTAAATCCATTTTTTTGTCCAAAATAAGCGAAATTTGGAATTTGGGTATAACTTTGAAATTAAAACAATAATTCTTAGTAAAAAAATATTCTACAATGAAAGATGGAGGTACTTTACTCTTAGCGGAATTTCAAATTTTTGATCCTACCTCGTATACCATAAAACTTTTACCGGGTTTAGTGGCTGTTATTTTGGTTTGAGAACATGCAGAACCTATCTAAAATAAAATTAATTTTCTAAACTTAAAGATAAAAAACTTTCCCATATACTGCACACTTTCTGCCGGTCACTGTACAAACTGTTAAATAATGTGATCCTGGAAATTGTGTTTGTAATATAGCAGTTCTTGCGATTTCAAACGGGTTTTGTCTAAAAAATGTTACTAAGCAGCGTCTTCTTCGTCATACCTATATAGGTGCGTACAAGGCCGTAGCCAGGGGGGGGGGGGGATCAAGAAGGATTGATCCCCCCCCCCCGAAATAAAAAAAAATTATTTATTTTCGACTTGTAATAAGTATTAATGAGACTGCAGTTATATAGAGTGCGCCCGTCTCACTTTGTTGTTACACACCATAATAGTTAAACTTATTTACGGGCTACAATGGCTGCAGATCGCCTTAATGGTCTGGCTTTCCTATATGCCCACCGTGATATAAACGTAGATGTAAACAAAATCATAAATATTTTCTCTTCTAAGAACAAGGAAACTTGATTTTGTAATTTAGTACAAAGTAAGTAGGTATTTCAGATATTTTTTATGTTCTTATTGTTTATTTTTCGTTTTCATTTTTGTTTTTGATCTTATTATTACATAATATAATTTATTATAATAATTATTATGACTTAATATAAGAGACATGTTAATTAGTAAAATAAATAGTTTATTGTTTATTTTGTCGACCGACCTTTCAAATTTCGAATTTCTTTTAAATTAAAAGAGTGTTTTAAAGTCTGGCATATTGCCGCAGATTAAGCTTTACGATTATTTTACCAAAAAAAGGGCGTGGCACCCAAAAAATTTTCGCCTTTCCCTTTCGCACCCCCCCCCCCCTAGATCAAATCCTAAATCCGCCACTGGAACAAACCCCCCCCGAAATTATTTCCTGGCTACGGCGTTGGGTGCGTAGCTATGTCCCGTATTTTCCATCCATTTACAACCCAACTAACAATTTTGTGTTTTATAAAAGCTGTAAGAACGTTATTAGAGCATAACGTTATAAAACTTTTGAAGTCCGATAAACGTATTTATAACGTCCTTAGAGCGCTTATAGAGCTAAAATGGGCACACATTTATACAACGATTTCGCTCTATTACCAGTTCTATAAAAGCTGCGAACACATTTATAGAACCATTTTATAGACATTTACAGAAGCTTAACACAACAGAATAAATGTTGTACCAAGCAACCTGTGTAAATTAATATGAAAGACCTTTTGACTCTTTAAACGTTTTTGAAAAAACGGTTTTGCTGTGGTCTGCTACATTAAAAGAGTAAAACATTTCTTTAGCCTATATTTTTAATACCGGCGTGCATCTTTAAACTGCTTTTTATAAAGTTGAAATGAAATATGGACGACTCAGTATAAGAACGGAGTGGTATTGTGCCAGAGTTTAACGTATAAGTTAATTTTAATTATGACATTGGGGTTTGGGGTGGCATGAGTTTTAGTGCAAATTAAGATTTATTGTGAAATGTATACTATTTACATGATGATTTAAAGGCGCCCTGTTATATATCGGTTTTCAAAATTTTTTTTATTAAACAATAAAAATAAATGATTTTTATTTTCAGTTAAAAATATTTATTATTGTTACGGATATAATTTTAAAGACAAAACAAACATCCTCAACTAATGCTGTATGATTTTTTTTGTTATAAAATGCATTTTTTACATTTTATGAAATTGAGACGCTGCCGCTGGCCCAACGTAAGCTAACCACACCAAACATGGCGTAAATTCTTATAAACCATTTCAGTCACACACACAGCAGTTATATGATATTTCAGTTCAGCTTGCGATGCTTATAAAACAAGCAAGTATCTTTATATAACAGAGACGTATTTTAAACATTTAGATTAACATTGAGCTTGAATCTTGCATACAACGAAAAAAATATGAAATTTCTCAGAAGCAGCTCGTAACATAAATTTACATTCACGCTATATTTTAAAATCTCAAGTACTGTAATCAAGACCTATAATTGTTTTGATGAAACCTAATTACAAAAAAATCGTTTTTCCAAATATCCTTTTGTTTACACAAAAGCTATCCATAAATGTAAAAACCCGACATGGCGGCCATTAGAAATATTAAATGATTAGCCAAAATTTGAGATGCCGTCATGCCGATAAAAATTTTGAAATATCTATGATTAATGAAATAGTAATCGATTTGAACAGCATCATTTTTATAGTTTTAAGATAATTAACGATTTTTGAAAATCAATTTTACCCACCCTGTAAAATTCTCAACCACAAAGTGTTACACATTGTTAACAAGCTGATATTATAATATGGGCTACATACTAGGATAAGGGCGATTAAAATTATTATTGACCAAAATATGTCCCTATATATAGTATATAGCCTCTTTTGGAAATCTCTGTTTCATGTAAAGTATCACAAGTAAGTATATAAAAAAATAGAAACTCATATCTGAAAACAAACTTATCCCAATGTGTCGTAAAGTAATTAAAATATTATTTCGGCAACGTCGTGCCCCTGTCTGAAAAACTAACTAAAGTCAAATTATTTCACGTATAGACTAACCGTAAATACAATCACGCATTATACACGTGATTGTCGAAATTTGAAACAGTGAACAGGGCTGTATTTAAAGGTACAATACCTAATGGACAATAATTTAAGTATCACAAGATATTTAAAATAATTAGGTAGTTGTTAAATTGACTTCATAATACAGATGTAATAAAATCCAAATATACAGGGTATCTATAAAGTTTATAGATTATTGTTATGATGTTATGTTTATAGTTATGATTATTGTTGACATTTCTGTTCTCTATATAAAAATTCGAACAAAAAAATATAACAAAGGAAGCGACTATACCACTGGCCGAATCAAAATGTAAACAATAATCTTATACTTGTAGCCCTTACTTTACTAGTTCCTATATTAGGCGTCGCGTAATTATGGGTTGTTTAATGTTTTACCGCCTTATTTACTAAAGAGGTTTAAATTTAGGCCATCAAAATATTTAGATCTTCTAGTCGACCAATTATGTTCTTATAATTGCCATTTTGTTTATGCTGTATAACGTTTTCAGTTTTATTTCATATATTTGGTCTTAATTTATTTAACATATCAATATTCACCGGGATCTAATTACAAAAACATGTTTGGTTCTATTAACGACAACAGCGCGTACGTAAACACCCTTTTCTTTACAAATTAAAAGAAAACGCAAAAAACTTTGTTACAGTACAAAAATTAGTTGACTTTTGCCAAATTAAGACGGTTTTAGCCTTAAATCGTTTTAGTGAAACAACAAAATAAATAGATAAAGATAAATTCGATTAACCTATAGTACGGTAACAAAAATAGCCAACCACACATAAATAACAACAGATAAAAGAGTCAAAATCATGTAAATAAACGTCCGAAATGCAACAATCTAACAATTCGTATGTTACGACTAAATGCAACCCTGTCAAATTTCGGTAGCGCCGAGCTCGAGCCATCACCACCCAGCTAACCAATAAGAACTGCGCTAGCCACCTGCAGATCGGTGATCACGCGTCTAGCATTGTTTTTTCATTGTTTTGGTTTAGTCTATGTGTGAGATAAATAGACTTTAGGTTGGGTCTACTATAGAACCTTTGGAAAATAACATAAGTTGAAAGTTTCAAACCACATTACCAAAACTAAACACTTGCACTCGACGCGCGACTCGATGCTAATAGCGAAACGCGCGTCGAGTGCGAGTGTATTTAAGAGGGTATTGGTTTAGTACCTAGTAAAGTGGTTTAAAACTTTTAACGTAGTAAAAAATTAACATTTATTTTATTATTGTGTTTTAAACGATTTTTGTAAGATTTGGATGTCTTGTATTTAACTGTCAAATAATTGTACATATTATATTATAAATACATAATTATGATCAGCAAAACCTACTACAGCTCGACACACCAGTCTATGTCTACGACGTATCGGTAAGGGGAAAGCACAATCGTTTAAAAATGGCTCAGTCATGGACGTGCGGCAGCGATTAATTTAAATTTAACAAAAATAGGGAATTATTCTAGAATAATAATAATTGCATATTATATATAAAAATAATTATTTTGATTAAGTTTTAAAAAACAGCTCCATGAATGATTGATGGTTTTTCGGTTACGATCGTTTTGCGAAAAAAAAAATAAATTAAAAAAAAATCTCTTTACCCCTGATTAGTTTAAGTACATACCTATCTAACTGTCTTCTTCACCTTAACACTCATTACTATCACTATCATCGGAGTCTGTGTCAAGCTCTAGCTGTATTATGACAGGTTGAAAATCTCCTCCATAATATAGTCGGTCTCCCAAAACCGATTTTCTATGTCGACGACATGTCGACAAAACTTTTCCCAATCAGCTGGTGTCACTGAGGCGATGGCTTCGTCCATAAGCTCTCTTAGTTAAGACATGCTTAAGTCCCCTAGTGTCGCTTCTCAACTTTTGCAGCAGTTTTTTTAGGGTTGGAACCACTTTTAGTTTTAAATAAAACGTTTCTATTGTTCTCCGAACAATTCCAAAATCAAAATGTTCGATTTTTTCCACCGCAGAAAGACGAGGCCTCTTCTTGCCTGGAGATGATAGCAAGTGATCGGGGTTGTTTTCTTTCCTTTCGATGTCTTCTTTGTGGATTTTTTTTACAGCACCCACGCTAACTCCCGTATACATCGCAACCATGTCTAATTTTCGCCTTAGTGGCAATTTAAAAGTATTATTTTCAGATTGCTCCTCACATATCCTGTAAACATTAGCAATTACTTCACGGGTTTGACTGTGAAGGGGTTTACCACGAATATATTGATTCATGTTCACTAATTCACAACACTTACAAAGTTTATACTCACACTTCCAAAATTTAAGATTCCAAGATATCACACTACAAAACACTACACACGACACGATCCCGATGTATTTATAAAAATAAAACAGTAACTCTTGGCCATTGTATCGCTACGTCACTGACTAAGAAAACTAATTACCAAGAATCAATCACATTTCTTCAAAGGTCGGCCATTACTTTTTGCTGGTGTTAGATGACACCAGTAACCAATTACAATAGTTATAGCCACCTGTTCCCTTTGAACTTACGCTATGTTGCCATATTTTTACGTAGAAGTACTTTAATGAAGGAACTCTCTATTTTGCATTTCAATATCAAAATTAATTAAATAAAAAGAAATTTTAAATAATGTTGAAATTGTAATAAAATCTAAAATATTAGTTTCTTAAATATATTACTATTTCTTTTCAATGAGTAAATTAAATTTATTAATTATTGTACTGTTGACCCGGTAAGAGATATTAAATTAGAATTGAATAAAATTATACGTGACAACATCGTATTCCGCAAACCATTTTTTGCTCGCATTCTTCTCATAGACACAGATCCGTGTGTCGACCTGTATACTTGAATACCTGGCTTATAATTAAGCAACGGTAATTTTCTTGCAGTACACCCAACCACCAAATTCTGCTCTAGAATTCCAAGTATTAAATTTGTATCGTGTCTACATAAAAAGATTAGACTAATAGGTAATACAAATATCGAGAATTTTTTTAAAAATCTGTTGCACTCCTATAGCAAGCAAATTATAATTTACGAAATTGTTTTTTTTTCAGAAAAACGTCATTAAGTATACCGCTGGTTAAAAAAAACATAT
This sequence comes from Polydrusus pterygomalis, assembly GCA_963969555.1. Taxonomy (NCBI): domain Eukaryota; kingdom Metazoa; phylum Arthropoda; class Insecta; order Coleoptera; family Curculionidae; genus Polydrusus; species Polydrusus pterygomalis. Next base: position 39,924,009 of record OZ018383.1, on the reverse strand, counting down.
TACTGTTAGTTCAGAATTTTGAAAATATGTAGATACAATTCGTGGTTTTCTGCAAAAGATAAAAACCAATAGTAAATTTCTAATTATCAAATGTGTCGACAAACAACTATAAAATATTCCTTTTTCAAGTATTATATTGGTCGTCACTATGCTGTCGAAATATCAATTTTACAGATAAAACCTCCTACACTGCTAACTTAAAGAAAATAATGATCATGTTATACATCGATATGAGCAGAAAATTTTAAGCTTACTAAGTGTAATTAAAAATATACAGTGTCATAACATAATATTTATTTATTTTTTAAATTAAAATTATAACTAACGAGCTGGCCATTTGGTTTTCTACCAGAGCCATAAGCCTAAAACACACACACACAAATTATAACTAAGCCAAGAGTGTAAAACCTCAACAGCAACTTGCTCTACTCATGTTTAAATTCAAAAACAAGTTATTTATTACAACGTATAATGAAACGAATTTTCCTTAGTCCAAACCTGTAGGCTAAAGTTACCGCTCTGCAGACGTTTCTTACCGGGTACGCACTGCACGCCGTGGCAACGTTTAAAGAACTTTTATACAGCGTTTTCCACTTGACTAGTTGAATTGGCGCTAATTTCGGCAGCGCTTACCGAGGTGATTTGCTTCGTTGAACACTGAATAACAGTCAAAGTCTCTTTTGGTATTCTGTGGTCAAAGTTAAAAGTTTTAGAGGAGTATTTAGTGTTTTCCTGGTGCATGTTAATAATTGTTTTCACAATAAAAAGAACAATAATTGAAAACGTATATGTAAGTATTTTGCAAGCCAAATAACATAATTTATTATTTATTTTTCAAATTAAAGAAAATCCGAAAATTTTATTTTCTACATACATAATCATTATGTTTAGGTACAGGCCGCAGTTGTCCTACATAAGATGTTCCCCCATTATCTGAGAAACAAGAAAAGATACAAAAAAAGTTTCTTGGTTTTAAGTAGCGTCAGGAGCAGATGCAACACAACTGAAAGAGTTATCTTCTTTGGTGGAAGTGATTTTTTTATTATTATTGACAATGTTATTATTTTTATTATCCGAATAAATATTTTGGTCAATTAATTGGTAATTTTTCTTTACTTTTCTACGAAATGCTCCCGTTCTTTTTATATTCTTCCAATATTTCATTATTGAAAAAGACATTTTTGTAACCCATACACAATGTAATTTTTTAGGTTATGTGTTGAGAGCACAGCTAAACCGTTCTGTCATAATTACAATGCGCACTTTTTGGTGTTTATGTTTACTTAAATGCTGTAAATTAAAAAACTTGTTAAGTACTTCTATAAAATAGTTTTTTAAAGGCATTTTTTTTGGAAGTAAAAATATATTGGAAGGGACTGAACTGTGATTTGCCAAAGTTTTACAACGCTGTTTTATTAGGGTGCTTAATTAAAGTTCTTATAAAACAGTTATATACGCAATAGAACCGAACCATTTAGTTGTACGCACTAAACAGACGTGTAGTAGTCGTATACGTAGTACTATAAACGTTTATAGAACAATTAAAAAATAATTCTAAAAACGTTTTATAATTTAGCTAAAAGAACGTTCTAAGAACTACATTACAGAATACATTAGTTGCACACAGCAAAATTGTAATACCCAAGACGATAACACAGCAAATTAACTATTTTTAAGCACTTATAAAACGTTAATAAAATTTTTCCGTTCGGTCAGAAAAAACGAATACAGCTACTTTGCTAGTTGGGAACTAACGCAATAATACGAGCTCGAACTACTAAAGAAAATGACGCAGATATTTTATTAAGATTTCGTCTTCAGTATTGTGAAGTGATGATGGTACTTGATCAGCATTTAGTAGATTTGGACTGGGTTATTTTTAGAGATTAGTGTACTCTTGTACTAAATGGTCAATAAACAGAACTGTCGATATTGGTCCGCAGAAAATCCTTAGGGGATGCGAGAAACACACATCCAGCTTCCGCAAAAATTTAATGTTTTGGCAAGCATAATTGGCGACCGCGTCATTGGGCCAATATTCTTTGAAGGTAACTTAGGCCATACGTATTTGGATTTTTTGCAACGAGAACTTATGTCAGCTTTGATTGCTTTATTTTCTCACCATTCAGAAGCAGATCTTTATAATGATCGAATATCGTTACCGCAGGATGGTGCTCCGCCTTACTACGACATAAATGTTCGACAATATTTAAGTTAAGTTTTTACCATTGAATGGCCGCCACGATCGCCGGACCTTAATCCTCTAGATAATTTTCTTCGGGTTCACCTAAAATCAAAATTTACGTAACAAAACCAGAAAATTTAGAATAACATTGGATATGGTACATAATGCCAAGAATTATTTTTACTTTAGATTAGGGGTTTGTCAAGAAAAAAGTGGGCAACATTTCCAACAATTTTTACAATAAAACAAATTGCGTCCACACTACCGAAATGCAAAAGTAAATAGTAGCTTGTATTCAGTTGTTTATGCCCTTTCCAACGAGGTACCACAATATAAGGTAGGTGAGGTGAATATGCCCCTCTTAAGCGCTTTCATTAATAAAAAATAAAAAAAAATACATGTTGTTTTTATTCTATGAGAGATAAATTAATTTTCTGCTATTGTAACAGTTTTTGGAAATAATTCTTAATTTTTTTTTGTTTTTTACGCTTTTTACAACTTTTTTAAAAACAATCAAACTGGGCATATTAGCAACCCATGTTGGTAAAATGCCCATGGAGTGTTGGTAATATGCGCAGCTCTGTAAAGTAAGAGAAACGTATCAAGGTTGCTTTAATCTTTTTTACTTATTAAATAAAAATCAAAGACACATAATAATATCATATAATTATGTAATAAACATCTGAAATAACCAATTAAAAACTAGTACAGGTAATACGCCCAGGGGGCATATTAACTTCACCTGGGTATGGGCATATTACCTATATGGTACGTAAACAACATTTTTGTTAATTTTTGGTATAATATCAAATTATTTTTAAGACAAATATATGTCAAAAGAATCATAAAGAAACAAGCTTTCCATTGATATATTTATCTGAATATAAATATTAGATTATAGCACATTATCAAGCGATTTAAACTGACCCTGTTTAATAACAGATACCTTCTAATCAAACACCATGCGAAACTCACGACTGTTTGAATGCAACTGACATAGAGATGTGTCATTCGTGAATGATTCGATCACATGGATTCAATCACTTTTAAGTATTGAATGATCGAATCTTGCTCTGCTTAAATCTATCAATCGTCACGTGACTACTGGCACTGACCGATCGGAGATCGAACGATCGAACCGATGGCCGAGATTGGCTTCGCTTCGAAATCAATATAAATGCGCATGCCCAAGCCCATGCATCACCGATTGAAACGACGTCGAACGACGGTGCCGTTCGCGGTTGGCGCCACAAAGTTTCAATACTGTAACTGTACTGGTCAATCGTTCGTTTAAAAGATTGACACGAGTGGGATCGACAATCAACGACCGGACCGATTCGGACGCGCGAATGTCAATACCAATCGTTTCACCTGCGATTGCCGAAAATGATCGATTGAAACGATCGATTGAAAAGATTCGATCATTTTCAGTATCAATCGCCGATTGATAGAATCCCACTAAAATGAACGAATGACACATCTCTAAACTGACATCGGATTCACGTAACTTTGGCCGTAAAGGTTATCGTAAGCACCGTGTCAGCCATCTGTCGTCGAAAATTCAAACTACCTAAAAATACAGCGGCTGGGCATATAACCAACATGGGCGTATTCCCTTCACCTACCTTACCTTGTATATAATACCAATACCTTTACATTTGAAAACAAAAGTTGGGGGCGGTTTCTACCCCCAAAAGAGGGGTAAATTTCAGGAAGACACAAAGTATACCCAACTAAAAATAAACGCAGCCGTAGTTCTGTGTTTTTTCAGCAAATAAAGAGACTTTCTAATATTTAAAAATAATGTATTCCAGCTAAAAATTCCGCCCTGTATAAAAAAAATTGATACAGTATATTATAGTTACGAGTATATCTCTATATAAATAAATCTGAATGTAGCAAAAACACCTATGCCTGTGCGGAAAAGAAAACCGACTTAAATATGAGGTGGGAAGTTCAATTTTTCCATGTATCTAGATAATACTACTATCCTTAAAACCCAATATTATAGGCAGTGACGTAGCAGTCGAAATCATGGAAATTGCCAAAATACTGTGTTATCATTGGCGGTTTGCCTTCATTTCCATGGTTTCGACTGCTACGTCACTGACTATAATATTAGGTTTTGAGTATAATATGTAGGAAAAATTCTGAAACTCCAAAATTTTTAATCATCGAGTTATGGAAGTTAGAAAATGCTACTGCGAACGCAAGAGAATTTCCCTAACAACCATTGTTGTAACAATATTTGTTTTCACGGAAATTATTTTTCTATATTGGATATTATCCGGCATTAGTCCTAATTTTATAAACGGTAACGGTACCATTATATGCATTCACTCTTGATTTCCTTGCTGGGTAGCAAAAGCAATATATTGCTGAATACGAATATATTATGTACCTATTACATTTAAAATTACACAATTGATTATACCTTATATAAAATTACATTTTTAAACATAAAGTCTGGTTGTAGATGGCTGGGATTAAACCTAGTTTGGTATATTTCATGTTAGAGCAGCCACCTATTTTAAGTGAAATAACCCATTAGCCCAAGTTTAATTGAATTGCTATTACACTCAGTTTCAAAAGTCATGCACCACCCTGTAAAACAAAAAATATTTATTTGTATTGAATTTCAGAAGTTTAGATATTTACTTGATAATGTTTTTTTTTACAAAAATGAAAAAAAACATGCCAAAAAACGGAGCAGATGAATCCTTATCACAATCGTAAAGCAAAACATGTAGTTTTGTACGTGTCGTTTAAAATAAACAGTGTTTAAAAATTCGTCTTAACAATGCCTGGAAATCCGCTTAGTTATGAAAGTCGTTTGCGAATAATCTTCCTTCATGAAGAAGGCCTATCACATCGACAAATAGCCGATAGATTAGGCTGTGACCACAGTACGGTTACTCGGACCACTCAAAGGCGCATTGAGACGGGTTCTGTGGAAAGTAGACCTCGAAGTGGGCGTCCAAGAGTTACAAACGAAAGGCAAGACCGATATGTAGCTCAAGTGACTCGAAGAAATAGATTTGTAACGGTTAGCAGTCTTCGAAGGCAATTCCAGCATACTTACCATCAAGTCGTTTTTATTGTCACCATTAGAAGACGCGTCATTGTCTCGGGTTTGCTGTCTTAGAGACCTCTACGAGTGCCAAGGTTGTTACCTAGACATAGGCGGTCGCGGTTAGAATGGGCTCGTGGTCACCAAAACTGGCTTTTGCCTCAATGGTCAAATATAATGTTCTTCGATGAGACAAGGATTGAATTGGTTAGTGACGATCGTCGATGTTGAGTCTAGAGAGAACGGGGAGCACAACACCGACTTGCTTTCGCCAGAGAAGTGGTCCCATTTGAAGGCGGGAGTGTTATGTTTTGGGGTGTAATCATGTACGGAAGAAGAACCCCCTTGGTTCATGTTCCTGGCACTATTACCGGCCAAATTTATATCGATCTTATTTTTCGGCCTATTGTGCAACCAATTCGAGACGAAGCAGGTACCAATTTCATCTTTATGGACGATAACGCTCGTCCACATCGAAGCCGAGCCGTCCAAAAATTTCTTCGGGAGGATGAAATTGACAGATTGGAGTGGCCACCTCTTTCTCCGGACATGAATCCCATCGAGCATATCTGGGACTACTTGTCTAGATCGATTCGTCGTCGTTTGAACCCACCTATGAACGTTCAAGAGCTCATACTAGCCGCTACTGAAGAATGGAATAACATTCCTGAAGAATACCTAAATAACCTTGTACGAGGCATGCACAGACGTGTTTATGCCTTGCTACAAAGTATGGGTGGCAATACAGGGTACTGAAAGTAGTGACGTGTGACATAACCTAATTTGTTTAACAAATAAAGTTACTTGGCAATGGCATTTTTTGGTATTTTTTTCTTTTTGCCCTAATAACCTTTAATTAGGTAAGTGTCAGCATACTCTAAAATGCTGCAAAAAACAATTAAATACCTAATAGTAAGGATATATTTTTAGAATGACAATTTTGTTTACTTGTAGATGTAATTTCAAACTGGTGCAAGACTTTTGAAAATGAGTGTATTTTCTCGACTAACTAGATCCAACATAAACTGTATACTTAAAAGAAAATTTTTAATACTTCAATGCATATTTTAATATATATTTTTAGGTGCTTTTTGTAAACGAAAGACCAGCTTGTGAGCTATAGTTTCTGATATCTGAGAATCAACACCTCAACAAAAAGTAAAATAGACGACAACAGCTGGGAAATGCAGCCACAGTTCATAGAATATGAAGAAGCCCAAAAGATAATACGTCTTTTTGAAGAAACCTATACAATAACATTGGTGGTTCGCCTTGTAATATTTATCGTGACTATGGCAAGCAATGGTTTGCTAATTTTCGTCATTTTGAAATTTAGGAATCTCCAAACAAAAAAGAATTACATTATAATAAATTTTGCTGTGTTAACTGCCGCGTATAACCTACTTGGTGTCATTGCCAAAATAACTAGTTCTTCTAATGTGAATACAACTATAGCGGTGGAAGCAATAATAAATCTGCTAGGACAAGTGACCTTTATTCTAGCGACAGTTCTAGCCCTCGATTGGTATTTTGTTAAGTCCTTTCCTGACTTAGTTTCCGGAAACCAAAAAGTTTACAAGTGGGTAATTGCAGTTTCTTACCTAATTCCCTTGATATTTTTCGTACCTCTTGTCATAGCCGGATACCACTGGACTCAAGTAATCGCCTTATTTACTCTAATAATATATTTTATCTGTCTTTTTATAGTCGGTGCATTAATTGTGATACAGTTTACCAGAAACAATGGAAACACAGATGAAGATAAATTTTCAAGTGGTGTTTCTTTAGCTGGTATTTACCTTCTTCTTTGGCTACCAGTTAATATTGTCTCAATTTGCTTGCGACATGTACCCTTATCATACAACGTATTTGCCGCATCCTATCAACTTCTTTATTTCGGGCTGTTGTCCCCAATATTAACGATTTCGATACATATAATTCGAGATAAAAATATGAAAAAAGCATATAAAGACATATTTAATAGGTCTAATAGTAACTTGCCACCGGCGAATAATATCAATGGAGAGAATGAAATGCTAAATATCCCAAAGACACAGAATGCTGTATAAACTGATCTTTACCAGGTTTTTTTTATTGATGTTTGCTCTATGGCTTCTAAAAATGGCTTTTTGGGTATGTGCATTCTTTATAATAATTTATCTTCGATATATTATTAAAAGTTATAAACTAATTAATTTTTTATAATTAATAAATGTATGTACGGAAAATGATTTTTCTGAAAATATTCTCATATTTTATTTGAATTTACGCAGTATACTGTCACACGAACCAAGAAACACTTTTAAACATTAAAAACAAAAAAACAATATGACGCGACCTGACGTGTGAGCTTGTTGGTGTCATTTTGTGGTTATCAACTGTCGAAACGCTGTTTTCCGAAAAATTAGACTTTACCTAAGAAGCACACGCATCAATTACATTTTTGAATTGTTTATATTATTATTTTTGATATAAAAAATGGAGTGTTCTTTGTGCAGTGCTTTGAATGACAATATAAAAAGAGAGGAAATAAAACAATTTAATCCGAAAATATTGTTTTTGTGTAGAAAGTTTTTTTTCTCAGATTTTCCGATTTAAATAATTGTAATTTTATACAAACTTTATGTAAATTTAGTTAATTTCAATAATATATCTCAACATTTAAGTTTAATCAGTCAAAATTTGACAAAAAGGAGTGTGCCATTGGTAATGATTTTTTTTTTCATTTTCTTGTCGGACTGACTATATAACTTAATATATTTGTCGGACAAATTGATATTTGCATTTAAAATACTATTATCTACCACTGTTTTTTTTGTCCGACATGTATGTATGGGGAGACATAATGACGTCATATTGACATTTTCGGTGTGGTGGACACTCCATACGCAGCATGATTTTTGTCGCACAAGTTGACCACAATTTTTAACTCAATTTTATTAAACAATTGTCAAAAAATCTAACTTGTATAAAGTCGCCACAGTGGTTCTTTTCCCGTGCGTCATCACTTTTACGTCATCAAAATCGTATGAATCAAATCAAAATTACGAGACGAAAAAAGTCAAAACTAAGTTAAGTTCATAAAATGGACGTGCCTGCCTACCGTTTGACGTACCTACATAATATCACGAAAAATTATTATTTATTTTAAGTTTTGCCCGGCATTCTCTATTATCTAAAAGAAATTGACAAACAAATGTTTATACATTTAATACTATTTTTAAAGCTTAAAATCTACAAAAGTTTGGTGTTTTATTGGCTATTAAAATCGCAAAAGTCAAATTTTTAACATCCTTTCATTTAAGGGAATTTAGCCACTGCCGTAAACGTTTCAAAGAACTTTCACGGTTAGAATATTTAAAATAAATAAATTAGTTATTATAAAAATCCATAAATACTTACCGCCAAAACAGATGGTGGGTATAATTACCTCTAAAAAGAACTATTTTTAGAAACAGGAACAGTTCTAAGGCACACAGATTTACAAAATACGAATTAGATTGGCAGATCAAAATAAGGTTGACAATGACGTTCTAAAATACAACGGTTGTCAGCTAAACAAATAAAGAAAGTAATTAACTGACGTTTATAGTTTTATCCTTGTCTAGCACGTTATATTATTGCGGAATTTTGGAGACGTTCTTTTATGCTTTTATTCAAACTTGTTACTGTAATAAACAAGGATGCAGAGTTATTAACCACGTCGAGTCCTGATCGTTGATTGATGACGCACGGGCAAAGATCCACTGTGGCAACTTTATACGTGAAGTCATAGTGACGTCATATCGACATTTTGGGGGTGGTGGACACTACACACGCAGCATGATTTTTGTAGGACAAGTTGATCACAATTTTTAAATTAATTTTATTAAACAATTTTTAAAAAATCAAGCTTGTATGTACGGGGAGTCGTAATGACGTCATATCGACACTTCTGGGAATCGGGCATTCGAAAACGCAGCAGCGCCGAAAGTTTTCGCATAAGAAAGTTTGTCGGACTCGTCCCAAAGAAGGCACTCACGCATTTTGACATTTGTATGTGTCATTAAAATTAAGGGTCCTTGTACTGGGGACTATTGTTAATCACTATGTGGTCGCTACGCCTTATTTACATATTACTTTTGCAATATTGTAAGAAAGTCTTAAGAAAACAAGCCATATTATGTACTGATGATGCTATTTAATGTTGTATGCATAATAATAATTGCAATAAAATTATTTTTCAGAAATAAGAAAAAATATATTCTAAATTCTAATGTAGTTGAGCCTTATTGCCTGCTAAACGGCCTTAATTAATTGTACTTATAAAATTGACAAATACTATTGATGTTAGATACTATTTTAATATGGTAATAAATAATGTATTTTGTTATAAAAAATCCAGACGCCGCTTGGATGTCGTCCAAAACCAATGTACAAAAAAATGTTGCTAATTGTAAAAATATATACTAGGAGCCCACGGGCTGCTTTGCTCGACAACCCGTTCGACGAGCATTCTATTCGAATCAAAACAACACCAATTGCATGTTTTACAGTTTAGATAACAGTATCGTAGGAACCCACGGACTGGAGGGTTAAACCAGGTGGCATGCTAATCGGCCCCCGAGGGTGCCTTCAATATTAGCCACTACCTAAAAATTAACTGCGTTTCACAAATTTTTAATATCAGATTTTTGTAATTTTTTTTATTGTTTTTCTTTGTATCACATTGCTGTGGACTATGATTAGGAAATATGCCGCCTAAATTGTTAAACTAACAGCTATAAAAAAAATAACCGAAAATTTTATATCTTCGTACTTCTGCCTGTAGTGTAATAGCTTGTATTAACTGCGTGTCTTGTTTAATGATAAGAGGGGTTACTAATATTAAAAAAGTTCAATGGATTTCGTAATCCATTCGTAAATAAATAAACCAGTTCCAGTTTTAGCTTTGTTAGTTGGTTAATGAGAAAACTGGTTCTTTTTCATAACCCATTCCTTCGCCCACTTCGTCCTTTTCTTTGTTGTTTTTATGGTTTATCCCGCTGCCACTGCATACAAATATGTTATCTTCATAATTATAGTCCGCCTTACGAGTCTGTGGCTACGACGCCTGAGAAGACGGGGTTTTAAAAGGGTTAACGAGTCAATTATCATCAAACAAGAGACGTATTTTGACAATTTGAGCGACATGTTTCCTAATTACAGTCCGCAGGAATGACAAAGAATGACAATAAAAAAAATCAAAATTTTAAAGTTTAAAGAAAATGCGGTTAATTTATACGTAGGTACTAATATTAGAGGCACTCCCGGGTGCCGATTACATGTCACCTAGTTTAAACCTGTGTCTGTGGGCTAATACGGTACTGCTATCTATAAAACGCTGTGCGTCGTTTTCGCTGGCTGTTTTGCTCGTCCAGCAAAGCATCCAACAAAACCGCAGTCTGTGGGCTACTTAGCGAATACGTATATTATTGTCTATATGTCAATGTAAAGCTTGCTATGTCACAAAAGTACGTCAATGCAAAGCTTGTTATGTCACAGAAATAAATACAAAACATTCCTAATAATGAGTTTTTTTCTTAGCAATTTATTCTGTCCCTGATGGTTCACTAATGACAAAAAATCCATGTTCCATGTTACCACCGTAATCCCTACTGCCTGTCCCACCCAGCTCTTCACCGCCTTTCTCCTATCAACGATGTTGTCAACACATTTTAATAGCGTTCATGAATGATATGCGCCATCTATAGTTACCAGCTCATTGGTTTTAGATAAAAATTATAAAATTATTTTTTGTGTAAAAAGTAACGAAAAGTAACTTTGTAACAAATACTTAGTGATTAATAGCTACAATTTTATATGCTTCTGACTAAGATATAGATCTCTTGATTTCTTAGCTTATATTGCACATTTTTTTATTCAGGGGGTTTTAAAATTGTGTTAATCTGGCCACATATACAGGGTGGGGACTTTAACTGGAATAAATTCGATATTATTAAAACCGCTGAAGTTGCGCCTACAAAATTTGGTTTGTGTATGTTTTGGACCATGCGGAATTAAAAAATTATATCGGCGCTGTTGCCAGATCTCCCAGTTTTGGGCTACTCGTAGTAATTTCGTTATTTTAAATGGAATGCCCAATTTATTTTTATTGCAGTAAATTGGGCGTGTCAAATTTAGTACAATCTCAAATTTACAAAATTCTATCTTCACTAGTTGCTGAGCTATGGCAACACTGTAGTCAGGCTTCCATAAATCTTATACGAATTAAGTTGGGAATTTCATTCATATGCTGGTTTATACTATAACACGGGGTATTTCAGGAAAATATTTTCACAGATACAGGGTGGCCCAAAAAAGTGTGATAACCTACATTTTATTTTTTTTAATGACACCCTCTATTTTTTTTCTGTTCTTAGGTTTGTATTGGAGTCTTTTATAACTAGTTATAATTTTATTTAATTTGCTTTAGTTGTTTTGAAGTAATTTTAATTTTAATTTAAAAACTAAAAAAAAGTTTTGCAGCCGTGGAAGATAAATCAAATAAACAATCAAAAAGCATTTTTTTTAATTTACGGCATTGTGTGAGATTAACGACAAGGTGTCAAGAGAGACTATAAATCATATAGATTTTATCTATTTTATACAGGTTGTTCAAAATAAGGTCTCCAGAATGACACACTTTAAACTAATTTTTCTCAAGTTTTTCAAATGGGACATCCTGTATATTATTGTACTATTTAATTAAGAATTTTAAAACAAACAATTTTTGTACTTATTAAAAATTCCAAACCGTTTTCATAACATTTATTAAAAAACATAAATGTCGCTATCCATGATAAAGTTTTATGAACAAAATAGCTAGGCGGCCATGGAACAAGTTAACAATTAAATGCATTTTGACATTATTTGTCAGAAATAAGTAGGTACATACTTAAGGGTGCTTAAACGGATAATTTTTTGTTAAAGAACTGATTTCTTTAAAGAAAATTCGTTTATATGGTTTTTCTATTGGGCGAGTGTTCTCTCACTAGTAGAATTAATACGACTCGGTTTCCAGAAGCTTTTTAGTAGATGTCGTGAGCGCTTTGTTAAATCAAAAAAGACGAAAGAACAAACACGCATAGAGGGAAATCGACTAATTAAACAGAATTGTTAAGAGTTATCTTATATCAGTAGCAACATTTTTAATAATTACTATTAAACAATCTCTAACTACAATAAAAAAATTAACTAACAAACAACATACAGATTTGCTACCTCGTTATTTATACGTACAATAAGACAGAATAATACTACATATAAGCCAGTTACTATAAGAATGTGTTTCAGTAAAATATTCTTATTGGAAATAAAAAACTGTTTTTAGGATTATACCAACGATAAAACGCTTTATTTGGGGTATTATTTAAAATAGTGGTTCATATTAAACATTTATTAACGGGTATGCAACACACTTCTATTTCGCGATGAGTGGGGGAAACTTCAAACATTTACACGGGACACGGTGCCATTTGCTTTGTTCCCCGGGCTCCGCGGATTGTGTGTTTAGTGGCTAAACTTTTTCTGTATGTATAAAATAATAAAATATGGATAACATATTCAACTGTACATAATCATGTTATAGTTTGCAAAACTCAAACCCAAACCGATTTTAAGGGGGTAAGTACCTATTATTACTTATGGGTGGTTGGTTTATCTTAAAATTCACAAACATTAGCTTTGGCATTGCTTTCGTATAATATGACTGATGACTGATATCTATAGAAAATAAGATTGCCAGTCTTATAAATAGTTTATAACGATTAATCAAAATATCTTTTAATTTTGTAAAATTGTTAACCTAAATGTTTATATAAATGCATTTTTAAGTCTCAAATAACAATTCTGATCCTACAATTCCAAATCAGTAGCTATTTTATTTTATTTTTCTTTGCAAAATATATAATATGAATACAACTAAAATAGAATTGGACGAAACGGAATAATTCCATACGTATGCCTTAGTTAATTTTTGTGAATTTTAAGATAAACTAGCTCATAATAATAACTCTAACTCACTTATATTTGGTTTGGGTCTTAGTTTTGTAACGTCTGTATTTAGCAATTTGGAAGCGACATAATAAAGTGTAACTATTTTTAGTATTTTTGGTAACCTAACCTAAAAGCTGTATTTATGATTTCAGATTTTTTGTTGTTCCTTAGTATTTGTAAGCGTTCAGGAGAAATGGCCTTGTGTTGTTTTTGTTCAAGTTTAATAAAGACCTTTTTAATGTTTACTTATTTTTTTTGTAATCCTTTCAAATATATACTACCACATTATACCTATTATAAAACTGTTTTGTATTAGCAACTAAACAGCTATACCCATTATAAAACTAGATTATACTCATTTTCAACTAATGTATAATGGGTATAAGCATGTTTTATATTCGCTATGGAACAAACCTTTATGATTACAATCCATGTCATATAAACAGTATAACATCGCTATTTACTCTTACGCACTGGTCTTAACTATATCTGGTGTATATATGCTATTAGCACGTATTGCTGTCCCAAATAGTATTAAATATTCTTATGATGTTTATAAGAATTCTCATAAGGGTTATAATGCATTTCTCTCAGTGCGGCACAAATGAAGAAAATCAGAATTATTAGGAATTTTTCTAGGTTCGTTTAGTTATTCTAACAAAAATTGTGGAGAAAGACTACGACCACATTGAAACCACGTGAAAATATACCTACACCGATTTTTAAATTTTTTGAATAATAATACGCTGTCGCCCCTTTTGGGTTTTATTCGGACTTAAATTGACTCAATTTTATATCGCTTAACCGAGTAAAAGAAACAGAATATTTTAATTTGACAAAACTGACTTTTGAATTTTTGTAAAATTTAAGGCAATTTTGTGCAAACACAAGTTGGTCTTGATTAGAGTTTGTGTTTTTATTACGTGGTTAAGCTAACCGAGCTGCAACCTGCTGTAAGTTGTATAGTTTAGATTAGTTCCATTTAGGTTCGTTTTATTCGGTGGAATTAGCATTGATTTTTTTTTCTGTCTCGTGTGTAACTGCTATACTTCTGCCCTTTAAACATATCTAAATTCCTTAATTTAGATACTCGGCCAATTGATGTACCTATTCAAGAAATGGTCTTTCAGTCTTTCGGCTAATTAAAGTAGACGCATACAAAAAAAAATCTCGGTATACAGCGCATCATACTATAGCAACATTTTTGACCATTACCAATTTCTGTTTAGGCATCGACTCCATAAATTTTAAATGTATTTTTCCGAAATTTTTACTGATAAAACAAAAGTTATTTGAAATCTTGAGCTCTCAAAGTATAGTCCACGAAAGAACAGGCCCGAACAAAGTCAACAATATTGTTTCCAATCCAATCTTATTTTTTTGTATTACCACTCGTTCTACAGGGCCCCTGAAATTTGTGCCATTATTTTTGGAACGTTGAAATACATACAGGGCGATTCGCGTTGAGTGGGCTATTATAAAATCTCGGAAACGTGTAAAGTTATCATTTTTAAAATTTGATGGCAGGCATAATTGAATTTAAACTTTTAAATAATATTATATTTTAACCTCGATTTCATCTTTGAATTACCTCCAGTTATACCGGAAGTAATGGCCAAATTTGATATTTCAAATAGAATACCCTATATTATTATATAATATGTAAGCTTTTTTGACATTTGTCATTTCAAACCTAGAACTGTCAATTTAAGGCGGTTTTAAATTTAGACCCCTTTAATAAATACAACTGATAACATTTTGCTAACTTTTAACTAAAACATAAATATTTAGATTCCATAATTTAGGTTTCTCGTTTTTCATACAGGGCGAAAATGGACTTATGCATATTTATCTAAATCGCTAGATTGTCACAATTTTAAACATGGATAAGAAATTAAAACGATAAACATAAAACCTAAAATATTGAATTTAAAGATCTATGTTTTAGTTAGAAGTTATCAAAATTTTAAATGTTTAGCTTTATTATAGTTTCAGAGTTACTGAACTTTGTTCTCGGTATGCTTTTAAATAAAAAATTAATTTCTCAAAAATGGTTAAAGATAGGTGTTGATTATTATTTAAAAAGTTACTTAGATTTTAATAAGCTATCCTATACAGGATATTCTATTTAAAATGGGTATCAAAGTTGGCCATACCTTCCGATGTAACCGGAAGTGATTGAAACGTGAAAATATAATATTTTAAAAGTCAATAATTATACCCGCTATCAAATTTTGAAAATGATAATTTTACTCGTTTCCGAAATCTTATAATAGGCCATAGGCCATTCAACGTAAATCACCATGCAATGTATAATAAATATGATCTCTTAATTTAAAGGTCACGACCTAATGCAAGATAATCGTGACTTTGGTGACTGTCAGTGATAGTTAATTTGTCCACAAAACGACACATCAAAATATATATATATATATATATATTTATATATAAAATTTTGTACTATAGCTACTCGTACGATAATGGCTCTAATAAGCAGGAACAGCGTACCACCTGGTCTGGCTCTTAGTCAGAGTTCTACCTTAAATAACGCTTGGATTGGACACCAATATCACGGTATAATAAAGAAACGGTAGATTCACTGCCCGTATATTTCCAATTTCACCGCCACCGCTCGGATTCGAGCGAAACCAGTTCTAACTGGTTGGTGGTGAGCGCTGGGACTTTTTGTTTAACGAGGTACAGTTGGAAGATTATTCTGTGTTCGTTGGTCGCATATTTATTTAGAGCGCTGCAATGGTTGTTTATTGTTCGGTAGACAATTGTTTTAATAAAGTGAATGAAGGAGTTTTTCGTATTTGTTAATAAGAATTTTATGACTGACAGTATCAAAGGCTTTAGCTATATCTAAAAATATGCATATACTATTAATTTTATTATCGATTGAATTATATATTTGATTTGTTAGGTGACAAATTGCATCTTGTTTAAATTTATTTTTTTGAAATCCAAGCAAATTGTTTGTCTGATTCTGATAGGATTTTATTATTATTTAAGAAATTTTCTAATCTTTCGTTTAAAACTTTTTCGAAAACTTTTGCTAATGATGAAATTAATTTACAGGTCTGTAATTTTGAAATTCAATTTTATTTCGGCTTTTATAAATTGGTTTAATTATACCTATAATATAATATATATTATTATTATAATATAATAAATAGAGTAATAATGGGAACTTTTATTATAATTTATTGTATGTCGTATTATATTTTTTTTAAATTCAATATAATGTTATAAAATTATGGTAGCCTACTATACGGCACTTGTATATTTAATTACATTTATAGTAACAATATATTTTAATATAAGCTTTAGGTATATAGGTTTTTTTTATAATTAAAAACGCAAACAACCGCTGAATAACTAGTGTTATTAATTTAGACTCCTATGATGACTGAGTAGGTACTGACGGAAGAATTTTTAGTGCATACCTATCGAACCCCCCCTCCTAAAATAGCTAACGAGAGAGTACACGTGCTGCATTCATGCTGCAGGTGTTCGGTCGGCTTTCTGCTTTTGATGTGAAAAGATTAAAGGATTTTCGAGGAGTGACTTTACTCGGTTGATGTATGTACTCTGCCAATATACAGGATAGGCAAATAAGAATGGACTCCGGCCATATCTCAGAAACCGTTTGCCAGACAGGTCTGAAATTAAAAATTTTATGACAAAATCAACAAAAAGAAATTGCTGGAAATTATTTTCGAATTCCTCTAAATGTACCACTAGATGGCGTTTCCCCCTTTTGCATTTTCGAGAGATAGCAACAAACAGTACATCCAGGATGTTTATTAAATATCTATTTTCCAAGACGTTTTTAAAAATTGTTAAATTTTTTTAATATGTGAGTTTGTATTAATTGTTTTGCACCGTTGTTTGTAATTTTACCTTTTACTTTATGTTGAAAGACTTTATGCACAACTCCTGACAAAGTAAGTAATGAACCGTTTTACTTACTAAGTTTTTATTTTCATACTTTTCTAAGTTCATTTATTGCTTTGCAGAAGGTACTGAGGATGGCCGATAGGCCGAAAGCGCTCTGCTATAATATATAAACTTTACACCTAATACACAAGTTTCCTTCATCCATTACTTAAAACCAGGGCCGTCGAGAGCCAGGTCAGGCCCGGGGGCTGTGCGGCATCCCGGGCCCACTCCTAGGGCTGCCAGATTTAAAATATTAACAAGCGGGAGGTAGGGTCCTAGCCAGTGGCGGCTTGTGACTTATTAACTTGGGGGTGCATTAAAAGCCCGTTGCAGGCGAAATGCGCCGCAGGCGAAAAATTTTTAAGACCACGCCCAAATTTGGTAAATAATTTTTAATAAATAATTTAAAAATTTACGATTACCTACTTATTGTATTGAAAATGAAATAAGATAAAAAAAATAAAAAAGGCCAATTTAATTTTCATCAGTGGGTACATTGTTTAAAAGTAAAGTTCATTCTTCTGTTTTTATTTGCAGCAAACTTATCAATAACAATAAAGTCCCTAGATTTACACTTTATGGTCTGTGTCAAGTTAATTTCGAGTTTAGGTCTTCCCTCAATTTTAATTTAAAATTTTTGCTCAATACTTAATGAGCTAAAATTGTTTCTCAAATATTCCACATTTACAGTCATTTTGGCATTAAAACTGTTCATTTTTATTAAAATATGTCTTTATTACCCCAAAATAATAACAAAAATATAATTTTTAAATAAGAAACCCATTGTTGGTCAATTCTAAAATGTACAAAATTTTCGGGTAGGTTCTCCAAAAAAGATGAAAGTTTTATAAATTCTTCGAATAATAAATCGATGTTAATACAAATATTGATATTGATGTTTGATACCTAGAACATTAATTATTCGCCAATTTGCCAAACAATTTACATACCAATGTAATGTTTACAAAGTAATTTTTTGTCAAGAAAGATTTTATATTTTTTTTTATAATTTATTATATATTTTTAACTGCGCAGCCCGAGCACGGGCCCTTAAAAGAGACGTGGGCCCGGGAAATTTGCCCCCCTCTCTTGTCAGCCCTGCTTAAAACGTGCACACAGCCTTTACTACTCTTAACTAAATATGACACCTTAATCGTGTTAGAAAGAACTTATAATCATAGTAACACACGCCGCTAGAGGGGGCTATGTGCACAATCATTGGATTTTTCAATTTTTTAAAAATTTGAAAAATGAAACCAAGTATAAATATTTATCTTTACACAAAATAGATTAAAAACGAAGAAAGATAAATATTCAAAATCACTTCCGGTTTACCCTGAAATCGTATCAACTTTTTTATTTTAAATGGAAACCTGTCATGAAAAATTTCCTTTAAAATGATAATGTATCATACATTATCATTTCTTTTCAAAATGGCCTCCAGGTCATGAATTTGTTAATACAACATGACTCTTGTGTGTGGGCCATGGAAGTTTTAAAGTAATCTATTTTAACTTGTTTTATATTATCTACTCAATTTGTTTGCGAAAGATGCTTCTATCAAAAATATTTTAGATACGTCATATCATTTAAAAAAATAAAATTAGTAGGTTTGTTTTAAATGGCAACATGAAATTAGTTTATTGTCAAAAAATAGCTTATCAAATTACCTAATTAAAAATGTATTATAAATAAGTATGGATTTTACAGGAGCAGACAAAATTTTTAAAAAATCAAAAATAAAGGGGAATTATTTAATTCTTTGTAGTGGAATGCTTTTATTTAGTTAGATAATAAGAATAAAAATTAAACTGACCAAAAATTAAATAGCTCACTTTTTTAAAACTACCATGACCGTACTAACAAAGAGTTATTCTGTATTAACGGATTCATCGTCATCTTAGGATTTCTTTGAGAACTTGATAATGTGTGACACATTGACACATTTTAAAGGGCATTTTCCCTAGAATTGAAGTATAAAATAATAATAGTGAAATAATTATGATAAGTTTAATTATTTTTCAGTTATATTACTTCATTGTCTACCACCTTCATTTAAAAAGTTGTTGAGAAAAGACCCTAATGTGGCGAGTTAGATTCGCACGGAGGATTTACCTAATTCTGGCTACAAATAATTAAAGACCTTGGTGCAAGAACCGGACAAGTCCATATTTTATAAGTTTTGGGAGAAAAAGCTTTCTATTTTTGGATATTTATAAGAAACAGATAGCATACATGTGTTTTTCGTAGGTATATAGAATAAAATTGATAGAGAAACATTAAAAAACAATATTATAAAAGAACATAAGAGCTAGAATTTTTTGAAAATTTGGGCTTGCCCGATTTTTGCACCAAAAATACTATAAAAAATAAGTAACAATGTAAATGATAACTTTGAAGAGCTTTATTTCAAAAACTGAAAACTCTTAATAAATCACAGCAGTTACTGAATAAATAAACCTATTGCCAGCGAGACCCTGACTGTTCCGCATATTCCCCCACCCAGCCAAGTCCCTACGCTTTGTGAAGCTGTTGGTGAAAATACCGGACAAGTTCTGGACTTAGCTGTTTCTTGCACCCAAGAATGCCAACGGCCAAGTCCTAAAGATATATATTAACGTTGCATTCCTTTGGACTTGGCTGATTCTTGTACCAATCGATCGGCGATATTTTAATACATACATTTTAACGGAAATCGTTATTTCGACCAAAAATGGACTTGTCCGGTTCTTGCACCAAGGTATTTAATTGCAAAACCCATGGTATATAGCAAAGTTTGACATAATTACCGATTATTCAACTACTGTACATATGTTGCGATATTTTGTACATTTAAACAAAATTTCCGTAAAAAAAAATTCGGCGCAACAACTTTGGGGTCTGTCCGTCGCGACCAGTCGAATAACCTTGAGACCATGTTCAGTCGTCGCCAAAAGTGAAAGTTTGGAGGTTGGTCAGAAGAATTTTGATGCCGGTTGGTTAGGTTGATTTATTGTTAACCAGGTATGTCTAGTTTCAATGTTTATATTTACCTACTACTTCTTACTTAAAGTGTAAGGTTATATTTTTAATTCAAAAATTATAAGGTTTGAGAATGCTTGTTTATTGTGTATAAATGTATGTATCCTTAGAATAAGTAGTGCGTTGGGTGTATCACTGAAATTTGCCGACTGTTTATTGTTATTTGGCATTTGAAGTAACGCTTCAAAAAAACGTGATTAGAAGGGGGGGGGGGGGGGATAGAGGTATATACAGACAGATCGTAGTAAGAATTTTTGATTGAAAATATTTTGATTGAAAAAAAAGTTACAAAAAGTTAGTTTCAACAAAATTTTGTATCTGATTAAAAAATCTATATTATATGAGATTTTGCTCTAGCTTTTGGTTTAAGAGAGGTAGCAGAGCAGGAGACAAATTATGCAAAAATATTCACACATTGGTTTGGCTTATCGGAATTTGACAAATTTAAACTCGCTAAATGGGGAGCAAATACTCAAAAATAAAAGTTGTCCAGAATTTTCATTATATTAATAAAATGCTACCTTTAATACAAACATGTTTACTATGAGGATTTTTGATAAAGGAGGATTTTTGTTTAAGGGAGGTATAGGAGGAGACAAATTATGCAAAAATATTCACAACTTTGGTTTGGCTTATCGGAATTTGACAAATTCAAACTCGCTAAATGGGGAGTTCTTTTTTAAACAAAAAGGTAAAGCAAAAACTCAAAAATAAAAGTTGTCCAGAATTTTCATTATATTAATAATGCTACCTTTGATACATGTTAACTATGAGGATTTTTGATAAAATCCCGTTTTTTATTTGGTCACTATAGTTTCGCGCCCTAGCGGCCAACTTAGAAAATTAAAAATAATTTTCAGGGATTTCTCTTAGTCACTTACTACACACACAGTCACTAGCGTCCCTTTCCAGTTGTACCGGGTGAGTCAACAATTGCGCGGAGTAATGTTATGCCTTGAAGATTTTTCAATAATAAGCTTTTGTATATTTTGGATATATGGCACAAATATTTTGAATTATACAGGGTGCGCCCAAAGAGTAGGGTGTCATAGTTACATTTTTTTTAAATGAGACGCCCTATATTTGAATACATTTATTAATTCTACGTGTTATTTTATAAATTTTTATTATTTGTTTAATTCACGAGAAAGTTCTAGTTTTTAACATAATTCGACTTATAATTAAAATTTTGCATTTGTAAGCATTTCGTTGTTGTGAAAATGCTACTTAAATTTTGACTCGAAGCGATTCATAACTTTTATACTAAATAAAGTCGAAAATACATATTTACTATGAAATATTTGACATCTTATTTACAGGGTGTTTACTTTCTAGGACCAAAGTCAGAAAATTCTAGTTGAAAAATATCACTTTTGTTAAATGGAACACCCTATATATTTTTCTGTCATCTTATAGCTCGTCATAAACTCTTCAACTTTCGTTAAGAACGCCCCATCCCTATCGCTAATAGTTTTTAAAATATTTTGATATTTCGAGATTTAATATACTTGTTATAACATCTTTTGTTAATGGATCACAGTAGCCATGGAAAATAAATGAAAATGATGGCAGTGGATGACATCAAGAATCAGATCAATGTAAAAATTAAGCCTTTTTACTGCAAAGTTTATTGACCAGTCATTTTATAAGTTGGTACTGAAAATAAAAAATGAATTAATCGATATGATTTATGTTTTGGGCGAGGCGGATAAAAATTGTGTTTCTGCTGAACAACTATACAGGATGAAAAATCCCGAGCGGCGAATACCCAGTCCTCGAACTTTTCAAAATTTAATGGAAATGTTTGATTCAACAGGCGTGATCCATTGACAAAAACTGCTTTAACGAGGACATTAAATCTGGAAATATTAAAATATTCCAAAAACTTTTAGAGATAGGGATAGGACGTTCTTCACAAGAGTTGAAGAGTTTTTGAGGAGCTATAAGATGACAGAAAAATATATAGGGTGTTCCATTTAATAAAAGTGATATTTTTCAATTAGAAGTTTTCTGACTGAGGTCCTAGAAAGTAAACACGCATTTAAAAAAATGTAACTTTATGACACCCTACTTTTTGGGCAATACTTAAAATATTTTTAAAATGTGCCAGATATTCAACCATACCCTAATACAAAAGCTTATTTATTATCGACAAATGTTATCTTCAAAGCATAAAATTACTCCGGGCAGTCCGGGCAATCGTTTACTCACACGGTATAATAAAATATCGTCTGCATAATTATATCACTTGAGGCAACTCGTAAAATGTTATAACCCCCTCCACAATTAGGCCGCCAGACTATACTACTATTGGACAATAATAGTCGATGAAGAATATACAGTGACCGGCAGAAAGTCCGCAGCATAATATTGTCGCTGATACGTCGTATGTCACAAAATGGCCATTTGTGGTATATGTCGTCTTTGTAATCACTTAAACTGCATCCGGATTGTATGTTATATAAAAATGTGTCGTATGTCAATAGATCGCTATGGTGGTAATTTAAATAAGTAGTATGTTTCTATGGTTTTAGAATATTAGGTTGCTAGGTTTTTTGCTCCCCTAAAGTTATTAATTTTGATATACGACACATCGTCCGCAATCTCACGTAACGACGTAAAAGACATTTTATAAATTTTAGAGGAGAGAAATTATAAATATATGCAGACAATAAACTAACTGAGCAAACATGGAATTTGGCTATGGCAATGCTTATATTTGGTCGCAAAGAAAGTTTTAAAATATATTAAAACAAGGTTGTTTTTTTGTTGACTGGAAAACTGAAAAAAAAAATGTAGTTACGACTTTTGTGTGATTTTTTTGTGTACGTAGAAGATAGGTATGTCATATACCTTTTGGTATTTGCATTTTGACCAAAAATAACCGACACTAAAACTTTTAGTGTACTAAAACCATTTGTTAGGTCCTTTATTACAGAAAATTACGACAAGTAGCATATTATGTAACAAACCGGTAGTTCTGCCAAATGCCAAAACAGCTTTCAATATTATTAACCTATAAAAATCAGCATTTGATTTCGATGAAAAATGAAAAAAAAAATTATTATTATTATTATTATTATTATTATTATTATTATTATTATTATTATTATTATTATTATTATTATTATTATTATTATTATTATTATTATTATTATTATTATTATTATTATTATTATTATTATTATTATTATTATTATTATTATTATTATTATTATTATTATTATTACTATTATTATTATTATTATTATTATTATTATTATTATTATTATTATTACGTACCTTACATAAGTAAAATTATTATTAAATAATACTGTTATTATTGTTTGTATGGCAATAAAATAAAGTTTTTAACTTTAAGTTAGCCTACATACAAGTGTACAAATGTAACTGTATCAATAAATTGCATTTTAATGAACAAATTCCATAAAAAACACTTTTGGGTCTACAAACCTTACGTAAGTCAAAAACTGTTAAAGTAGGGTTTTCACTGACAGAAAAATTTAATCCCTGGCTAAATTAAAGCTTTTAACTTTATGTTAGCCCACATACAAGTTTAGGAATGTAACTGTATCATATAGCCAACAAATTCGATAAAAACCATATTTGGGTCTACGTACCTTACGTAAGTCATTTATTGGGACTTCCTTGACAGTAAATGTAATATCTGACTGAATTCAATTGGTTTATGTTGAACTGTAGGTATTGTATTTTACCTATAGGTATAATCTGAACAAATAAAACAAAAAAAAATCTGTTGTAAATATGAGTGACAGAATCCTATTGAAAGTAGCATTTCAGTTAATTCAGAATTTTCAAGGTTTGGATAATTATATAATATTTATATAGTTTTTAAATCTATTTTTCACTTTATCTTTTAAACATATAAAAACTCATGTTTATTATTACCTACCTTAAATTATAATATTTATAAAACAAAACTTTCAAAAAAAATTATTATTATTATTTGGCATTATTTAAGCGGTAGAACCGATTAGACTATTGCATCAATTGTTTTAGAAGGTTTCACATGTATAATTTTCAAGTCCAGTACTGGAATTCATGCCAACTTATAAAAATTTAATACACCAAAATTGACAGAGTGTCACGTGACTTTGCCTCCATTTTGCGAGTGCGGTGTGATTAATTTTCGCGAACACAACCAATACAAAATGTCAATTTAGACAAAAAGTGGAGTTAGGCCATTTGCAAATTATAAGGCGACGATTTGTCAAATTCTGGCAAGCCACACCAAAGTTGTGAACATGTTTTCATAGTGATATTTTCCCCCTTCCAACCCCCCCGTTAAACAATAAGGTAGAACAAAAATTTGCTACTGTTGATAAACTTTTGCTATGAGGACACTTGAGAAAAACACGTATTTTGGTTGTTCACTGTAGTTACGCCCCCTAGCGACCAACTTAGAAACTTGATGAATAAGATGCATGGTTTATCTTTACTTCATCGTCATCGATGTTATTTATTTTAATAAAAAAAATGGCAAGCTTTACGGTAAGCGGTAAGATACAGCCGGCGGTGTCCATTTTTAGTTGTAGATATACACACGGTACAATTTTACTTTTATTAACGAATAACAAGAGAAATATTTTAATAATTAATGCAGGCGTAAGCTGGCACCAGAGTATCACTAGTAACATTTCATTATTTATAGAGTTGGTATGAGTGCATAGCTAAATAATGTTCAAAAGTTGTCTGCCATGTAAAGTACATCTCAAAGTATATGGTCTTGGCTTTTGCTACCTGTCGTTTATTTTAACAAAACCTCATTGTTGTATACATGAAAGGTCTACAGGGTTACAACAAATTTACCTTGTTTTTCATTATCTTGTATAGAAATGTTGTCCTTGTTGTCAAGAGCAGGTAGCTCCACCCCGTATTCGATAAGTTTATGGCATTTGCAATGTTATTTAGGTTAGGCACCCTTGTTAATTGACCCCAGGGCCAAGTCCAGTGCAATTAGAATATATTTTCAGTCTTCAGAAAATCTATGTATTGTGATAACTTGGCGGAACAAATGGGTCATAATGCCTTAGTCTTCCACCGTATCATTGTTTATTTGACCCCATAGAGCATATTATGTGACAGCAAGTAAAATCAAAGTGAGAGCTTGAAATGTTTCCCCTGCCCTAAGTGCGAGTGTCATTAAGTTAATTAAAATTGTTGTAAACAATATACCGACCGAAAGCTGTACAAGTTCAGTAAAGCATATTTTCAAAGTCAAAGATTCGTATACAAACTAATATACAATCCTTAGTTATTTATCTAAATGGCGACTCTGGTCTGGTAGTGAAACATAATTGGGTTTAGGTTAAACAAATAATGTATTAATTATGCATTATTTTATCTGTTAGTATTGTAAAACTAGTTAGGACACATGGTAATAGTTTATTTTTTAAGTGAATTAAAATTAGAGTTAAAATATTTTTAGTCCGTTACTGATTTTTTCTCCTAAAATACCTGTTAGCCTGTTGTAAATAATAAATTTTGGCTTGCAATTTGTATTTGGTTAATTAATGTCAAAAAGGCAAGACAATATACTTGAGATATTATATACTTTACTTAATACATTTTTATTTTATGGCGTATATTGGGAGAATATAGTTTCTCAAGATCGTCTATTTATAGTAGCAGAAACTGCTAGGCATATGTTTCAAAAATTAAAATTAACTCTAATAATCTATTATATAGAATAAAATATTACATGAGATATTTAGTTTAAGGGATACTTCTTTAAATATCTTAGAACTAAACAATTTGGAGAGACTTAGTGACAGTGGTACGAAAAAAATGCCGTTATTTTACATGCGCAGGGGCGTTCCAAGCAAGTGGGCAGCAGGCAGCACGTGCCTGCGGTACCATGATCACTCCTTTTTAAAAAAATTTATTGCAATTAATCAAAATCTACAACAAATAAAAAATATAAATACATAGTAAAAATTTATCAAAAAATTTAAAGACGAATACAATATACGAATATTATAACATGGACTTTTGCAGTGCGCTTAGAGAGATAGGAGTAGTGTAGCATTCGCCATTTCTTGATCAATAATTTGTTTCTTATTGTTTTATTAATCGTAGCAATTTTCTTCAGTTTCCAATTTAAAAAAAAATATTTTTATAAATTAATAAAGGCAAAAACGAAATTTGGTCAAATTTGTTAATATTTCTTTTTCTGCTTTAATTAGATACTATACTTGGAAGTGTAGGTAATTGTGCTAAAATATGGGTACCTACCTATTGGTCCGATTTCTGGATAAAACTAAATGGCAAGGAAATACTGAACAAAACGTAGTCCCAATAATAGTTACCTGGCATAATTTTTGCATGCAGTTACAAGTCTTGCTAATAAACGCCGCTCCCCCACGATATTGCCATCATTGATTATTTTTTTACCCCATCTGCTCTGCTTTAAACAACCGCATATTTTTATGTTATAAGTTTAAATATTTATAAAATCTAATACTTCAACGTTAAATAAAATATTATTAATATAGGATTACGAAATTTTCTATTTCTAAGATGTCATGGTACCCGCAACTTCATTCGCGCCGAGGGGTGTCTCACAAGTCAAAATTTGTACACCTACTGCCAAATTTGGCAGGACTTGTCGTTTTTGCCCTTGTCCTGCCACGGTCCTGATGCTTGTCCTGCCAGGGTCCTGCTTGTCCTGCCACGGTCTTGTTACTGTCCTACCACGGACACACAACTTCTAAATATTTATCTTCTTTCTTTACAAAGAAATAAACTCGGAAATAAACAATATATTTTATCAATAACTTGCATGAACATAATAAATGGGACTGCAAACTCGACTAGTTGACTGTTGTGATTCACCAGTGTTTACAACGGAACTCAAACAGGAATATTATGCGGCGACGCGCGCCGAGAACTTTAAAAACTGCAACGTCTGTTACACGCACTTCCATTTATACTTTCAATTAATAAACAAAAGCAAACAAAAACATTTTTTGCTTCCCGCTATTTATCTCTACTCCTAAAGTTATTGGAGAAATCTGATTGGATCTGAAAGGTACTGCCTGTCCTGCTTTGATCCTGCCACAGTCCTGCTTCGGTCCTGCCACAGTCCTGCCAGGTCCTGCTACAGTCCTGCCACAGTCCTGCCAGGTCCTGTTACAGTCCTGCCAGGTCCTTCTACAGTCCTGCCAGGTCCTTCTACAGTCCTGCCACGGTCCTGCTAAGTCCTGCCTTAACATTTGTACACCTACTGCCACAGTGAGACACCCCTCGATTCGCGCTATTTTAGTACCTCTTTTTAAACAATGTTTATGGACAGACCTGTAGTAGAGATCCAGTTGTTTACATTAACAAACCGTCAGCAATAAAACGACGCATGAGAATGTGTTTTGAAAGCGTTCGCACACGACAAATTCCAAACCGCTGACAGAAAATCCGGCGTTCGCAGAAGCCAAATTGTAACGTAAACGCGTTCCTATTCGAAATTTTAATTAAATGGAAAATGGAATTGACGTTGCGAGGTTGCTGGATAAGTCCAGCGCAAATTAAGTTTTTTTATTGGTTATTTTGGGTGGTTTTTGTGTGTGTTGTTGTGATTTGTGTGACAAATCTTGTTCAGCAATACACAATCAGTGTGCATGCGCAGCAGAATTTATATTTCGAAGAAATCGTCCATTTTTCTCAAAGAGACCTGATTTTGAATGTAAATTGAATTGAAAAAGACACAAAGTCACGGTCTCACATAAACCTTTATTTACGTACCCAAGTTAGGTTAAGGTGACATGTTTCGCCTTATCGGCATCATCAGACCTAAATAACAGGAGTACCCAATTACAAAAAGCACAAATATATAAAAAAAACAGTATTGGTTACCTTATGAACAATTAAAAAGTCAATAAAACATTTAAATTAAAATATAAACAACTACATTACAGCAAACGAACAATATAGACTCCCACCACAATAAAATACGAGACGAAAACACGGTTGGTTGCCTATTCAATTCAAATATATATGAACCCAAGGTCCATCCCAAAGGTCAAGTCCATAAAACCACTAATCACTTCGGATATTATTAAAAATCAGATGGGGCTCGAAATTAAAAACATCATTAACACAAGTAAGTACCGGGCTTTTCTTTGCCCTAGTAATTTTCATTTTTTCAAGTAAATCAAGTTTCTTACTTTTGGAACATTGATGCAAAAGAGTTACGTTCTCAGGTGCAGAAAAGCTGTGTCCCGATGTTAGCAAGTGAGTGGCAAAGGCTTTAGAAAAAAGAATTTATCTTTTCATCGGTAAGTATGGTTTTAAGTTTTAGTATTGATGTCTGCTAGTAGTGATGGGCAAAAAAATCGATGTTATGAAACTTTTTTTTTAGAAATCAGGAAATTTAGGGCTTCGATGTTATTTGAGACAATCATCGATGTTCGACAATAACCGATGTTTTTCGATACTAACCGATGCTTTTCGACATTAACAAATGTTTTTGACATTAATTACGATCATCTACGTATATTTTAATTCGATGTTTCTCCAACATTGATATCTACTTTCGATGTTCTTGTGTCCATCTATATCTGCTAGTCTGACGGGAAAGTCAAGCGTTGAACAGTGTTGCCGTGTAGGGAGTCAAATCAAGGAGTTCTCCCTTACATCCGTTAATAATTTTCAATAACGGATCGGGTTTTCAGGCGTTTAATGATTGAAACATTGGGTCTAAAAGTTAAAAGGTTTGCTCTTTTGTTTACTGCTATCCAGTTAGTGGAGACAATGTAATGCAGTAACACGGTTCTATATATACATACTTTAGCACAGTCAAATAAAACACTATATTAAACAAAAAAACAATAATACACAATTGACGGGTTTTGCCGAGGTTTTACAGTTTTCTGATATAAAAATGCTATTTATTTTTGGGCTCCTTTGGAATTTCCGTTTCAATAAATCCCTTCTGATCGAACCCCAACACCTCAAACCTTTACGCCAAAGTTCAGCTTTCTATGTCGAGCGGTTTGAGCTGAATCGTGATGAATTAGTACGTTA
This sequence comes from Polydrusus pterygomalis, assembly GCA_963969555.1. Lineage (NCBI taxonomy): Eukaryota > Metazoa > Arthropoda > Insecta > Coleoptera > Curculionidae > Polydrusus > Polydrusus pterygomalis. Next base: position 39,894,733 of record OZ018383.1, on the reverse strand, counting down.
GTCACTTAAGGCTTGTGTCTAAAAAATAACAATGTAATACTAATTTTATCGAGAATCAACGTTTTGACCCCAATATTGACATCTTCAATCTTTATTTTCGTAAACTGTAGAAGGTACATGCATCTATATAGGGTTAAATGGCGGCAAAGTTGTACAGGGTTATAGAGTTGAGAAATTTAAAAAAGGTTTGGTAGTGTTTTAATGCTTCAAAAAATTATTATTAAATAATAAAATAAAAATTAATCACGTTTAAATTCAATGAACAAACTCAATAATTTTTTTTTCAATTCCATCTTGTTTTTTTTATATTACGCTTCATTTTATGGCTCCTGAAATTTGTGATATAACTTTTGGGACGCTTAAATATAATGCATGATAAAAATTATCTCTTAACTTAAGGATCACGACCTACAATGCATGATAATCTTGACTTTGGTGACTCTTGGTGTTGCCCCTGATAGTAAATTTGTCCACGAACGCACATATTTAAATATGCTTTAAAACTTATTTTTAAATATCTTTACGATAATAAAAAAATAATGTGAAATGAAAAAGAAATTGTTTTGACTTGATGACTTGTATTGGCTCCTATAAGCATAGACGCAACTTACCACCTAGTATTGTCTTCAGTCAGAGCCCTACCCCTATCAGTAACGCGTGGACACATAATCCAGTTTAGAGAGGTTAGGTTAGAGTGGTCGACTGTTGGCACTGTCCACACAGTCTCGCGTGGTCTTATAAGGACCGTTGTGACACCACACATGTGTTCCACGGAACCTATCCGCATCAGGTTCCTGGTGGTTAACGCGACGTAGAATATAAATGAATATTGGCAGCTCATTCAAACCAGCAGCTACTTAATGAGTCGACCCAGTTATAAGTTGCTTACTTCCTCCAGATCATTAAAGACTGGTCCGCCCAACCATACTATCAATACTCGCCCGAACCAGCTCTTGAATCTCCTCTACTGGGACAGGCCAATATTAGGGAACTTTCCAATTTTTTTTTTTTTCAATAATATGATTTAGTTAGGCCTAAAAAAATATTCCCCAATTATTACCTACTCCTTAAAAATCAGTAAAAATTCTTTAAAGCGTCAAAAGCATTTCAAACGACCTTTTAAGCGCGCCAAGCCCGATGACGTCAGGAAGTATGACTTTTCCGTCATCCGTCATCCTGACCGGTGGCCGAGCTACCGAGTTTGCATTTAGATTGCCGTGTGTTATCGTTATTGTATTGTTGTTTTAAGGTGGAATTCTCAACGTCGTTCAATTCATTGCCAACCTATAACCTATTTCGTGGATGTCACACACGAATTATACTTCTTGACGTCACGACGCGTTTTTACCCGCTTGGGATAATTTGAATTTTGGGGCATTTTTAAATCTTGCTAGCGGTCTTTTGGGACGAAATATGTTGTTTTTTTTTGCTGCCATATGTTTTATGACAATATACAGTGCGTCCATAAAGTCTTGCACAAATTCATTTAACATTCAGGGATTTACTATTTTTTAAAACGCTCGGACACGTCAATTAGGGGTTTTATTTGCCCGTTTTTTAAGGTAAAATGTTTTTATACAGGATGTCCCACGTAGAAGGTATGACGTCATCGGTGATTTTTTTAAATGGTATATTATATCAATTTTGAATTCTATGATGAAAACTTAAAACTTTTTATATAACCAACCATACCTCTGGAAATCACGGCTTCTGAAATATTGACGTTTGAAAATTTATTTTAAAAACGTTTATTGAAACAATGTTTATTTTCAATATTTTACAATAGTGGTAGAAAAATATAAATTTGTAAATTTAGAATTTAACTTTAGTATCATATATACTCTTGAAAACGCCCCAGAAAGGCAAAACATATGTAGAGCACCAAAAAAAATTACCTTGTCGGACTTCCATTGTCTTTATTCCGACAAGGTTTTTTTTTTGATTTTATTTCATTGTCTACCAAATTCAAACAAATATGTAGAGCAATTCTATAATAAATACTAATGAAACATTAAAAAGCTGAAAAATGTTTTACTATAATATATATATATATTAAAAATGTTTCACAAGGAACCAACTGCTGAATCAGTACAGTGTATATTTAAATAACATTAGAATACAGGAAAAACTAGAATAAACATAGAAACTTATTACGACAAATTTTTTTTATTTTATTTTATATTAGGATCAATTAATTAGATGCTGAAATTGCCCGCCATTGACTTGCTGACATATCCTAAACGATAATAAAACTCTTCTTTAACATTTTAAAGCATATCCCCGGTTATATTAGACATTTCCAGCGAAATTCTTTCTTTCAGGCTATTCAAATTTTCAGGTCTATTTACATACACCTTTGACTTTAAATATCCCCATAAAAAATAATCCAAAGGGGTCAGGTCCGGCGACCTAGCTGGCCATTTGATCGCTCCTCTTCTCCCAATCCATTTATTTGGAAAAACGGCATCTAAATAATTTCTTACCGCTCTATAATAATGCGGCGGTGCCCCATCCTGTTGAAACCATAGTAAATTATTCGACTGATTTCTATTATTACCTTCCGGAAATAAGTTAATTAGGTCGGGAATTAGCTGATTTTGTAAAAACTCTAAATACAATTGCCCAGTTAAATTTTGGTCGAAAAAATATGGCCCAACTAATCGATTTTGAACTATTCCCACCCAGACGTTTAATTTTTGACGGTGTTGTATATGGCAAGTTTGTATCCAATGTGGGTTTGTGTCCGACCAATATCAAACATTTTGTCGATTAACATGGCCAGAAAGAAAGAAGGTGGCTTCATCTGAAAAAATTATATTTTTGGAGAAGTCCGGAGGATTTTCAACGCACTTTGCCATCATGATCTCACAAAATTCAGTTCTGCGGTCGAAGTCATCTTCAGCTAACGCATGGACTAATCTGACTTTATATGGGTGATATTTGGCAGCATTAAAAATATTGGAAATACTCAATTTTCCAACGTTATATTGATCACCTGTACTTCTAACATGTATATGCGGATTTTCTATGGCCGAAAGTAACACATTTGTCTTAGTTTCTCCGTCAATTGTTGGCCTTCCAGTTCTTAGTTTATCTTTAACAAATCCAGTTTCTCTAAACTTTTTATCAATGCGACTTACAGTCGATCTAGATATCTGATGTTCTGGATGAGTAGCATTAAATAAATTACGTACCTCTTCATGCGTACGAACTCGATCTCCGTATCCAATCATCATTAAAATGGTAATTCGATCTTTTTCACTAAGATAATGTGCCATTGCTATATAATTGATAATCGTTAACTATTTCACAGATCAACTTTGACGTTTTAAAAATACAGAAACAATGGCACCTGATTATAGCATCATGGCCGTCCATAACCTACTTACTTATTTTCAATCAGTTATAACAAAATGAGTATGGTTGATAATAATTATTGTTGTTCGGAGAAAAAACCAAGTACTCAAATTTAGCGATAGAGGTCAAAAATATATGGAATCTGGACAAAATAGATATAATTGCGATCATAATATTGGTGGGGGAAGCTATGACGAAAAACTCCAAACCCAACTTGGAAAAATTAGGCCTTTCAGGTTATTTATACCAACAAATCCATTAAAACCGTCATTTTCCAAACTTGCCATATTGTCCGGAAGTTTCTAAACAGTACAGGTTAAGATTAATTCTCTTAATCTCTGTACTGTTAAAAAAAATACCAGCAATAACAACCAAAAGCTATGAAAAAGAAAACTGAGAAAAAAATATATCTAGTATTTAAATTTTAGGTCTGTATTTAAAAATTTTGATCATTAAATGCGTCGTAATAAAGTGCTTTCTATTTTTCAATATGTTTATGAATAACGTCACAAAAAAAAACAATAACGAAAAATGAAGATTTCGGTTTTTTTTCGATATCTCCGAAAGAAGTCGGAATTGGCTTAACTTCTGACTGGCATTAACTTAAGCTCCAAATTATCTAAATTTGCCCCAATTTAACTTTTGCTGTGCCTTGTATAGTTTTCGAGATCCCAATGGTGGGCATCGAATTTGGGACCCATGTACAGTTGATTGCAAAACTGGAGACTTATCGAAATCAAAAATTTTTCAGGCCAAATTACAATACGTGTAAAATAAAGAATTCATTCATAGATTGTTTTAAAATGTTTATTTTTAATAATATGTAATTCTAACATTAAACAGAAATTAAACTATAATATATTATTATTATTTTGTCGTCGAGCCATCTCATTGAATAATTTTACTTAGCCGACGGGACAGAGAATTATATAATTTTGCTATCAGGGTAGCATGGTCACGGAGATTCTCGCACGTTTCAATAATAATGTCCAATAATTTATTTTTGTTTTGTGGTCGAGAGCTTCTGTCATACATTTTTTTTTACCATTAGTCCCCATATATTTTCTATTAGATTTACATCCCGGCTCTTTGAAGGCCAGTTCATATTTTCAATATTAGTTTCGGCAATCCAGTTTCGAAAAATTAATTATTGCCGTATGGACTGGACAGTTATCCTGCTAAAATATAAAGTTATTTCCTGGGAAAAATTCGCGAATTGATAGCAACATGATATTTTCTAAAATATCTCTATATATTAACCATAGATATTTGCCTTTAGATAAACGAACAATAATCACGATAGAGGCAAATTTATGGCCTCGCGCATGTAAACAAAGCTAGACACTATTTAACATGCGCACAGCAACCTTATCATGTGGCGAATGGGAAATAGACAGTTCCGGGCTTAAAATCTTAAGTTCTTGCTCAAGAAATTGTAAAGGTTGACCTTCAATTTATTTTTACATGTAAACAGCAACAATTTGAACCAAATTATTGCCAAAAAATTGGATCTTCTTCTCAATTTATAATCAAGATTTGGAAATAAGATTTCTGGCATTTTTAGTAGTTGCAAACCCATCAGATAAGCTGTACCTATCTAAAGGTAAATGGTTATGACATTAACGCAGAGAATCTCTCTTCTATATCCCAACATATTTCTAGCCAAAGCACACGACTCTAAGCACATACATTAATACAAACACGCCCTGTAAGATCATTATTGCAGACATACATTATCTCTCATCCAATCTTGTATTTCTAGGTCATTGTGGCCATTGTAAGTTGATTAAAAATATTATATTCATATTTTTGTATATATTATTAAATGCAAATAGTACTCTTGCTTAATGTTTGTGTTCGAGAGTAAGTACTAAGTAGTTTATTTTTTGCAGCCACACTATTTTTTAAATATGTTTCTTTAATCCGTCTAGAAACTGTTAAACGTAATCCTGGAAATTGTGTTTGTAATATAGCAGTTCTTGCGATTTCAAACGGGTTTTGTCTAAAAAATGTTACTAAGCAGCGTCGTCTTCGTCATACCTATATAGGTGCATAGTTATGTCCCGTATTTTCCATCCATTTACCACTAACGTAATAATACGAGCTCGAACTACTAAAGAAAATGACGCAGATATTTTATTAAGATTTCGTCTTCAGTATTGTGAAGTGATGATTGTACATAAGCAGCATTTAGTAGATTTGGACTGGGTTATTTTTAGATATTAGTGTACTCTTGTACTAAATGGTGAAGTCAATAAACATAACTGTCGATATTGGTCCGCAGAAAACCCTTAGGGGATGCAAGAAACACACATCCAGCTTCCGCAAAAACTTAATGTTTGGGCAAGCATAATTGACGACCGCGTCATTGGACCAATATTCTTTAAAGGTAACTTAGGCCAAACGTATCTGGATTTTTTGCAAGGAGAACTTATGCCAGCTTTGACTGCTTTATTTTCTCACCATGCAGAAGCAGATCTTTATGATGATCGAATATGGTTACATCAGGATGGTGCTCCGCCTTACTACGACATAAATGTTCGACAATATTTAAGTAAAGTTTTTACTTTTCCATTGAAAGGCCGCCAAGATCGCCGGACCTTAATCCTCTAGATCAGCGGTTGTCAACCTTTTTGAGTGATGTACCATAAAATACTTTTTATAATTTTAGGTACCACCTAACTAAAATACCTATCTAGCTAGGTAATTTCATTAATTTTAATTGACATGCTAAAATTTTAACCAAAGAATAAAATAAAATTGAACAATAGTAAAAATATTTTTTATTACATTTTTAGGTTTCATACATAGAGGTACTTAAAATGACAAACATTAGTGAGAAGGTTGTTATATACTTGGATATTTCTACATAATTTATTAATATCTGGTTCTGTGTACCACATGTACCACAGGTTGACAACCGCTGCTCTAGATTATTTTCTTTCTATTATTATTATTAAAAAAGTAAATAGTAGCTTGTATTTCCCTTGTTTATGCCCTTTCCAACGAGGTATCACAATAAATACCCTTACAATTGAAAACAAAAAATGGGGGCGGTTTCTACCAGCAAAAGAGGGGTAAATTTCACGAAGACACAAAGTATACCCAACTAAAAATAAACGCAGCCGTAGTTCTGTATTTTTTCAGCAAATAAAGAGGCTTTCTTATATTTAAAAATAATTGATTCCTGTTAAAAATTCCACCCTGTATAAAACAAATTGATACAGTGTATATACGAGTATAGCTATACTTAAATAAATCTGAATGTAGCAAAAACACCTATGCCTGTGCGGAAAAGAAAACCGACTTTCAGATGAGGTGGGAAATTTTTCCACGTATCTAGATAATACTACCAATATGTAGGAAAAATTCTGAAATCCAAAATTTTTAAGCAGCGAAGGCCGGCAGTAAAGCCACGGGATCCGTCACGAATCAATGAAACGTGAAAGTGCGTCCATGCGAAGCTGACGGGACCTGCTAGTCTATAATACCAATTCCACCGTGATATTACGTTGGGGCGAGGCAAAGTTTAGCAGAGTTTAAAGTCAATGCCAGGCGGACGTATTTCTAACGCTTTGTTTATGCCTTTTCCACTAATCTCCAGTTAAAACGCAAGAGAATTTCTATAAAAACCATTGTTGTAACAATATTTGTTGTGCACGGAAATTATTTTTCTATATTGGATATTATCCGGCATTAGTCCTAGTTTTATAAACGGTGCCATTATATGCATTCACTTATGATTTCCTTGCTGGGTAGCAAAAGCAATATATTGCTGAATACGTATATCGTCCCTGTCCAGGCAATGTAACATAAGCTACATTTTCGCCAATGCGGGATTTTGGTGTTTCCAGGATCGCTTGAGTGAGCTACGTCGACCCAAAAAAATATCGTATGCTAAAATAGTCAATAAAACATCACATTGCTATTTAAAAGTTTGGCAATGTATGCGCCCACAAATCATAAACTATCGCAAGCTCCCATACTATTAACATTATGTCACTTTGTATCCACCAGAGGTTTTTAAAATATCGTAAGCTAATGTCGCTTACGTTTTACTTATAGCCAAACAAAGTCCTAAAACCTTTTACACATTGCATTGATAAATTACCGTATGCGCCCGTCGCTTACGATATTATGAAAACAATTCACTAATTTTCTAACACAAACAACATCTCAAGCAACATTAAAAATATCTTAAACGCCACGGGATCCCTAAAAAGCCTTTTTGAAATATCGTAAGCGACCATCAATTAACCCAATAAGTATATTTTTTAGCAATTAGCCCTAAAACCATGAATTACTATCTCTCCTAATCCATAATCCGAAAATAATAAAAAAATTCTTTAAAAAAATAACAGAAAAAACAGTTTTTTGTGTTTCCTGTAAAATGACTTAAATGGCGCATACGATGGTTTGCCTGGACAGGGACGAATATATATGTTCCTATTATATTTAAAATTACACAATTAATGCTTATACCTTATATAAAAATACATTTTTGAACATAAAGTCTGGTTGTAGATGGCTGGGATTAAACCTAGTTCGGTAGATCTTAGGTTAGAGCAGCCACCTATTTTAAGTAAAATAACCCATTAGCCCAAGTTTATTCGAAGTGCTATTATTTTTTCGACTAACTAGATCCGACATAAACTGTATAAAGGAAAATTTTTAACACTTCAATGAATATTTTAATATATTTTTAGGTGCTTTTTGTAAACGAAAGACCAGCTTGTGAGCTATAGTTTCTGATATCTGAGAATCAACACCTCAACAAAAAGTAAAATAGACGACAACAGCTGGGAAATGCAGCCACAGTTCATAGAATATGAAGAAGCCCAAAAGATAATACGTCTTTTTGAAGAAACCTATACAATAACATTGGTGGTTCGCCTTGTAATATTTATCGTGACTATGGCAAGCAATGGTTTGCTAATTTTCGTCATTTTGAAATTTAGGAATCTCCAAACAAAAAAGAATTACATTATAATAAATTTTGCTGTGTTAACTGCAGCGTATAACCTACTTGGTGTCATTACCGCAGCAATTGGTCCTTCTGGGAATATGGATACAGGATTAGCGATATTAGCAATATTAGATCTGTTACGACAAGTGACCTTTATTCTAGCGACAGTTCTAGCCCTTTGGTACTTTGTTAAGTCCGGAAACCAAAAAGTTTGCAAGTGGGTAATTGCAGTTTCTTACTTAATTCCCTTGATATTGTTTGTACCTCATGTCATAGGCGGAAGGCACTGGAGTCGGGTATTTGCCTTATTTAATGTAATAATATATTTTGTCTGTCTTCTTATAGTCGGTGTATTAGTCGTGATACAGTTGTTTACCAGAAACAATGGAAACACAGATGAAGATAAATTTTCAAGTGGTGCTTCTTTAGCTGCTATTTACGATCTCCTTTGGCTACCAGCTAATATTATCTCAATTTGCTGGTTTTATGCACGCGTATCATACGACCTACTTGCCGCAAACTATGGAATTAATTTTCTCGGGCTGTTGTCCCCAATAATAACGATTTCGATACTTATAATTCGAGACAAAGATATGCAAAAATACATGTTTAATAGGTCTAATAGTAACTTGCCACCGGCGAATAATATAAATGGAGAGAATGAAATGCTAAATATCCCAAAGACACAGAAAGCTGTATAAATTGCGCTTCACCATATTTTTTTATTGATGTTTGCTCTATTGCTTTTTGGGTATGTGCATCCGATCGTAAGGAAAGCTAGTACTTACATAATAATATGTATACGGATTACAATTTTTTAACAATAGAGCAAGGGTTTATTTTTATTGCAAATTTTAATAAATGTTGAAATATACCTAAACGTCCAGCACATTCCCAACTTTTTTTTTAATATGGGAATTGCATTTTATGTTTAATTACATTGTCGTTGTGTTGTTTAATGTTCTGTATTAATTTGGTACATTTGTTAAGTAAATATAATGTTATAATAAAGTTTACATTACATGGATTGTCTCGACACAACTATGTATCTTATTTAGTATATCCTGGCAGGAGTGGCAGCGTTGTTAAAAATTCACTTTTTTGCAGCAGCGACATTTCAAACGTCACGTCAAACTTTCCATCCTGAAGTTTCTGTTCAAATTCGGCTTTATCCGCCGGCTTTAAATATACCTTCGCGACTACCTGAACATCATTCTTTCTTACCACGCACTTACTCGGTAGGAGTATTGAGGAAAAATCTTATAGTATATTAAGTGTTAAGAACGGTAAGGACAATTTACTGGTCGATAACAATGTCCAATATTGTCTGAGATCAGTAAATCCCGGTAACTCCTTACTGTTCGTAATTCTAATACAATGTTTTGTACGACTTATATGAAGAACTAAGCAATTTTTTTTTAATCGCCCTGCTTTCAATAGTTAATTCTCTAATAATTAATGAAAATATTTACGTTGATTTGTTGTTGCCATGTATTTGTTTGGTTCTAGCTGCTGCGTAGTTGTCAAACGCGTTTTTTTTCGACAATTATTTCGCTTTTGTAATTTTTAAAAGAACTCTTTTAAAGTTAAAAGGCCAAAAATGAGCGATTATGAGAATGAGAGTAAAAATTCTGATGTTGGAACATCGGACGCTCAACTATTATACCGGACAGATCAAAGATAAAATTGTTCATTTCTGTAAAGGTTCTGTTTTTTTTTTATTGGATTTTTTCAGATATATTTCCGACAATTGTGTCTAATTTTACTTACCGTTCACTGAATAGTAAGTAATTTACTTACCGTCGTCTTAGCCTTAGCAATCAGTAAATACCACATACCAACGTAAAACCAGACTCGGTAAACAATCAAAAATATACAAGTCGTACAAAAAGCTGTTTTATTTATAGTAAAGCTGATAAAATGGTTTTTTTTAATTTCTTATAATTTGTGTTAATAATTTTTTTTTGTGTTTCAGAATGTTAAAGTATTCCTAAAGTATATTATGCCAAACCAGTGTAAAAAAATATGTTTTATGAAATGTGTACCATTAAAATCCAATTACTAATTAGCTATAGTGGTAACTTATATTAAACTTTTGTAGATTTATAAATATTCATTTTTTATTACGTTGATATATTTTTATCGGTTTTTTCTTTCTGATTTGAACAGTAGTTAATTTAATAATATAGGTATAGCCGGAAATTAAAAAAACAACATTCTATTTCAGCACTACACTAAATATTGTCACGAGGGCACCGGGTTCCTTGATTAAAAGGCGGTCATCATAATTAATTTACCTATTTATTAATCAACATTTATAGATAACACTAAAATAAATATACAGAACTTAATCCTACCTTTTTATGCGCTTGGCTTTTCTCATTATCGGGGAGGAAAGTGTCGTCGCGATCTCTAGTTGGCGGCTCAGGGCGCTTGGCGACGTACGTGCTTGGCTGCGAGATAATTCATGAAAGTCCCCAGCTCGCTCTCACGCGACTTGCTGGGTTCCCCACTCTGGCCGGGCCAGTGGGTTTACTAGAGCGGGGGAACCCAGGCGTCGATTACTTGGACGCGCAAAAACTACCCCCCGTGACAATATAAAGTGAAGTAAGAAAAACAATTTAAAACAAAGAATAATTAATAAATACTAAATAATCAAAACGAGAAAAACTGATTTAATTACAAGAAGCACTAATTGGAAAGTTATCTTAGTAAAAAAACGGGTTTCTTAGGCGGGTTTTCTACAAGCGGGTTGTATATTATTAAATTGGATTGAAGGTTTGACGTTAATAAAATCCAAAAAAATCCAGTGGATTTCATTCTGTTCTTTAATTTTGCCCAGATAACCCTGGATCATGGGCTTCCCCTTGGTTTCGGTTCTATTAACCGAGGACACGACGTGTGACGTAAGTCTTTACAAGTGATTTTCCCCTACTTATGTCTAATAGTCTGATTAGCAATGATATAGCAAAAAGCGCCTATGGATGGATCTGGTGAAATGAAAGGAAACTTTTCCTCAGTATTTCTTACGCTTATTCTTTCAGCAATCATTGTCTTAATTTGATAAATACTCTCGATACCATGGAATTCTAAATAGAGAATAAGGTACACAAATGTATCCTATTTTTATCTTCTTTAGTGTTTTATATTTATTTTGTTTTATTTTCCTAAATACGGCACTTACTGTATGCTTAACCAACACACTTCATTTAATAATATTGCCGTCTCAAAAATTAAGAAATACCTAAAATCTTCTGTAAGGAACTCGTTGTAAAACTTATTGTATTGCTAATATTCTTAGTATAAAAAATAACATTTTTTCGTATTGTAAGAAACTGCACCAATGGGAATATTACATTTTTAATAAGTCGTCTTGTACGGAAATTATTCGTTATTGTACTACCTTGTTGTTACAAGGCTTTGTTGCAATCTCAATAAATTCTTTAAAATAAACGCAATTCCAGAAAAGCTTTATCTTTTATAGTCAGATCTGGTCTTAACGTGCGGGTCCAAAGGTCACTGATCATATGCCTCAAATCAGACAACACAGAGACTATCAAAATGTTGTGAGATTATTTACAGATATACCGAAGGAAGGAAAAATAGTTTCATCATTTTAGCTATCGCGAAGATAGCCACATATACCTAATATTATTAGTTTTGTAAAAATTATGTACAGGGGAGTTGAAAAAGTTACAAAAAAATGATATAATCGTTAATTATATATCTACTGTACCCTTTAATTAAAAACGACAATAATAAACAGTGCAATTTATTTTAACAATTTTACTACTAAAACCTAAAAATACAATGGCATTTAGTCTGATAAACTATTTCGATAATGAAAGAAAAAGTGGAAATTCGCAAACCAATATGCAGGAAACCGTAATGAAAACACTGGGAATTAGTTTAAGGACTATGCAGAATAATGTGCATGAAAAAAAACGCATAATATAATACCCAAGAATACTAAAAAATGTAAACGAAAAACACCGTTTATAATTATAGCCTAAAAACTCTCATCGTCAGTTATAAAATCTGAAAAGTCCTCGTCGTCTAAGTCGTCTTCGAATGGAGCAAAAAACCAATCCCTTAATAATATTTCTGTATGTTCCACCGATTTCTTCCAGTACTCTTGTGTAATATGATCTAACGAATCTTGCCAAACTATTTGTACTTGGTCGGATTTAAGACCATCACCTACATGTTTTTCATAATAAGACTTTGCACCAGCCCATATTAATTCTATTGCGTTAAACTGGCAATGATATGGCGGCAGTCGTAGAACCTCATGCCAATATTCACGCAGTATTTCATCTACCGCGTATATTTTGGGTTTTTTAAGAGACTTTGCTATTGATAGGAGTTCCGATTTAAGCATATTTGGTAAAGGATTTTGGTTGTGTTTTTCCAGCCACTCATAAATATCACTTTTCCTCCAAGATGAAGTAGGCTGTTTATTTAAAATTCTTGAATGATATGATGCATTATCTAATACAATTAAAGACGGAGCATCCAAATTTGGTATCAATTGAACTTTTAACCATTTTTCAAACATTTCGCAATTCATATTATCATGCACTTTTTGATGTTGAATAAAAAATTAAACTCGCACCTGCAACATATCCTGTTGCAGAACCGGCATGCAAAATAATAAAACGCTTTCCCGTACCGCACCCCTTTTTCCTTTTAACACTTTTTACAGACTTATCTTACCAAGATTTTGAACCACTTCCATTCAAAAATATCCACGTTTCGTCTAAAAATACCACTTTTCTAAATTTCGATTTGTAATTGTCCGTATATTTTTTTAAAAACTGAACACGCTGACTCACTATCTGTGGCTGCTCACATAAAAATCTTCGGTTACAGTCTTTTTTATAGCGAAAACCTAATTTTTTTATTAATTTTGATAACGCTTCAAGTCCAATTTCCAAAACACCCCGAATTTTTACTGTTTTTTGTAAAACTGGAAGAGTTACATTGGTTTTTGATTTGTATAAATCGTAAATCACATTTCGAACTCCCATTTTAATATTTTCGCTTAAATCCTTAGTCTTTGGCTTTCTTCGTTTACACTTTTTAGTGTTCTTGGGTATTATGTTATGTTTTGTTTCATGCACAATTTTCTGCACAGTCCTTAAACTAATTCCCAGTGCTTTGGCTACTGTTTCCTGAATATTGGTTGGCGAATTTCCACTTTTTCTTTCATTTTCGAAATAGTTTATCAGATTAAGTACCACTTTTTTTGATTGGGGATGCAAAAACCCAGAAAATTGTTTCATTTTGTCACAAACTGTCAAAGTCACAAAACTGGCATATTTAAAATAAAACGTAGCTGGTGCTATTATAAGCTTTTTTAGAATCGCTGGAAAGTAAATACATATCCTTTTTTTTCATGTCAAAATGGAATAAGTCTGTCTCATTTATCTTACGTATTTTATTTAGAGGGTAAAATTAAACGTAAGTAAAGAAAACAAAAACTAAGAGTATGTCTTTCTTGAATCGTATGACCCGCGCGATAAGACCAGATCCGACTATACTATCCTGTCCAATATATGTCAAAGTCCCTTTAAGGTGGTCATATTTTTATTACTTTATACATGACATTTTTCTACATGCGTTCCATTAAATTGTTTTTTCTTGTTTGGTTTGTCTGTTGTATAAATTATAGTATATTTGTAAACATATATTGACATCAAGTATTCTATACACCTTTCACGTAATAAAAGAAAAATACTGTGTCTTTCATTCTTGTATAATAAATTTTGTTCAAGTATAGGCTTTCTACCCTTAAAAATAAAAAGTACTTTTTATTCCACCTAATAAATCGGTTTATTAATTTCTAGAGACCGACCGAAGATTCGGTTTCGGCTAGTTTCGGCCAAAAAATCTAGTTTCGGTGACAGTTTCGGTTTTGACCAAAAATCGGCGAAACTTCGGGTGCTCCGAAACTCGTGCGTATTCGTGAATTGTCGCGTACCGTTCGGCTAACTTTGGGTGCGTAGGCAGTGTTGTCCATATAAATAAATATCTTTGTTACATATTTCCATTATAGTTTTTTATTTCATTTAACACGAGTTCACTGTCCGTATATGTGTAAAAAATACATTAGATTTCAGTATACAATAGAATTTTTAACATGTAAATAAGTTTCCGTTTCGGCCGAAACTGAGACAAAGGCCGAAGATTCGGTTTCGGCTAAAAATCTTGTTTCGGTCAGACACTAATAATTTCTTCTTGTAAGAGTAGGTACCATGTCATTTACTAATATTTCCTTATCATGTTATTTTTATTTTTAATAATAATAATAACTTTTATTTCCAAAATGAGATTAAAATGTATGGAATCCGCTATACATGAGATATTGTTTGCATTAATTTTATTTCTATTAGTGAATAAACTTTATTATCAAACTTTACTATAATGTTATGGCATTTTAAATACGGCAAGAAATAACTTCTAACTTTAACATTACTACCTATGTCTTATTTTGCTGATACTGCCATTATAAAAATCATGTTTACTTATGGACAGGACTAGGATATTTGCAACCGTTGATTCTCAGCTCAATATTTTAATAAATACTCTGGTTATTGTAATAATAACCTCTAGTTACTAATATTGCAATAATTTTAAGAAGGCAAAAATTAACAAGGAAAGGAACACGAAACCCTATTATTATTTTACTGTTACTGCAAAGGTTGTAACGCTGTTGTTTTGTATTATTACTAGAGTACTGTAGGTAAAAACTAAAATGTATTTTTTTATTAGTCCAAAACTGAAAAAAAATGTTATTCGCTATTAACATTAGTAATTAATCGTGCTGCTTTTTGATTAATCTAAAATATTGAACATTCTCTATTGTGTTTACAGATTCAGCTTTATTTTATGGAAAATGTTGCTATTTATGAAATTATTTTAAATGTGATTGCTTTAATAGCTTAAATATTCTTAATAACTATGTGGTCGCTACGCCTTATTTACTTATATAATTTTTGTAATATTGTAAGAAAGTCTTAAGAAACAAGCCATATTATGTACTGCTGATGCTATTTAATGTTGTATGCATAATAATAATTGTTATAATAATAATTTTTCAGGTATAAGAAAAAATATATTCTTAATTATAATGTTGTTGAGCCTTATTGCCTGCTAAACGGCCTTAATTAATTGTACTTATAAAATGGACAAATAATATTGATGATATATACTATTTTAATACGTTAATAAATACTGTATTTGGTTACAAAGAATCCAGACGTTGCTTGGATGTTGCTATGTTTTCCAAAACCAATGTACAAATAAATATTGCTAATTGTAAAAATATATACTGAAAGCCCATAGACTGCGGCTTTGCTGGCTGCATTGCTCGACAAACCATTCGACGACCGCTCTATTCGAATCAAAACAACACCAATTGCATGTTTTACAGTTTAGATAACAGTATCGTAGGAACCCACAGACTGCAGGGTTAAACCAGGTGGCATGCTAATCGGCACCCGAGGGTGCCCTTAATATTAGCAACTACCTAAAAATTAACTGCTGTTTACAAATTCAGATTTTTGTAATATTTTTTAATTGTTTTTCACATTTCTGTGGACTATGATTAGGAAATATACCGCCTAAATTTTTAAACTAACCGCTTAGTTAGACTGTCTTCCGTGACGCCACTGGACTTAATACTTTTATTATAATTGAGGCTACATTATCGTCTTGTTATTACAAACAGAATTGCCAAATTTCAACAAAATCGAATAAAAGAGTATTGAGATATTTACGAACATCCAATTTTTTCTTAAAAGTTTGACACCCTGTATCGTAAAAACTATGCATTTTCGTACCCATGTTTATATGAACTTTTCTTCTTTAAATCACTTAAAGAAGCACCCCTTGGAGTTTGGCCCCGTACTTAAATAACACCCTGTATGTCAATGTAAAGCTTGTTATGTCACAAATAATGTCAATGTAAAGCTTGTTATGTCACAAAAAAACGTCAATTTAAAGCTTGTTATGTCACAGAAATAAATACAAAACATTCCTAATAATGAGTTTTTTTCTTAGCAATTTATTTATTTATTTATTTAGGATACTCTTACAAACACAGCTACATCGCAGTAATTATAAGTAAGAGAGGAGAGGAGAGAGTGTTACAAATTATACGTTTTAAAACGACAATAGAAGCCAAACAGAAAAATACAAAAATAAAACTAAGACTTACAATACACAAAGTTACACAGATTAAAAAGAGAAAAAAACGGCTTTTAGGGCCTTGAGATCTGTGTTAAAAAAGTCATAATTGCTCATTTTGATAAAATCATTACACTCCTCACACATTCTATTTATAATTTAACAATCCATCTTATTTTTATATAATAACTTCTTACTATTTATCCTTAGGTACTAATATTTTTATAGTGTTGACTAGAAATAAATCTTTGTATTTAAGGTTATTGATAATGCAATAAATAAACAACACAGCCTGATACCAGCGTCTTTTTTCTAAGGTGACCATATTAAAACTGTCCAACATGCTCCTGTAAGACACCATGTATGGATAAGTATTATTTTTCCTAACATATAAGAATCGCAGGAATCTCTTCTGGACCTTTTCAATGAGATTTTTATTTGCCTGGGTTTGGGGTGACCAGATTACCGCAGCATATTCAAGATGGGGTCTTACAAGTGCATTATACAATTTAACAATTGAGCCAATACTCACTTTGTGCTTTGAATCACGAAGCCCAGAACCCTATACGCCTTATTTACTATATCATTGAGATGATTGGTAAAGTCCAGGTTTGCCCGTAGGCACACTCCCAGATCCCTAAATTTATTTTTTCTAATTAATTCAAGTTCATCAAGTACATAGTCATGTTCTAAGAAGTTATATTTACGTGTAAATGTTATGACTGCACATTTATCAATATTAAAAAACATCCTATTCACCTTAATCCAGTTAGAGACAGAGTTCAGATCCTCCTGCAATAGTATACAATCTTCCGGTTGAGCGATTGGTTTAAAAATCCTAAAGTCATCCGCAAACATTAGACTAGAAGAGTGACTAACGCAACTGGGCAAATCATTTATAAAGAAGGCAAAAAGCAAGGGCCCCAAATTACTCCCTTGGGGTACACCAGAGCTCGCTAGATATGGTGTTGACAAACAATTACCAATTTTTACTTGTTGATACCTGCATCGGAGGTAAGAATTTAGAAACAATACAGCATTCAATGAAAAACCTGATTTACCAAGTTTTTCCAACAAAATATCATGGTCAACCTTATCGAAAGCCTTAGCACAGTCTGTTATGATAACATCTAGTTGAGTCTTATTGTTCAAAGTCTCCGCTATACTATTTTTCAGTATGAATAAGTTAGTTACAGTAGATCTATCAGGTAAAAAACCATGTTGTTGGTGAGCAAATAAGTGTTTAACGTTTTTAAGAATATCATCATAGAATCGCTTCAAAAATTTTAGCAACTGAATTTATAATACTAAATGGTCTGTAATTTTTAACATTTACCTTATTATCACTCTTAAAGACAGGAGTAACTATAGTTTCTTTTAATTTGAAAGGAGAAGTATTGGTTCCAAGGGCTAAATTGAAGATTGAAGTTCCGGGTTTGGCAAAAAATTCAGCACAACCCTTAAATAAGTAGGCAGGAATATTGTCCTTTCCAGTTGCCTTTTCTGGTTTTAATTTTTTTATGGCAGCCCTAACAACATCCTCAGTAATTATTGAAAATTGGAAGGTACCTTGATAGTCAGAAATTCTCTCAGCAGATGAGTTTTCATAGACAAACTCAAAATACTGTGCGAAGGCATTCGCTATATCATTTGGCTTAGAAATCACATTATTTTTGTACTTCATTTCGGCTGGTATACCTCTAGAGTCTAGAGCTTCCCCTCGACCTCACATACATCCAGAAACTGTTCGGGTCAATATTTGAATTTAGTTCAATTGATTCATAATAGTTTTGATAATCACGTTTAGTCTGAGCTTTAATTATTCTTCTAAGTTGCTGGTATTCAAGTTTTTGTTCAAATCCAGCCCTACCTTTACTGATCTTTTTATGTAACCGTTTTTTTGTAATGTTTCGAACAAGTTTAATTGAGAAATATTCTGGGAATTTACGTTTATTTAATGTTTTTTTTTAAATTATTTTTGCAGTTTTTGATATTATATATATTTTTTTCCAAAGTTATTGTTTTATCTAGAGGGCTATGAATACCTTAAAATCACTTATTTCAGTTCTTTAATCTTGGGAAAAATACAATTTTACTATTTTGGGTCCAGTGCTACGTGCTGTGTAAAATTTAATCTTTAAAGGTGTATAGGTAACTTATTTTTTTTAAATGGCAACATGGTGGCTCGTCGAGTTAAGAAAAAAGAGGATTTTATTACGATTATTTTGATACCATACACTATTAGGTTTTAGAAAAGCTGTCATTAAAAAACTTTAAAAAGTTAACTTGGAACTTTCCTAAAATGAATAAATTTAGATTTAAATGTATCAAGTAGCCTGTGACCAGCAAAACTGATAAAACAAAATCATGCCTTGAAGAAAATTGACATGCCAACAGCTTCTGCCAAAGTAAATTAGTTTGTTGTTTAAAAACATGGAAAATAATAGTTTTACAAGGAGTGAAAAAGTTGATATGTTATTATACAGTGTCCGCATCAAATGGGATTTTTTTTTAATTATTAGGTATAGGTAAAAATTGAAAAAGCAGTTAGTTTTTGCTTACCTAAAAACCAAAAATGACGTATACTGAAGCAGCTGCACGACTTGCGTTACCTGTCAAATTTGACATTTTTAATAAAATAGGTTCAAAAATGCCCTTATTTATCAAAATATCGAAAAACTTAAAAAAACATACTGATCAATTACAATTTTAGTTTTTGAAGCAAAATAAATAATTGGAAACAAAAATTTTACACAAAATTTGCATTAAGATTACAAATGAAGTAAAGGCAAATGGTTTTACATCGATGTATAAAAGTTTATCTACGAGGGTTGATCAAAATTTTCAAGAACCTGGCAAAAAATAAAAATTGTATAAGACTGTAAAAATTCCGTACAGAGGCTAAAAATGCCTACATAAACAACTTTCTCGAATAAAGTTTTTTGATATTTTGATAAATAAGGGCATTTTTGAACCTATTTTATCAAAAATTTCAAATTTTACAGGTAACGCAAGTCGTGCAGCTGCTTCAGTATACGTCATTTTTGGTTTTTAGGTAAGCAAAAACTAACTGCTTTTTCAATTTTTGCCTATACCTAATAATTAAAAAAATCCCATTTGATGCGAACTTTCTTGCGGACACTGTATAGTGTTTGGAGAATGTAGAAAGAATTCAACCGATGCTGCACGACTTTACGCACAAAGATATTGTAATCGGCGTCATCCAACTCGGCACTATTAGGTAGGTACCTAAAACTGGTTCCGAAAATGCGAAGTGAGCCTGACAATAACACATCAACTTTTTCACTCCTTGTAAAACTATTATTTTCCATGTTTTTTAAACAACAAACTAATTTACTTTGGCAGAAGCTGTTGGCATGTCAATTTTCTTTAAGACATGATTTTGTTTTATCCGTTTTGCTGGTCACAGGCTACTTGATACATTTAAATCTAAATTTATTCTCAAAAGATGCTTCATTTTAGGAAAGTTCCATGTTAACTTTTTAAAGTTTTTTAATGGCAGCTTTTCTAAAACATAATTGTGTACCTATGGTTTAGTGGAAGTTTATGTCACTTCCGGTTAAACCGGAAGTTCCATAATGATGAGACACCTGTCAAAAAATGCAGTTTTATGTCGTAGACAAATCCCCCGAGTTTTATTCCATTATCTTGAAAAACAAAAAACCAGCTTCCGTGGACACCAATTACACGTATAATCTTATAATGGTATATTGTCTCTCGTCGAGTTACTCGCCAAGGAAACGCCCTTGTTTGGCACAAGGTGGCTGGTGTTAGCCGGGGTAATTAAAAGTGACTTTGAGTAAGTCTGGTTAGCCAGTTCCAGTGATCTTTTACTGCTATGCGGGAGTTTATTTTGCGTAAGCTTGAGAATTTTATTGGATTTTAATTTGTTGTGATTTTCGCTTCGGGGCTTGCTGGAAAAGTAGATGAAAAAACCAGCTTAATCACGCAAGCAAGCAGCAGTGTTTGATAGGAAGCAAAATATGAGACCATGCACAAAAATATTTTTTAGCCTATCTTTTCTTTTACAATAGGCTATGGAAGTTGATTTGTTCCCCACGCAGAGGTAAATATTTGGAGAAACAATTTTTATTCTCATGTTTCTAATTAAAGTCTCAGTTATGCAATTACATTTTGTTTTTCTGTCTCCATCATCATCCTTATCATAATTATATTTAGAAACCTACAGCCAGTTATATGGTTCTTTAATTTACCTACTTGGATTAGTACAAAAACCGCGATAATTCTACCTAGTTTTGTTATTGATATGTACAGGGTTATTTTTTATATTTGCGTACCCACCTACAGGGCTTAATATAAGTAACAGAAAAAACCGTTTAATACAAAAGTTGCATAATGTTTCCCGTCATATCTTTTAGACTTATTAAAAAAAACATCTGCACATCGGAAAGTTAAAAAACAAATGAGTCTTCTTTTTTTAAATGGAACACCCTGTATATTTTTTACCAGGGCGAAAGATCTCTTTCTCGTGATTTCAAAAATATATAACATGTCATCATTTAATCCAGTCGTTTGTGAAATATTTGAGTTTTTGATTAATTGAATTGACTATAATCTAGTCGGCGTTCCGCATACTTCAACGTGACATATTTGTCACTTTACTTTAAATTGAAAGATTCAGTAAGGACAATGGGATATTCGGAAGAAGACAAACTTCAAATAGTGCGTCTTTTTAACTCTAATAACAACCGAATAGCTGTAGTTCAACAGCAATTTACTTTACTTTATATCATAAATTATAAATCATAAGTTATTTTCTTTGTTGCATGTTTCAATTTAAATTAAAGTGACAAATATGTCACGTTGAATGAAGTATGCGGAACGCTGACTAGATTATAGTCAATTCAATAAATCAAAGACTCAAATATTTCACAAACGACTGGATTAAATGATGACATGTTATATATTTTTAAAATCAGGAGAAAGAGATCTTTCGCCCTGGTAAAAAATATATAGAGTGTTCCATTTAAAAAAAGAAGACTTTCATTTGTTTTTTAACTTGCCGATGTGCAGATGTTTTTTTTAATAAGTCTAAAAGGTATGACGGGAAACATTATGCAACTTTTGTATTAAAAGTTTTTTTCTGTTATTTATATTAAGCCCTGTAGGTGGGTACGCAAATATAAAAAATAACCCTGTACACATATGTTTTGTACAATTTTGGGCAAAACTGTACAATTTTAATACACTTCCCTTGTTAAGAAGATATATTGTACGTTACCGTCTAGTCTGTTTATCGTGATGAGTTCAAACCGCCACAACTGAAAATCTGGTATTGGTTTATAATCTTTTTATGTTTTTACCAGCAGCTTGACTATTTAGGTAAATTTACCTACCACCACTAGGTTAGTCTTTGTTAAGTACTGAAAAAATATACCTTTGCAAGGTCGGGACTCTTTCCTCTAAAATACAAATATTTTTCTGTTTCGTTCATCTTGCGTGTAAAAAATACCTATAGAGTCGAATTGGAATTGGTCGGGGATTGTTTCAAAAATAAATTTATGTCATACAATATAAATAAATATGTTTGTTGACTTTAAGTGTTTGTAAGTATGTCGTGTTTTGTGTATTTAAGTTGTTTTGTTGTTAATTTATTGTATTATGTCGGTTAAAAAAAATAATAAGTTTTAATTAATTAAAATATTCTGTTCTTTGAATTTAGAAAGTCACTGGAATTAGTTCGCCTGATATTGCACAACCAGCTGCTGTTTAGATGAAAGCGCTCATTGACAGAAATATTTCTAAAATTTGTGAAGAATTGTTGATCCTTCTTTTTAAGAGAAATTACAAATATTTAGTATAGATTAATACAATAAATTAATACAAAACATTGACATGATATACAATTTAAAGTAAAACATTCAATTTCTACAGAATAACGACACAAAGCGAGCACGACATTTTGTTTTATTAATACAAATTTTAAAATTTTAGGAGATTTTAAGTGCATATTTTGTAAAATTTTAGTAAAATCAGACATCCAAAATCACTTCCGGTTTAACCTGAAATCGTATCAACTTTTTTATTTTAAATGGAAACCTGTCATTTCTATTTGATATTATTAAAATCCACGAAAAATTTCCTTTAAAATGATAATGTATCATACAATATAATTTTTTTTCAAAATGGCCTCCAGGCCATGAATTTGTTAATACAACATGACTCTTGTGTGTGGGCCAGTTTTAAAGTAATCTATTTTAACTTGTCTTATATTATCTACTCAATTTGTTTGCGAAAAATGCTTTTGTCAAAAATATTTTAAATATGTCATATAATTTTAAAAAATAAAGAGAAATTAGTAAATTTTTTTAAATGGAAACATGAAATTAGTTTATTGTCAAAAAATAGCTTATTAATTACCTAATTAAAAATGTATCATAAATAAGTATATATGGATTTTACAGGACCAGACAAAATTTTAAAAAAATCATATAAAAAATAAAGGGGAATTATTTAATTCTTTGTAGGAATGCTTTTATTTAGTTAGATAATAAAAATAAAAATTTAACTAACAAAAAATTAAATAGCTCACTTTTTTAAAACTACCATGACCTTACTAAAAAGGAGTTATTCTGTATTAACGGATTCATCGTCATCTTAGGATTTCTTTTAAAACTTAGCCTGGAAACCATTTTAAAAACAATTGATAACGTGTGACACGTCATTTTAAAGGGAATTTTCCGTAAATTGAAGTATAAAATAATAGTGAAATAAAAATGATAAGTTTCTATTTAAAATAAAAAAAGGTGATACCATTTCCGGTTAAACTGGAAGTGATTTTGATGTCAGATTTTACTAAAAACCCACAAATATATACACATGGAATCTCATCAAATTTTAAAAATTTGTATTAATAAAACTAAAAAAAAGGGGGGGGGGGACTTTGACTAGAATGAATGATGAAAGAGTTCTGGACTTCCATTGTCTTTATCACAACGTTTCAACTGGTAAGTATCTCCAGTCGTGTTCAGGTGAATACTAAATAAGTAACGTAACTACAAGACTATTTATACTAGCTAGGTGCACTGTCAACAGTTTTGTCTATCTTGGAGCCCTAATAGAAAATACCGGGGGATGTGATGGCGAAATAAGACGGCGTATTCAGCTTGCTAGGACAGCAATGACACAGTTAAATAAAGTATGGAGGGATCGGAATATCACAAAACAAACCAAAATCAATCTAGTAAGTACCTTGGTCTTTTCGGTATTTCTATATGCTTCAGAATCTTGGACTGTCAAAGAACTAGATCGTCGTCGGATTGATGCGTTTGAGATGTGGGCGTGGCGACGAATGTTGAGAGTGTCCTGGACCGCACATAGAACAAATGCTTCGGTTCTGCAAGAAATACGTCCGTCAAAACGTTTGTCCAGTATCGTGTACTCCCGAATTCTTATATTTTTCGGACACATCAATCGGAGTGATCATATTATGGAGAGGCTTATTGTACAGGGAAAATCTAAAGGAAACAGAAGGCGTGGCCGATCACCAAATAGATGGGTGGATGTTACCAAAAAATTATTAGATTCTACTCTCCCACAAGCGGCTCACATGTCATCTAATCGAGATAAATGGCGAGATGTAGTCAAGAGAGCCATCCAAAACAGTGAACCTCGTTAATATGGGTCACAACACATCTGTAAAGATGTTATGATTAGGAAGAAGGTGCACTGAAGCATAACTGAGGTGGGCGCAGTCATGCGTTCAGTTGGCACGCGGTCGTATTCTAAGATTACATCTATTTAACAAAGGTTTCCAGATATTTCTTATGTCTAATGATGGTTTACTAAAGCAGCCTGGGTTCTGGTGAATAGCAGCAGCTTCCTTAAACTTTCTTTTCCTCCAGTGTGGTTCCTTATGTAAGATTTCAGCTTCTGACCACATGGCATGGTCAGCTGCACCTGACTTTTCGGTCTCTCCTTTTAACGTGTTGTTTTTGTGTTCTTTAATCCTTGTCTCGAGTGGTCTTAATGTCTCATCTATATAAGATTGGCCGCACTCGCAGGGGATCTGGTAGACGCAGTTTTTCTATCTTTTTGACTTGTAGGCTTTGTCTTCGTCAGGTGGCTTCTTAGGGTGTCCCTCGAGTTGAATACGGTGTTGATGTTATATCGTTTTCCTAGTCTTCTTATTTTCTCAGATACTCCTTTGACATAAGGAATATTGAGTGTTGGTTGTGCCTCTCTGTTTGCTTCTTGCGCGTTGGGTCGATTCTTGCGATTTTCCAATATTGTGTCAACTAATCTTGTGGGGTAGCCATTTTTGTTGAGGTCAGTCTTAATGTGTTGAGCTTCTTTTTTAAGTGCTTCTTACGAGTTACAGATTGTAATCGCTCTATCCACGAGGGTTTTAACTATGCCATGTTTCGTGTTGTTTGAGTGATTTGATGTAAAATTGAGATACTGACCTGTATGCGTAGGTTTTCTGTATACTGAAGTTTGGATGCTGTTGCCATTTTTCTTCACGTTGACATCTAGAAACGGTAATTGGTTGTTTTCTTCTTTCTCCATGGTGAATTTGATTGTTGGTGTTAAGCTATTGAGATGATCTAGAAAATCTCTTAGTTCGTCATCGGTTCCATTCCAAATAATGAAGGTGTCATCCACATATCTCAGCCACATTTTTGGTTTCTTCTTTGCCTGTTCCATTGCTTTGGATTCAAACCATTCCATGTAAATGTTGGCGAATATTGGCGAGAGAGATGAGTCCATCGGTAGTCCGTCTACTTGGTTGAAGAATCTATCCTTTTCTTGAAAGTAGGAATTGTTGAGGCAGAATTCTAGTAGTTCCAAGATGGCATTAATAGGAAGTAGTGTTCTTTCCTGTAGAGTATGGTCTTCCTCAAGTTTGTTTTTGATAACCTTTAGGGCGTCTTTTACGGGAACGTTGGTGTAAATACTTTCGACGTCAAAACTCACCAGCTGATCTCCTGGCTGTACTTCCTTTTCTCCTATTATTTGTACGAAGTGTTGTGAGTTCTTAACAAATGATTTGCTATTTCCTTGGAGAGGTTTGAGTAGAGGGAGTAGAAATCTAGCTAGCTCGTATGTTGGAGAATTACGGGAGCTCGTAATGGGTTTTAGAGGCATGTTGTGGTTGTGTATCTTTGGCAGGCCATAGAGATGTGGAGGCTTACTGTGGTGTGGTGTTAGGCGTGTCCGTATCTTTTCTGGTATGTATCGTTCATATTTCTTAAGTGTTCGATAAATTCTTCTCTCGATGGTAGAGGTAGAATCCTTGGCAGTAAGAGAGTAGTTTCCTTTCTGCAGGACTTCTTCGATTTTCTGATCGTAGGTCTGAACATCCATAATGACGGTCGATTTTCCCTTGTCGGCTGGTAGAATCTTGATAGGGGAGTCTTTGCGAAGGTTTGCAAGGCAGATTTTTTCATCCTTACTGATATTTTGTTTTGGAGGCTTCGATTTTTCTAGAACTTCCCTAACTTTCCATCTAAATTCCTCCCCTTGTGTCTCTCCGATGGTTGTTGGGTCGACGGCGCTAATAATGTCCAATATTGGTATCTCTTTTAGAGCGATAGTAAAGTTTAAACCCTTGGCCAATAAGTTTTCTTCATTGCTAGTTAATTCTTTAGATAAAATGTTAACAATGGTCTTTTGATTCTGCGTTATTGGTGTTTCTTGACTAACATGTTTTCCCAATTTCTTCTTATGATTGTTTTGTTGAGTTGTTCTTACTTTGTCACAGGTGGCTAGTAATGCCGCCGAGACGAGAAATTCTCGTGTCTCGTCTCGTCTCGTCTCGTCTCGTCTCGTCTCGTCTCGTCTCGTCTCGTCTCGTCTCGTCTCGTCTCGTCTCGTCTCGTCTCGTCTCGTCTCGTCTCGTCTCGTCTCGTCTCGTCTCGTCTCGTCTCGTCTCGTCTCGTCTCGTCTCGTCTCGTCTCGTCTCGTCTCGTCTCGTCTCGTCTCGTCTCGTCTCGTCTTGTCTCGACGAGACGAGAGTGAAATTTTTTTCTCGAGACAAGTCACGAGACGAGACGAGAGAAGACCGTTTCTCGTCGAGAAATTTCTCGTTTTTTCTCGAATTCTCTCGAATTTTCTCGTTTGTTAGAACACTGAATTTTAGGTATCTCCTAATATATAGACAGAAAAATAATGTGTTTAACGTTCCCACTCTATCGTATTGTGAAGGCATTTACCTTAAAACAGATATTCAAGAGAACATAATCAAATTGTCTAGCCTCTTTCTTCTGTCTACGGTTAGTAGTTGACATTTTTAAATAATTAACCAAATCTGAAAGAAAGCATTTTCGATTGAAAACACAATATCGAAAAGGACCCCAGTCAAATTTCATTCACAAGGCGAAAGACGATAGATTTTGACTAAATTTAACAATTTTGTATCAAAAATTCGAAATTCGCCAAAAACTTCTCACACAAAAATCATTAATAAAAGTGTGAATTTCATTTCATATATCTCTTACTTACCAGTTTTAATATTTGACATTACTTTCATAACACCCTGTATATCAACCGAAACTTTATTAGAAAATCACAGATAAAGACAACGGAGGGCCATGAAACTAGTGTTATAACAATAGCATTAAGTTAATAGTCTCAATATGACATTAGTAAATAAATTAAAAATAAAAAGTCTAATATAACAGGTAAAGTGACATTCAGTACGAATAATTCAAGTGTATGCCTTATTTTGCCTCATTTTATTACACAGGTCTCAGACATAAATTTGGCTATTGAAAATAATTATTAAGTGCGGTAAATGATACTTTTCCGCACGAGGTGGCAATTGCACGAACGGCTCGAAGCAAGTCCGGGCATGCCACTAAGTGAGTGTGGAAACGGAACTTTTCGCACCTGTTACTTACAATATTTTTCCTAATTGCGTAAAATTAAGCTTGTTCGTAATAAATTTTTGTATTTTTTGGGTAAAAGGAGCAAAAAATAAAGTGAATTTTTAAATTTTGATATGTCAAATAGAGCATTTTCAGAAATACTTCTTCAAGTTCTTTCTCTTGCACTTTCTATTAATGTAATAAAAAAATTAAGGTTTTT
This sequence comes from Polydrusus pterygomalis, assembly GCA_963969555.1. Taxonomy (NCBI): domain Eukaryota; kingdom Metazoa; phylum Arthropoda; class Insecta; order Coleoptera; family Curculionidae; genus Polydrusus; species Polydrusus pterygomalis. The sequence goes on along the minus strand of OZ018383.1, from coordinate 39,867,150 downwards.
CCCCGGATGACATTCTGGGCTGATCCCTTTATTTAGTCGAATATTTTCCAAACTATTGCAGTTAATTATGCCCCGAATTATGCCAAAAAATAAATAATAAAAGAAGGGTAGTTCCATTATGAATCAATTATTATTATTATAAATCGTTCTATATTCTGTATCTTTTACCACCCCGTATATTTTGGACTGAAAATGCCTCGGTGCCAAGCCTATTACATTACGTGAATTATGTCTTATGGCCGCTTGCAATATTTTGTTGATCTAAGAAAAATAGTTTCTAAGTCACATGACTAACAAACCGACTTATATTAAACCCTTCTGCGATACGACCAGATATTTTTAAATGTATACCCCCTTTAAGATTCGTATAAAAAAATATTTTTTATGATTCCCTACTCACGAGAAAAAACGAGACGAGACGAGACGAGACAATGGCACTCTCGAGCGAGAAAAACGCGTTTCTCGTCTCGACGAGATAAAAAAAAATTCTCGCCTCACGAGACGAGACGAGAATGGGCCAATTCTCGTCTCGTCTCGTCTCGCGGCATCACTACAGGTGGCGTCAATCTTCCGAAAAATAGGTCCATGATCCTCTTCTAATGTGTATTCTTCGATTTCCTCGAATCTCTGTTGGATATCCGTGAGTTGAGCAGCTTTCTTAAAACGGTGGTAGTTGATCTGGGAGCGTATGAGGGCTTTGCTGGCATTATTTAGAATCTTTATGGCTTGCTGTCCTGGGATTGGTGACTTGATCCTAAAGCCATCTGGAATAATTCCTTGGTCCCTTGCCTGTAGCAGAAACTGGATGTGTGTTTCCTCCTTTGTTAATTTTATCTTGACTTTCTCGTAGCTACGAAACTTACCACTTATGACTAGAATAATAGGCTGTTGCTGAAGACTCAAAAAACTCACCCCTTTTGGGTTTTATTTGAGCTTAAATTGACTTAGATTGTAACTATTAAGAATTTAATAGTGCTATGGCGCCGCGTAATGCCCATTTCAAAAAAAAATTTTGCTAGCAGCCAATTAAAAATGTATCTTTACAATCAGGTATATAGGAATCTCGGAATATTCCAAACTGGTGTAGTCTACAAGACGTGGCAACGTCGGCCTCCTAGCGACAGCAAGTGAAAATAAGAAAATTATATACAGTGTCCGCGGAAAAGTCGGCACCATATGGAAAACTTTTTTTATGCATTTTTTTTACAAATCTGTTTTTGGCATTAGGTTCTGCATGATCCAAAACAAAACAAAAGCTTAAAACTTTTGACTTGTGACGTGCGTTACACCTGTCAAATGTCATTTAAAAATTTCAAACTGGCGAAAGTGTCTTTTTTTTTAAATTATAAGAAAATATTGCTATTAATCATATTTTCAGTCTATATCCAAGTCTATGTTGAAAAATTTATAAGTAGGTATGTAAATTTTTTTTAAATTTTTTTTTGGAAATTCATCTTATTGGCACTTTTCTTTTTACTCTTTGGTGTCAGTTTATTTAAAATACTTATTTTTAATAGTAACTGCACTTTAAAACTTAGTTTGCGCATAAACCCATTTTATAGCAAAACAAAATTTTTCTTCAAAAATTATAAGGCGCCTCTGGATTATTTTTCTTGTTTTAAAATAATAATAATAATTTGAATAATGATTTTGAAAATGTAGTTTGTGTCTGAAAGTAACACACCCTATTTTATGAAGTTGCCTTATACAGGGTTAAAAACAAATAAATTTTGCATCACATGCGACCTAATTTTATTAGCCCAATTTTGATTTTGTAGAAAAACACACATTTAATATGGCGCAACTTTAAAGAAAATGTATCTGCAATAAAGCATTGTCAAAACTAAGAACTTTTATGAAGGTTGCGTTGAGTCTATTTTGCAATATTTTGATATTTTCAGAAAAACCCCACTTTTAAATTATTTTGTGGAAAAATTAAAATTTGACAGATAATGCGAATCACGTTACTACTATTTTTATGCTTAATTTTCATCTTGATCGAAGCAGAACTTGATGGCAACCAAAGTAAAATTATATTAATATTAAGAATTATTTTATGTGTTCTTACTTTAGTGAGTAATACGGTTTTAATTTTCGCAATTTTAAAATTCAAAAAACTTCAAACGAAAAAAAATTACATTACACTGAATTTCGCTATCATAAGTGCAGCGTATAGTATAGCAAGTGTAGTGGATGCTATCATGGTGAAAAATGGACTTTTCTCAGCATTTTTCGTGAAGGCGACCATGGAGCTATTATTACAACTGACCTTTATTTTAGCCACACTTTCAGCGGTAGACGGGTTTTTCGTCGCAACATCTTTGGACGGCGTTTCTGAAAACCAAGGAATTAACAAGTGGGGGATTGTAATTTCATACTGTATTCCCCTATTATATTTCCTACCTTCCTTTGTGATTGGCTACCACTGGTTTGTGGTAATCAGTTTTTCTACTTTTGTAATATTTGTTGTCTGTGTTATTATTGTCTTGTCTTTAACCGTCATACGTTGCACAAGAAGCAGCCCTAATGAAAATGGGGAACCACAATTTTCAAATGCTATGTGTTTAGCCGGTATATATATTGTTCTGGGTACCGATTCATGTCAACGTATTATGCTTTATTATTCTCCGTCGAGCATACATTTTATATTCAATTTACTACTGTACGCATTGTGTTGGACTTTTAGCCTCACCTATAATTCTGTTGATACATCTAAGACAGGAACAGGGATTTTAGATAATCTTATGCCGCCATATTATGTGCAGGTTCTTCTAGTGCCCTGCCACCAAAAAACAACGGAGATGGAGAAAGTGCAATGTTAAATATTCAAAAGCCATAAAATAAAAAATAATAATAAATAGGTTTTCCAAGAACCAGATATACAGAGTTAGTTAAAATAACCGGAACGGCTAATTTTCTTTAAAACTACCAAGGCTAAATCAATGAATTTTGGTACAGGTGGCTTAAAAAATTGAATTAAAAATTGACAATTGCGAAGTTGCCAGATTTTTAGTTTTTTCTGTAACTTAATGAATGTTTTTTTTTTAAATGTAACACTGCTCTTTTTTTATTGAATTCGATTCCTCCCATCGACATTACCTATTCCTGATAGTATCAAATTTTTATCTCAAATAGTTCTATGGGAAAAAAAGTTAATTAGTTACAACTCTCACTCCAAAAAAATCCAATCTATTTCCATTTAAAAATGTTTCAAATAATGTGAAAAGGAAGGTTGGGAGGAATCGAATTCAATAAAAAATATTAGCAATGTTACATTTGAAAAAAAGCATTCCTTGAGTTACAGAAAAAACTAAAAATCTGGCAACGTCGCAATCGTGAATTTTCAATTCAATTTTTTAAGTTATCTACCTGTACCAAATTTCATTGATTTAGCCTTGGTAGTTTTGAAAAAAATTAGCCGTTCCGGTTATTTCAACTAACCCTGTATACAGCGTGTTACAAATTCGATGCATTAGCATTGCTAACTCGGTAACTATAAGAGATACAGAGTTGGTTAAATGGAGACAAAATTGTATATTTTATTGCTGAATAATTTGTTAAAAATAAATACAAAAATTGCAATGGCTTCCGGGGAGATCCGAAAAAATCAATTTTTGTATTTATTTTTCTACGATGAAATACTAATTATTTTGAAAAACCAAGAGCGCATCATAATAATATGGCCCTTTTTTATGCACTAAAAGGAATTGTTTTATCTTTAGATACCTACAGCGTTTCGTTTGTTACACATCACTTTTTTTTAAATACAGACATGATTTTTTAAACTTTTTAAGTATCGTTTGACCTTCCAAAACTAGTGATGCATCACTTATCACTAAATTCTAAAGGCACCATTTTAAGAAAATTTTTATGCTTCTCAAGAAAATATTTTTTTTAACATACAACGTGTGGTGTTTTAAATATTATCAACATAAAACAATTTAAATACCACCCTAATATCTGTATCGAAAAATTATGAATGTCAGGTCTCGACGAGATCCATACTCTATATTGGTTTTATTAGTTTTAAATTGAAAGAAATTGGACGTCTGTAGGTTCCTCATCGTGTATTATTATCTACTTTTGGTGGTTTTATTTTTATACGTCATCCCCCATCTCACGTAACGACGTAAATGACATTTTATAACTTTTAGAGGAAATAGGTAGGTATTTTTGAAAACGTAGTTTTTGTCTGAAAGTAATAGGTACACAGTGTCATCAGTAAAGTGTTTATTAAGTGGAAAATAAATTTTAGTTTAACTTAACGTAAAGTTTATCTATTTTCAACGATTTAATTTAAAACCCCCTACGTTTTCAAAAAACTTATTTTATGAATTTACCTTATACAAGGTCAAAAACAAATAAACTTTGCATCACATGCGACCAAATTTTAATAGCCCAATTTTGATTTTGTATAAAAACACACATTTAATATGGCGCTACTTTAAAGAAAATGTATCTGAAATAAAGCATTGTCAAAACTAAGAAGTTTTATGTAGGTTGCGTTGAGTCTTATTTCGCAAAAGTGGTGCAATTTACAAAATATAGGTAAAAAATCAAAATTATCTTATGCAGCTTAAATTTTGCATATGGGCTAGAAACTGTATTTAAAAAAACTTTTTCTAATAACTTTTTTCGATACTTTCAGAAATAACCCTATTTCTAAATTATTTTTTGGAAAAAATTAAAATTTGCCCGATAATGCGAATCACGTGACTACTATTTTTTGCTTAATTTTCATCTCGATCGAAGCAGAACTTGATGCCAAAGTCAAATTTTGAATAAAGCTATTAAAAAAAAAAATCCCATATGATGCGGACTTTACTGGTGACACTGTTAATAGTGTACAAATAATATTTGTTTTCTATTGCTAGTTTTAGAAATTATTCATAATAATGGGTTATCATAAGAGTTCATAACCACATGTAAAATAATTTTTTCCCTCCCCTGTCACCGAATTTCTCCGAAACCGCACATAAGAAAAATATACTTCAATTTATGTTTCTGGTGTAGCAGATTTTTCGATTACTCTTTCGTTTTCAAAATATACTATCGTTTGTTTGTTTGAAGGTTGTAGACAATGATGTATCTTGAGTAATAGATGTGTTTTGGACTTCCATTGCCTTTAGTTTTTCATATCACAACGTTTCAACTGGTAAGTATCTCCAGTCGTCTTCAGGTGAATACTGTATTCATGTAATTAAATTTTACTGATGGTTTTTAGTGACGGCCGAACTCCTGCAATTATTTTTGAAATATTTATATTAAAGATCGTTAATAATATACAAAAATTAACGTATTATTTTTAAATAACAAAAATTTCTTTAATTAAATTCGATAGGTTTAGAGGGTTTCGAGTAAATAGTGTAAAAATATAGAGTTGCGAGTAAAAACGATGGTAAACTCTTAAATCTAATACGAAAATTGCACTAATCCCCTTAAAATAAAAAAAAACTACATTTGGCCAAACGGGTTTTTAAAATAGCTATTCATGATATTAGTCTGAAAATAACTCGTTTAAGTCACGCATATGAAAATTCATATGAGTGCCTTAAACGAGGTGTTTTCTTAAGTATGTCATACAAGATTTTTTCTATGAGCGTGTGAAAAGTACAAGATTTTTTCTACGAGCGTGTGAAAAGTTAGACTTTTCACCCGGCGTGTTAAAAGTAATTTACTTTTCATACTAGTGCTTTAAAGTAAAACTTTTTACACTGAAATGGGTGTGAAAAGTCTAACTTTTCACATGCTCGTAGAAAAAAATATTATTAATAAGAAACTGTAGAATTTAAAACAAAAATTTCTAACCTTGTTAAAAGAATTATGCCATATTTAAAAAAAGCTCGTTATCACACATTATGATGACCTTTATTTAAGTTAATAATGTCTTGAACAATTTTGTTTGTGCGTCTTTATCTATATTATGATATAATTATTGATTGTATATGTACAAGAAGAGGTTATTTATAGAAACTGGTATTAATAGTTGATGTTTATTGATAAGGAAATGTATTACTTTCGTACTTTTGCATATATTTCTAAATAAATGTTTTAACATGGATTTTTTACTTTCTTTCTTAGCATGAATTTTAACTGAATCTGGAAAAGATATCACCATCAATAATTTAGTTCTGTTTAAGAATCGGCACTTCCTTATATATTATGGTTTTTTGTTTAATAAAATGCGGCTCGCTGAAGATGAACGCATAGAAATTTTGATTATGTTGGATTGTGGAGATTAAAGTAGAAGTCATCTTATAGGGCATAATATGTTTAATGAAAAATACCCAAATCGCCAGACTATTAGCCAATTGACAGAGTCTAAGGTTAAGTGGAGAACTTCCCATACTATTAGAGATAGTATTAAAGGTGGCCGGCCTGGTATACTTTAGGAGGAAAAATAACCATATTATTATCACTACAGGAAGATTCTCATAGCTCAAGCACACAACTTGGACGTGACTACGATACTCACCAAACCACCGTATCTAAATTTAATAAAAAAGATACGTTTCATCCCTACAAACCAGTAATTGGAGATTTATTAGACGATAATCCTGATAGGCGAAGGCACTTTTATGAAACAATAATTGAGCTGATAAATAATCACGCACTTGTCCAAGGCATTTGTTTTTCACGTGAAGCTACGTTTTCTTTAAATGTTCAGGTTAATAGACAAAACTACATACTGAGCACAGGAAAGTACTTACTGGTTCATAGAAAATCACACCCAGTATAATGAAAAGGTTAATGTCTAGGCGGGCATTATTGAAAACATTATATTATATAATAATAATAGCGTGTACCCGGCATGCGTTGCAACCCGCTGGTATAAATACAAACGCGAAAAAACCCGATATATTAGTACCCGGCATGCCACTTTCTGAAATTGCACCCGTCGCTAGTAAAAACCTTCCCCTTGAATCACTCTATCTATTAAAAAAAAAACGCTTTAAAATCCGTTGAGTAGTTTTAAAGATTTAAGCATATATAGGTAGGGACGGACGGACAGACAGCGACTTTGTTTTATACTATGTTAAGATATAATATTTTAGATGATATTTCTGAAAATGATTTACCGAATTTAACCTTATAATGATAACAGGATTGTGCTCGCCCACATTATGCTGATCATGTAAGGAAGTGCTTAAATACAATAATTAAGAGGCTGTGGATATGTTGACGTGGGTCAATAGAGTGGCCACCCAGATCGCCTGATTTTAACCCACTGGACTTTTCTTGTGGAGCTACGTCAAAAATTTAATTTATAAATATAAACCCAACTAATAAAAAATATACAGCAATTTTTACTCTAGCATAATACGCTGTTGCCAAAGCCTTCAAAGACTCACCCCATTTTGGTTTTATTTGGGATTAAATCGACCCGATTTGTAACTATTAAGAATTCACCAGTATTATGGCGGCGCATAATGTCAGTTTCGAGTTGTTGGCTGGCAGCCAATTAAAAATGCAACTTTACAGTTATAAGAGTAGGTATATTGTTCGGGTTTGTTTCATACTGATGTCCGCAAAACGTGTCAACGTTCGCCTCCTAACGGTAGCAAGTAAAAATAAATAAATTAAATTGTTTGACATTAAAATGATAAAAAAAAATTTAGGTTATGAAAATAGTGATAAAACCTAAACGTTCTTACGTGATTTGTGAACATTATAAGAAAAGAAGATTATAAAACAGGACCAGGTCTGTAAAGTACTTGATTTAGTGCCAAAATATTAATTTTACAAGTAAGTGTTGATAGACATGTCATACGATAGAATGTCCTCTATAAAAAAGTAGGTAAGTACGTATAAATGAGAAGCGTAGTTTACCTGCTTGATCGTCATTGGTTGTAAGATCTAATAATATATAAATTTTAGGGCCGAAAACATTTTTTTCTTAAAATGCCGGCGCATGCTCGTTTTTACCTGAAATTGGCCGATATTGTAGTTATAGCATTGTCCTTACCTAGAACAAAAAAAATTATATTTTTACATAAAAGTATAATAAATAATTCACATTATATGATTATACTATTTAATACATTATATCGGTTAATACTAATTTTTAATAAAAAATGTGTAGCGGCGTGTAGACATTTTTTTTTCAAATTGAAAAAAGTTTTACGCCTTCGCTGGTATTTGAACCCAGAATCTTTTGATCACCAGTCGAGCGCTCTACCAATTGCACTACGGAGACTCTGAAATTCTCTTACCAACTTCGGTCATATATTATTATTTATAGCAGTATACAATTTGGAATCTCTTGCAATTTCAAACTGGGGACGGAGGTTATTAAAGGATGGAAACTACCTACTAATTTTAACTAGGTATGCGTTGATCGTGTCGGTTTTTATTATTTTTGTGCTTGTTACAAGAGAAAAGCAACCATATAAAATGTTTAAAAATTCTTTTGGCACTGGTATTCGACGTCTGGCAAGGGACATTCTTTGCGGTGGGGCACTGGAGCAGATGTTGAATGGCGCCCTGGATTAAAAAAAAACTTTGGCGGAATTTTTTTCTATACAGGGTGACCACTAAAGTCCGCATCATATGGGATTTTTTTTTATTAATAGCTTTATTCTAAATTTGACTTTGGCATCAAGTTCTGCTTCGATCCAGATGAAAATTAAGCAAAAAAATTAGTAGTCACGTGATTCGCATTATCTGTCAAATTTTAATTTTTTTCTAAAAATAATTCAAAAATGGGGTTATTTTTAAAAGTATCGAAAGAAGTTATTAGAAAAAGTTTTTTTAAATGCAGTTTCTAGCCCACATGCAAAATTTTAGCGGCCTAAGATAATTTTGATTTTTTACCCAATTTTGTAAATTGCACCACTTGTGCAAAATAAGACTCAACGCAACCTACATAAAACTTCTTAGTTTTGACAATGCTATATTTCAGATACATTTTCTTTAAAGTATATATATATATATATAAATAAATAAATAAATAAATAAATGTCTTTATTTCTGACTTCCACAGTACATATTATATGTATACATATTTGTTAAGACTAAAATAATGGTCCTCAGAAAAAGGCGAAGTTCAGATGAGGTATCCCAGGATACCTCCAGGATATATATATATAGTCAAAATCACGTAAAGTTTTAACGCGTTTAGGTTAGGTTCTGTCATATTTGACATAAATTGTGTGCAATATCTTATGTCAAATATGACAGAACCTAACCTAAACGCGTTAAAACTTTACTTGATTTTGACTATATTCAACGTGTGTTTTTCTACAAAATCGAAATTGGCTATTAAAATTTGGTCTATTGTTTTGACCCTGTATAAGGTAACTTCATAGAATAAGTATTTTTTAAAACGTAGTTTGGTCTGAAAGTAATACACCTTAATATTAAGACAAAAAAACACAGTGTCATCGGTAAAGTGCTCATTAAGTGGAAAATGAATTTTAGTGTAGGGTAAAAAATCAAAATTATCTTATGCAGCTGAAATTTTGCATGTGGGCTAAAAACTACATTTAAAAAAACTTTTTCCAATAACTTTCTTCGATATTTTCAGAAATAACCCCACTTTTGAATTATTTTTTGAAAAAAATTAAAATTTGTCTGATAATGCGAATCATGTGACTACTATTTTTTTGCTTAATTTTCATCTTGATCGAAGCAGAACTTGATGCCAACGTCAAATTTCGAATAAAGCTATTATTAATAAAAAAATCTCATATACTGCGGACTTTACTGGTCACACTGTATATAAAATATATAATAATAATCATATGTCTATGGGGTAAACTCGAGGGTTAACCATACAAAAATAGCAAGTCACAAACAACACAAAACGGAACCGGAACTGCTTATGGAAAATGGCTTTCGGCTTATTTTTCTATTAGTTTTTTGTAGATCTTGACGTTCTAAGTAAAAATACCTGGAATTTTCACTTACTTTATAAAAACTATTCTTTTTTCTTCTTTATTGGAGGATAATTGGCCTGAAGTTAGGTAAGGTATTTTATTTATCAAGAAAAAAATGTAGTTCACCTGAAAACGTAATGACGATTTTAATTTCTATGTTTTTTTAATCATTATTCAATCTCATAACAATAACAAAATTTATGTTTTCAAAATAAATTTTTTTTTTAAGAAACAAGTAAAAACTCCACGTTAAGGGGTCATAAGTTTCGTGACGTCACATGTCAAAATCTTAACTATTAAAACGCGAAACGTATGTATATGTAAACGAAAAACTGAAAAATATTACCAACTCAATTTACACACAATGGAATGGATATTACAAATATCCCTAATTTATGTATTATTGGTAATGTTGCCATGAATATTGTGACAAAGCTGCAGAATAAGCCAAAATAGTAAATCTATTATTTTTAATTTCTCTGTTTTGGCGGGAGGGGGGGGGGGGGTCATGACACCCGTGACCCGTCCCCTGGATCCGCGCTTGGGTCCCCCTTTCCCTGAGAAAATGTAATAGTTATACAAAATAAGCAGATATTAATTTTGTGGATTGACGTGCATGATGCTGGATTGATACACTCACAGTCCATTACTGCAATTAACACAAATTAGATACCTATATACTTTGCTTATACAAGGTTAACGTAACCCGATCTTGTGTGGCGGTTAGCTGCCCCCCTCTCTGTTGGGGATCTGGTGTGTAAAGCACTGAAAATAAACCAAAAGTAAAAGCTTTTTCTTCTAAAATACCAATGTAAAATGGAAAAATTTGGATATTGAAAAAGTTGTTGAGAAAAGACCCTAATGTGGCGAGTTAGATACGCACAGAGCATTTACCTAATTCTGGCTACAAATAATTGCAAAACCCATGGAATATAGCAAATTTTGACATAACTCCCGATTATTCAACTATTGTACATATTTTGCGATATTTTGTACATTTAAACAAAATGTCCGTAAAAAAAAATTCGGCGCAAGAACTCTGGGGTATGTCCGTCGCGATCAGTCAAATAACCTTGAGACCATCCTAGTTCAGTCGTCGCCAAAAGTGAAAGTTTGGAGGTTGGTCAAAATAATTTTGATGCCGGTTGGTTATTAAGTTGATTTCTTGTTAACCAGGTAAGTCTAGTTTCAATGTTTTTATTTAGCTACTACTTCCTAACTAAAGTGTAAGGTTCTATTTTTAATTCAAAAATTATAAGGTTTGAGAATGCTTGTTTATTGTGTATAAATGTATCCTTAGAATAAGTCGTGCGTTGGGTGTATCACTGAAATTTGCCGACTGTTGATACAAAATACTGGTAACAGGTAGAAGAATACAACAGTCTGTCACAGGTATCAATTTTAAAATACTAGGTCCAGCACGCGTATTTCTGTACGAACGAGAAAACTTCAGAGTGCCTTGTTGATGGTCGAAAGCTCAGACCAAGCACTATAACAGACAAAGCATGCTATTCATTGCCATTCATAAAAGAGGGGTTGTTGTGTTGACAATTTTCAAGTCACATTGCGATGCAACAGCGATACAAGTAAGTCCCCCACCACTATAAGGGTGATCAATCAGGGCGCGCGGAGAAGAGGACGAAATGGAGGGGATAAGTCTTGTAAAGCGCTTCGGCAAGGAGTGTTGAACGGTCCATAGGCGTGCGATTTTTATAAAACCTCAAATACCGTGAAATAAACAAATATTGTATTATAATAAAGATTGGTTATTAAGCAATTTTAATAAAATGGGAAGAGGCTAGAAGTAACTTTTTGTCGAATATAGTGTTCCTTACCGATGTTGACAATCTAAACAATATTTTTCCAAAATTGACAAGATTGCAGTCCTTACGGTATAACAAATATTATGCGCATTCCTATTTTAGGTTTTCCTTCTCGTTTCGAAAGTGCTAGTTCGGTTTAATAATTAATAACTTGGCAAATCTATTTTAGGATAAACAAAAAGTTTAAACTTTTAAAGTTGGAAGTTATAGTTTTTCGATAGAGAATTAAAAGCTACGAGAGGAAGTTGCAAGCCCTTTTTCTCAGTTCTGTCTGAGGTCGAAAGCATGGCCAGCAGGCCAGCGAGCAGCGAGCGCCGCCGATGCGACACCTCCCGTCCCTCCCGACCGGGCCAGTCCGCCAGAATGACGGCCGTTCAGATGTTCAGAGGAACCTCTGTCATCTGTTACAAAAATACGTAAAATACTCATCAGTATTTTTTGTCCCTGTAAAATATAAAATACGCGCTGACAGCGGTAATTAGGCAAGGCACACATACGACGCAACCCATGCAGGGCAGCACACGCCACGTTTTTGTGTCATGTAGCGAGCACTGCATGCTCTCATATTAAGACGCAGCACAGCGTAGGCCACGAATGTGCCAAACAAAACGTGTGTCGCCCAGTGTTCGAGACACAGATCTCGTGTGCGTGTGCGGCTTGATCTTCGTTTTCCTCTTCTATTATATTGTGCACTTCATCAAACTGATTTTTATTTAGTCGGAAATAGTTAGTAAACTTTGAGTCCGAGAATTCAGATGCCAAATTAAATTCGCCATGACTTTGCCTTTTTTTCATGTAATTGCTTTTCCAATATGATTTCTTTCTTTTTGATAGGTCGTACAGCAAAACTTCTGTTTCCCAATCAGCGTCCGAATCTGACTCAGAACTTAAATCTAGCCATAAATTTTCCATGATTACTTTATTAATTTAATTAAAACTACCTCCTATGCAGAAAACAACACAGCTTGTGGAGACAATATGCGTTCAGCCGACACAGCCCACGAATTTCGTGCAGTGCGTCGTTTGTGCTGCCCTGCGTGGGTTGCGTCGCATGTGTCTCAATGTGCACCTTGCCTAATCACCGGTGACCGTATCCTGGTCTCGGCACGGCTTTCGATCTTTCGAGCTAGTACCTATTTGATATTTTAATAGGAATTGGATAATTCTAAGCTGGAAAAATTTAGTAAAGCATATTTTAAAGTTAAAGATTCGTATACAAACTAATATACAACTCATAGTTATTTATCTAAATGGCGACTAGCGCTGGACAGTGGACAGTGTTGCCATGCAGGGAGTCAAGTCAAGGAGTTCTCCCTTACATCCGTTACTAATTTTCAATAACGGATCGGGTTTTCAGGGGTTTAATGAATGAAACATTGGGTCTATAAGTTATAAGGTTTGATGTTTTTTTTCTGTTTTTATCAAGAATCAACGTTTCGACCCCAATATTAACACCTTCAATCTTTATCTTCGTAAACTGTAGAAGGGTTTGGTAGTCTTTTTAATGCTTCAAAAAATTATTATTTAATAAAAATTAATCACGTTTAAATTCAATGAACAAACTCAATAATTTTTTTTTCAATTCCATCTTGGTTTTTTTTCATATTACGCTTCATTTTATGGACCCTGAAATTTGTGATATAACTTTTTGGAACGTTTAAATATATATGCATGATAAAAATTATCTCTTAACTTAAGCATCACGACCTACAATGCATGATAATCTTGACTTTGGTGACTCTCAGTGTTGCCCCTGATAGTAAATTTGTCCACGAACGCACATATTTAAATACCTATGTTTTAAAACTTATTTTTAAATATTTGCACGATAATAGAAGAAATAATGTGAAATGAAAGAAAAATTGTTTTTACTGGTAATGGCTCCTATATTATAAGCATAGACGCAACTTACCACTTAGTATTGTCCTCAGTCAGAGCCCTACCCCTATCAGTAACGCGTGGACACATAATCCAGTTTAGAGAGGTTAGCTTAGAGTGGCCGACTGTCCACACAGTCTCGCGTGGTCTTATGAGGACCGTTGTGACATCACACACGTGTTCCACGGAACCTATCCGTATCAGGTTCCCGGTGGTTAACGCGACGTACAACATAAATGAATATTGGCAGCTCATTCAAACCAGCCGCTACTATTAATAAACTTAATGAGTCGACCAAGCTTATTTCCTCCAGATCATTAAAGGCTGGTCCGCCCAACCATACTATATTAATACTCGCCCGAACCAGCTCTTGAATCCCCTCTATACAGGGTGTTTCAGAACATGTGGGCAATCTCTCGGATTCATATAGATTAGGTGAAAATAACATAATAAGTTCATATATTATTTTTTTCTAAGAGCCCCCCTCGAGGAGATATATGCCCCTAAAGACCGGCCCTGAAAACTATTTTTTTATTAATAGCCTTTGAATCGAATTTTGATGAAAATTTAGTATAATCTACACTATGGAAAGATTTATTTAATAGGTTAATAATAAAATGTATAGTTCATTCTGTGGGCCAGCAACGGACTAGCTTGGGCATAAAAAATCATACATCTTTGATAGGTGTCATGCAATCGTTATTTTTATATTATTTTTGGATAGCTTACGTATTTTAACGCAAAATAGATACTCTTCGTAGATTTTTATAAGTTGAACCGTTTTCAAGAAAAATCCACTTACACTACACCGTTAACATGCTTTAAAAAGGTTTAATCGTACCCGAGTCTGTTCTGTTTTTTCGTAATAGAAGGCACGGCATGATATAATTTTAATATTAGTTGTCAAATAATTACTTGCCAGTCTTGCCACTCATATTTACTGTAAACTTAAACTGTCAATTTAAAATACCCAAACTTAAAATAAAATACACATTTAATGAGTATGCGGATATGCACTTAATATACGGGCTTGCTCGCTGTAATGCTTTGGAAGCTAAAAGATTGTATTCGGAAAAGTTTCCAAACCGGAGTATCCCAGATCGGAAAACTTTTGAAAGAATCGATCAACGTCTGAGAGAGACAGGTAAGAATTGCAAATTAATTATGATAATCGTAGCCTTAGAACATGTTCCTTTTATTATAGGCAAATTTGCAAAAAGTTCTGCTAACGGTGGCGTCCAAAGAACGGTCCTAACGGTTGATTTAGAGGAAAATGTTTTAAATTCCGTGGCTGAAGATCCGTCAATCAGTACAAGAAAACATCATGCTCAATTAGGTGGCTCTATAACGTCCATATTTAGAATTCTTAAAGAACAATTACTGCATCATTTTTATTTAAAAAAAGTACATGCACTTACACCTGATGGTTTTCCACGACGAATGCAATTTGTGACCTGGTTATTAGACCAAAATAGGAATAACCATAATTTCATTGGAAAAATACTATTCACAGATGAGCCGGGTTTACGAGAAACGGCATAATCAATTCGCACAATTTACATCATTAAACCGACGAAAATCCCCATTCTACAATAGTTGCGAGACATCAGCATCAATTTGCATCAATCAATGTCTGGGCGGGAATAATAGGCACTCATTTAGTAGGTCCTTATGTGTTACCTGCTAGATTAAATGGTGCTCTTTACTTAGAGTTCCTTCAAAATGATTTGCCAAATCTCCTAAAAGATGTTCCACTCGGAACAAGAAGAGACTCATGGTTCATGCATGATGGGGCTCCTCCTCATTTTAGCCTTATGGTTCGAAAGCACTTAAATAATGTGTTTCCAAATCATTGGATAGTTCGAGGAGGACCAGTTGCTTGGCCACCTCGATCACCTGACTTGAAACCCTTAGATTTTTTTTTTGGGGACATCTTAAAAACTTAGTTTATTCAACTCCAGTAGCGACTCGTGAAGAACTACTGGAAAGAATAACTTTTCACTCCCGTCAAATAAGACGCAATGCCGGGGTTTTATGGAGGGTGCAGCACTCTTCAGTACATTGTGCCCGGGAGTGTGCTAGAGTAGAGGGAGCCCACGTTGAGCCTTGTTATAATTTTTTTAATTAATTAAATCCGTTCATTTTCCTTTTATTATAGTAATAATTATTATTAACGTTATTGTCTTTTTCTCGAAAACGGTTCAACTTATCAAAATCTACGAAGAGTATCTATTTTGCGTTAAAACACGTAAGCTATCCAAAAATAATATAAAAATAACGATTGCATGACACCTGTCAAAGATGTAAGATTTTTTATGCCCAAGCTAGTCCGTCCCTGGCCCACAGAATGAACTATACATTTTATTATTAACCTATTTAATAAAGCTTTCCATAGTGTAGACTATACTAAATTTTAATCAAAATATACAGGGCGATTTAAAGGCTATCAATAAAAAACTAGTTTTCAGGGCCGGTCTTTAGGGGCATATATCTCCTCGAGAGGGGCTCTTAGGAAAAAATTGTATATGAACTTATCATGTTATTTTCACCTAATCTATATGAATCCAAGAGATTGCCCACATGTTCTAAAACACCCTGTATACTGGGACAGGACAATAATTACGGATAGAACAGTAGACCGTCCTAATATTCTTCTAATCGAAAAGATTACCAAGAAAGCTTTCATAATCGACATAGGTTGCCCACTAACACACAAACTCTCGAAAACCGAATCGGAGAAAAAACCAAGTACTCAAATTTAGCGATAGAGGTCAAAAATATAGGGAAGCTAGACAAAATAGACATAATTACGATCATAATATTGGTGGGGGAAACTATGACGAAAAACTCCAAACCCAACTTGGAAAAATTAGGCCTTTCAGGTTATTTATACCAACAAATCCATTAACATCGTCATTTTCAAAACTTGCCATATAGTACGGAAGTTTCTAAACAGTACAGGTTAAAATTAATTCCGAGATTAATTCTCTTAATCTCTGTACTGTAAAAAAATACCAGCAATAACAACCAAAAGCTATGAAAAAGAAAACTGAAAAAAATTTATATCTGGTATTTAAATTTTAGGTCTGTATTTAAAAATTTTGATCATTAAATGCGTCGTAATAAATTGCTTTCTATTTTTCAATATGTTTATGAATAACGTCACAAAAAAAAAACAATAACGAAAAATGAAGTTTTCGGTTTTTTTCCTATATCTCCGAAAGAAGTCGGAATTGGCTTAACTTCTGACTGGCATTAACTTAAGCTCCAAATTATCTAAATTTGCCCCAATTTTACCTTTGCTGTGCCTTGTATAGTTTCCGAGATCCCAATGGTGGGCATCGAATTTGGGACCCATGTACAGTTGATTGCAAAACTGGAGACTTATCGAAATCAAAGATATTTAAGGCCAAATTACAAATCGTTTAAAATAAATAATTCATTCATAGGTTGTTTAAAAATGTTTATTTTTAATAATAAGTAATTCTAATTACTTAAACAGAAATTAAACTATAATATATTATTATTATTTTGTCGTCGAGCCATCTCATTGAATAATTTCATTTAGCCGACGGGACAGAGAATTATATAATTTTGCTATCAGGGTAGCATGGTCACGGAGATTCTTGCACGTTTCAATAATAATGTCCAATAATTCATTTTTTTTGTGGTCGAAAGTTTCTGTCATACATTTTTTTTACCATTAGTCCCCATATATTTTCGATGGGATTTACATCCCGGCTCTTTGAAGGCCAGTTCATATTTTCAATATCAGTTTCGAACAATTAATTATTGCCGAATGGACTGCTGGACAGTTGTTATCCTGCTTAAATATAAAGTTATTTTCTGGGAAAAAATCGCGAATTGATGGTAACATGATATTTTTTAAATTATCTCTATACCGGGTGTCCACGAAAGGTGGCTGGTGGCTCGCCACTTTAACCTTTTGTTTTTCAAGACAATGATATTAAATTCAGGGGATTTGTATACGACATAAAACGGCATTTTTTGACAGGTGACTCAACATTATGGAACTTCCGGTTTAACCGGAAGTGACATAAACTTTCGATTTTTAAATCGGACACCTGGTATATTTTTACTTTTTTTGACCCCATATTACATTCTAAATACAACTATGTGTCACTTGTCACTTTTTGTCACCAAGAAAATATTTTTTTTCCAAATTTATTGTTTTATCTAAAGGGCTATGAATACCTTAAAATCACTTATTTCAGTTCTTTAATTTTGGGAAAAATACAATTTTACTGTTTTTGGTACAATGCTATGTGCTATGTAAAATTTAATCTTTAAAGTTGTATAACTCATTTTTTTTAAATGGCAACATGATGGCTCGTCGGGTTAAGAAAAAAGAGAATTTTATTACGATTATTTTGATACCATACACTATTAGGTTTAAGAAAAGCTGTCATTAAAAAACTTTAAAAGGTTAACTTAGAACTTTTCTAAAATGAAGCATCTTTTGAGAATAAATTTAGATTTAAATGCATCAAGTAGCCGGTGACCAGCAAAACTGATAAAACAAAATCATGCCTTGATGAAAATTGAAATTCCAACAGCTTCTTCCAAAGTAAATTTGTTTGTTGTTTAAAAAACATGGAAAATAATAGTTTTACAAGGAGTGAAAAAGAAGATATGTTATTAGTGTTTGGACAATGTAGAAATAATTCAACCGATGCTGCACGACTTTACGCACAAAGATATTTTAATCGGCGTCATCCAACCCGGCACTATTAGGTACCCAAAACTGGTTCCGAAAATGCGAAATGAGCCTGACAATAATAACATATTAACCTTTTCACTCCTTGTAAAACTATTATTTTCCATGTTTTTTAAACAACAAACTAATTTACTTTGGCAGAAGCTGTTGGAATTTCAATTTTCTTCAAGGCATGATTTTGTTTTATCAGTTTTGCTGGTCACCGGCTACTTGATGCATTTAAATCTAAATTTATTCTCAAAAGATGCTTCATTTTAGAAAAGTTCTAAGTTAACCTTTTAAAGTTTTTTATTGGCAGCTTTTCTTAAACCTAATAGTGTATGGTATCAAAATAATCGTAATAAAATCCTCTTTTTTCTTAACCCGACGAGCCACCATGTTACCATTTAAAAAAAATGAGTTATACAACTTTAAGAATGAAATTTTACATAGCACATAGCATTGGACCAAAAATAGTAAAATTGTATTTTTTCCAAGATTAAAGAACTGAAATAACTGATTTGAAGGTATTCATGGCCCTCTAGAAAAAACAATAATTTTGAAAAAAAAAATTTTTCTTGGTGACAAAAAGTGACAAGTGACACATCGTTGTATTTAGAATGTCATTTGGAGTCAAAAAAAGTAAAAATATACCAGGTGTCCCATTTAAAAATCGAAAGTTTATGTAATTCCATAATGTTAAGTCACCTGTCAAAAAATGCAGTTTTATGTCGTATACAAATCCCCCGAATTTTATTTCATTATCTTGAAAAATAAAAAAGTTAGAGTGGCGAGCCACCTTCCGTGCACATCCGGTACATTAACCATAGATATTTGCAAGGGCGTCCATAGGGGGGGGCAAAACGGGCACTTGCCCCCCCCTAGGCGTCCAGGGGGGGGCAAAACGGTCAGTTTTTCCGGGCAAAAGCCCGTTTTGCCCCCCCCTAGGCGTATACATTACTATATTTTCCTTGTACGTAGGCGGGCTCTTGCCCCCCCTTTGGCGGGAGAGTATAATCGAGTAGTGACTAGGCAGTGATTTCGAAAAAATATACAGTTCCGGGCTTAAAATTTTAAGTTCTTGCTCAAGAAATTGTAAAGGTTGACCTTCAATTTATTTTTACGTGTAAACAGCAAAAATTTGCCCCAAATTGTTGCCAAAAAATTGGAACTTCTTCTCAATTTTTGATTAAGTTGGGAAAAGAGGTTTCTGGAATTTTTAGTAGTTGCAAACCCATCAGATAAGCTGTACCTATCTAAAGGTAAATGGCTATGACATTAACGCAGTGAATATCTCTTCTATATCCCAATATATTTCTAGCCAATGCACACGACTCTAAGCACATACATTAATACAAACACGCCCTGAAAGATCATTATTGCCGACATACATTATCTCTCATCAAATCTTGTATTTCTAGGTCTATAATTATACTCTAATGTGGCCATTGTGAGTTGATTAAAGCAATTATATTTATATTTTTGTATATATTATTAAATGCAAATAGTAGGTACTCTTGTCTGATGTTTGTGTTCGAGAGTAAGTACTAAGTAGTTTATGTTTTGCAGACACACTATTTTTTAAATATGTTTCTTTAATTCGTCTAGAAACTGTTAAACGTAATCGTGGAAATTGTGTTTGTAATATAGCAGTTCTTGCGATTTCAAACGGGTTTTGTTTAAAAATTGTTACTAAGCAGCGTCGTCTTCGTCATACCAATATAGGTGCGTAGCTATGTCCCGTATTTTCCATCCATTTACCACTAACGTAATAATACGAGCTCGAACTACTAAAGAAAATGACGCAAATATTTTATCAAGATTTCGTCTTCAGTATTGTGAAGTGATGATTGTACTTGATCAGCATTTAGTAGATTTGAACTGGGTTATTTTTTAGAGATTAGTGTACTCTTGTACTAAATGGTGAAGTCAATAAACAGAACTGCCGATATTGGTCCGTAGAAAATCCTTAGGGGACACGAGAAACACACATTCAGCTTTGCAAAAACTTAATGTTTGGGCAAGCATAATTGACGATCGCGTCATTGGACCAATATTCTTTAAAGGTAACTTAGGCCATACTTATCTGGATTTTTTGCAAAGAGAACTTATGCCAGCTTTGACTGCTTTATTTTCTCACCATGCAGACGCAGATCTTTATGATGATCGAATATGGTTACAGCAGGATGGTGCTCCGCCTTACTACGACATAAATGTTTGACAATATTTAAGTAAAGATTTTACTTTTACCATTGAAAGGCCACCACGATCGCCGGACCTTAATCCTCTAGATTATTTTCTTTCTATTATTATTATTAAAGAAGTAAATAGTAGCTTGTATTCCCTTGTTTATGCACTTTCCAACGAGGTATGACAATACATACCTTTACAATTGAAAACAAAAGTTGGGGCCGGTTTCTACCCGCAAAAGAGGGGTAAATTTCATGAAGACACAAAGTATACCCAACTAAAAATAAACGCAGCCGTAGTTCTGTATTTTTTCAGCAAATAAAGAGGCTTTCTAATATTAAAAAATTCCAGTTAAAAATTCCACCCTGTATAAAACAAATTGATACAGTATATATACGAGTATATCTCTACATAAACAAATCTGAATGTAGCAAAAACACCTATGCCTGTGCGGAAAAGAAAACCGAATTGCAGATGAGGTGGGAAATTCAATTTTTCCACGTATCTAGATAATACTACCAATATGTAGGAAAAATTCTGAAATTCCAAAAGTTTCAAGCAGCGAAGGCCGGCAGTAAAGCCACGGGATCCGTCACGAATCAATGAAATGTGAAAGTACGTCCATGCGAAGCTGGCGGGACCTGCTACCAATTCTACCGTGATAATACGTTAGAGCAAGGCGAAGTTTAGCAGAGTTTAAAGTTAATGCCAGGCGGACATATTTCTAACGCTTTGTTTATGCCTTTTCCACTAATCTCCTGTTAACCCTAAACGCAAGAGAATTTCTATAGAAACCATTGTTGTAACAATATTTTTTTTCACGGAAATTATTTTTCTATATTGGATATTAAGATATTATCCGGCATTGGTCCTAATTTTATAAACGGTGCCATTATAATATGCATTCACTCATGATTTCCTTGCTGGGTACCAAAAGCAATATATTGCTGAATACGTATTTATTATTATGTATGTACCTATTATATTTAAAATTACACAATTAATGCTTATACCTTATATAAAAATACATTTTTGAACATAAAGTCTGGTTGTAGATGGCTGGGATTAAACCTAGTTCGGTAGATTTTAGGTTAGAGCAGTCACCTATTTTAAGTGAAATAACCCATTAGCCCAAGTTTAATTGAAGTGCTATTATTTTTTCGGCTAACTAGATCCAACATAAACTGTATAAAGAAAATTTTGTAACACTTCAATAAATATTTTAATATATATTTTTAGGTGATTTTTGTAAACGAAAGACCAGCTTGTGAGCTATAGTTTCTAATATCTAAGAATCAACACCTCAACAAAAAGTACAATGGACTACAGCTGGGGAATACAGCCACAGTCAAATGGAGAATTTCAAAAGATAGAACGTTTTGTTGAAGAAAACTATACAATAACATTGGTAGTTACACTTGTAATATGTATCGTGACTATGGCAAGCAATGGTTTGCTAATTTTCGTCATTTTTAAATTTAGGAATCTCCAAACAAAAAAAAATTACATTATAATAAATTTTGCTGTGTTAACTGCAGCGCATAACCTACTTACTCTCATAGAGATTGCCGCACCAAATGGTTCTTCGGTGAATACAGCATTAGCGGTGACAGCAATAATAGATCTGTTAGAACAAGTGACCTTTATTCTAGCGACAGTTCTAGCCCTCGATTGGTATTTTGTTAAGTCTTTTCCGGACTTAGTTTCCGGAAACCAAAAAGTTTACAAGTGGGTAATTGCAGTTTCTTACTTAATTCCCTTGATATTTTTCGTACCTCGTGTCATAGCCGGATACTACTGGATACGGGTATTCGCCTTATTTAATTTAATAATTATATATTTTGTCTGTCTTCTTATAGTCGGTGTATTAATCGTGATACAGTTTACCAGAAACAGTGGAAACACAGATGAAGATAAATTTTCAAGTGGTGCTTCTTTAGCTGGTATTTACGTTCTCCTTTGGCTACCATTTATTATTGTCGAAATTTGCTGGTATTATGACCCCTTTACATACGACCTAGTTGTCGCATCCCATCGAATTATTTTTCTCGGGCTGTTGTCCCCAATATTAACGATTTCGATACTTATAATTCGAGATAAAGATATGAAAAAAGTATATAAAGACATATTTAATAGGTCTAATAGTAACTTGCCACCGGCGAATAATATAAATGGAAAGAATGAAATGCAAAATATCCCAAAGACACAGAATGCTATATAAACTGCTCTTCACCATGTTTTTTATTGATTTTTGCTCTATGGCTTCTAAAAATGGCTTTTTGGGTATGTGCATCCGATCGTAAGGAAAGCTAGTAGGGGAGCCCGGGGCTGGTTGACGCACTTTTTGTATTTTTATTTTTAGCTAACACATTATTAGGTTTTGGTGTGCTTTTGGTACCAAATAGGAAAGTTTAATGTTTTATCTTTCATACTAGACAAAAAAAAATTTTTTTTAGCAACAGTTTAGGCATACATTTTTTTTTAAAGATGGATGTCAGGTTGCGTCAACCAGCCCCGGGGTTGGTTGACGCATATCATGGGGTTGGTTGACGCAGACAAAAAAGTAAAGTGAAACATCTGTTATAATCTAAATTAAAAAAAAATTATATTAAATTCTAAAAATGGTAACTACCCAAGGAACAAAATATGCATAAAACATAAAAAAGGTAACTTCCCAAGGAACAAAAGATGCATTAATTCTAAAAAAGGTAACAAAGTAATTAACAAATTTAATATTATAGCTTAAAAAAATATATAAGTCATTATTCGCTTTCACAGTTCACACAAACAAAGAAAACGCTAGGTTCCCCAGCACAGGCTTCATGTGCCCACATTTTTCAACAAGTGCACTGAATCCATTTTTCGGATGAGACACTATTTTTATAGTTATCTGTGCAATAAAGGCAAAAGCATTCCTCTTCAACGGACTCATCATCGTCTTTGATTATTTTCTTTCTTTTTGTTTTTTTCTCTTTTGCATCGGACTTCTTATTTGAGCAAATATTTCTTTTAGCAGACTTTACATTTTTCTCTTGTTCTTCAAGAGAATCTTTTATTGGCGTGTCAGTTAGAATTGCTGTCATACGCTTTCTTCTATTAGGTTTAGCGTCCTGCTTTCTAGGTCCGGCTTTTGGTAGCGGTTTTAATTGAAATGGACTTACAGTAGGAGGCGAGCTCTCATTTTTTTCTTGTATAGAACTGTTTGTTGAAACCTCATTTTCTTTCTCAGGCAGTGGACTTTTTGCTGACACTATATCCTTGGAGCATCCTGGTTGGGCCTTATCAGATTGGTTAATATCATCAGGTTCCTGATCGTGGTTTTAAATTCGAGTTTGGCTGAACTGGAACCACGTCCTTGTCAGCATTAGTTTCTGCGGGATCGGGACGGTCAGTTGCATATCCTGGTAAAAACTCTTGATCGTCAAACACGTCTCTATTGAAAGGGCGAATAATGATTGTCCAGCAAAAGTAGTACCGGTCTCTCTTTAGAACAACCAACGTGCTTGACAAAATGCTTAGAAAACTCCAAAAAGTGCTCTTTTTTCATCCAACCTGAAGGATTTGCGGTTCCAACTGCTCCAGGAGGGCCATTAGCGACAAAATGTTCTCTGTAGTTAACCCTTGGGAAAACGAAGAACGGCGGTACAGAATTTCCCGTTGCAGATACCGCCAAAGCCATAGTAACTAAGGTGCGGCGTTCCTGGGAGGTTACGCGTCCCACCTGCTTATATCCACGCCTGCCAACAATTCGGTTAGGCTTTTGCACGGTCGTAATCCCAGTTTCATCCATGTTCCATATTCGTGCTGCTTCTAATTTTAGGCGGTTGAGGACCGTTTGTAAGTTGTCAAAGAACATTGAAACATTTTCTTTGTTAAAACTAGAAGCGCGAGCTAAGCTGGTTGCTTCTGTAGTTCTTACCGAAAGAGCACGATGTCGTTTCATGTAGTATGTAAACCAATCCTCTCCAGCCATTTTTGTCTCATTCCAGGATTCAGGGTATTCAATGCGCAAAACAGTGGCATAATCATACGCGAATTTTCTTACTTCTCTGACAGACAATCCAAAATATATGTCGCTTGCCGTTTTAAGGTATTCCTCCAAATGATTTTCTTGTTGATCTGTGAACACCTAAAAATAAGAAGATAATAATTATAAAAGACGTAAGACTTTTTTGAATCTTTAATATTTTTAAAGATAATTTAAAATATAATATACCTGGCGATTTCTGTAATATCCAACTTTTGTCGTTATTGGGGCATCGCCATTAATTTCTTCCTCAGTAAATTTTTCGCAAAAACGTCTCAAAGTTGCCTCCGGGATCTTAAAGTCTTTTGCAGTTGCCCTAATGTGTTTTTTGTTTATTTTAACCTCTCTAACGGCCCTTAGCATGATATCTGGTGGAGTGGTACCCCTTTCTAATGTTCGTTTACGAAAACGCATCTCGCTAAAATATAAAAAAAATTAAAATATTTTATTTTAAACTTGGGGTTGGTTGACGCATGCGTCAACCAGCCCCTTGTTGGGTGCGTCAACCAGCCCCTGACCACGTTTTTGTATGTGTGATGCAACTGCACCTATACTATTTTATTCTTAAAAAATCTGATTAATAGTTCTTGTTTGGGACGGTTGAAGCTTTATTTAGCAAAAAAACGATCTCAATTATCTTTAAAAATAAAGTTTCTAGAGCAAAAACTGTAAAAAAATAAAAAATTACTTACCACTGCCAAAAAACAACAAACCGCACTGTACACAACACCACTGATGCAATCAAACTAAAACAAACGTTCGAAAGTGGTTTTTTATGGCGGCTTTAAGACAAACTGGTCGGCGACGTTGCCAAGTGTACTGTTTTAAAAAAAATTGAGGTGCGTCAACCAGCCCCGGGCTCCCCTACTTTTGTATACGGGTGACAATTTTTTAACAATAGAGAAAAGGTTTATTTTTATTGCAAATTTTAATAAATGTTGAAATATACCTAAACGTCCTGCACATTCTCAACTTTTTTTTTAGTATAGGAATTACATTTTATGTTTGAATACGTTGTACCTGTTTTGTTTAATGTTATATGTTAATTTGGTACATTTCTTAAGTAAATATAATGTTATAATAAAGTTTACATTACATGGATTGGCTCGACACAACCATGTATCTTATTTAGTATATCCTGGCAGGGTTGTTAAAAGTCCACTTTTTTACAGCAGCGACATTTCAAACGTCACGTCAAACTTTCCATCCTGAAGTTTCTGTTCAAATTCGGCTTTATCCGCCGGCTTTAAATATACCCTCGCGATTACCTGAACACCTGACATCATTCTTTCTTACCACGCACCTACTCGGTAGGAGTATTGAGGAAAAGTCTTATAGTATATTAAGTGTTAAGAACGGCAAGGACGATTTACTGATCGATGACAATGTCCAATATTGTCTGAGATCAGTAAATCCCGGTAACTCCTTACCGTTCGTAATTCTAATAGAATTTTTTGTACGACTGATAAAAAGAAATAAGCAATT
Source organism: Polydrusus pterygomalis (assembly GCA_963969555.1). Taxonomy (NCBI): domain Eukaryota; kingdom Metazoa; phylum Arthropoda; class Insecta; order Coleoptera; family Curculionidae; genus Polydrusus; species Polydrusus pterygomalis. The sequence goes on along the minus strand of OZ018383.1, from coordinate 39,841,152 downwards.
TTTTAATCGTCCTTTTTTTTTTTTTTTTTTTTTTTTTTATGATCGAGCACAAGCACTATAGGAAAAATCCTTTAAGGCGCTCTGGGAGCGGTGCGTGTGTGAAGAAAGCGATTCACGTTTTTCTTGAATCGTTGGAGGTTATATTTGGTTGGAAACACGGTCTCAGAAAGGCCGTTCCACAAAGATGACGTCCTGCTTTCGATAGTTAATTATCTAATAATAATTATTGAAAATTTTTACGTTGATTTGTTGTTGCCATGTATTTGTTTGGTTCCCTGCTGCTTTTATTAAACCTGTCACGTAGGTCGTTGTTAAACGCGTTTTTTTTTCGACAATTATTTCGCTTTTGTAATTTTTAAAAGAACTCTTTTAAAGTTAAAAGGCCAAAAATGAGCAATTATGAGAATGAGAGTAGAAATTCTGATGTTGGAACATCGAAGGCTCAACTATTATACCGGACAGATCAAAGATAAAATTGTTCATTTCTGTAAAGGTTCTGTTTTTTTTATTGGATTTTTTCAGATATATTTCCGACTATTGTGTCTAATTTTACTTACCGTTCACTGAATGGTAAGTAATTTAATCATAAATATTCCTAAAGTATATTATGCCAAACCAGTGTAAAAAAATATATTTTATGAAATGTACCATTGAAATCCAATTACTAATTTTAATGGTAACTTACAGTGTCACCATTAAAGTACGCACCATATGGAAGTTTTTGCTTCAAATTAGACTAAAAATTATATATTCAATTGTATCTATCTGTCATTCGGTATCTGTCAAAAATGACATTTTTGTCAAAAAATGCTGAAAAATGGCATTGTTTTACCGAATTTCAAAAAATGTTATTAGAAATAGTTATTTTCCTAACAAGTGCGCAAAGTGATACTTTTCCGCACGCAAGTACAGTTGGACGAACGACGCGAAGCGGAGTTCGGATAAGTTCTTGCGTGCGGAAAAGCACTTTGCGCACTTGTTAGGAACAACATTTTTCCTACGAGCTTCATATCAGATAACAACAAAAATAAAAATATGATAATTTATTTAATAATTTTTAATTCGACTTTAAAGAAAGAACTATAATATACTTACAACTAAAAATTACATAACAAAAAAAAATAATAGAAAATTAAAAAATTACATAACAATAAAAAAAATAATAGGAAACTTAATTATTTGTTTATAACATTTATATTTATCGTCAGAGCTGCTCATTTTAACAGTGTTTATATATATTCCCTACCAAGGAGATTTTTGAATAGTTTTACTTTTCCGCACCCAGTGCGGATAAAAGTCTTATCCGCACTAGTGCGGAAAAGTGTAACTTTGCACACAAAAATGCGTGCGCAAAGTACTACTTTGCGCACGCTCGTAGGAAAAAGTTGTTTTTAGTACAGTTTGAGATGTCTAGTGCAAAGTTAAATTTTTTGCCATTTTTTCAAAGTAACTTTTTTTATATATAATGTAAGTTGGCTTAATGGATTTTAAACTATTTGTTTATACCATACTTAATATTTTATTTAGTTTGTATGCTTATTTTTTCATTAGAAACCATTTTTTTTTTCGAAATATAAAATTAGAGGCAAAAAAAATTACACGGGTGGTGCAAAGTTACCATGATTTAAAAATTTTAATAGATAGACGTCATATGTTCTATTTTTTGATAGTACATACACGTAAAAAGTTTAAAAAACTTATAATTAAATTCCCAGATATCAGATTAGGTCACAAATTTCAAATGACAAATTATATTATTTAATATTTCATAAAAATGTTATTTTATACTAAATATAATTTGTCATTTGAAATTTGTGAACTAATCTAATATCTGGGAATTTAATTATAAGTTTTTTAAACTTTTTACGTGTATGTACTATCAAAAAATAGAACAAATGACGTCTATCTGTTAAAATTTTTAAATTATGATAACTTTGCCCCACCCGTGTAATTTTTTTTTGCCTCTAATTTTATATTTCGAAAAAAAATGGTATTCTAGTGAAAAAATAAGCATACAAACCAAATAAAATATTAAGTATGGTATAAACAAATAGTTTAAAATCCATTAAGCCAACTTACATTATATAAAAAAAAAGTTACTTTGAAAAAATGGCAAAAAATTCAACTTTGCACTACACATCTGGAAGTTTGTATTTAGGCCTAAAACTGTACTAGAAACAACTTTTTCCAATAACATTTTTTAAAATTCGGTAAAACAATGCCATTTTTCAGCATTTTTTGACAAAAATGTAATTTTTGACAGATACCGAATAACAGATGGTGACAATTGAATATATAATTTTTAGTCTAATTTGAAGCAAAAACGATTGCTGATATTTAATTTTAACTAATCTCAATAATAAAAAAAAGTTCCATATGGTGCGGACTTTAATGGTGACACTGTATATTAACATTTAGTAGATTTATGAATATTCATTACGTTTATATATTTTTATCAGTTTTTTTTCTGATTTGAACACTAATTAATTTAATAATATAGGTATAGCCGGAAATTAAAAAACAACGTTCCATTTCAGCATTACACTAAATATAAAGTGGAGTAAGAAAAACAATTTACAATCGAGAATAATTAATAAAAAAATTAAAACTAAATAATCAAAACGAGAAAAACTGATTTACTTACAAGAAGTACTTGGAAAGTTATCTTAGTAAAAAAACGCCTTTCATAATGTTAACACATCCTCTTGCACACATCACTGTGCTCCCAAAACGTTGGTTGAATTTAAGTGCATCGAAGAAGAAGAGAAAAAAGAAAAGAAGAAGATTGTAGTGCTGCAAGAAAGCATTATTTTTCTACATACGGCCATATAATATTAAAGTGGTTTAATGAATAAAAACTGATACGAACACATATTAAGTATAATGAAATAATCAATAAGTACTTAGGTCTACTAACGTTTAATTTTAGTTACCAATGCATACCTAACATTACTAAGCTAAATAATTTGAAGTTAGTATACTTTTTAAAGAATTTCTAGCTTCAATTTTTCTTATTTATCTTTTTATTTACTCAATACCCTAAAATATAAAAAAAGGGCTTTTAAAAGTATTATTTAATTGAAAATAATTTTTATATTATTCCTTCTGTTAACACAAAGGAAGCGGGTTTTCTACAAGCGGGTTGTATACTATTAAATTGGATCGAAGGTTTGGCGTTAATAAAATCCAAAAAAATCCAGTGGTCCTTAATTTTGCCCAGATAACCCTGGATCATAGGCTTCCCCTTGGTTTCGGTTCTATTAACCGAGGACACGACGTGTGACGTAAGTCTTTACATGTGATTTTCCCATTAACATTTGAAACTTATGTCTGTTAAGCAATGATATAGCAAAACGCGCCTATTGATGGATCTGGCGAAAAGAAAGGAAACTTTTCCTTAGTATGTCTTACGCTTGTTCTTTCAGCAATCATTGTCTTAATTTGATAAATACTCTCGATAATATATATAGAATTCTAAATAGAGAATAAGGTACACAAATGTATCCTATTTTTATCTTCTTTAGTGTTTCATATTTATTTTGTTTTATTTTCCTAAATACGGCACTTACTGTATGCTTAACCAACACACTTCATTTAATAATATTGCTGTCTCAAAAATTAAGAAATACCTAAAATCTACTGTAAGGAACTCATTGTAAAACTTATTGTATTGCTAATATTCTTAGTACCTATATATATATAAATAACATTATTTTTTATTGTAAGAAACTGTACCAATTCTGTTGTATAAATTATAGTATATTTGTAAACATATATTGACACCCCTTACACATAATAAAAGAAAAATACTATGTCTTTCATTCCTGTATAATAAATTTTGTTCAAGTATAGGATTCTACCCTTAAAAATAAAAAGTACTTTATATTCCACCTAATAAATGGGTTTATTAATATCTAGAGACCTCTAGTTACTAATATTGCAATTTTAAGAAGGCAAAAATTAACAAGGAAAAGAAAACGAAGCCCTATTATTATTTACTGTTACTGCAAAGGTTGTAACGTTGTTGTTTTGTGCGAAAACTTTCGGCGCTGCTGCGTTTTCGAATGCCCGATTCCCAGAAGTGTCGATATGACGTCATTATGACTCTCCGTACATACAAGCTTGATTTTTTAAAAATTGTTTAATAAAATTAATTTAAAAATTGTGATCAACTTGTTCTACAAAAATCATGCTGCGTGTGGAGTGTCCATCACCCCCAAAATGTCGATATGACGTCACTATGACTCCACGTATATACAAGTTTGATTTTTTGACAATTGTTTAATAAAATTGAGTTAGAAATTGTGGTCAACTTGTCCGACAAAAATCATGCTGCGTATGGAGTGTCCACCACGCCGAAAATGTAAATATGACGTCATTATGTCTCTCCGTATGTACATACAACTTTCCATTTAATATTTTTCGATTTAAGATAAAGTACTGATTGTAAGAAAACATGTAACCTACAAATATAGTACTGCAATATATTTAAAAATTAAAAAATTGATAAATTATTTAATATTTCTTTATAATAATTTATCTTCGATATATTATTAAAAGTTATAAACTAATTAATTTTTTATAATTAATAAATGTATGTACGGAAAATGATTTTTCTGAAAATATTCTCATATTTTATTTGAATTTACGCGGCATACTTCCACACGAACCAGGAAACACTTTTAAACATCAAAAACAAGAAAACAATATGACGCGACCTGACGTGTGAGCTTGTTGGTGTCATTTTGTGGTTATCAACTGTCGAAACGCTGTTTTCCGAAAAATTAGACTTTACCTAAGAAGCACACGCATCAACGCACATTATTTTTGATATAAAAAATGGAGTGTTCTTTGTGCAGTGCTTTGAATGACAATATAAAAAGAGAGGAAATAAAACAATTTAATCCGAAAATATTGTCTTTGTGTAGAAAGTTTTTTTTTCTCAGATTTTCCCATTGAAATAATTGTAATTTTATACAAACTTTATGTAAATTTAGTTAATTTTAATAATATATCTCAACATTTAAGTTTAATCAGTCAGAATTTGACAAAAAGGAGTGTTTCATTGGTAATGATTTTTTTTTTCATTTTCTTGTCGGACTGACTATATAACTTAATATATTTGTCGGACAAATTGATATTTGCATTTAAAATACTATTATCTACCACTGTTTTTTTTGTCCGACATGTATGTATGGGGAGACATAATGACGTCATATTGACATTTTCGGCGTGGTGGACACTCCATACGCAGCATGATTTTTGTAGGACAAGTTGATCACAATTTTTAAATTAATTTTATTAAACAATTTTAAAAAAATCAAGCTTGTATGTACGGGGAGTCATAATGACGTCATATCGACACTTCTGGGAATCGGGCATTCGAAAACGCAGCAGCGCCGAAAGTTTTCGCATAAGGAAGTTTGTCGGACTCGTCCCAAAGAAGGCACTCACGCATTTTGACATTTGTATGTGTCATTAAACATAAGGGTCCTTGTACTGGGGACTATTGTTAATAACTATGTGGTCGCTACGCCTTATTTACATATTACTTTTGCAATATTGTAAGAAAGTCTTAAGAAAACAAGCCATATTATGTACTGATGATGCTATTTAATGTTGTATGCATAATAATAATTGCAATAAAATTATTTTTCAGAAATAAGAAAAAATATATTCTAAATTCTAATGTAGTTGAGCCTTATTGCCTGCTAAACTGTCTTAATTAATTGTACTTATAAAATTGACAAATACTATTGATGTTAGATACTATTTTAATATGGTAATAAATAATGTATTTTGTTATAAAAAATCCAGACGCCGCTTAGATGTCGTCCAAAACCAATGTACAAAAAAATGTTGCTAATTGTAAAAATATATACTAGGAGCCCACAGGCTGCTTTGCTCGACAAACCGTTCGACGAGCATTCTATTCGAATCAAAACAACACAAAGTGCATGTTTTACAGTTTAGATAACAGTATCGTAGGAACCCACGGACTGGAGGGTTAAATCAGGTGGCATGCTAATCGGCCCCCGAGGGTGCCTTCAATATTAGCAACTACCTAAAAATTAACTGCGTTTTACAAATTTTTAATATCAGATTTTTGTAATTTTTTTTAATTGTTTTTCTTTGTATCACATTTCTGTGGACTATGATTAGGAAATATGCCGCCTAAATTGTTAAACTAACAGCTATAAAAAAAAAAAACCGAAAATTTTATATCTTCGTACTTCTGCCTGTAGTGTAATAGCTTGTATTAACTGCGTATCTTGTTTAATGATAAAATAATATTAAAAAAGTTCAATGGATTTCGTAATCCATTCGTAAATAAATAAACCAGTTCCAGTTTTAGCTTTGTTAGTAGGTTGATGAGAAAACTGGTTCTTTTTTATAACCCATTCCTTCGCCCACTTCGTCCTTTTCTTTGTTGTTTTTATGGTTTATCCCGCTGCCACTGCATACAAATATGTTATCTTCATAAATCAAATCATCAAAACAAAGAGGCTCACAACATGAGGATCAAAAATAAACTTCTCGCCAGTCCTAACGGATCTAGGTCCTTTTTGGTCAGTCGCTAAGGCCGTCAGTCAAAATTTTACCAAATCAAATATTCCACCGCTAACACGTTCTGACGGCACAATAGCAACCACGGCTGAAGATAAAGCGAACGTACTCGCAGAACTCTTTGCTTCACACTCCACGGTAGACTTTCAGGGAAAAACACCCCCGAACATTCCAGCAGTTGGATCGGAAATGACTGATATCGTATTCCGTCAGCGTCCTGTCAAACGAATTCTGAAGGGACTCGATGCCAAAAAAGCTTCTGGTCCAGATGAAATTCCTATTATAGTGCTCAAGAAATGCGCCGATGAACTCACACCAGTATTTTGTAGACTTTTTAACTTATCCTACAAAAAAGGAATATTTCCATCTTGCTGGAAAAAGGCGCGAGTCCAGCCTATACCAAAGAAAGGCAAGAAAACCCTGCCAAACAACTATCGACCAGTCGCATTGCTTTCAGTTATATCAAAGGTGATGGAGAAAGCTATTAACCAACAACTTATAAAATACCTGGAAGGCCTTAAAATTATCAGCGACCATCAGTATGGTTTTCGTAAGTCCAGATCAACAGGAGACCTGCTAGCCTATGTCACTCATCTTTGGAGCAACGCAATCGAACATCATGGGGAGTCCCGGGCTATTGCACTGGACATCTCTAAAGCCTTTGACCGTGTCTGGCACGAGGGGCTCCTAAGCAAACTGCGTTCTTATGGTATGCCCGGTCGATTTTGTTCATGGTTGTCTAGCTTCCTCAAGGACCGCTCTCTGCAAGTGGCGATTGACGGGTTTCTCTCAGACACCTTCACCATCAATGCTGGTGTTCCTCAAGGGTCCATATTATCTCCCACTCTCTTCTTACTGTACATTAACGACCTTCTAGCGAAAACAGAAAATCCATTATTTTGCTTTGCTGACGACAGCACACTTATCTCATCTTTTACTTTGAAACCTCAAACATCGGCTACTGACGCACATCTTCGCAGACAACATGAGGTATCACGCCTCAATAAAGACCTGGAAGAAATTTTGTCTTGGGGTGACAGTAACCAAGTCGAATTTAACGCTCAAAAAACCCAGGCTGCAGTTTTCTCTAAGAAGGTCAACATTGCAGAACCCGATATCGTTATGGCAGGACAGGCAATTCCACTGACTTCGTCTATTAATTTGCTGGGAGTCAACCTGGGAGGAAATATGTCTTGGCATAATCACGTAGTGGCAATCGCCAGGGCAGCTTCTCAGAAGCTCGGTATACTTTTCCGTACCAAAAAGTGGTATACACCTCAACAACTTTTGACACTCTATAAAGCCCAGATTCGACCATCACTGGAATACTGCTCTCATATCTGGAGTTCTGCACCGAAGCATACCCTTCGGTTGTTGGATTCCATCCAAAGGAGAGCCGTTCGTCTAATCGGCGACCACGAGCTGACTAAGAACCTCGACAGCTTAGAACATCGAAGACAGGTTGGTGATTTGACTCTCTTCTACAAATATTTTCATGGCAAGTGTTCGACAGATATTGCCCGCTCGATTCCACCTAGAGTAATGCATAGCAGAAACACACGACGAACCACTGCCGCCCATCCCTATGTGGTTCAACTTAGTACACCCCGAATATCATTGTTTCAGAACTCTTTTATTTGGAGGACGTCATCTTTGTGGAACGGCCTTTCTGAGACCGTGTTTCCAACCGAATATAACCTCCAACGATTCAAGAAAAACGTAAATCGCTTTCTTCGCACACGCACCGCTCCCAGAGCGCCTTAAAGGATTTTTCCTATAGTGCTTGTGCTCGATCATAAAAAAAAAAAAAAAAAAAAATTATAGTCCGCCTTACAAGTCTGTGGCTACGACGCCTGAGAAGACGGGGTTATAAAAGGGTTAACGAGTCAATTATCATCAAACAAGAGGCGTTATTTTGACAATTTGAGCGACATGTTTCCTAATTACAGTCCGCAGGAATGACAAAGAATGACAATAAAAAAAATCAAAATTTTAAAGTTTAAAGAAAATGCGGTTAATTTATACGTAGGTACTAATATTAGAGGCACTCCCGGGTGCCGATTACATGTCACCTAGTTTAAACCTGTGTCTGTGGGCTAATACGGTACTGCTATCTATAAAACGCTGTGCGTCGTTTTCGCTGGCTGTTTTGCTCGTCCAGCAAAGCATCCAACAAAACCGCAGTCTGTGGGCTACTTAGCGGATACGTATATTATTGTCTACATGTCAATGTAAAGCTTGCTATGTCACAAAAGTACGTCAATGCAAAGCTTGTTATGTCACAGAAATAAATACAAAACATCCTAATAATGAGTTTTTTTCTTAGCAATGTATTCTGTCTCTGATGGTTCACTAATGACAAAAAATCCATGTTCCATGTTACCACCGTAATCCCTACTGCCTGTCCCACCCAGCTCTTCACCGCCTTTCTCCTATCAACGATGTTGTCAACACATTTTAATAGCGTTCATGAATGATATGTGCCATCTATAGTTACCAGCTCATTGGTTTTAGATAAAAATTATAAAATTATTTTTTGTGTAAAAAGTAACGAAAAGTAACTTTGTAACAAATACTTAGTGATTAATAGCTACAATTTTATATGCTTCTGACTAAGATATAGATCTCTTGATTTCTTAGCTTATATTGCACATTTTTTTATTCAGGGGGTTTTAAAATTGTGTTAATCTGGCCACATATACAGGGTGGGGACTTTAACTGGAATAAATTCGATGTTATTAAAACCGCTAAAGTTGCGCCTACAAAATTTGGTTTGTGTATGTTTTGGACCATGCGGAATTAAAAAATTATATCGGCGCTGTTGCCAGATTTCCCAGTTTTGGGATACTCGTAGTAATTTTGTTATTTTAAATGGAATGCCCAATTTATTTTTATTGCAGTAAATTGGGCGTGTCAAATTTAGTACAATCTCAAATTTACAAAATTCTATCTTCACTAGTTGCTGAGCTATGGCAACACTGTAGTCAGGCTTCCATAAATCTTATACGAATTAAGTTGGGAATTTCATTCATATGCTGGTTTATACTATAACACGGGGTATTTCAGAAAAATATTTTTACAGATACAGGGTGGCCCAAAAAAGTGTGATAACCTACATTTTATTTTTTTTAATGACACCCTCTATTTTTTTTCTGTTCTTAGGTTTGTATTGGTGTCTTTTATAACTAGTTATAATTTTATTTAATTTGCTTTAGTTGTTTAGAAGTAATTTTAATTTTAATTTAAAAACTAAAAAAAAGTTTTGCAGCCGTGGAAGAAAAATGAAATAAACAATCGAAAAGCATTTTTTTTAACTTACGGCATTGTGTGAGATTAACGACAAGGTGTCAAGAGAGACTATAAATCATATAGATTTTATCTATTTTATACAGGTTGTTCAAAATAAGGTCTCCAGAATGACACACTTTAAACTAATTTTTTTCAAGTTTTTCAAATGGGACATCCTGTATATTATTGTACTATTTAATTAAGAATTTTAAAACAAACAATTTTTGTACTTATTAAAAATTCCAAACCGTTTTCATAACATTTATTAAAAAACATAAATGTCGCTATCCATGATAAAGTTTTATGAACAAAATAGCTAGGCGGCCATGGAACAAGTTAACAATTAAATGCATTTTGACATTATTTGTCAGAAATAAGTAGGTACATACTTAAGGGTGCTTAAACGGATAATTTTTTGTTAAAGAACTGATTTCTTTAAAGAAAATTCGTTTATATGGTTTTTGTATTGGGCGAGTGTTCTCTCACTAGTAGAATTAATACGACTCGGTTTCCAGAAGTTTTTTAGTAGATGTCGTGAGCGCTTTGTTAAATCAAAAAGACGAAAGAACAAACACGCATAGAGGGAAATCGACTAATTAAACAGAATTGTTAAGAGTTATCTTATATCAGTAGCAACATTTTTAATAATTACTATTAAACAATCTCTAACTACAATAAAAAAATTAACTAACAAACAACATACAGATTTGCTACCTCGTTATTTATACGTACAATAAGACAGAATAATACTACATATAAGCCAGTTACTATAAGAATGTGTTTCAGTAAAATATTCTTATTGGAAATAAAAAACTGTTTTTAGGATTATACCAACGATAAAACGCTTTATTTGGGGTATTATTTAAAATAGTGGTTCATATTAAACATTTATTAACGGGTATGCAACACACTTCTATTTCGCGATGAGTGGGGGAAACTTCAAACATTTACACGGGACACGGTGCCATTTGCTTTGTTCCCCGGGCTCCGCGGATTGTGTGTTTAGTGGCTAAACTTTTTCTGTATGTATAAAATAATAAAATATGGATAACATATTCAACTGTACATAATCATGTTATAGTTTGCAAAACTCAAACCCAAACCGATTTTAAGGGGGTAAGTACCTATTATTACTTATGGGTGGTTGGTTTATCTTAAAATTCACAAACATTAGCTTTGGCATTGCTTTCGTATAATATGACTGATGACTGATATCTATAGAAAATAAGATTGCCAGTCTTATAAATAGTTTATAACGATTAATCAAAATATCTTTTAATTTTGTAAAATTGTTAACCTAAATGTTTATATAAATGCATTTTTAAGTCTCAAATAACAATTCTGATCCTACAATTCCAAATCAGTAGCTATTTTATTTTATTTTTCTTTGCAAAATATATAATATGAATACAACTAAAATAGAATTGGACGAAACGGAATAATTCCATACGTATGCCTTAGTTAATTTTTGTGAATTTTAAGATAAACTAGCTCATAATAATAACTCTAACTCACTTATATTTGGTTTGGGTCTTAGTTTTGTAACGTCTGTATTTAGCAATTTGGAAGCGACATAATAAAGTGTAACTATTTTTAGTATTTTTGGTAACCTAACCTAAAAGCTGTATTTATGATTTCAGATTTTTTGTTGTTCCTTAGTATTTGTAAGCGTTCAGGAGAAATGGCCTTGTGTTGTTTTTGTTCAAGTTTAATAAAGACCTTTTTAATGTTTACTTATTTTTTTTGTAATCCTTTCAAATATATACTACCACATTATACCTATTATAAAACTGTTTTGTATTAGCAACTAAACAGCTATACCCATTATAAAACTAGATTATACTCATTTTCAACTAATGTATAATGGGTATAAGCATGTTTTATATTCGCTATGGAACAAACCTTTATGATTACAATCCATGTCATATAAACAGTATAACATCGCTATTTATTCTTACGCACTGGTCTTAACTATATCTGGTGTATATATGCTATTAGCACGTATTGTTGTCCCAAATAGTATTAAATATTCTTATGATGTTTATAAGAATTCTCATAAGGGTTATAATGCATTTCTCTCAGTGCGGCACAAATGAAGAAAATCAGAATTATTAGGAATTTTTCTAGGTTCGTTTAGTTATTCTAACAAAAATTGTGGAGAAAGACTACGACCACATTGAAACCACGTGAAAATATACCTACACCGATTTTTAAATTTTTTGAATAATAATACGCTGTCGCCCCTTTTGGGTTTTATTCGGACTTAAATTGACTCAATTTTATATCGCTTAACCGAGTAAAAGAAACAGAATATTTTAATTTGACAAAACTGACTTTTGAATTTTTGTAAAATTTAAGGCAATTTTGTGCAAACACAAGTTGGTCTTGATTAGAGTTTGTGTTTTTATTACGTGGTTAAGCTAACCGAGCTGCAACCTGCTGTAAGTTGTATAGTTTAGATTAGTTCCATTTAGGTTCGTTTTATTCGGTGGAATTAGCATTGATTTTTTTTTCTGTCTCGTGTGTAACTGCTATACTTCTGCCCTTTAAACATATCTAAATTCCTTAATTTAGATACTCGGCCAATTGATGTACCTATTCAAGAAATGGTCTTTCAGTCTTTCGGCTAATTAAAGTAGACGCATACAAAAAAAAATCTCGGTATACAGCGCATCATACTATAGCAACATTTTTGACCATTACCAATTTCTGTTTAGGCATCGACTCCATAAATTTTAAATGTATTTTTCCGAAATTTTTACTGATAAAACAAAAGTTATTTGAAATCTTGAGCTCTCAAAGTATAGTCCACGAAAGAACAGGCCCGACCAAAGTCAACAATATTGTTTCCAATCCAATCTTATTTTTTTGTATTACCACTCGTTCTACAGGGCCCCTGAAATTTGTGCCATTATTTTTGGAACGTTGAAATACATACAGGGCGATTCGCGTTGAGTGGGCTATTATAAAATCTCGGAAACGTGTAAAGTTATCATTTTTAAAATTTGATGGCAGGCATAATTGAATTTAAACTTTTAAATAATATTATATTTTAACCTCGATTTCATCTTTGAATTACCTCCAGTTATACCGGAAGTAATGGCCAAATTTGATATTTCAAATAGAATACCCTATATTATTATATAATATGTAAGCTTTTTTGACATTTGTCATTTCAAACCTAGAACTGTCAATTTAAGGCGGTTTTAAATTTAGACCCCTTTAATAAATACAACTGATAACATTTTGCTAACTTTTAACTAAAACATAAATATTTAGATTCCATAATTTAGGTTTCTCGTTTTTCATACAGGGCGAAAATGGACTTATGCATATTTATCTAAATCGCTAGATTGTCACAATTTTAAACATGGATAAGAAATTAAAACGATAAACATAAAACCTAAAATATTGAATTTAAAGATCTATGTTTTAGTTAGAAGTTATCAAAATTTTAAATGTTTAGCTTTATTATAGTTTCAGAGTTACTGAACTTTGTTCTCGGTATGCTTTTAAATAAAAAATTAATTTCTCAAAAATGGTTAAAGATAGGTGTTGATTATTATTTAAAAAGTTACTTAGATTTTAATAAGCTATCCTATACAGGATATTCTATTTAAAATGGGTATCAAAGTTGGCCATACCTTCCGATGTAACCGGAAGTGATTGAAACGTGAAAATATAATATTTTAAAAGTCAATAATTATACCCGCTATCAAATTTTGAAAATGATAATTTTACTCGTTTCCGAAATCTTATAATAGGCCATAGGCCATTCAACGTAAATCACCATGCAATGTATAATAAATATGATCTCTTAATTTAAAGGTCACGACCTAATGCAAGATAATCGTGACTTTGGTGACTGTCAGTGATAGTTAATTTGTCCACAAAACGACACATCAAAATATATATATATATATATGTACCTACGAGGGGGATTAGTCGGTACCACTATATCCACGACAAATAACATATATGCAAGGTTCTACATGGGGACTTAGATGGTACTAAAAGTGATTGAGTGGGGATGAGGACGATGAGGTGGGCGTTTCCCATGTATTCCCCTACAAATACCGTCTATGGGTAGTAAACCTACCATATATACCGTTTATACCTCAAAATAAGAACTTGCAAATATATATAAATAATAATCAATTTAATTTAAAACATAACCCCAAACCCAAAAGTGGTTTTAGTCAAAATTTAAAACAATTTTGTTTTCACTGTTGATTTTTCGTTTAAAAGTTATTTGAAATTTAATATTTTGGATGATGACTTCTTGTTCGAGGACGATCATAATGAGGTTCTAAGAATTCCTAGGCGAATATACGAGCGAGCCGATTATTTTAACAGTTTGAAAGATTATTATTTTTCCAAAGGTTTTAAGGAACTAAAACAACCCATACATTGTAAGTTTAATAGAAGCTTAAATAGAGTTTCCTTATGACATGTAAGTAAAAAATCCTTAGGGTCACTGTAATAATAAATGAACATATTATATACTTAGGTAAGTATAGATATAAATTAAAATAGGTTAATTTAGGTTAGGTTTCTTTGTAGGAGGAACAATAGTGTGGCTCCAATAAATCAACTGTTAATATTCTCAAGATTTTTGGCTACAGAAACCCACCTTGCATGTAGGTATTGGCGATTTAGGTGGGGTACATTTATCAACGGTTTCTCGAATAAATGTCCTAGTTTGGACAGCTCTGGCTAGATTATATCACAGATACATAAAAATGCCTCAGACACTACTTAATGAAATCAACGAGTGCCATTTAAAATTTTATGAAAAAGCAAGATTTTCCAGAGTTGTTGGTCTTATTGATTGTATAGATACACATATTAAAATACAGTCCTCGAGTAAGTATTACAGAATACACTTTAATAATATCATAGGGAAACTTTTGCACATGAAAATTTGTTTTGCAGAAACACCTTTTTAAACTTATTGAAGTTTTAAAATTTATCAGTTACCGTAAAGTACAGGCATTATCTGACATAATATTTATTTAGGTATTATTACAAAATTACAAAAGATAATAGAGCAATCAATAAATTACAAATAACGAACAAAGAACACCTAGGTAATAAAATACCTGTATGTGTTATAGTATAATAATATTATCTTTATCATTTTTATACTGCTTTTCTAGGACAAGAAGATGCAGAAATAATTCGAAACCGTAAAGGATATTTTTCTATAAATGTTCCAAGTTATAGGAAGTGCTGACCAGAAGTTAATGGATATAATATATTGTTGCAAGGTGGCCTCGCTCGATCTTCACATGATGCCACAATATTTAATAATTCCAGAATTAAAGAATACTTTCAAAATAATAGATTTCCCAATTCAGTTTTGTTAGGTAACTACTTACTTAAATATTGTATTCATTCAGAAATGCCCAAAATATTTTTATAGAAATAATGAAGAGACAAGCATGTGGAAAGAGTTTGTGCTTTTCTTTTCTTTTCTTTCCATACTTTCAACTCCAGTTTAAACATGGACTACTTCTTCAGATTTATAGAAATTGTTTAATTTCTCACCAATTATATTTTACTTTTGTAGGTGATGCTGGTTATAACATGAGATCATATTTATTAACTCCACTACAAACATCACTAACTAGAGAAGAACAACTTTACAATAAATCACACAAAAGAACAAGAAATACTTTTAAAAGAAAGTTTGGTATATCGAAACGTAGGTTCCAGTGCTTGCATTGTCGTTTAAAACTTAACACTACATTTATTATCATAATTGCCTCTGCGGTAGTGTATAACATTTGTAAAGAGAGTAATGAGGAAGAACCACCAGATCCAGAGGACATGGAATGGTTTTTACAGGTTAAGCAAGACGACCAAGTACCGCTCATTCCTCCCCAAAATAACCTAGCCCAACCAAATGCTAACAATGGCCACCTAATTAGATTAATTAGAAGGAAATATTATTTTAGATTATATATTGAAGAATAAAAAACAACATTCCTACTAAAGTTTGTTTTATTAACACTTATTATACATTATATGTACCTACGAGGGGGATTAGACGGTATTTTATTGACGTATCATCTGGGGTGATAGACGGTATCGCTCCTCTTAGACGGTATCGAATTCTTCTTAGACGGTATTCATCTTCATAATGAATACCGTCTAAGAAGAATTCGATACCGTCTAAGAGGAGCGATACCGTCTATTACCCCAGATACGCCAATAAAATACCGTCTAATCCCCCTCGTAGGTACATTAATGTATATATATACAGTAACAGACAATGATGTGGTGTCAATGGGAACATTTTTAATTTTAAAAGAAAATTCTAAATATGGTAGAAAACCTCTTGATGACCTATATCCAAAATCTAAGATAGTCACAAAAATATTTTTAGAATCAGCCCCTGCATACTAATTACTAAAACTCAAATTTTTGCCCCTACACTGCAAGTAAGTAAGGATATTTTGGAAATATGTTTTAGTTATAGGGCATGCAGAAGTTTAGTACCATATTTACATGTTCTTTAGATCATTAAAGTAACTAAATGGTTTTCAGATAATAAAATGTTTCTTAATATAAAAAAATGTTCAGTTGTAACATTTACCAGAAAAACCAATCCTATTTCGCATAACTACAAAGTTTTTGTTGTCATAATAAGTAACTCTATAGTAACTTTGCATGTCAGTACTGATATGGTGTTTGTAAAGTATCCAATAAATAAATAATTAAACATTTTAGCAATATAGACCAGATTTCTGCTTGTGACCATATAAACATGTAGTCACGTAATTGAAAAATATACCTATTGAAATATATTTTAAATTGGCGCTGGTGGCTCCACTTGATTCCTGAGTCTTTGATCTGTACATTATGTTTTCTGTAGTTTCATGCTTGAAAACTCTGGACTAGGTTCCTAAAATATAATTATATTATTAGTAGCTATGTACCTAGGTAGGTATCTATACTTATTTCAAACGAATATTTTTAATTCAACTTGCTTTTCATTAGCTTTTTCAATTCTTGTAGGTTTACATATTTAAATCTCTAGTAGTATTTTTTCTTTTTGTATTCAAATAGGTAGCTCTTTATGTTGCTGTCTTCGAGCTTCAATATTAATAAGTTCTTCCTCAAATCATTTTCTCTTAGCTCTAGCAGTCAATATTTTCATTTTCAAGTGCTGAGGACTGCACTAGTGGTATTGTTCTGCGTCGCTTCGTCCATGTGCTTGCTTCGCTAGTCCATCAATAAACATTTATTTATTCTAAGAGAGGAATTCCTAAAATATAAAAATTATGTTACTTTATTTATCCAAATCATAGCCACTGACCGAAGTCTTTCGGCCTAACTATTAGGTATGAACTTATTTTAAATAAATAATAATTAAAAATCAACTTCATCATGAAATTTATATTAAGTAGGAGTGTTTTCTCCCGAACTGTAAAGTTTGGAGCCCTTTTGCCTTTAAATATAGTATTTTGGGCCATAATAAAATAATTCAAATTTTTAGGTAGCTGAAGTAAGTTTAGGTTAAGGTTTCTAATTAATAATTCTAATCTAATATTCAGTAAGCCTAAAGCACCTCTTTCCACGGAAAAAAATGGGTTCGGTTCTATTTTCAAGGAAAAATGTAATATTTTGACTTGTTGCCGAAAGAAGAAGAATTCAATTTTTTACATTGTTGCCAAGCAATTGAACTCGTCGGTGGTTCAAAGAATAATCATAAGGTTTATCTTAACTTATGGTCACAGAAAAGTAAAGGGTTCGGGCACGTAGCCAGGATTTCTTCTCGGGGAGGGGGGGGGGGGGGGGGCACCGGGTTCGTGCCAAAAAAAGCGCCGTTGGCGAAAATTTTTTGGCATTGAGCCGTAAAACTCACTATTATTTTCTCTTTTGCTAAAAACATCAGCATTTTACCTTTCACTTTGTTTTCCTGATGATGAGTGTTTCTACACTCGAAATATGTCGATGTGATTCTAGGTTCGCCTAGTTATTCGATTAATAAAAATTGTGGTGAAAGACTTTTCTTTTTTCTATATCATAACTCCACTTTGAGTATGGACTACTTCTTCAAAATAAAATACTTATATCGAACATAAAGTATATTAAACTAACATTAAAAATACTATCCATGAAAAGTTTCGGCTCTGACAAACGATATCTTCAGGTGCCTAGGTCGCATCGAATTTTCCACAAAGCTTCCCAGCTAGCAAGATTACGTGAAAATGATGTTAAAAAGTAGTTACTCGATCACCAAAGATGACCGTCACAGACGTCACGGAACGACATATTTTTTTAGCTTTTTAGAATTTGTAAATAAAACCAGAAATTGTATTTGAGAAACTAAAATATTTTTATTGGTTATTTTTATAATAAAAATACAACACAATATTATGTATTTAAAGTAGAGAATGGTTTTTCCTTTCATTTCGTCGGATTCGTCCCCAGACGCGTTTCGCCATATCATGGCTCATCAGTGAGACTAGGATCTGACGAAAGGAAGGAACACAAAGTTCATACGGCGAGGACTGTCGAAAAGATAATTTGTTAATGTAGAATGTGAAACTCTACACGTAACAGCCCATTCAGCTATGGATTTGCAAATATCAGGTTTTTGAACACATTCTTGAGACCTAGCAGAAGAGCTGGTTGCTATTAAGTGTACACTAGAAACATTACTGTTACTAGTACATTGTGGGGGAGTATAATATAGTTCTATATTATCAAAATTTTCCTGCTTAATCAAATTCCCAAAATATTCACATGAAACACTCTTGGAGAACACATGTTCAGGAAACTCTTTTTTGGTAGCTTGAAGAGCTCTTCTACTCTTCTGCCTTGGTCCAACAAACTCTTTTGGTTTACATGTACCGGGTAAGTCAACGATTGCGCGGAGTAAAGAACCCCGCACTTCTCTTATGGAAAATGGCCCTCGGTTAAATTTTCTAAATTGTTAGTATGTTGTAGAGAATGCCATTCTGATCAAAAGTGTTTATGGCCACAACAATATCTGCCGACCAGTTTTTGATGTCCAAGTTGCAAAATATGAATTCTCTATACAAATATTTTCGTAGTTTATAATATTAATTCGTTTTTTTTTTTTGAATTTTTGTTGACCCTGTCATAGATAGGATAGAATACTATAAAATTAGTTTAAATTTTTTTATTATATACCGGGTGAGTGACGAAAATTATTTAATATTTTTTGTTAAATCATTGTATTTTCGGCATTAAATTAGATGTTAACAAAGTAATACTGTAGATGACATTAGCTTGGAGCAAGCTATCAGAATTTAAATTATTTATATTTATACAGGGTAACTCAAAAAAGTTAATATTTTTTTAATTAGTTTTGAAATAAATTTTGTAGATATTTCTTTATGTACTACTTGTCGTTTATCGTATGCTTCCTAATATATATAATTATCAAGGTTATACAGGGTGTTTCCGATGATAAGCGATAGAAAAATATCATAAAAATGCATGTATTTATAAATCACCCTGTATATTAAAAATGGATCGGTTAAATTTCGTTATTTTTTAATATTTTTTGCTTGAAGTGTCTTACTAACATGTTTGCTATTGATTTCCCTATTCCTATGACCCGTTCTCGAGGTACACAGCGTCGAACAGACTCAAAACTCAAAAAATAAGCAAATAAAATAATTTTTTTTTTAATTTCAACAAAATTTGTTCTGTAAGTTCATTTTATGGTTAAAATAGATATATTTAATGCTATACAGGGTGTTTCAAATAATTAGGGCTCTACTTATTATTTTTGGATAAAATAATTTGGATATAATAAATTATTCATAATTTTTATATATATATTTCTTATTTGCAATACCTACAGTGTTAGAATACCCTAATTATTCGAAACACCCTGTATAGCATTGAATATATTTATTTTAACTATAAAATGAACTTACATAACAAATTTTATTGAAATTTAAAAAAAAATTGTTATTTTATTTGCTTATTTTTTGAGTTTTGAGTCTGTTCGACGCTGTATCTCTCCAGAACGGGTCATAGGAATAGAGAAATCAATAGCAAACATGTAGGTAAGACACTTCAAGCAAAAGATATTAAAAAATAACTACATTTAACTGATCCATTTTTAATATACCGGGTGATTTATAAATACATGCATTTTTATGTTATTTTTCTATCGCTTATCATCGGAAACACCCTGTATAATCTTGATAGGTATATATATTAGAAAGCATACCATAAACGACAAGTAGTACAGAAAGAAATATCTACAAAATTTATTTCAAAACTAATTAAAAAAATATTAACTTTTTTGAGTTACCCTATATAAATATAAATAATGTAAATTCTGATAGCTTGCTCCAAGCTAATGTCATCTACAGTATTACTTTGTTAACATTTAATTTAATGCCGAAAATACAATGATTTAACAAAAAATATTAAATAATTTTCGTCACTCACCCGGTATATAATAAAAAAATTTAAACTAATTTTATAGTATTCTATCCTATCTATGACAGGGTCAACAAAAATTCAAAAAAACAAAACGAATTAATATTATAAACTACGAAAATATTTGTATTGAGAATTCATATTTTGCAACTTGGACACCCTATATCTCAAAAACTGGTCGGCAGATATTGTTGTGGCCATGAACACTTTTGATCAGAATGGCATTCTCTACAACATACTAACAATTTTGAAAATTTAACCGAGGGCCATTTTCCATAAGAGAAATGCGGGGTTCTTTATGCCTTAAAGATAAGATTTCTCGATAATAAGCTTTTGTAATAAGGTATGGCACATTTTAAAAATATTTCGAATTATACAGGGTGCGCCCAAAAAGTAGGGTGTCATAAAGTTACATTTTTTTAAAATGGTACACCCTATATTTGAATACATTTATTAATTCGACGTGTTATTTCATACATTTTTATTAATGGTTTAATATACGAAAAAGTTATAGTTTTTTAGATAATTCGATTTATAATGAAAATTTTGCATTTGCAAGTATCTCGTTGTTGTGAAAATGCTACTTAAATTTTGACACTAAGCGATTCATAATTTTTATACTTAGGTACTAACTAAAGTCAAAAATACATATTCTATATCTCGGAGACAGTAATGAAACTTTTCACCGAGGTTTGTATAGATTATATTTACAACCACATCCTACATCCACTTCTTATAATTTTATTATTAAAAGAAAAATGTCATTTTGACTTCGTATTATAGAAAATATATATTAAAAAAATCAAATAAATTTACAAGTAGGCATATTTTCAAATTAGGCGACGGTTGTCAAGGAAACGTTTGTTTGAAATTAAAACAATAAAGGTCAGTTCAAATCTGATCTTTTGCGATCAATACAATAAAGTTTAAAAATTAATGGAAGAAGAATCAACGGAGTGTACCCCGCCGGAAATAAGGGGAGCCGCTGAATGAAATGATAAAATTTTTAGTTAAAAAACACATTTTAGTGGACTGAAAATGAGGGCGGGGAATCAGGGTGGGAAGTCAGGGCGGGAAGTAGAGGTAGGTAATGTGACACTTCCCAACCTTCAATAAAGTCAGTAATATCAACATTACATGTATGGTTGTAAACAAAAAATATTTTACTTCGCCAATTTCAAATACTTTTACCACGGTAGAATAAATTAATAAATAAATATATGTACTCTGCTTTCACCATCCTTACTCAACACTTCAAATATTTTTTTTAACTTTACAAACTACACTAATTTTATCTCTGGTCTAGTTTCTGTTTCTCTGTCACTCCAATCTTTGTCTGGCCTGTTTCAGCCATATTTTAATGGCATTTTCAAAGTCAATTTCTGTTCATTATTGATACAGCACCTGAAATATTTTAATGGTATTATTATTTACAGTTATGTTAGATATAAATTCTCAAGTTCAAATTCAAAAAATTATTTGTAATCCAAGATTGCAGGTCTTAAATGATTTTTATATTGCAAAAGGTGTATTCATTAAATTATTTTGAAATAGGTATTTCAACTTTTTTCAAAGCAGAAAAATATAATCACCACTAAGAGAACCTAAAAACGAAATATATGTACTTAGTTCTAAGTTCTAAGGTATAAAAAAGTGAAATTTTAAAGGCCTTATCATGCTTTTATGTGACTTTTGCTACGTATCTAAAAACAACATTAATGAATCGTATACAGGGTGTTTCAATAAAAACTCCCAGGCCAATTAATTCGAAAACTAAAAGTGACAGGTAAATTCTGTAAACGCCAGTTTTTAGCCTCTATGATTGGCTTCACAGCTGTGTAAAAAATATGTTTAAATAATACAAGATGTAGGTGGCGTCACTGTGCCAAGAATTTTTTCGATGACAGGAACTTTTAAATGTTGTGGTTCTTGAAGACAATTAATTTCTAATCAAATTATGTCCTACAGAAATTTTTGATAAATCCAACATAAACGGATATATTTGGGGTTAAGTATTTTTTTTAAATAATTTTTAACGAGTAGGTATTTTAATTATAAATATTTTTAATACCCTTTAGCAGATTTTAATTAAATTTTGGTAATGATAATTTTATTGATAAAAGTCTCGTGTAGAGCTAAATTATTACGTCCAGTGACGTCTCAGGGGGCGCCTTAACAAATAATATTGGCAAAAAATAAGACGCCACTGAGTTTTTGGTAATTTTTATATTTTTTTCGAATTAAGCAACTAAAAATATCTTTTTCTTGCCTGGTAAATTGGCAATTTGGGCAAGGTTTACAATAGGATGTAGTTGACATTTGATATTATGTAGGTGTACATTTTGTCCACACTATACCCTTGTCTGGGAGACAGTGGACACATATCGGGGAGACTATGGACGTTTTCTTATTGTCAATGAAAAATAAATATAATCTGGTTCATATATTATTTATAAACGTTTATTGGTACAAAACAAATAAAAAATAACATAAGAATGGCATGGTTTTGTTTCAGTCAGAATAAAAATAAAGATTTTTTTGTTAATTGAAACATTATTGGGTGATAATGGACAGTTGGGGAAATAATGGGCATTGTCCATTCTATGGACCTTGTCCATTCTCTCCCCGAATTACATTATTTTTTAAATTTGGCGCCACAAATCTAAAGTCGTACATTTATCGCCAAATGTATAAACATAACCTTACTTTATGAATAAAAAGCCTAAATTGTAAGATTCCGGAATCAGAAACAAAATTTGGCCGATTTAAAGTCTACAAAACTGTTGGGAAATATTACACTGTACTTACCAAAAATTAGAAAAGAATTATTAAACTTTTTTGGCTAAAGTAAACAAATTATAACTTTTATGGCACAATGAGCACCTGCAGTCCTGCACCTTTGAATGTTTACGGCGCACTACCAATCGATTTGAATTATTTCGATACGAAATATTATGTGATATTATGTCCATTGTCTCCCGTGTCCATTGTCTACCCACTCTCCCCTACCATAAAAATATTAAAATATAAAATTTAGCTCTACTTACCAGATTATCATAGTTTTCTTTTTCTTGCAAGTACATTTCCAATTTTCTAAACTCTGCCAAAAGGTCGACAGGACTGGGGGGTTAACTGGTAATGTTGCCTCTAAAGTGTTCCTAGATCGTCAAATGTTTTAACTCCTTTACTTCCTCCCGGAGCTTCTTAATTTCAGGATAAATTTTCTCTAAGCCTAAAAAGTGATTTAGTGATAGTTATTGGATAAAATCTACATGCTTACACATTAGAGAGAATAAATAAATCTCAGAATGAACAAACCCAAACTTAATCAAATTCATTGAAAGTGACACATACTTACCAATCAAATTTTCAGTGCCATTCCCATTTTTAATTTCGACCAAAGGTTCTCTTACTTGGCTAAAATGAAGCTCAGACCTTCTTGTAGAAGTATAAGTTTCCAGAGTTTCTTGATAAGTTAAGCAGAAGGTAGCTTTGGAAGATGCCACATCTATTTGCAAAAATACATTAAGAATAAAAAATTAATATTCCATTCAAGAAAAAACACTAAACCTAATTTACAATGTAAAACTCAGTTAGCTGATTCTTACAGTTGTCGTTTTAAAGCTCTAACTGTCAAATTAGAATGATTTAGTTCTCTTTTATTAAATTATATTATATATATACCTAGTCTTAATGTTCAAATTAAAACCTTTGTAAAAATAAAAATGATTAAAATTATTATAAAACCATTAACCTATTATTTTTTTCAATATTATTATTTATTGTGTATTATTTTAGTAGACACTATACAGGTACTTACTGTTAAGTAACAGGCCTGATTTGGAAATAAAGTTAACTGGAGGTGCTATAGTGGCCTTTTAATTGTCTTGAACTTTCGCTGTGGTTGAAAAGCAACTTCTGAACCATTGGAATCTGACTCAGGTTTAAAATGTCTTTTATTAGTTATTAATCGTTTCCTTATTTGCCAAGTTTCCTCTGTGTAAGTATCTAAATTTGGGGAGACCTTTGCCTTTGACAAATTTTGAATTGCTTTATCCCCATCATCTATAAAGCAAACAAAAGAAATATTTTCTAAGTTGCCTGTAATAAAACGATATTTTTTACGGCGTAGCATTATAACACCAATTAATTGGGATAAAAATCTGAAGATAAAACTAAGTATACCTGTTGAATCAAAAATTCTTGAGATAGGGCAGCGAGTCCAAATCTCGTCATCTCCGAAGGGCACGGATATAGGCAATTTTATCATTGAAAGGGGGCCAAAATTAATTGTTTTGGTTTGGTGACAAACCATGTATGTAATATTACCCCCACCTCTTCATTCTCGAACTTTACTTCGTTATACATTATCTACAAAAAATACACAATGACATTGCATGGGCCGAGACATGTCTTAAGCTAGCAAAATTAGGAAGGTTCAAATTTTTAAAATAATTTATGAAAATAAGTAGGCACCAGGGTGACCACATTTTGTCCCATTAAAAACCAGATTGAATGTCTATTTAGTTAAAAAAGCGCCAAAAATTTTTGGGCGCCTCGCCCCTTTTTGGGCTACCAAAACCTAGAAACGGTAAACAAAAGTTGTTCAAAATCGGAGATTTGAATAAAAACAGGAAACCAAACGTCAAGTATCAAAAACCGGAAAGGTGGTCACACTGGCAAGCATTATAGCAAATTATGTAATTTAAAAATGGGTTCTTAGGCGATCCAACCAAATGAAAAATGTGACAACGTAATAGCAGGCCTTTACCTAGACCCCGACGTTTTTTAACGTTTTACCATAAATAAATGTTTATAAAGGGTGTTTTACTTACCCAATTAAAAATACTTCATAGCTCTATACTCATGAACGTCCAAAACGTTCGTGTCTATAATATTACACCAAATCAGTAAATCTGATGGTGGAAACTCCACAAATCCTAATATTATTCACATTCACAAAAATCACAAGTGCACCCCTAGTCCTACGTAACTGTTACTGTATCGCAAAATTGCAACGGAAAATGCCATTCGGCGGTGACAATGTGAAGTCAATCACGGTCGATTTCTCGGAATTTCTTCCGATTCCGATAGTCCCGATCGATCATTAATCCTTGGCACCAAAAACAAAACAACAGACCAGTGTTGCCAGACTGGGCAACGACATTTTCTGGGGAGTGGGTCAACATTTTTTTCTAAATTCTGTACAAGGACTTTTCGTAAAAGACACTACTTTTATTTATTAATTTTATATTTTTCAAATCTATTTGGTGTGTGTGTTTTATGGCGCTTGTGAAAACCAAATGGCCACCTTCCCTCTTTGTTTTCCAATTTTTCGAAATTTGGTATGTCATAAAAGTAACCCTATATTGGCTAGGTACCTAATTAAATCGAAAACTAAAGATTTTTTACAAGAAATATTTCTTTCCAACCTGCAAGTTTTTTTAAAAATTGGATTAGCTTTTTAAAAGGATTTATTTTTTGTTTTATTAAAATTAAAATAGTTTTAACTCTGTTAAATGAAAAAAAAGTAATATAATATAATAATATATCACAAAAAGCATACAATGCATTTTTTTACTCGATGTTGAAATATTATGTTTTTTTAGCTGAAATTTAAAATCTATTGTAACTCACCAATAATTAAATAAAATGTTTTAATGGTGCTTAATACCATGCCTTATTTTTTTGTCAATGTTTAACTGAATCTGGAAAAAAAAAACAATATGACAAAATGTGTATTTAAAAATATAGGCGCCCCAAAAGGACTTCGCCCTCCCCGCCCCAAAATCCTGGCTACGCCACTGACCGTACCTATTGTTAAAAAGTTGGCTTTTTTGCCAATTTGTAATAAATAAATTTTTTTTTATTTTTTTATCTACAATAGAAAGCATATCACTAAAAGTGATTTATTAGACTTTCTACGACATTTTTGCATGTGAATACTATTTAGGCTGCAGTTCCCATTACTTATTCTTCAATAGTACATCACAGGACTACAGTTACCAGTTACCATTACATTTTTTATAAAAGACAATGACTTTTTCAAATCGAACCGAGGAAGCTATCATTCGTACTGTTGTATTGTGTATTCAATGTTGCCCTAAAGTTTAAAATAACTGATGTATTTGCAACATTACAAACAAATGCTCAAAATTTTTTTCATAATTTTCTATTAAGGCACAATGTGTAAGGGACTGTCCTGATATTTTACAAGAAATCATCTTTCAATTTGTAACAAACTGACACACCCTAAATATTTAATATATTCCTTTTAAAAATTGTTTTTTTCGGCAACCGTCCGGGAAGTACCCACTTCCCGGACGCTTTTCCTTTGATAAAGTAGCATTTTCCAGCCTAGTCCGGGAAGTACGTACTTCCCGGACTAGGCCGGGAAGAATCACATCAATATTAGCAATTGCTTCAATTTTAATTTTAATATAAATAAGAATTAGAATGTTTCTGTTAGTAGGTACCTATCTTCTGTTCGAAATTTTGTTCTACAAAGAAATATAATAAAGAAATGTATCTCATTGATTTGTTATTCTACACGGTTGCCGAAAAAATAGTGTACGCAACACGTCCGAAAACAGTTTTTTTGGACTCGCAGACTTCCAGGACTCGCCTACGGCTCGTCCTAGAAATTTGTCGACTCGTCCAAAAAAACAGTATTTTCCGGACTTGTAACGTAAATTACTATTTTTTCAAAAATAAATATATTTAAGTGTAAGTTTTTGGTTTTTTTCACTATTATTTTTTATTGTTTCAAAAAGTATACTATGTAAGATAATCTAAAATTATACTCTAAAAGAGACCTAATTACACTTTTTATTACTACTTAGGCTTCAGTTCCCATTACTTATTCTTCAATAAGACATCACCGGACTGCAGTTACCGTTACATTTTTGAACTGAATTGAGCATAACTTTTGGTTGTGCGTTATTTTTGCGGCTAAGTGTAGTATATACCATTACCTATTTTTAAAAAGTCCAGAAAATGCCTAATTCAATTAGTTAAAAATATATAGGGTGTCACATTCCTCCTTTCATGCCGTTTAATTTGTTATATCATTGTTTTTCTTTATTATACCGTGTTAGGGGTATTGGCAAACAGTTTAGCAAACATCGACTTACATTTGTTAATTTTAGCATTTTTATTATTTTAAAACATTTTGAACGGGTACGTCCCATTAAAATAAAATGAAGCTCTCTTTCTCTTTATTTTTAAAGTATTTTTATGGGTTTTAACTAGGGTATTATTTGTTTATAACTTTTAGAGTAAAGCAACAGATAAAATAAACCTGTTACCTATTTCGAGATTCTATTTTATTTTCACTAGGTCTAGGTACTTAATTTAATTAATAATACAAATATTTTGCCACGACCAATAATTTGTATTCTTTCAGTTATTTTGCTTTAACAATTAAAAATTTACTTTACTAGAGACTAAATTTTATCTATTTAAAAGTGTGTTATTGTCGCCAATGAGAATATACAGTGACCGGCAGAATGTACGCACCAAAGGGGATTTTTTTAAATTTCAAAAGTGGAAAAGTTTTGCATGTACACAAAAACAAAAAAGAGCCTAGACAAAACTAGTAAATATTGCGCCGTATACGAGGGAGAGGTGCAAACGTTAAATTCACTCAAGAATACATTGCCCTTATTTTTCAATGTTGAACATTTTTTTATTAGGAAATGTTTGCACTTAAAAGTCATCCATAAAGAAAAAAAAATTCAGCTCGGTAGCACAGAAAAAGTGTTTTTACTTTTTTTGACGCCCCCTCGTATAACGAATCGATAGAAGCTATGCAACCTATAAATTCAGTTTTTTAACAGCTCTTGGGCAGTTACACAAATAACTTACTTAAATTTGTTTAAATACGCGAGAACTGGAGGTTTAATAAAATAACGTCAAAAATAATCTAACTTTTCTGGTGCACACCGTACATTATTCTATGGATAAGCGGAATAACTTTATGCAAAACAATCGATGGTTGCTTCATACATTTAACAATATTTTGCCGTTCCCAATTCTTCAAAAACTCTTAAACCCATTGGTTCATGAATTAAAGTTTTAACCCTTACAATAAAATTCGTTTTCATTGCAATGAAAAATATTTATATTTGTGCTACCGAGCTGAAACTTGGTATTTATGGATAACTTTTAAGTGCAAACAACATTTCACAATAAAAAAAATTTCCACAGTGAAAAATAGGGGCAATTTATTCTTGAGTGAATTTAACGTTTTCACTTCACCTCTCCCTCGTATACGGCGCAATATTTACTAGTTTTGTCTATGCTCTTTTTTGTTTAGGGACATGCAGAACTTTTCCACCGCCAAAAAAATTTGGTAAGTTTTGAAATAAAAAAAATACCCTTTGGTGGGTACTTTCTGCCGGTCACTGTATACAGGGTGATTCAAAAGTACTTTGACAAACTTCGGGAGGCGGGAGGTAATTGCCGGCAATATTTTAAGATGAAAAATTCTTATAAACAGTGGTCCTTGGCGACTTCGTTACGGAGATACAGGGTGTTGAAATGTTAAAAGGAATAGTAATAATTTTTAAATAACCCCTTAACGAATTATTTTTTTTTATGAAATTTAGTGAATTAAATAAGCATCTAAGGACACTTATTTTCAAAGTACAACACGTTCGTAAATTTAACCAGTGGCGTCGGTACAAAATGTTATAATTTATCCAAAGTCAGTGTGATGACATTCCAATCATTCCATCTCTTTGAGACTGTTCAGCGCCGTTTGTATGCCGTATGGAATGATTGGAATGTCATCACACTGACTTTGGATAAATTATACTACCATATTTTTTGTGAAAACTATGCTACGCCACTGACTTATTTTATTTTAACTTTCTTCTTATGAATCCCCCCTTCATTTGCAACAAAAAAGATCACGTATGTTTTTTTTGATACGAGGGACGGTTTAAGGGTAAATGATTATTTTATTTGACTATACACAAATATTAAAAAATGTGTATTAAACTAATCAACCACTCAAATATTTATTTTAACGAATACATACATACATACTTACTCATAAACAAATATAATAATAATAATAATAATAATAATAATAATAAGACTTTATTGTAAATAAATTACAAAAGGCGAAGTTGAGGCAGAACCATATGTATATGCCTAAGGAAGGTATCTGAGGATGCCTATTTTCTAAGTACCTATACCTAACACATTTTCAGTGGCATACATATTTATTTATTAGTATGTTATTTTTTAATATTTTGTATTTTGACAAGGC
This sequence comes from Polydrusus pterygomalis, assembly GCA_963969555.1. Classification (NCBI taxonomy): domain Eukaryota; kingdom Metazoa; phylum Arthropoda; class Insecta; order Coleoptera; family Curculionidae; genus Polydrusus; species Polydrusus pterygomalis. The sequence goes on along the minus strand of OZ018383.1, from coordinate 39,811,583 downwards.
GGCTTTGGAAATGCATTTGTCGATAAATTAAAACATATTTGACAGTTAGTTACCATTGAGTTTTATTTTTTTAGTTTTGTTATTTTCAATGGTAACTAACTGTCAAATATGTTTTAATTTATCGACAAAAAATGCATTTCCAAAGCCGCCTTGTCAAAATACAATATATTAAAAAAGCATTTCCAAAGCCGACTTGTCAAAACACAAAATAGTAAAAATAACATAGGTACTAATAAATAAATATGTAGGCCACTGAAAACGTGTTATACTTAGAAAATAGACATCCTCAGATACCTTCCTTAGGCGTATACATATTTGTTTATTAGTAAGTATGTATGTAGGTATTCGTTAAAATACTGTAATAAATATTTGAGTGGTTGATCAGTTTAAAACACATTTTTTAATATTTGTGTATATTCAAATAAAATAATCATTTACGCTTAAACCGTCCCTCGTATCAAAAAAACTTACGTGATCTTTTTTGTTGTAAATAAAGGGGGGATTTATAAGAAAAAAGTTAAAATAAAATAAATCAGTGGTGTAGCATACTTTTCACAAATAATATGATAGTAACATTTTGTACCGACGCCACCGGTTAAATTTACGAACGTGTTGTACTTTGAAAATAAGTGTCCTTAGATGCTTATTTAGTTCACAAAATTTCATAAAAAAAAATAACTCGGTAAGAGGAGTTATTTAAAAATTATTACTATTTCTTTTAACATTTCAACACCCTGTATCTCCGTAACGAAGTCGCCAGGGACCACTGTTTATAAGAACTGTTCATGTTAAAATATTGCCAGCAATTACCTTCCGAAGTTTGTTAAAGTACTTTTGAATCACCCTGTATGCTAATATTATTATGTAATATGCATAAAATATTTTATAGAGTTTTAACAAAATTCCCCTTGCCGTGTTCATATTCTGTTTTCATGTGACCATTTTAGACATGACGAAACGAAAACTTTATTTTTCAGGCCACAATTTACTAAATAAACAAAATTATACATTAGCCGTGAGGCGCCCTTTGAACGAGGGCGTTGATAAGGGGGTAATTACCCCCCTCCCCCCCTAGGACGCATAATAAGCCATGAAAACGAAGCACTTTTTTTTTAGTTTATCAATTTTTTTGTGATTTTCTTGAGGATCTAGTGTATTTTGCATTTTAAGGGCGTGGCACACCAAAAATTTTCGCCTACGGCGCTATTTTCTTTCTTTTACCTTCCCCCATAAAAAAATGTCTACGCCCTTACCTTTGAAGCTTCCGCCTCTTTAACCACGCTACGCCACTGTATACAGGGTTGCCCAGAAGTCTGAAGTAAAATTAATATAGCCTTAAGCTGTAACTTTTGGGGAAAACGCTCCTGAAGTACTATATTTCTTACATTTGGTTTAACCGAAAGTTCCCACTATAGGAAAGTTAATAAAAATCGAAGATAGGGACATGTAAGCCGTTTTGCTCTAAGGCGTACAGTTAAAAAGCTAGACGCTGTCAAAGTTCAAAAATGTCATTTTTCAAGAGTAAATATCTCGGAAACTGTTAAGTATAGACTAATAATGCTTTTATTAAAAAATGTTCAGAATTTTATGCAGAATCCAAAAAAATTATATAAAATAGGGGTATTAATTTAAGATTTGGATCTTACCCCCCCCCTCCCTCCTAGGGGCTTGAAGTAACAAGATTAACAATATACGCAAAAGATGTCCCCCTCGAAATAAATATTGACGGGTCCGAGCAATTTTCCACATTTTCATTTTGAAGCAGGAAAATCGAGGTGGGAAGTTTTCAAATGAACACCCTGTATAATGAACTTAACTGAAACGTGAAACTTAGGGCTCTCCACTTGCATGCTTTTTTATAAGGGATAGGGACACTATAATGATGACATGACTAGTTTCTGAGATATAGACGCCGGCTATTCCTAGTTGACCACCCGGTATAGTAGTAGGTACCTAAATATCGCTGTTCCGATAAAACAATGACGCTACTGCAAGAGTTTGACATTTTAACCTAAAATTGTTATTAGTTTTTACCAATGCATTTTATTCCTTTAAACATAATAATTACTAATATAATAACTATTTGTTTTTTGTCTCCCCTGAAAAATTTATAATTTTGCCATTTTTCTTTTACCAGAATAGCGATATATAAAATATACTTTCTTTAGTTTCATGTTTTCAATGACATAATTGTTATGGAGTTGGCGCCTTGAGGCCAAGTGTCAAGTTACACCTCTGATTATTTTTGTTAATGTAAACAAGAACAAGCCCATTTATCAGCGGTTTTGGGATACGTTGATAATACGAATGAATGTTTGTGGAGCATTGTTGTCAAGTGTAGTAAAATTTCATTTATCTGGTAATTGGTAAAAAAAACTTTTTAAAAAGGATCGATTTCTGGTGATTTTTGATGTAAGATAATAAATAGTGGACGTCATTGTCAAACTTCAAACTCTACCTATCCTTTCCGCTGTCGAGCGTTGGGTAAGCAACGGAAGGAACTGCAGAATAAGTAGATTGAATAAGGGCTAATGGCATCGCAACCGTTATTAGGATGAAAAGGAAAATACGTTATTATGATATTATAAAAAAGGATATTTATTTATATAGTTATTTTTGGAGAATTACCTACTTTAAAGGTTACCCTTTCGGCTCCTTTAGCCACTAGTATTTTTGAAATGACTTCAAGTTCGCATAAATAGTATTTATTCATTATCCAAATAATTATACTAATATTGCCAATATTTCGATTTGTATGTAAATTTTCCTAAAAGGTCTGTGAATTTCGGTTTTCCAGTTACTCATGTGACAGGGCCATACACAGAAAAAACAAACTGTTAAAATCAACCAAAAGGACCACGCACAAAATACACACAAAAGTGGTTTCGGTGAAATTGCTCCAATTTTTGGTATGTTGTACCTTATAACCCCTAGATAGATTTTCCAAAAAAAAATGGAGGGGTCAATTGGATGGTTTCGCCACTACTAGGACTCATAGGCGTGCGCGCAATTTTCAGAAATAAGACCCATTTAACTTGCGGTTGATTAAATAACACTCTAGTCGTATAAATACGTGTTCTACTGTTTTGAATTACTAGTCGACACATCTAGGACAAAAATAATAATTATTTTGAATATGGTTTTACTGGGTGTCCAAAAAAAAACGACTTAATAATATACATCAAATATCTAAAAAAAAATTGCTTTCTTTTCGCGCTTGTAATTGCCCTGTATATTATAAATGTTAAAAACAATTTATTTTGCATATGTTAACTATAGTTAATTAAAATATTATTTCCATATATTATGTACCAAGTGTCACGGATTTATTGTGAATAGTACGTTTTTATTTAAATACATATTTTTTTCTTAATATATAGGAATCCTTGCTCAATGCAGAATACTTGTTGACAAATACTTCTGGAATGTTTGCTATTCTTATTATTATCAGGTATATTTACTGAAACAGTTCCGAAATATTCTCAAAGACAAAATTATACTTTGCATTCTCAATAAAGGGTGAGGTTTAAATCTTTTCAACGAGTGTTATTGGGTAAACGTAGTATAAAATAACTTTAGAAATAAAATGTTACCTAGTCTATAATAACTGGAACATCGTCATGGTGTCTATTTGCAGCATCAGCAATATGTTCAAGTAGCCTAACTGAGGGATATTTAATATTATTTTCAAATCTTGAATATCCTAAAAACCACAAGACACTGGCCACATGTGCGCAAGTCCCAACGGTTCTTGCTCCTGATTTGCAAGTACAGTAATATCCATTTATTTCACGGCCATATTCGATCCAGATCTGATATTTAACTCGGTTTTGAAATCTTGACCATATTCTTAATCGAATAGTGTTGACAAGCTGATTTGCCACATCAATTTGCAAATCATCATTCCGTTCTCGTTGTGTCGTATCTTGTATATATGATGGCGCTAGCTTTAACTGGTACGTTCCAACTGTAAGATCCCGAAGATATTCTAAAGTTAGATGTGGGAAATCAGGAAGATGGTTATTTTGTAAACTGACAAATCTACCATGCCTCCTAAGTAAATTATCGTTTTCAACAGTTACTTTTAATCTATTTTCTTCTCTTGATCTTTGTAATAATAGTTCAGCCTGGGCAATATCTGCTCCTCTCATTACAACTGGATCGTGATATTTATTTATAATTGCCCCACAGATTTTGTAAAATTCTCCTAGGTGAACTGCAAGATGAACTGATATAACTTCGGAAACAAATTTAAAAATTGACTTGAAATGTCCATTTCTGGCCTCAACAACGCCTTATTACCAAAACGAGTTTTGGTAATAAGGCGATTGGTATTGGCTTCTTCGACCGATAATTGTGACTCGCCGGCTCTGACAACACTAGGTATTCTATGGTCAATACCCAATTGTTGTAACATCGGAATGGCATCGCGATATCCTCTATCTACCACAAATATATCGTTTTCTTGAAACCAATTTCTGATCATTTCTGTGTCACGCTGATACTCATTTCTTAACATTGCTGCATCATTGTTACGTGTATCTGAAAAATAAGGCCCCTGAATTGTTAAGATATACCCGTTAGGACCAACGATCAGAGCGGGTTTAATTAGGTGATGTCCTTTATGTACACAATAGGATTGTCGCAACACTTGAAAGTTTTTACTTTTATTTATTTCACAATAGGTGCCATCAACGTACACTATAGCTTTTGGTTGTTCAGGATTAGGATTATATAGTTGATTAGCGAAAGGAGTGACATGTCTTTCAATAAACTGTTCTCTATTTATGGCACCTAAACCTATATTTGCAGGCACAAATCTCACCATCAATGACAATCGTACTTTACAAATCGCTAAACTAACATTTTGTCTAGTTGAGTAATTAAAAATCACTTTTAAAAAGTCATCCGAAAGTCCTTGCTTTATTTTGCATAAAAATGCCAATAAATATTTTTTTGAAATATGCCTAGATTCAATAACGTCGCAATAAGTAGAAAGGTTTTGAAACTGCTGCTTATCAACTGGTGACATTGATTTAAATTCTTCATCGCTAAAACTATTTTCACTATGAAATTCCCACCATTCATAATCCTTAGCGGTTCTCAGTTCTTGCAAAAAAGCGTACATCTGTTGTCCTTTAATCTTGTATGGTCTGTTAACAAATTCTAAGCCTTCCAATAAAGGACGCAG